>CM053622.1:149926331-149956891 GCA_028646595.1 Phalanger gymnotis | reverse complement strand
GGGGAGAAAATCTGTAATTCAAACACATGTGAAAATCAATGCTGAAAACTAAACATATTAAAAATAAATTAAAAAAAAAAACTTAGGGATAAGAGAAATTTCACTTAAAAAAAAAAACAAACCAAAAGTTATAAAACATGAAATGTCTAGGAAATAACCTTCTAAGAAAGATGGAAAATTCACATAAATAAAACAAAGAACACAATTTATAGAAATTCAGGAAGACTACATAATTTGAGAGACACTGACCCATTAGAACTGGGCCATACTAGCATAGTGAAAACGAACTGGTTATCTAAATTGTCATACAGCATTAGTGTATTCAGTTACCAAAGGGAAACTTTCGAGAACTTGACAAAGAACAAAAAATCTAGAATCTCAAAGGAAATGAGAAAATTATAAAGCAGTAAAAAAGCAACAGTAACCTAAAGTTTGATTTACCCCAAAACATAAATTATTGAGGGAACTATTCCCATTCTGACAGTAACTGGCAGAAAAAATTAGATAGCAATTCGGCAGAAAGTAGGTGTAGCCCAACATCTTGTACTGTTACACAGTATGATCAATATGAACACGAAAGGTCGCAACCTAAAATTTCAAAGAGAACAAGATTAGGTACCTTACACAACTACAGCAAAGTGGAGAACTGCTAACAAAGGATGGGAAAGATCATAAGAGAAGATGACTGTAATAAAAGCTTTTGCATAAGATCAAGGAAGGTAAAATTAGAAGAGAAACTGTAGAACGAAAAATTCTTTAAACCAAACATCCACATCCAAATCTCCAAAACAAAAAGCACCAAGAACTATTCCTAATACAAAACTAGCCAAAGGATATAATCAGTTCTCAAAAGAACTGTAAACTAGTCCACACCAAAGAAGCCAAAGACAGGAAGAAAGGTCTCTTATATACCAACATTTACAACAGCACTTTTTGTGGTAGCAAAGAAATGTAAACAAAGCAAATAATACCTACTGACTGGGAAGAACAACTAAACAAAATGTGGTACATTGAAGGAATGGAATATTATTATGCTATATGAAACAATAAATATTAAGAATTCAGAGAAGCATGAGAAAATTGGTATGGACTAATGGAGAGCAAAATAAAACAACCTAAGATGATATACACAATGATTACAATATAAATGAAGTTTTAAAAAAATTGTCTCTGTATACCAAAATAATCATAGGACAAAGTGGGTGTCCACTGATTAAGGAATGCCTAAAAAAAACTATGGTGTATAAATGAAATAGACTATTATTCTTCAGAAACAAATGGTGAATACGAAAAATTCTGAGAATCCTTTGTACAAGATGATGGAGAATGAAATAAACAGGAGAATATAATATACATAATGAATGACTACAAGTAAATTAAAAGTTCACAAAAAAAGTCATTCCCATAGAACAGGTAATGAAACATATCTCTGCCCTTGCGGTAAAGACAGGACTACTAGGGCAAATATTAGATACACTGCCAAATGTGGTTATTGTTTAAGATGTTTTTGTTTAAAACTGCTTTTCTTTGACATAAAGGGAATATTCAATCTAGAGGAGCAAGAATGGAAATGATTGATGTAAAGACAAATGACATCAATTATACACATTTTAAATGGGGGAATAAAAGGGAGGGGAAAAGTTTCAAAAAAATTCCCGGTCATTTTAGCAGATGTCTGCTTATACAATGAGATGAATACTAGCCCCATAATATAATTTAAAAAAAAAACAAAGAAAAGATTTAGAATACAGCCTACCTTACAGTATTTTAAGTGGAGCTCATCCTTACTCAGGTAGGAGCCCCTATCTAAGCTCAAAGCTTAGGCAGGTAGGTGCTAGCTCCAATTCTGTGCTACCTGACACCCTAGCTCTGTTGCAGATACTTCAAAATCTGGGCCTTAAGGAAACAGGAAGACAATACTTAAAAAAAATCAGTCAATAATTAAGTGCCTACTATATATCAGGCACTGTGCTAACGAGTGGGGATATAAAAAAATGTAAAAAGATAGTCCCTACCTTCAAGAAGCTCAGTCTAATGACAGCATGCAAAAACAAAACAAAAAACCAATCCTATATAACACAAAAATTGGGAGATGATAGAAGGAAGGCATTAACATTAACGGGAATCAAGAAAGGCTTCCCAGAGAAGATGGGATTTTAGCTGATACTTGAATTGTCTTGTGCTAGGAGCAAGAGCAAGGAGGCTAGTGTCACTGGGTCACAGAGTACACCTGGAGGGGAAAAAAGTGCAAGAAGAGTAAAGAGGTAGGAGGGTGCCAGGCTGGAGAGCTCTGAATGTCAAAAAGGATTTTATTTTTTATCCTGGAGGTGAAAGTAATTATCCACAGGTGTTCACTGAACAAGGGTCATAAAGGAATGGGGTAGTAGGAGAAGGTGGAAGTTTCTCAATGAAACTAATATTTGAAAACCCTGCTGAGTATAGATCAGAAATGTCTTATTCTTGCATTTTACAAAACAAGTTATAGTATGCTAGTTGACTAGTTAAAGCTGTAAATGACAGAAAAGGAGGAGCTAAGACACAATTTATTTAAAACTACAAAAGTTAAGCTTCAGAAAACAAAGTTATGAAAGAGAAATGTTTTATAATTTCATAGGAGAAAGGAACGTTTGACGTGATCAAAATAAACTTTTAAAATTTTAGACACTTTAAAGAGAATTGTCTTGAATTCTTAATCTTTTCAGTGACCTCTAGAATCTATGAATCTTGGTTCTCGGTTCTCCTAGCGCACCACCCCTGCTCTGGTCTCCCTTCCTTGACTTAACAGACCTGACCCTATTGCTGGCCAGATCAAGTGCATGCTATCAGTTGTCCCTGAATACCTTGTCCCCTAGTTCTATTGCCAGCCACAGCTTTTCGAATTCCAATCCTAGATAACCCCCACCGCCTAATTTCTTTGTTCCCATTCGTGTACTGCCATACAGCTGAGGAAAGTAATATAACCAGGATCAATATATTCACCGAAAATTTATGCATCGAATCTCAATTTACGCTATCTAATCTCATGGACCCTCCATGCTGCACAGAAATCTTTTTATCCTTCCTTGCACCTTATTATCAAGGGCAGCAAGATAGCTCAGTTGATAGAGTGCCAGACCTGGAGTCAGGAAGGCTCATCTTCCTGAGTTCAAATCTGGTCTCAAGACATTTACTTGCTATGTGACCCTGAGCAAGTCACTTAATCCCGTTTGCCTTAGTTTCTTGATCTGTAAAATGATCTGGAGATGGAAATGGTAAACCATTGTAGTTATCTATGCCAAGAAAATCCCAAATGGGATCAGAGTTGGACACAACTGAAAAACAAGCAGCACCTTATCATTCTCTTCATAACAGCTCTTTCAAGCATTCTTTCCATACATCCCACATCTCTTCATATTCAGCAGAGGACCTCACATCCTACTTTTAGTTAGAAGAGGCTATTCTCTCTTTTTCCATTCAATACTTCAAAACTTTTCATTATCTCCCATTCCTACTCCTTTGTTAGTCTCTGATTAATAAGAGCTGGGTCTCTTGATGAAGATGAAAGAAGAGAGTGTAAAAAGTGGTTTGAAGCTTAATATCAAAAAACTAAGATCTTGGCAACTGATCCCATCACTTCTTGGCAAATAAAAGAAGAAATGGAAGCAGTATCAGATTTTATATTCTTGGGCTCAAAGATCACTGCAGACAGTGACTGCAGCCATAAAATTCAAAGATACTTGCTCCTTGGAAGGAAAGCTATGGCAAATCAGGACAGTATACTAAAAAGCAGAGACAGCATTTGCTGACAAAGGCACATTGTCAGAGCTATGGTTTTTGCAGTAGCAATGTATGGCTGTGAGAGGTGGACTATAAGGAAAGCTGAGCAACACAGAATCAATGCTATCAAATTATGATACCAGAGAAGACTTTTGAGAGTCACTTGGAAATCAAGGTCAAATCAGAAATTCATAAAGAAATTAATTCAGGCTATTACTGGAAGGTCATATACTGAAGCTTAAATATTTTAGCCACATGAGAAAACAGGACTCAGTGGAAAAGACCCAGGGAAAATTGAAAGCAAAAGAAATAGTGGATGGCAGAGAATAAGATGGATAGATAGTATCATGGAAATAAGGAACATGAACTTGGACAGACTTCAAGAGATAGTGGAGGACAGTTAGAAGGGCCTGGCATGTATAGTCCACAGGGTCATGAAGAATGGTATACTATAACTGACTAAACAACTCCTTACCAGGGATGACCACACTCCTCATTATCTTAAATCCATCCCCTTAGTTTCCTCTGGTGACTTACTCCCCTAATCATTCTATTTCTCTTCTTTAATTTTTCCTCATCCACTAGCTTTTCCACTACAGGTCTAGTTTCCCCCCCCATTCTTAAACATAAAATCCAAAAAACAAAACAATCTCATAACTACCATTCCCTTAAATTATTATTTTAAAAACTATCTTTCCCCTTTTATAGCAAAATTCCTATCAATTAACAAACATTCATCAAGGGCCTATGCACCAGGCACTGTTCCAGGAGCTGGAGATACGAAGACAAAAGCAAAACAGTTTATGTTCTCAACAAGCTTAAATTCTAATAAGGGAGATGATATGGACACAGACACACACACACACACACACACACACACACACACACACACACACACACACACTCACTCACACTCTCTAAAAAAAATGCAAACACAAAAAACAAAAAGTGCATATATATCAAAATAATCATAGCAAGACTTTATAGTAAAGAACTAGAACAAAATGTGTCCACTGATTAAGGAATGAAAGAAAACTATGGTATAAATGCAATGGAACTTATTATATTTCCACATTCCACATTTATACTTACTTCAAACTTTCCTTTATAATTGATGGCAACACCATCATTTAATTATCCAGATTTGTAACCTTCTAATCCTTGACTCTTTCTCAACCTCCATTATCTAATCAGTTACCAAGTAATACGTCTGGCATCCAACCACTCACTATTCTAGAATCAGTTTCATAATTCATCCCCTTGCCTCCAATCTCTCCTATTTCCAATCCATCTTCTACACGGCTGCCAAAATGACATTTCTAAAGAACACGTCCAATCATGTTGCTCCCCTGTTCAAACTCCCTACTCTCTCGAGGATAAAATACAAACTCAAACTGGCATTTAAAGCCCTCTCTCAATTTGGCTCCTATCTTTCCAATCTTTATTTTATATTTTTTCCCCTTTCTGAACACTATATTACAGTCAAATTAACCTGATAACCTATTCCCTTTACACAAGATCCCACCTCCTGTATCTGTGGTATTGCATAAATGGTCTCCTGTGTCTGGAAGAGGCTTCCTTCTCATCTCATCAGAATCCCAAGTACAGTTTTGATGTCACTTCCTACCTGACGCCTTTCTTCAAATTCCCCGCCCCCCCCATCCCAGTTGTTAATACTCTCTTCCTCTTGAAATTACTTTGTACATACTTTGCATTACTTACTTTTGAACATGTTATAACCTGCTTCGTAAAATGCATATGCCTGGAAGGAAACTGTTTCATTTTTGTCTTTGTATCTCCTAACACATAGTAGACACTTGCTTAATAAACTGAACTTCTTTACATCTAAGGTCATCTATTAAGAGCCAACATGATACATATACATATATACACTGGAAAATTTACAATTGCAAGGTTCCTAATTTAGAATTATACCAAGGCAAACAGGCAACTTCATAAAAAGAATATGCAATCTAATATAAACAGTATCACCAGGAAAATGCTTACCAACCCCAAAAGCATATTTTTAAGTACCCACTAACTGCAACATGCAACAAGCAACATGCAAAAAACTAAGAATATATATGATTATTTAAGAAGAGTACATTATCAACTAGAGCAGGGCTTCTCAAACTTTTTTCACTTATGTGTCACAACCCCACAGTTGAAGAGGCACTGAACTTGAGGAACCCAGAAACATTTTCCACAGAAGATGATATGAATCTGAAGGAAGTCAGGAATTCTAAGGGGTGGAAGTGTGGATGAAGTGCACTTCAGATAGGGGTGCCAGTCTGTTCAAAGGCCAGTATAAAGGAGGGAGATGGCCTGTTGAATTCTAGGCCCAGCAGGTCAGTTTGGTTAGAAGGTAGCATGCATGGGAAATAAGTCAAGGAAGGTATGCTAAAAAGCTAGAAGGCAGAGGACTTTAAATGTCTAACAGAAGTTTGCGTTATACCCTAGGGGCAACAGGGAGCTGTGGAAAATTCCTAAGAAAAGGAATGACATAATTGGACTTCAACTTCAGAAATATTTGGTAGTCAAAGAGAGGCTAGACTGGAAAGGGGAGAAACTAGAGATAGGAAGACCATTAGAAGACTATTTCAATAGTCTAGATAAGAGGTGTTGTTGAGAAAGCCTAAAGTAGCTGTGAAGACAGAATCTACATGATTGGCTGGATGGGGAGAGAGGTGTTAATGAGAGGAAAGAGTCATGAATAATAGCAAAGTTAAAAGAACATGTTGCTTTCAGGAACTTTTGAAGCACATTAATGCATACAATCTAATTACAATGTAAAGGCCAGTAGTATTTATGGCACTGTTCTTGATACTTATAAATTATTCTTCATTCATTAAAGTAGTATGTTTCCCATAGTGTTCTATTAGCAGTTCAATTAATTTGATTAAGAATAAAAATTGTTAAATTTTGGACATGACCCAAAGCAAAATCGTTTATCATGTATGTTATTTACATTAAAATGACACATAATATGTAAAAGCTAAGTCAGCCAAATAGTAAATTACTTAATTAGGACAGAGAGCTGGCCATCAAGTCAGAAAGAGCTGGGCTGGAGTTCAGCCTCTGACACTGGAAGAGAAGATTCTCAGCAAGTCACTTAACCTCTCAGTGCTCCCAGGCAACTCACTAAGATACTTAAGTTGCAGGAAAAAATGCTGTTCTGGACTGGTAGAAAAAGTTTCACAGAGTTCCAAATGTTCAGATAAATCACTGTAAAACACTATAAATCCACTGGGTACTGGACCTACAGTCAGTAAGACCTGGATCCAAACCCTGCCTTTGACACTTAGTATGATCCTGGGCAAATGACTCAGTTTCCTCACATGTAAAACAATGAGGTTGGAGTCAATGGCCTCTAAGGTCCCTTCCAGCTCTAAATCTACAATCCTTTTAAAGGTGGATGTCTACCTATGCAGCAGTGCCTCCCTGCCATGGTAGTTAGATATTCCAACAAAATAGAAATCAATACCTTCTAATTAGTACGCTGGCCTAAACTATAGCATGAAAAAAAGAAAAAAACTTCTAAGAAAAACATTTCTCACATTACCTACCTCAAACTTTCAAAACATTATTTGCAATTTTCAATCAAGTAAACAGTGTTCTCCCTAAGATCAAAAAGACCCGAGACTGTCACTCTAGTTCACAAGGTTGGATGGTAGCAGGGAAAGGGTGAATTTCTTCTTCTGAGAGTTACTGTTTATTACAATGAAGAAAACATTCAGATCCCTCTAGAGGGGAGACAAGAGAGGTTTCTATCCTTAGCTCTTCCACACCTTTTGGGTACTTCCACTTCCTTGTGAAAAGATGACGGGAGAAAAGTAGAGTTCTCAGTTCAGTCCTACTAGCTCCTCCCTTTACTTTCTGCACGAGAGAAACAGTCTCTTTTACCTTTCTTCTTTGTGATGGAGACAGGGAAAAGTTAAGGTAGAGTCATTTTTAGTATTAATTATCATGTAGTTTTAAGTAAGGAATATATATGCAGGAAAATTCAACTTAACTTTTAAAAGGAAGAAACAGAAAAAAACTTTCCAACTTTCTGCTTTTAGAATTAAGAACAAGGCATATAAAATCATTCAATAAATAAAACAGACAATAAAAATGAATATTCTTGTCTATCATACACTGTCAATAGAAAGAATGAGAATACATAAAAAAGAGAAAATACTCTTGTGGAATAAAATTCCAGTTCTGCAATGGAAACGCCTTTAAAGACACTTAAAGTCCTGTTAAATTTTCACAACCCAAAGCACAAATATAGTTCTTTATATTTATTCCATGACCTTGATAAAATTGAGTCAAGGACTGATCTCTGCTATCTTTGCCTAACAGATTAGAGCAACAGAAGCTGTCTGCATAAAATTGCTTTCTTTACCTCTCAGGTACGCTAGTGATACCTGACATGTGCATGTCAAAGGATTTTTGAAAATATAATTTTAAAAACGGGAACATCTAAAAATTTAAAAGAAAAGCCTACGTAGTTTTTCAAAAGTCTATGGTACTTTAAATTTGAGCTACATTAAAACTCTGATGTCTATAAAAAATTTAATTTTTAAGGGTAGAGTATTAAGGGTAACCCTAAATAACTTCTGATGAATTTTCTAAGTCTAAAATCCTATATTATGAACTCACTTTTATATTTAGAAAGAGCAAGTACAGAAATGTAGACCACACTAACCCCAATCCCAAACTAAATGTTCACTCAGTTAAGATCCCAAATATCTAATTATCTTCAGATGGAAATGATCATATTTTCTAACATAATTGCAAAATCAAATCCATCACTGAAAGTTTATATCTTCAAATACTCATAATTGATCAACTCATACAAAGATCGAGGTCACAGATTAGGTACTGGAGGGGCCCTTAAAGAGTCTAGAAAAATACAGTGATTTACAGAAGGTCATTCATATAGAAGGTGGCAAAGCCAGTAGAAGAACAAAGGTCCCTTCCAGATTCAGTATTCTTTGCACTGTACCACTAAGTCCTCAAAAGGCAGCATGGCACAGCAGAATGTGGAACTTGCAATCAAGCAGACCTGGGTTCAGAATTTGGTTCTGCCATTTACTAGCTGTCTTGACATGTGCAAGTCACAACCTTCCTGAATCTCAGTCATAAGCTGACAGACGAAGAACTGAGGTCAAGAGAGGTTAAATGTCTTGCCTGTGCTAAGACAAGTGGAGTGCAAACACAGACTTTCCCAATTCCAGCATTGTATCCTCTAGAGCAGGGGTGGGTAACCTATAACCTCAAAGCTGCAGGTTCCCCACTCCTGCTCTAGATCATGCTGTCTCTCTATATTAATCTCCAGAACAGTTTTACTAAGTCATAACTGGGCTGCACTGATAGATCCCTTGATGTACTGACCTTCTAAAAATCTTCTTTTAAAAGAATACTAAGAATATTTTTAGAAATAGTATAAAAAATATTCTTCCACTAAAGTCCTAGCATAATAATCTTATCCTTTAGAAATATCCTAAATTAATTTTTCCATTCAAATCTTACTCTATGCATTGTCATGTCAAAGAAGTTACAAGTGGAAAGACTTCAAACATAGGACAGGGCTGTAAATATTGAGGTTACAGCAAGAAGAATGCACTTACTCTAGAAATAATGTATTAGATCAAGCTTAGTATCATGGGATCATTGAATAAAAGCTAGAAGGGGCTGTTAAGGGCCAACCAGACCAACTCTCTTTTTATAGCTGCGAAAACCAAGATATAGCTCCAAATGTAATCCTCAAGATTTTCGGAGGTAGAATGACAGTGAAAAGCTTGCTGGTTCTAGAGTCTGAGAACTTGGATTCAAATTCTGACTATGCCATTTAATACCTGTGTGACCCTGGGCAAGTCACAACCTCCTTTGTACAAGAGGGTAGGATTAGATGACCTCTAAGGTCCTTGCCAGCTACAAATCTGTGACCTTATGATCCCAACTAATGACCTAAGGCTAACCAATCATTAATACACTTCCCCACACTGCAAATAGGAAGGCATATTTTCAAGTTAGAAGACAACTTATCTTAAACATCTTTCTATACTGTCGAATAAATAAAAGTTTCTCCAGACTACAAAGCTTTTCCCCATAATTCATTAATCTTTTTATAACTGGGCTTATATTGGCTTCTGAAACCAAATTAACCTTCTATAAACAAAGTGACTTACTAAATCGAACACAAGCCTAAATCAAGGATTTTTCAATTTGTAAAGCCAGTCAACAGCAGTCTCGTGGTGAACAGTTTCATTACTTAACCCATTTCCATTACTGTTTAAAAAATGAATATTCATTTACTATACGAATTTGATAGTATGCACTTAGTCCTTTAACATATAGCTCAAAATATTAAAATTATTTAGCAATTTTTTAAAACATAGGGTAAATTTTAGATACTGGTAAATCTATTACAAGGATTGAGCTTAAAAATTTTAATGAAATTACCTTGGAGAAGAAAGCCTTCTCCTTTCTGGTTCTCTTCGTTTTCTTTCCACTGATCGACTCTTTGCTCTTCTACCAGGAGACAGAGTCCGAGACGGTGATTTACTTTGTTTGGATCTCCGATCATTAAGTAGTGGGGACCTACTTCGTCTTGATTTATCACGCTGTTTTGGCGATAAACTTTTTCCTTTAGGACTACGACCTGGTCTTCTACTTGGGGACCTGTTTTCTTTCCCAGAGGAAGCATCTTTAGAGGGAGATTTAATTGGCTTCTTTTCTTTATCTGTCTCAGATCGTTTGGATTTTCTATCTTTGGATCGTGACCTTCTGTCTTTGGATTTGCTTCTTAGTTCTATTGGAGATTTGGATTTTTTCCCACGATCACGACTTTTGCTTTCATTTATAATTGGGGATTTCTTTCGATCTTTTGATTTACTTTTATCTTCTAATTTAATCTTATCCTCAATGGGGGATTTGGCCTTTCCAATTTTCTCCTGAGATCGCCTTTTAAGTGCTGGCGATTTGGATTTTCTTGCTTGATCTTGAGATTTGCTTCTTTTAGATGGACTTTTGGATTTTTTTCTTTCTTTAGACTTACTTCTAGTAGTTTTTTCTTTAACTCCTTCAACACTTCCTTTGCTTTTCTTTTTATCAGATCTATGTCTAGTCCGTTCTTTTGACCTGCTTTTGCTTCGTTTCTTTGAACTATTTTTATTGTCTACAAGTTCAAGTTTCCCCTTAGTGTTTGATGATCTAGCGCTTGATCTATTCCCATTTCTTGCCTTCTCGTGGATTTCTCCCTCTTCTTCGGAGCCAGACTCATACCCCTGTAAAATTAGCCCCATGCCAGATTGAACTTTTCCTTCCATCAGCTCATTATCAAGTTCAGCTTTAATCAAAGCTCTTTGTTTCTCCAAGTCTTCCAGCAAAGCTAAGTCATCAATTTTAGTTCTTTTTGCTGGAGATGCACCTTCTTTATCAGAGGCATCAATAACCTCTTTTCGTTTATGTTTCTTATGTTTATGCTTATGTTTATGTTTTTTGTCCTTGTCATCTTCTGAAGAATGTTTATGTTTCTTGTGTTTGTTTCTATGTTTGTGCTTCTTTTTTTTGTGTCGACTGTGCTTATTTTGAGATTGGTCCTCCTCTGACACTTCTCCATTTTCTTCATTTATGCTTTTTTCAGAATTATCTGCATCTTCCATCCTATAAATATATAAAATAAAAAGCTTAAAAATCATATCATGTAATTATACAAAATGACTCATTTTTAAATAATTTCTAGATATTACAGTTAAAAGCACTAAGAGATACCATCAAAACAAAGTATTAATGATTTAACATTCCTCTCAGAACATTATGATAGCTAGCATTTACATAGCACTTTAAAGTATGCTAAGTGCTTTACAAATATTATCTCATTTGATCCCCACAACAAACCTGGGAGGTAGGTGCTATTATTATCTCCATTTTACAGTTGAGGAAACTGGAGGCAGAGAGGGGTTAAATGACTTTCCCAGGGATTACAGAGCTAGAAGCATCTGAGGCCGAATCTGAACTCTGGTCTTCCTGACTCCAGGCCCAGTGCTATATCCACTGCACAGGGAGCTGCCATACATAAAGTTTTAGGGACAAATGAATTATATTTGAGAGTAAGGAAGATTGCAAATGTGATCACAAATCGGTCTCTTTAAAAAAAAAAATGATCAGCTCTCCCCTTCTACCTTGCTGGAGAGGGTGGAGCAGATGTGCTTCTGTGAAGAGGAAGGATGCCTGCTACCTCCCCCTCACTCCACCCACTCCCATCCCAGCCTTCAATAGCTGCCTCATAGACTTGAGACTTGATAAGTGACTTTTTAATGAAAACGGCATCCAGGGCAGTGGTAATTATCAAGATTTCCTGTAGAAGCACATGGTTGGTTCATAGCAAAAGCTGCTAAGTGTGTGTGCCTCTTTGGCCTGGGTAATGGGAGTTCCTGAAAGTTGCCTGACAGAAAGGAAACTAGTAACAAGGAATTGGTATCTTGCTACCATTCTCCAACCCTACGCTATCATAATAAATTATTCAGCCCATGGACGTCTGAGGGAGGGTGGATCTTAGCTCCCAATTGTTTCCTTTCTAACAGTAATCTGTTGCAGCAGTTTGTCCTTCAGTCTCAAAGACCAAGACATTGGGGAGGTGATGCTATGACTTGCAAGTGAATTGGACTGAAGAGAGAGAGGGTAGTAATCTAAATAGGGGGAGGGGATGGAGGTGCATGGGTGGAGCACTCTAGGATGATGTGTAAAATTAGGATTCACCAGAGTGAGGCATACGGCAGTGCAGCATGCCAGTAGTATTTAGACTTAGATTTGAATTCAGAGGACTTTGATTCAAATCCCTAGTCTTTCACCTACTCTCTGTTGTGAGTTTTTTGCCATAAGTGAAAATATTCCTAGCTAATGCCCTGGTTTATAGCAACCTTTTCTTGTAAGCAAGTCTCATTCCAAACTTATGTAGGTTTATGATGCTATCAGCTCTTACTGGGAACAGGAGGGCACCCTTATTTTTTCTTCAATTGTCACTCTGCCTTCTATCTTGCCAAAGAAAACTACAGGTTCTCTTCATGGGACAGATCTTCATGCTCCAAGAGAGAGAGATTCATAGTCCCTGATAAATGTAAGGAGGATAGCTGGGAAACATTATGCAGCTATTGAAATAAACTCTTAACTAACTAGTGAGGAGAGGGAGAGAAGAAAAGTCTTAAAGAACAAAGGAAATGCCAGAAAACTAGAAATAAATGTTATCCTCCTTTTCAAAATGAGTAAAACTACAAACCACTGAGCCAGTTAATTTTTAACAGTTTATTAAAGTCATGAACATTAACACAGGGTGAGAACAGATTCACCAAACCCATACATAACACTGCAAACAAAACATTAATTTTTTGGATAAGATTACTAGACTAGTAAGAAAAAAAAATGCTATGCAGAGAGTATATTTTGATTTCAATAAAGCATTCAGAACAATCTCAAGGCATCCTTATAAGCAAAATGAAGCTATGTGGGCTGGATTATAGTACATTTAATTAAACAAATTTGTAGTTGGTTGAGCGTCCATGACCAGAATATATTATAGCTAAATGGATTGATGTCAAATATAGTTCAACACTATCAGTGTAGGTATGATTTTCAAATCTGCCACAAACACAAAGGTAGATGGGGCAGCTAAAACATTCAGTAAATCAAGATTCAAGATCTCACAGTGCTGTAACTCTAGCCCAAACAAAATTAAATTTAATAGGGATAAAAGCATATGGCAAGATAAATAACTATGTAATATCATGAAAAAACATAAATGGTTATGTCTCTGAGCCCTTTCTCATACCACAAGTTCCACAAGGGAAAGGGACTGTTTTATTTACTTCAGCACTTCTGTTGAGTTGAATATTTTTCTGATTAAAAAATCTGGGTTAAAAAAAATTCATCCAAAAAAGTCCCAGAAACAATTTTAGGCCATATTAACTGAATTAACTGAACATTAACAGTGTCCATGTATGGATGACAGTAATTCACTGTATCCTGCACCGGTCAGACAAATGTTGTGTTCAGTTCTGGGTGCCCCATTTCAACAGGGACACTGACAAAAATATTTCAAGAGCTGTCATGTGGAAGAGAGAACAAACCTTTATTACTGACCAAAAGAGCAGCACTAACACAAATGGCCAGAAGTGAAACAGATTTCATCCTAATCTAAGAAAGAACTTTCTAGCCAGCTTAACTAGCTACTAAAAAAATATTAAAATATGCTACCTCCCACATTGTCATCAAGGTAGGTATTCAAGCAGAGGCTGGATAAACTTTTTTCTTAAGAATGTCATCAAGATTCCTCACTAAGAAACTGGGCTAGATGACCTCTTTAAGTTGCCTTCCAAGGCAAACATTCTATAAGGATGATGTATTTAAAATAGTAATACAGTTATCTGTTAGTTCTAGATAACTCTATAGCTGATAGTTATTTCAATATTTCAAGGATCTGTTATTATCCATGCATATGTTCCACCCATAGAAATAAATAACAGTTAACTCCATTGAAACAAAAAATAAGTTAACTCTAAGGAGATGGTGTTTGTAAGGTGAAAAATCAGGAGGTAGCAGCAACCAGGGGCTTCAGGGGTGGGGAACCTGTGACCTCAAGGCCACATGTGGTCCTCTAAGTCCTCGAATAGGCCCTTTGACTGAATACAAACCCCTGGGTTATCCTATGATGACAATCTGTTGCTATGACTATACCTGAAACATCTTCAGCTTAGTAGAAACAGCCCAAGCTTGTGCTCTGTTAGCACTAACAGATCTTGAGGGGTGTGGGGGAGGTTGGGAATAAGGGAATCTGTTACCTGAGTACCATGACACTGCAGAGTAGGACTTCAGTGGAAGGTTTCTTTTTAAATAGACATATTAAGCCATCTGTGTTCTTCTCTATTACAGTCTGAATCTAACTGTACACATTTTATTTCACTTTCAGAAAACGCTATTTGAATTTGTATTTTCATTGCAAGACCATTTGTTTAGTCTAGTCATGGAAATCCAAACTCACAATAAGAACACAGTAAGAACAAATGTGAAAAACCTTGAAAAAACTGTTTCAAGTAGCCACCTTCCTAAAACATACAGATCCAATCAAATGACCTTTTTCTCAGCAAAGTCATTTTGTTTCAGAGCTAGTAAAGTTGACAGTTCACTTTACCTTTGCCCTCTATGCTGCTTAGAAAACCTATTCTGCTCTTAAGGACACCTGTTTTCACTCCCTTTCTTTCTTCTCTCTTCAAGCTTACAGTGTCCCCAAGTCTCAGTTTTAGCAAATGACTTAGTTTCCTTTATAACTGAAAGATTGAGGTCTTTGGAATAAAGTTTCTTCAGTTGCCCTCTTTCTAGTCAAAAGTTGTGCGCATCATCACTCATTCTTCTCTTCTTTCTTGTTTCAAAAAAGAGTATGCTCAAATTAATTCTCTCTACCTGTGGCTTGACTGCATCCCCTATCACCAATTATTGGACACTGCTCCAGTTATCAGAAAAAGCAAGGTTTTAAGAGAGAGGCTTACTTTTGTATATTTTGAGTTTGATGTACCGGTGAGGAATGAAGAATTTTTCCAGTGAATAAGCATATATATCAAGGGGCAATAATTATCCTTCTCTCCCTGAGAAAAAGAACCTAAAGCAAAATTAGCTGTGTTTAATATAGCTTGCCTGGCTATCTGACTTTGTTAATAGGCAAAATTTTAATTTTGCACAGCATTGCTGATGCCTCTTAAATCTTGTGCTAGTAAGAGGCAAGGAACAGAAACTGAATTTGTTTATAAATTTTACTCCTAGTAAAGCAGTATCTACTCCAACTAAGAATGACCCATGCTGCACACAACAGCCCTCAATCATACCATAGTAACAAAGGGGTTTCCTTTTCTGACATGGGGATGCCTTGTCTGTACCTGTACCAGTAAGTGGTCCTAGTTTTTC
This sequence comes from Phalanger gymnotis, assembly GCA_028646595.1. Lineage (NCBI taxonomy): Eukaryota > Metazoa > Chordata > Mammalia > Diprotodontia > Phalangeridae > Phalanger > Phalanger gymnotis. The sequence goes on along the minus strand of CM053622.1, from coordinate 149,941,195 downwards.
TGAAAGTGGCAGGAATGCAAACGTCTATATAAACTACAAAGGGCCTGCACGGGCTGAAAAACTAGTTCTAGGTTGCCTCTGATAAGGCAAAGGAGCTTTCTTTCTTCAGCGCTACTAAACCAGACCATACTCCTTTCTAGTCCCCTGAGTTTGTATGGACATGTTGAAAAGTTTCAACACTGGATTGGGAAGGCCAGATTCAGGCTTTGTCACTAATCAAGTCACTATAAAATCAGGGAGTTGGACTAAATGGTTGGTAAGGTTCAATTCAGCTATAAAAAATCCATTATTTCTGTAGTTACCAAATTGCTTTAGTGTCTGGTATTTAAGAAAATAGGTACTTTTATCTCTGACAGTGAGTTTTGCATTTGTTGCCTCCTAATCTGGTTTTTGTTGTTGGTGAGACATCCAGGTGATATTATATAAGACAAATGGAAATATAAGTAATTGACTCAAGATGCAGAATGAAAAATGCATTCTTTTACATGGCCGATATGTTGGTTTGTTCTGCTGAATTATACACATGTGTCACAAGTATGGGCTTCTAATTGAGGAGGGGGGTTTAGGAGGTACTAGGTTAGAGTTGTGATAAATATACTCCTGCAAAGTGTAATTAATAAAAAAACATTATTAAAAGCAGAGAAAACAAAAAAAACTTCTAAGAGGAAAGAAACAAGTAGAGCAGGTTTATTACTACCCCGTTAAAGTGAAATACAGAATGTTTATACATATGTCATACTTCCTTAAAAAACACATAATCAAGATTCAATGTTTCTTACGTAAGCAGCTTGTTCTTTTTTGTATATGGAATTATGTTTCTTTGTTGATGATTATTAAATAACACTGAAAAAGAAAATGAGTTTCATTGTGGATATGTCAAGTTAGAGATAAAAATAGGACACAAAGATGGAGATGTTCATCAAGAAATCAGTGATTAAATATCACTGATCAAGGAAGACATTTGGGAGGGCAGAATGTTGCTACGTTTGTCTGATGTGGTTACTCTAGCCAGTTGTTTTTTTAAACTTTTTTCACTGTTACAAAGGAGCATTCAATTCCAGAAAAGGTGGTTGTATCACACAAATAACTGTAAAAAACCAAAGGATCAATAAAACTTTTTTTTTTAAAAATAATACAGGTATGGAGCTCAGAAGAGACAGGGGTAAAGCTCAGATAAAGAGCTGTAGCTAGCTCTTTTCTAGCTTCAATCTTCTACCTCTTCATGGGTTCTTCTCCAACTGTTTATAAATATGCTCAAATCTCCCAAATTCTGAAGGCTTCCCTTCATGGTCAAACTTCCTGATTATGAATAACCAAATCCAGTCTTTATTCTCCTTGGACTCTCTAGTATTTGACCCTGTGGAGCATCTTCCCTATTACTTTGGCATCAAAGACAATGCTCTCCTGTTTCTCAAACAGATCCTTCAATTTCCTTCACTTTCTAGTTTCTAGTTTTCTCCCAGATAACTTTTAAATATTCCTCCAAGGTACGTTCTTCATTTTCTTTTCTCCATATAAATAATCATGTGGATCCTTCAGATAAAAGTGATTTTTGGACTCCCTTGAGGACTTTACTCCCAGGGCTTCAACTACTGCTTTTAGGCAGAAAATTGTCAAATCTGTATCTCTCCACCTGACCTCTCTTCTGAGCATTATAAGTACACTTCCAACTATGTATCTTTCTCACATTCATCCCCTTCCCTACATTTCCAAAACAACTATGCTGGTAGACGTTCTCATTGTGAATGACTATGAAAGCAGCCTCTAACAGGAGTCCCTGTATGTAATCTTTTAACTTTCCATCACTCAAAACATCCTTCATACTGCTGTCATACATTGTGCAGAGAAAATCATGTAAGTTCTCTGTCCCAGATACTTGATTCCCACTGAGTTGAACTAAGGTTCAACTTGCTTAGCTTGTCATGCAACATAGAATCTGGGGCTACCTAGTTTTTTAGTTACTTCATATTAATCAACCCTTCATAGTCTATGATTCACATAAACTGGACTAGTTAGCCATTCCTGTATATGTCCAATACTTTCTGGTTTCCATGCCTTACTGTGTTTCCTATGCCTAGAGTATTCTCATCATCCTTTCTACCTGAATGGCTTTTTAGCCATTTTCACATCACATTCCACTTCTCAGAATGTTTTATACATTCTCAGAAGGTACAAAATACACAAGATCATTAAGATAATCAATTAAATTTTGAAATGCAATTATCAAAATATTTTTCAAACAAACAAAAACAAGATCATGGATCTCTGGGTTAAGAACTCCTGTGTTAAAGCCTAACTCAGATATTATCTCCTTGACGTCTTCCTTGAACTCCATTCCCCATCAATGATTACTTTTCTACTCAGATCTTTTAACCAACCTTTGCTCCCATCTCTTCTGGCATGTACGCAATTATTATTTTGATCTTTTATGACCTAATTAAATATCCTACTTATTTTTGTGTGCCCTATCACCTTATTATTCTTTAAGTTCCAAGAGGGCAGGGGGCCTTGATCTTTTTACTTCCTTCTAAGTTCAATAAAGCATTCTTTGCACTCAAATTTTAATAAATATTTTAGTAAGTTTAAATGAATTTGTTGAAATTTAAAATTGTAGTTGTTAAGTTTTCAAACTACTCAATAATAAATATTACCGTTCTGAACCTAAGGATCATTAAAATGCTGGAATACTTAGGACGTTATTTTCAAAATTGAGGCAGAGGAGAAAATAACCAGGCAGTGGGAAAACTAGTAAGTTGCTATGATGTCAGACCTCAAGACACTAGAATGTATGAAAAGTATTGTAGGAAAAATGAAAGACCATCAAAATAGAGTGAGTAAAGTGGTATTAGATACTGTTAATTTGTCCATAGCTTCTTGTTAACCTAAGAATAACTTCCTCTTTTATGTTTACATTTGGGATTCTATTTTGAGGGAGGTAATTCTCTATAAGAATTTAGTGGATAGTTTGTCTGCGTCAGAAGACTTGGGGTTCAAGTTCTGCTGACACATATGCAATCCTCAGAATTTATTATTTGCTATAATACTGCTACTTAATACTAAGACTAAATTAGATACTTTAAACATCTGATGGTTCACCGTAAAAATTTTCCCTTGAAATGTTTAAAGGACTCAAAGTAGGGCATAGGCTTTTGCCCTACTTTTATTTTATATTAAAAGTCTTAGAGGGCAAGCACAACACTTACTTATCCTTGTATTGCCCCTATTACTCTCTACAGTACCTTGGTTCCTTTGTGCTAGTTCCCCATGCATGGAATACACTCCCTTTTCACTACTGCCTCTAAAGTTCCCTAGATTCCTTCAAGATAGAAGTCTACCTTATGCCAAGTGGCCTTCCCCAGTCCAGATTACCTTCTATCTATCCTCTACATAACTTGCATGTCCCTAGTTATTACATATTGTAAATACCTAATACTCTCTAGAACGAGAACTCCTTGAGGGCAAGAACTGTGTTGGACTTTCTTTGTACTCCTTGATCAGTTAAGCACTTAGTAAATGCTTGTTAATTGGTATTCAAGTAATTGCTGAATGATTCAAACAGAATTCTTAACCCCTCAAAAACAGTCCGGATATCTCACAGTAGTTGCAAAACTGTTTCAGTATCCATTTCCTTAATTAGTGACTGGAACCTTCTGGATTGGTTGATAGAAAAATTAACTTCTCCCAGGCCAAAGCATTCTTCTAGTTCCAGTTGTGCCACTAGTTAAATAGGGTGGCATCAATTTGGAAAGCTGATTTCCTGTATCAGCGTAGAGACAATTTTAAAAGATTGCTAAAGATGAACTCTTTAATTTTAAAACTAGGAAAGATAAAAAGTTAATTTCTAGGGACTCACAACTGGGGTCCTAATGCAAAAGCAACTTCAGTTTCAGTCCTTTCAGCTGGAAAAACCTTTGTCTCTAACTTACAAATGGCAATGATACCAAGTACATTTTTCCCCCAAAGGCGGTTATATACCTTTCTTATTTGCAGCTTTGGAGGTGTGTGAGCCACAAACTAATTTTAGTCGATGGACAAAAACCAAAAAACCTATTTGCACAGCATAGCAGTACTGTTTTTGCTACCTTTATCTCTTGTATTTCTTAAGTTACTAAGTATACTGGCTTTTTTTTTAAACTTTTGCAGATAACCCTTATTTTCATCAGATTAACTGCTTCTTCGTCCCATTCTTATAAAGGGTACAATCTGGAGCCAAACTTCGAGGCCTTGAAACGGCAGGATACCACTATCTTGCTACCTTAAGTTTACTTGTTGGTGATCAGAATGCCAATAAATGCCGGGAAACGTACTGGGTGGCACAAGGAGTTGGGTGGTCTTCCTCCCCGCCGCCATCTGCCAAAAAATAGTCTGTGATTTAAGTTTTAAACTGAGCAGTCTAAAAGTGCCCGCACTGCCCTCCCCTCCGGAGTCCTAAATCTCACTACACGGGGATAGGGTGACAAAACAGGGCAGAGCACACAGGGAAACAGCCACACGTCCGCTCCTGGAACCCACTCCCAGCGCGAGGCCACAGCAGCTCTAGCTCCCCAGCCCGCTTCCGGAGGGGCTCCTGGGAGAGGCGACGCAGGCGCCGGCCACGCGCCCCGGACCTGTAGAGGCCGCTCGCGCCTGCGCCTCCCGGGGCAACGACGCGCGTCAGGCCGCAGCCGCCTCCGGCTCTTAACAGCCACGGACGGAGCAAGAGGGCTGCAGAGCGAGGCTCGCGAGCGGCCCTCCAGCTCACCGCCGTCCTCCTGTCGCTGACACTGGGTCCTCCACTCCCCACAGCATAACAGAAAAAGAGAGGCAAAGTTTGGTTCTCGCTCTTAGGCCTCAACTTCCCTTCCCCCCCATGCAGTTCATCCATATCAGCCCTCTGGTTCTCCTCCCGGGCCTTGGCCTTCCCGCCCTTACGCTATCAAGAATTATCACTTACTCAGGCGCTTCCCGCGGCGGCTGAGACTCCACGGCGGCCATTTTGAACTTCCCGACTCCTTGGCGGCAGCGGCGGCGGCTGCCGGGACAGGGGAAGGTGGTAGTTGGAAGGGAATCGCCGCGCATGCGCTCCGGCCGGAGAAGAACGAAAGGAGGAATGAGTCCTCAATACCGATCCGGATATGAACCCCTCCATCCGGAGGGTGGAGCGTAAGGACGTCCACACGCACTTCCGGCAGGCTCAGTGCGACGTGATACGCTCCTTTATCAAGGAGCCTGCTGTTCCTAGTACTTATTTGGGGCGGTAATTAATTAGATTTAAGAGCTAGCTTAACAAAGATTCTCTTTTACAAATAAATGTACGAAGAGGGCGTATCGTTTGCATCTTTTGTCCTCTCTCTCCCCGCCCCTCTCCAATTTACTGTCTCCCAAAGCTAGAATTCAGTTCCCATGTTTGGCATAGATTTGAACAAGAATTTCAAAATGCTCCGATTCCAGGCACGTGCCAAGGACCTGTGATTTCGTAGGTGTGCTTTGTGGTAACTTCAAAGATCTCAACCTGTTTTTGTCCTCAGTACTTTTAAAACTTGTGAGACAGTTTCCTGAGGCTCAGAAGATAAACCTACCACTCCAAAGCCACACAGTAGTTTCACTGGTAAAATTGACACCTAGGTCTCTCAACCATGTAACAGCATCCCAACTCTAAGCTTATAAAGAAAATAATTTTCACGTTGGTTCATCCATAATTTGTAATTGGTAGGCAGGGACAAAATCTCTTGGGGGGAATTGTGTATACTATTGACTATCCAAGAAGTTAATAGATGCCTATAAAATCTTGGAAGGTGTGGGTAGGAAAAATGGCTCTTTTCACCAAATTCCAGAATAAAAAGATGGGGGTGGGGGGAGGGAAAGCAATTCCTAAAACTCCTTATCACAAAGTCATGCAAACTTAAAGAAAAAAGCCAGAGAAAGCTTTAAATAATTTTATAGGTCCAAAACAACATAAAGCAAAGTAGAGATATTTAGAGTGCATCTCTGATTTTTTTTTAGTTTGACAGTCACCATGTCCTTCTAAGTTCTTTGGTATCTCTATCAGATAAAGTATAAACTATTGAATAGGCCACTGATAAGGACCTAATTTGGTATTTCTTAGGTCTTGATCTTTTGATCAAACTAAAGAAGCACCTTTGTCTGGAAGAAGATAAAAAGGATGGCCTAGAGGAATTTGAGATATATTTCATGAAAACCAAAAAAGGGGGTTTATACTCCTGGATTTCCACAACACTGATCTTTCTTGGTTCTCCAACTTCCTCTCAGATGCTTCTTTGCAGGATCATTATCCAACTTCTCTACAACATTAGTATGGTTATTATCCTTTAGGAGTCTGTCCTGTGCTTTTAATGATCTTATCTGTTAATAGGTATTCAAGTGTCATGTTTGATACTCCCAAACCTATATATCCAGATTTCATCAGTCTGCAGAGTTTAAGTCTCCCATCACTATCTGCTGGATAGTCATTCAAGAAAGGTAGCCCTTGCTTACATTTTAATGAGGGAAGACAACAATAAAAAAGGAGCTAAAAAAGGGGAGGAGGTATGGAATGAGGGAGGGGGCCTGGTAGAGAAAGTAGAAAGTCATGGTAGAGAAAGTCCTTTGGAAAAGAGAGCAAAGCAGCCTGGAAGAGAAACCACAACTTCATATGGTTAGATAGCTTTAATTAGATATCTAGATATAGCTACTATATGGGATATTCAGGAGGTCTAGCACTTCTGGTGGGAGGGCTTGCCAAGCTCTTTTTGGGGCTGCTCATCCATCTTTAGTATGTACCCAATTCACTCAATTCTCACATATGGTTCCAAGAAGCTGAAGCATACACAGCAGCCACACCCTGGTCAACCATCTTGGGAGATAGGCTAAACTAGGTTGAAGGTTAACTGACAAGCCTCAATCCTATAAGTGAGTTAGAGGGATGTCTACCTCAAGCATGTGAAGACTTCCTCAGCAGACTGGGCAGATGAGAACAATTTGTTCCAATGGCCATCAAGGCAGCTGATGCAAGTGCTGTGAAGTACTTAGAGTTTGGTTAGACATTGAAGATGCCAAGGTCATCCACTGCTTCCCAGGCTATGGCTAGTTGTCCAGACTTTTGTCTTGCCACTAGACTTCAATGACTCAGGAAGAGAGAGTGAGAGTAACTTTGTAGCTCTGCTTCACGAAGGACAATTTGCAGTTACCACTTCAAATTATTTGTCTAAAATTGAACTTAGTATCTTCCCCTCTAACCCTGCCCTTTTCACACTTAACTATTTCCATTGAAGGTATAGTCATTCTTTAAATTGCCACTCTTTGGAGTCACTCTTCTATCTAATCAGTTGCCAAGTCCTGTTGATTTTACCTACACAATGTCTCTTCTGTTTGTTTCTCTCCATTCACCTTCTCTTCTTGCTTAAACTATGGAATAATCTTCTACTTGGTCTCCTTGTTTCTAGTCTCTCCCTTTCCTAATCCATTCAGCTGCCAAAATAATATTCCAAAAGCACAAATCTAGCCATGTTATACCAGATACTAAGGAGGAGCTTCCACTCTTAGCTTCCTCTTCTCCCCTTTCCCTATGCCTCCCAATGAGTGAGTGCCTCTCATCACTATTTCAAGAAAGCCCTGGGCAATGCTTCTTTTCTCTTCCTCTTCTGGCATCTTTCATTGCATTCTTGGCTACTATATCACACTATTGTCTCATATTTGATACTGTAGTCTATTCAAAACCCCCAGATATTTTTCAGATGAAATTTCTATCTAGGCATGTTCCCCCACTTTCTTGTATTGGTGGTGTTTGATTGTTTAAATCCATGTGTATGACTTTATATTTATTCCAATTCAGTCTTTTTTATGTGATCTTTTTATTTCTGAAATTAACAAATGAATATTTTCATATACATAGTATAACAGAGTATTGTGCATGAAACATTTCTTCTTGCTTTTCTTTTAAATAAATGTAATAATTCAACATATCAAGTCAATAAGCATTTATTAAATACTTAATATGCAGACAGTCCCTGCTACCCTCAAGGAGCTTACATTCTAAATCAGGAAAGCTGAAAAGGTACCTGTGGGGGGAGAGGAGGAGGTCTATGTTTCTTTCTGGCCTTCTTCATTACAGTTAAAAAAATAGATGCTGCATTGAACCTTTTATTTCCTTTCTTTTTGTTTTTTTTTTTTACTATGCTATTCCTAGGGCAGTTAAGGGCACAGTGGATAGAGTTTTGGGTCTGTAGTCAAGATTAGCTGTAAGATCCTTGGCAAATCATTTAACTCTGTTTACCTCAGTTTCCTCATCTGTCAAAGTGGAGAAGGAATGAAATAGCAAACCATTGCAGTGTCTTGCCAAGAAAACCCAAACGGGCCCAGAAAGAGTCAGTCATGACTAAAGAACAATTTCTGTTCCTGTCTCCTTTACTCTGCATTATACTTTCCCATTGGGAGAAAAAACCTTTGTAAGAAATATTCATTGTTAAAATAAGTTCCAATATTGACAATCTGATATGCTTTATTCTATACCCTAAGTACATTACCATTATTGTCTGTCTTCCAAATATACGGGTTCATCATTACATTATTCAAAGTCCTACTGTCTATCAAAGCTACCTTTCTTTATGTTAGTATAAATTGTTCTGGTTCTGCTTACTTCACAAGTAAGTCATAAGTAAGCCACATACAAGTCTTCCCAGATATGTCTGACTTTATCCTTTTGTCATATCTTACAGTGCAATCACATTCCATTACATTCATATGCCATAATTTGTTAAACCATCCCCTCAATTAATGGAGACCTCTTTTTTCTGCTAAAAAAAAAAGAGCAACTATATTTTCATATATAACCAATGGTATTCAATTAACATTGCTACCTAATTGGCACACTTGTTAGGTGCCTACTAGGTGCCAGGCACTGAGCTAACTACGCACTGGGGATATAGAAAGAGGCAAAAGCAGCCCTTGTTCTCAAGGAGTATACAATCTAATGAGGGAGACAACATGCAACCAAATGTATAAAAAACAAGCTATATGTAAGAAAAATAGGAATTCATTAACAGAGAGAAAGCACTGGACTTAAGAGGGGTTCCGGAAGGCTTCCAGTAAAAGAAGAGATTTTAGTTGGAACTTACAAGAAACTAAAAAGGTTAGCAGTTGGGGTGGAAGAGGGAGAACATTCTGGGCATGGAGGACAGCCTGAGAAAATGCCAGAAGTGGCAAGATCAAGTGAGGTCTGAGTCACTCCATGGAAGAGTAGTTAAGGAGTAAGAAATAAGACTGGAAAGGTTGGAGGGGATTAAATTATGATGGGCTTTGAACACAAAACAGGATTTTGCATATGATCCTTGGAGGTGTTAGGAAGCCAGTGGAGTTTACTGGAGGAGGGCCAGTGTTTGGGAAATCACTTCAGTGGCTAAGTGGAGGATGGATTGGAGTGGAGAGACTCGAGGCAGGAGGACCCACCAGTAGTCAGATGTGAGGTGATGAGAGCCTGCACTAGAGTGTTGCCAGTGTCAGAGGAGAAAAGAGGTATATGTTGTAACAGTGAAATCTACAGGCTTTGGAAACAGATCGGCTTTGGGGGTGGGGGGTAGGAGAGGTAATGAGGAACCTAGGATGACTTCTAGGTTGTGAGTGTGAAGGACTGGGAGGATGGTGTTGCCCTTTCCGGTAATAGGGAAGTTGGGGGGTGGGGGTGGAGGAAGAAGGGTTAGAGGGAAAAATAATACATGAGTACTTTTGTTCTTTGAGTCAAGCAAGACAAAACAGTCCAAGATCAGAAGGAACTCAAAGTCTAATGTGGGAGACAGCATACAAACAATTATACACAAGTAAGACACAGACTGCATCAATTGGAGATAATTTCAGAGGGAAGGCATTTTAAGATTAAGGAGGGCCGGAAAAGGCTCTCTGAAGGAAGCAAGGTTTTAGCTGAAACTTGAAAGAAGCCAGGAGGAGACATCCCCGGATTAGAACAAAGTACAGTTTCTTTCAATCGTAAATTGGAAATAGAGGCTTTTTGTGTAACAGTTCGAATCGCTTCAGATCCCTGAAAGCTGTTGTTTAACTCTGCAATTCCAAGCTGTGCTCTCGCCATTTCCCCCCTCCTCCCCTTTTCCCCGTCCCCGGGTGGAGGGCCGCTTCTTTCTTACACTCCTCTCAGCAGAGTTTTCACGGAGACGTTAGCGAGTGTTAAGCAGCAGATCGGAGCGTGCGCCGTAGTTCCCGCAATGGCCCTCCCGCGAGGCCCCGGAAGTCCCGCAGTGGGGGACTGGGGGGAAGGAGAGGGCGTGCGGCAAGAGAGATACGTTAGGGGGCGTGGCCGAGGGAAGGGGTGGGGAAGAGGGCGGGGCGTCCTGTACTGTCCCGGAGGCGGGGCGGAGCTAGGAGAGCCACCAGCTCGGGAGGGAGTTGGGAGTCTGCCGCTGTCTCAGCAGCTTGGAGGCGCTGGCCTAATCGTACACGTGGGGGCGGGCCGGAGAGGCCGCGCAGAAGGAAGGAACAGGTGGACGAGCGGACCGGGAAGCGGCAGCCGGGCTAGCCTCAAAAGGGGAGCCGCGCAGCTCCAGCCCTGCTCCTCCTTGGGTCTCTCGGAATCGGCCAGGCTCGACTCTCTCCAGCTGAGGCCGGCGGAGAGACTCCCCGCCGCAGCCGCCGGCCCTTGCGAGAGCCCTAGCTGCGCGCCCCGCGCGTACCCCGCGGCGGGTGTTACCGTTAACGGCCGGTGGCGCCGCGCGCCGGCCCGGCCGTTCTGCTAGGTGAGTTTGTCTTGGGCTCCGGTGCCTACAGGTGGGGAGCCCGGGGCCCGGAGCGGGTGACGCAGGTCGAGCGGCAGCTGGACTGGGTGGAGCGGCCTCCGCTGGCGGCTCCTTGGCCACTCTCGGAAGCACGCGCCGTTGTTTGGTTTGATGTGATTGTCTAAGAGGCGCTGCTTCCCCTCCTCCAAAGCTCTGCGCTAGGGAGGGCTCTCCATTGTCGCTCTGGAGACGGGGGTCTTGGCATTGGCACTGGCCGTGTGACCTGGTGCGGTGGCACGACTGCAAGCCTCCTGAGGGCGAGAGGAGACTCCTTTTTTTGTCTTCTGACCCCCACGGGCTTAGCACGGAGTCGAGCCCTTGGCCGTTGCGCGATAAATTAGCGTTCAATTGAATGAGGCTTGTCAGGTCACCTCCCTGGGCCCCAGTGTCTTACCTTCCTCATTTAGGCCAAGTGGCTAAGTGAGTTCATTTCAAAGTCATAAGACTCGATTTCCTGGGGAATTTTGTCTTTAATTTTATTGGTCTTTTTTTCAGACTATCTTTGCTTATACTTGTGTTAATTTATTGTTAGGTAAACTCCAGGTAGAAATAGGGAACCTTTTTTTTTTTTTTTGGTTCCTTGCAATCAACATCATTTTTAAGTCCGCTGTTTAGAAGATGGGGATATAAAGATAAGTTTGGAACACAGAAGTTCCTAGAATTTTCAGCTAAAGAACACCTTAGACGATAACGGCACTCTCCCATCCTCATTTTTCGGATGAAGAAAGCAGACCAAAGGGAGGAACTAAACTGCCCAGGATCACACAGGAGCCGAATTGGAGTTTCTGTTTTGTTTTAATTCTAATCTAGCTCTCAATAACACCTTTTGCCCCTTAGACCTTAGTTCCTCCAATGGTTTTCCATTCACATTGTGAAGCATAAGTACTTTTAGCTACCCCCTACCAACCAAAAAAAAATGATCATAATGTAGAGAGAGTTGAAGAGACTGAAGGAAGGCTCAGTTAGCTGTATGGTGATGAGAGTAGCAGTGATCTGGTTTATTTTAAAAGGGGCATCTTGTTCTGTGTAGCTGAAATCCTGTAGGGCAGCTAATGGAGAGTGGAATTAACTAGATGGAATTGAACACTAAATTTCCAGAATTTTCCCTTATGCAGAGGCAGGGTTTGTAAGACTTTCCAGCTCCCTCCACTTTCTATCTGCAGCTCTGCTTGGTTTTGGCTTCATGGAACAAATAGTACCCTTTGATACCACCCCACTAAGCTTTTCCAGCTTAGTTTGGAGTGTTGTCTTCCCCTATTAAATTGTAAGCTCCTTGAGGCCAGGGACTGTTTCTTTTTATTATTTGTGCCCCTGGTACGTTTAGCACAATTCCTAGCACATAGCAGATGCTTAATAAATGTTATTGAATTGAATTGAACCTACCTCATTTCATCTTGAATTTTAAGTGCTCCTAACATTGCCCTCCAGGACCATACACACTTTTATACACATTTTCCATTACCTGTTCTTGCTTCTACTTAGTACAACTAAGGTCTTTTCCAGTTATAAAACTATGACCCCACTGACCCATTTCTTACAAAGCCCAGCCCCCTCAGTTTACATAAGTGGAAATTGAGGCTGAAAGAGATTAAGTGACTAGCACAGGCTTAAATGTTCTTGTTCAGTCACTCTGAATCTTTGTACCCCATTTGGGGGTTTCTCGGCAGAGATACTGGAATGGCTTGCAGTTTTCTTCTCCAGCTCATATTACAACTGAGGAACTGAAGCAAACAGAGTTAAGTGACTTGCTCAGGGCCACACAACTAATACATGTCTGAGGACAGCTTTGAACTGGGGAAGATGAATCTTCCTGACTTCAGGCCCTGCACTCTATTCGTTTCGACACCACACTGTTCCCACAGGGTTACAAAACTATTAACTGAGGTAAGATTTAAACTCAGTTCTTCCTGACTCCAAACCTTTCACTTTTTTTTGTTTTTTTTTTGTTTGTTTTTGGAGGCAACCAGGGTTAAGTGACTTGCCCATGGTCACACAGCTAGTAAGTGTCTGAGGCCATATTTGAATTCATGTCCTCCTAATTAGTGCTGTTGCTCTATCCACTGCCCCACCTAGCTGCCCCCAAATCTTTCACACTACCCACTACATCACTTTGTCTTCAAAACAGAAGGATGAAATTATAAAGGCAAAATATTTAGCTATTCCGACTTTGGAGGAGAACTCTGGGAGATGTCTGGCTAATTAGTGTACCTCCCTCCACCCCCTCCACTTATTACTATATCATGTTTCTAAGTCAGACTTGTCGACTGGTGGCATGTAGCATACTCTAATGACAGTTCTGCTTCTGGCCTAAGGCTGAATATCATCTAAGTCACCTTCATTATACTTTCCACATCTACCTTTTGGGTTTCTATTCTATGCCTTTCTCTATCTTTTTTCCTGTTCAGTTGCTATTGGGCCTACCATATTTGAGTCATGAGACTCATCCCACTGAACATCAGTGTTACCCATGATATTTAATTTGCATCCTTGCCTTAGTCACTCCCATTTGCATACATTTGAGGCAAATGGGTTTTGTTGCCCAATGCTTTCTTGGAATTTATTTCCTGTGAAATTGTGGCAGTCTCTACATTGTAGCTGCTCTCCGTGGTATCTTCCTTGATTGAGATAATATGGATAATCTTCTTCCTTTATCTTCCTTTTCAGTTTGTTAAAGACCTTTTGATTTGATTTCTAAGACTCCAGGCAAATAGATCACCAGCTCTTTTTAGACATGTCTATCTTTGACCAAAAACCTGTCATTCCTATATCATAAGCTTTTGCCTACAAATCTAAATTCTGTTCTTATTTTAACCACTAGCTGTTTTCTTCCCAAATCTGCTTTTTCTCCCCTCTCTGAAGCACTTACCTTAAGTCATCAGTTACAAAAATACCACTTCTTGCTCCTTTTTAACTTTCTTTCCCAAGACTTTTCATTACAGGAAAAATAAATTCATCTGCATAAAGTGTCCAACAAACCTAGTTTAAGATCATAGAACACCTTAAAAGCTAAAACCCTTTTTCTTATTTTGAGCCTGGATTTTCCTGTCTCTCTTATGAAGGAAATGGAATGGCCACTGGTGGATCTGATCCTGCTACTGATTAGTATGGAAACTCTGACCTCTGTTTCTTACCTGGGCTGGTTTGCCCCTCCTTAGGCTGCCATCCAGCCCTTCCCCAGCTGCTCCTATTGATTCAGGACTTAGTGTGGATACTTAATTGGCTTTAGCACTACTACATCTTCAGACTCCTGGGTTTAAACCATCCACCAGCCCCAGGCTCTTCCTGTATCAGGGATTGCAGGTCTTTTCCATTACACTCTGCTACTTTGCTAGATTCTAATCATTTGGTATTTATGGTAATTAGGGACTATCTGGACTGTGTTTTAATCTAAAGAAAAAGGGTTTGTAAATAAGACTAGTGCCAGTAAGATTTTAGTGGCCATGTTTTAATGTTTTAACATTTTTAAATTAAAAATCTTAAAAATAATTTTTCATGACATCCCTGGGTTTTCCCTGTACTGTATGCCGCCCAATACCACTCCCAAAGAACTGGTTTTTTTTTTAAATTTTTTTTAGGATTAGACTATAAGCTTTTTTTTATTATTTTAATTATTTTTATTTAATATATTTAGCTTTCAGCATTGATTTTCACAAGAGTTTGAATTACAAATTTTCTCCCCATTTCTACCCTACCCCCCACTCCAAGATGGCATATATTCTGATTGCCCTGTTCCCCAGTCAGTCCTCCATTCTGTTACCCCACTCCCCTCCCATCCCCTTTGTCCTTCGTTTCTTGTAGGGCAAGATAAATTTCTATGCCCCATTGCCTGTGTATCTTATTTTCTAGTTGCATGCAAATTTTTTTGTTGTTGTTTTTGAACATCTGTTTTTAAAACTTAGAGTTCCAAATTCTCTCCCCTCTTCACTTCCCACCCACCCTCCCTAAGAAGTCAAGCAATTCAACATAGGCCACATGCGAATCATTATATATAACCCTTCACAATATTCATGTTGTGAAAGACTAACTATATTTTACTCCTTCCTAACCTATCCCCCTTTATTGAATTTTCTCCCTTGACCCTGTCCCCTTTCAAAAGTGTTTGTTTTT
>CM053622.1:149897276-149925831 GCA_028646595.1 Phalanger gymnotis | reverse complement strand
CCTATACACACCATTGTACCATCTCCTGTCTATGCCTTTGTTTAAGTGGTCTTCCACATCTGGAAAACACTTCTTTTTCTACCTCCACTTCTTAAAAGTCCCCACATCCTTCAAAGCACAGTTCTGGAGCCATCTTTTTAGGAGGCCTTTCCAGATTTTCCCCCAGACTATTTTTACTCTCTTCCTTTTGAAATGACTTTGTATTTATTTGTGTACACGTTGTTTCTGCCCAGTTGACTAAGTTCCTAGAGGAATAGATTGTTTGAATTTTGTCTTTGTATCTGGCAACTTACACATGGTAAGAACGTAATAAATGTTCTGTTGAGACAACAATGTAAATAGAAAGAACAAGTAGAAAGAAAATGGGTACTGTGTAATTGTAGTGCGCAAGTTTGACTGGAGAAGGGAGAAGAAAATGCACCTTTTTTGTTTGCAGATGTGAGGGACCCTGAATGTACTGGCATGCTTGGGTGATGGCTTGCTTAATTTGGCTGAATTACTCTTCTTTTTTCTTTGTCACTAGGGATGGTTGTCTGGGAAAAGGAAGAGAGAAAAAATGTATTTAGAAATGAAAATGATGTAAAAATAAAAAATGAATAAGGTTTATTAAACTTGAATTTTATATTTTATGCAACCTCTTTCAAAGAGATTTTTACTTTACTTTAAAAAATAAAGATTAAAAGACATTACCATATTGATATGTCTTTTCTACTCTGGGAATTGATCTATCTGGCAAATGTGATTAAGCAAAATGTACCATTTCCTCCAGCCTTCCAGATAATAGGGCACTATGCCTTACTGTCTCTCATAGCCCATACTTAACAACAACAATAGAGATTCTCATTTATATTACATTCGACATTTTAAGAGACCTGGGCTAAGTCATCATCTACCTAAATCCTCATTAGGCTACCTTTGCAAAATTGTGTAACACCTTTTAACTGTTCTTTTTTTTTTTTATTTGTAGGTCTTCTTAAGGTGTACTTTGGAAAATGAATGAATTTAAGTTTAAATATCGCTACATACCACCTGTGACTGTTCATTTACCTGAGGAGACCACCACATCCAAGCTATCTTCCTCTTCTGTGGAGGGCTTTGAAGCCAAAATTGCAAGTCTGGTAGAAATGTTTCTTGTAGAGGTGTACAGGTGTAAGCTTTGCCAGTTCACTAGCAGCATAAAAAATAAAATCAAGACACATGTATTTAACATTCATGAACAGGATGGATGCCATCCCAGTTCTGAATGCCAAGAAATGAGTACAGATCCAGATGAAAATGATTCCTACAGTATTGGAGATGAAATAAGTCAAGAAAACAAAGAGAATGAAGAGAATCTGGAGAAAATGTCTTTTCTGTTGCCCATGTACAGAATGCTTCATAACGTGAGTCCTGAATGTTGTGACATGAGCTTAGATAATCATAGTGAAAGTACCCATACACCCACTACATGTGATGTAAATACACTATTTGAAGAAGAACCTGGACAGTTCCATCTGGAGGAACCTTGTTCTATGGTATCTAATCCACTGTCCTATGCACCAGACCTCTCTGAATCTAAAAAAAGCAAGGAAGATGAAGAAGCCCAGTCCGAGCATCTAATGTCTCTTGGCTTGTGCCGCATTTCTAGTATGAAATCTCCAGGCATAGAGCAAAAAGTACCCAAATTAGGCACAAAACAAGAAATGGGTAGAAGCTGTAAAAGAGACACAACTGACCAAAGTAACTCATCTCAACCATTGAAAGATATTTACTCCCTAAAAAGTGGTGATGAAGGACATCTATGTAGCTCTTGTGACCAGCAGTTCACATCCAAAGATGCCCTTGAAATACATGATAGATGCCATAATGGAAATCAAGGATTCCAATGTCTTTACTGTAATTTGAATGTGACTGAATGGAATTTAATGGAGAAGCACTTAAAATCTCATAAGCGGGTGAAGAGGAGCTACCAGTGCCTAACATGTGAGAAGATTTTTATGAACCAAAGTGCCTGGAAAGTGCACAAGGAGAGTCACCATGGGAGGAAGGGAGCTCTTCAGCATTCAGGGGGCAAGGCCCTTTATGAGACAGAGCCAGCAGAAAACCTCCCCTTGGCCTGCCATCATGAGGGTTTGTTGAAGTGCCCAAACTGTGATTTTATTGGTGAGTTCTAAAGAGTTGCGTTCAGCACTTATGCTCAAAATTAGCCTCTGGAGGGTTTCTGTGTTAGACATTAACATTGATGTTTCCTGATACACCCGACTTTATTACCAGCTTCTCGCAGCTTGTGGTAATTACAGGACAATTTCATATAAATAAGTTCTAGTAGAAATGTGTATGTAGAAAATAACCTTTTGGTGCATTTTCTTATCTATTAATCTGCAACTTAAATGCCTTTAATTTTATTCTCTCCATTTCCGTGTTTCTGGTTCAACCAAAGTAGTCACTTGAAAAAAAAATAACATTAAAATATAAAGAGTTCTTATAAACCTTTTAACCAAGTTTTAATTCCTAAAATCTAGTTTTACCATTTTGATAACCTTTTTATTTAGTTTGCAATAACGTTATCTCTTTAAAATTAAGGATTTAGTTAAAGAGATTTCACCTCTACCTATAAACTGATATTTGTACTTTTAATTCAGTGATTCTATTGACACTGTTCAGTTTGGTGTACTTTTCTTTCTATACGTTTTTAGATCTTGTCATAGACAAGTATTTTTGAGTCATTAGGACTGTCTTTTTCTTTAAGAAATACATTAAATTCTCATTTTCGTTGTAAAAGTGCTTTCAAGTTTCCTTTTTGTTTTTTAAGGTGGTCAAACTCAATAAAAACATAAATTCCATAGCGGTGAGTTTATATGGTAAATAGATACTGTACATGGTTCATTTACATGCAGTGATTGCTATGTTATGCTAACTTTACTCAAGGACTATCAGAGCCCAAGTACAAAGTTAAATTGAAAATCCCCAAACAAATTCTGTTGTTTTGGGAAAGTTCATTTATAGTTTCTAGTAATATTTTTTCCTCGTTGATGTTTCTGTCAAGTTGGTGTTTTCTTTTACTATAGTAGTTCATGTTGGGCAAAAATCCAAACCCTGTTGACTACTTACAACTATCTGTTCCCATGAAAAAATTTGCTGGCTTTTGATATCTTTTCCAGCTCTACAGATAATGATTCTATGATTTCACTGAAATGAATGAGAATGTAGCTTTTGGATGAATGTTTGAGAGTTTGTAATTTGTTTAGAAGTTCCTATCAGTAAATTTTCTAGGAACAAAAATACAGACATTGTCACTTTTAATACCGTAAGAGATTAGCCACAGACCACCCAGAAGATATTGAGAACAAACCTTAGTTCTTTTCTATGTGTTCATTTCTGGATGAAGTGAACCACTCTCCTAAAAGAGAAGCATGGATTGAAGGTAAGCAGAATAGCAAAATAGAGGAGCAAGGCTGATGTGCAAGAGAGATTGCCCAAGACATTAGGGAAACTTCAGGGGAGAGGCTTTGCTAACACTAGAAGCTGCGTTTATGATGCTTTGTTGCTTGAACTATACGTTATTTTTGATAGCACTGGACTATTTGGTTCCTAGTGATTTACCTGTGTAAATATGTCAGAAAAGAATGGTGATTTGATTTCTTCTCTCTTTGCAGATTACAACCCTTTCATGTCTCAGGCAGTTGTCATGAATTGTTACTAAAAACTTCATCTGGTGCCAGTTTCTTGGTGATCTCTCTGAACTCAGCCAAGCTGGTCTTTAAACAAGACATAGAAAACAATTATCAGTATCACATTTGAAGATTTTCTTCTTTGTTAGAAGCTCATATAACTTGCCCCTCCCACTGGCATAGGCTTTGAGAATTCAGAATCCGCTCTGTGCCATAATGTGGCATCCGAGGAGAACTTTAGTGGAGATAATCTATAATGTAATTTTAAAATTACGCTTGCAGTACATGTACTGTATGTCGTCACAATAAAAGACTTTTCTGGTAGCTAATAACATGCCAAAAAATGTAATTTAATAGTTCCTCTAAATACATATATTTCTTTTTGTTCTTGTTTTTTAAATCTTTAAAACAGATAGCGATTGGCCTAAGGTCCACAAACATCTGAATAGTACCCATGAGTATAATGCCAACCCACATCCATGTACTGAGTGTGAAAAAAAGTTCTTCAGAATGTAGGTAACCTTTATCACAACTCTCTTACAAAACTAATTTGTTTGAAATTTCAAGGGTTAAGAGCAGGTGGGGAAATTGAGAGTAGAGTAGCAGGAGGAGATGGTAGTATGCTAGGAATCCTGGGAAAATAGGTTTTTGTTGTTGTTTTAAGCCAAATAAAGATTAAATTTAAGATAAAACAAAAATGAGAACTTTTTAAAAAAATCAAGTTAGTAACGTTCCTCTTGGTTGGTGTATTTTTATAGGTAAATTGACAATGTACTGAATCCCCTAATAATGCAAAGAATTTAGCGTAAGTCACCTCATTTTTGGTAAAATCTAAGAAATGTTTGATAGTTACTATGGTTGTCTTTCAGATCATGTAGATTATATTTGATATCATATATGTTATCACAGAGTCTTTTATATTCTTTTCTATGATAATAATTTAATTTCTCCAGAAAAATTCTCTGATTGTTGGGAAACCCTGAAAACCATTTAAATCATTCATATACTCATTTAAATATCATTTAATTTTCAGAAGCTACCTTCTCATCCATTTCTTAGGGCATTACACTGGACTTTCATTTCAGGGTTTTTCCAGAGATTAAAGGCATTTTATTACCCTCATTTTTCTCTTTCTTTCTCATTATTTGGCATACTCCACACTGTGGGAGTGCCAGTATTGTATGTTATTTAAAGGACTGATTAATATGAAGAATTTTGAATTTTCAGTTTTTCAGGCTGAGCTATTTAAAGCAATTTTTGAACTTTAGAAATTGATCGTTCACATAAACATATTATCTTGCCTATACTTTTCTGGTCCCTCCATTTCAGGAAGTTGTAGTAGTATTGCATGATTTAGTACAATACGATACTATATAATTGTCCAGCAGACCAAGGATGTTGTCCCTCTGTAGCTACGAGTCTAACAACATCATATTTGTATTTGTGTTCTTTGTCTTGCTCTGTTCCCAGCGATAGGAAAACATCACAGGAGTAATGCTACTCCCTACATCTTTGGTTAACCTGAAACGACTGCTCATTGTATAATTTTGGTAGCAATGCAAATGGGCGTGATGTTTCATTGTCAATCTGCTTTTTAAGATCATCTTCACTAGTTAATGAAATATCTAGCAGATAGTTATTTAAACATGATTAACGCTTCACATTGAGGTGCTACTCTCTTAACTTTGTAGTCAAGAACAAAATAGATTTTTACAGTGATAAAGAACATGATTGTATGTCTTTAGGATGCAACATATAGGACCGGATATCTTCTAGTTTTAAATAAATGATTTTGTTAATTATTATTAATCTACTTTAGACTTTGGTTTTATTAACCATGAAAATAAATCTAATTGTAAATTTCTCTGAGATTCTTGAATGAAAAGCATTGCATAGTATATAGTGTTGTGTCTTTATTTTAGCGTTCAATTTTGACTGCTTAAAGCTATCTTAGAGAATTTTTTATTGAATTTTGTTCAGCATAAATATGTTAGATATTAAATTAGTCTCCTCTTTAGCTTGGATGAGTACTAGTTAGTGGGCCTGTTATGCTGTATCCAAAGCATAAGGGTTTTGGTTGTTGTTGTTTTTTTTTTTTAGCAGTTTTTAGTGTAAATGGAACTGCACTTCTTGTTGAAATTTATTTTAGTCATGAATTCTTCTATTTTGATTATTGATTTTTTCCTTCCCATTTGTATAGAACAGATTTGAAGATGCATATGTCCAAACACAAGAAAGCCAGGGCCTTTCTTTGTTCATTATGTGACCAGACATTCAAATACAGACGTCAATTGAGCAGGCATCATAAGCATGTGCATCAGAAACTGAATAAAAAAGAGAGAAAAAAAAGAAAGAAAGCAGAGGTTAGCCTCATTTATTCAGGCACAGAAGCCACAGCCAGAACCAGGAAAAATGCTGATGAATTTACCTGCAAAATTTGCAACAGGTATGACTTGTTAAAGTTAGATAATTATGGTTAGATATGGTAACTGTCACCAGCATTAAGGCATATATTTCTTGATATTTGTGTCTTTTTTAATTTAATCATTGCTCATTTAATGCTACATTAGCTACTTTGTGTCTATGTTAAGCTTTATTTTCAGATCTGTAGTGAGATATTTCACAGGATTCTGGGATTTTATATGCTTTGAATAGGAGTTCTGTGGGCAAAAAGAAGACTCTTTACTGCTTGACAGACTTAGAAGTACTATATAAATCAGATATTACTCAATCAGAATCCTTCACTCTTCCACATTTTCTGAGTTGTAAAAGCTCCTTTGTTGTTCACACATTTCATGAAATAATTTGTGAGAATGCATCTGGATTCAGTTCTTATCCAAGATTGGATTGCTGTGGTTGAATTAGCCTCTCACCCAAGATTATCATTTTTGAAGTTCTAAATAGTCAAATTGTAAACCCTTTAAAAAATAAATCTTTCATGTGTTGTATTTGTCATCCATTGAACATAACTTATGCTGCTTATTTCATATATTGGCTTGATATTTGGCAACTGTTATACAACTTTCTTGTCCATAGAAGAGTGATTATTCCTTTACGTACTTTTATCATTAACATAAAAAGGATTTTTTTTAGCATTGACTTCTGGGATTTTAATAGCATTTTACATTAGTGAATACCTTTCTAATATACAGATTAGCTCAAGCATTGACCCTACAATTCATTGACTATGCCTGTTGTCTGAAATATGTGTGTATAGACAGAGTATGTCATTGTTTGACTTAGTTTAGAAAAGCAGGAGAAAAGGATATGATACTCAAATATCCACTTAGTATGTTAGAAAAAAATAGTTACACTTCTTGTCTTCCTCAAATAGATATCGCTTCTCTGCTTCTCCATTGCCATCAATGATTACTTCATCTTCTTAGTTTTCTAGGTTTGTGTGTTTGACATCATTTATATTCCTTTTTTTATCTTTATCTATCACATTTCCTCAGTGATATCTCTCAGATTTGACCTTCATTTCTACAGTAGCCAACCTACTCTAAGCCCTTATTATATTTTGGACTATGAAAGCCTTGTGGGCCAGTCCTGTAGCCAATCTTTTTCTACCCCATTGCATTTGGCCAACAACTACAGATGTGAATGAAAACTTAAAAAGTTGTCCCTTTATTCAGAAATCTACTGTAGTATGTTTAGTTTTCTTCTTACATAAAATTTTAAATTTCAAAAACTTAAATTCAAAACAAAGGTTATATAAAACATCACTGTATTTCTCTTTAGTACTGTAGTTTCAGATAACAAAATTGACTCCCTAATCTGTCTTTCAGATCTAATTTTCTTCCGTTATGTAGCATAATTCTGCAGTAGCTGGCAATCTACTTTCTATTCTGTGTCTTAATTTGCCAGTTCACTCTTTTGGGCCTTCATGCATGTTAATTTTACTTAAACTGTAATCATCTCCTTTCTACCAATCTATTTTTTTGCATCAAGATGTAATTTTTGCTGTGTTATTTTACACTTGTTTATAAGTTACTGTGTATTTGTTTTAAGTGGGTGTTAATTTCTCAACAAATTTTAAGCTTTTGGGCTGCAGGGGAATACATTTCATTTCAGTTTAAAAAAAACCTCTGTTAAATGTTACTATATGCCAGACTTTCTCATTCCTATTTACTTTACTGAATCAAAAAGCATTTATTAAGTGCTTATGTGCCAACCATTATGCTAAGTGTTGAGGATACAAAGTAAGGCACAAAACGCTGTCCCTGACCTCAAGGAGCTCACAGTCTAGTGAGGAAAACTGCAACCAAACAACTGTGAATATACAGGATATATACAATGTAGAGAAGATACAATGACAGAGGGAAGACACTAGTGCGGAGTGGGAGTGGACAGAAGGTATTAGGAAAGGCCTCCAGAGGATAGTGGGATTTGGGCTGAATTTTGAAGGAAGCCAGTGAAACTAAGGCTGAGGTGAGGAAGCAGAGCATTCTCAGTATGGGTGACCACCAGTACAAAAGCATGGAGAAGGAAGATGTAGTGTCACATGGAAGGATGGTAGTGCCCTTGATAGTAAGAGATAAGTTTAATTAAATTGGAGAATAATTAGCCTAGAGAGGATAGAGAATTATTTCCTTGAGAACTGAGGTCACCAAGTGAAGTGGTATAGAAGGAGTAAAGAAGGCCCAGGACAGAGCCCTATGGACGTGACTTAATGAAGATCCAGTAAAGGAGATGGAAGTCCTTAGAATATCAGAGAGAGGAGTGTGATCGACTGTGTCAAAGGATACAGAGAGGCCGAGGGATGAGATTTGTGAAGAGACCTTTGGATTTGACAGGGGAGCTTTGGAGAGAGCAGTTTTGGTTGAATGATATGGTCAGACGTAGGGAATTAAGAGAGTAAGAGGAGAAGTGGAGGCATCTATTGTAGATATAGCCTTCTCAAGTTTAGCCACAAATGGCAGAAGAGATATAGGATGATGGTTAATGGGGATGGGAGAATCAAGTGAAGGTTTTTTGAGAATGAGGGAGACTTGGGCATGTTTGCAGGCAGTAGGGAAGCCGCCAGTAGATACGTAGAGATTAATGAGAAGTGAAAGAGGGATGATAGAAGGAGCAGTCTGTCGGAGAAGATGGGATAGAGTGGGGTCACTTCCTTAACAAGAAGTAGGGCTACCTCTTCAGGTGAGACATGGATGAAGAAGATAGTGGTAGAAAGCACCTGAGTAACATGAGATGAGAGGGAAGAAGTAATAGGAGGGGAGAAGGCCCCTCAGTGAATGGCCTCGATTTTTTCACTAAAATAAGAGACAAAGTTCTCAGCTGAGAGGGTGGAGGCAAGGAAAATGCAAATTAAAACTGGGCCATTTCCATAAAATTGGCAAAAATCTTTTAAATTATAAAATTCAGTGTTGGTGGGTCTAATGGTAAATAGGCATTCTATTACATTATTAGTGGAAATATAAATTGACACAGTCTTTCTGGACACTATGTTATCTGATAATATATGATGATAGTTACAAAACTGACCACATCATAGGTTGAAGACATAGTACAGTGAAAAGGGAACTAGATTTGGAGTCCATTGGACCTAGGTTCAAATTCCATCTCTGTTACTAGCTACCTGACCTTGGGTAAGTCACTTAATCTCCCCAGATTACAATTTCATCATTTGTAAAAGGAGGGGAATAGACTATACAGCAGAAGTTCTTAACCTGGGTTCTGTGAACTTTTTGCTTGTATTTTTTTCTTTCTTTCTTTTTGTTCCTAATAGTTTAACCTTATCTACCCCTGACTTTTTAAAAAAATAAGTTTTTATTGATATTTTTTGTTTCTTACATCATTATACTTATTCCAAGTATCCCTGTGTATCCTCTTCCTCCCCTCCCCCAGGGAGCCATCCCATATGACAAATCGTATCTTTTAGAGAGAGGAAAAAAAATCAATACATGGAAAAATTCTGAAAACATGTGCAATATGTAAGATCTGTCAGTCTCTTGTGTCCATGAAGGGGTGGGCTGGAGGAGTCCTCTCATATCTCTTTATTAGAGTTTTCTTGACCTTTATAATTTTGTTACATCTACTTTTTAAAAAAGTTTATTTTGGTTTGTATTTTCACACTATTACATTCATATACCGCAATTTGATGGGGATCTACTTTGTTTCCAGTTCTTTGCTATCACAAAAAGTGCTGCTATAAATATTTTGGAGTTTATGAGGATTTCTAATCTATGGCTTCCTTGAGATATAAACCCAGTAATAGAGTCTCTGGTCCAAAGGCTATGGACATTTTAGTCACTTTATTTGCATAATTCCAAATTGCTTTCTACTTTTACCGTTTTACAGCTCCACCAACAGTGTATTAGTATGCCTATCATTCCACAATCCCTCCACCATTGACTGTTGCCACTTTTGTCCTTTTTGCCACTTTACGGGGTTATTTTGATTTGTATCTCCACCATTATTGGTGATTTCAAGCATTTTTTCTTGTGGCTCTTAACACTTTGCAGAGAGCTGTTTGTTCATATCCTTTGACTACTTATCTAATGGGGAATGGCTATTTGTCTCACACACACACACACACACACACACACACACACACACACACACACGTACCTTCTATTCAATGATCCTATTAAAGAGCTAAATCTTAAGGTTGTTATTAAAAGGGGAAAACTGAGACCTATTTGTACCCATCCCTTAGTGGAGGTGAGAGATTGACAGATGTTACACATTGCGCATGTTTTCAGAATTTTTCTGTGATCATTTGTGCTGATTTTCTTTCTCTCTAAAAGATACTATTTGTCATATGGGATGACTCTGGGGGAGGACAAAGGGGACAAGGGTACCTAGAATAACTATGATAATGTAAGAAACAGAAAACGTCAAATTTTTTTTAAAAGTCAGAGGTAGATAAGGTTAAGA
Organism: Phalanger gymnotis; assembly: GCA_028646595.1. NCBI lineage: Eukaryota > Metazoa > Chordata > Mammalia > Diprotodontia > Phalangeridae > Phalanger > Phalanger gymnotis. The sequence goes on along the minus strand of CM053622.1, from coordinate 149,915,299 downwards.
TGTAAAAAAAGAAAGAAAGAAGACCTGTCATGTATTAACATATGCTTTCTATATAGTTGTTAAAAACTGGAAAGAACTAATATGCCTAACAATTGGGATATGACAATTAATTGTGGCATAACAATGTAATGGAATATAGCATTATAAAAGTGATAAGACTGTAAAGAGATGTGGAAAATGAGGCAGAGGAATAGATACAAAATTCAAAAATCATGTACTCTTTTGCTGTTACAAAAATCCTAAATAGTAAAAATATCATTATAGAAAAGATTATAGCATCCACAACAAGACATTACGGATTAAATTGCAGCAGTCCTACTTTAGTGGTTGTGATAGAAGCATAAGTTGCTGGCCTAAAGTTATTTTCTGCTTTCTGGTTCTGCTCATCATTCTTGTGAAACAGAGTACTTTCCTAGTTCTTGGAATTATGAAACGTTGAGCAATATTGTTAATTTTCTTTTAGATCTTGTCTGATCTAATTTCTGGATCTACTTCTCCCAGTACCATTTTTTAAAAAAAAAATGATTAATACTTTTAATATAGTTTGAGATCCTTTAATATCAGACTTCATATATTTGTATATTTTCCATTTATTCCTGATTTCTATCTCCTAATCCATGCTGCTTCTCGAGTATCCTGGTCTTAATTTTAAGCTAGGTGGTTTAAGTATTTATAGTTCTTATTCTCCAAAACTTTTTTAAACCAACCTAAATTAACTTGCTTTTAATAATTGATTAATTTCTCTATCACCGAAAGCCCTTATTTAAAAAATAATTCCCCACTCTTCACCCCAACAAACCTCAAGAAATAAACTACAAATTCAAAATAAACCTTTGAACCATGAAACATAAATTTAACACTTTTTATGTTTATGACAAAACAAACTGTAAAATCTCAGCCTAAAACAAACTGTAAAATCTCAGCCAGAGAAGTGACATAAAGAGCTAGCAGTGTGGGACATCTGTGGCCTCTTTACACGTTGACGACCATCATTATGAATGAGGTGCTCACATAGATCTGTGACTTTTAAGATTTTAACTTTCCCTTGGCATCCAGGATGTGTATAATTCACTAGAATTTTACCTATCGTATTGACTTACAAGTATCTGTAGAAACCCTACAGGTTCTTCTCTTAGCTTAAAATAACTCCCTGCCTAACAGGGAGGCAAAGTCAGACTGTTTGTTATGTGGCCCCAGGCGTCTGTCCTGGACCACTTTCTCTTCTCCTTCTATATACTGTTTTTGCTTGGTGATCTTATTCATTTCCATCTTGTCCATCTTATCATGGATTCAGTTATCTAACTGATGATAATTCTCACATCTTCTTATCCAACATTAATCTCTCCTTTGACCTCCTCTCACATTTCAACTGCCTATTGGACAATTTGCATTTAATAGGCATCTTAAGATGTCTGTTAACTTTTAAGATGTTATATAGGCATCTTAAACATGTCCCAAACCACATTCATTATCTTTTCCCCCCAAGCCCTCCCTTCTTCCTAATTCCCGTTACTGAAATTACTGGCACTTCTAATCACCAGATTTCCCCTTCATTCTTCATTCCCATGTCCCACCCCCACCCCCATCATATCCAATCACTTTCCAAGTCATATCAATTCTACTCTTGTAATCTCTTCATATGCTGCCTCCGGTTCTCAATACTGCCACTATCTTTACCACCTCATGCCTGTACTATTGTAATAGCTTTCAAGTTGGTCTCCCCACTTCCAGTCTCTTCCCCATTCTAGTCTATTTTCCACTTAGCAGTCAAATCGATTTTCCTCAAGGGCAAATCGGACCAGGTCACACATATTTCCCCCTCCATACAGACATACATTATTTATAAACTCTAGTACCTCCTTGTTACCTCCAAGATCAGCCCTTCATAACCTTGCCCTTTCCTACCTTTCTAGGCTTCTTACACCGTACTCCTCTTCCAAGTACTCTGAAATCTAGCCACAGTGGCTTCTTTGCTGTTCCTTGCACACAACATTCCTTCTTCTGACTTGGTGATTTTCAGTGGTTATCCTCCCTTGTCTGATATTTTCTCCCTTCTCATCTCCATCTCTTGATTTCTTTGACTTCCTTCAAGTTCCTACCTTCACTGGGGAATTGGAAAGCTTTTCCTATTCCCCCTTAATGGCAATGCCAGCCCTCTATTGCTTCTCTTTAGTTTTATCTTGTATGTATCTTGTTTGTGCAATAGTTGCTTGTATGCTGTTCCAACCATTAGACTGAGTTCCCTGGGAGCTGGAACTATTTTTACTTTCTTTGTTTCCCCACTGCTTAGTACAGTGCCCGGTACACAGTAGATGCTTAATGCTTGTTGACTTGATAATGGAAGGAACACTGGATTTGGAGTCAAAGAACCTGGGTTTGAATTCTAGCTCGGCCAATTAGGTACTTAATAGATGCTCATTGATTGACATTTAAGTTTTTGGATGAGATAGGAAAATCATATTCCCTATAAAGTTGCCTTCAAACAAAAGGAAACAAAGTTTTGTTTAATCTAAAAGGTACTTCTATGTAAAGGATAAATAATTGACTTAGGAGTCAGGATAGCCTGGGTTCAAGTCCCATCTCTGACACATACTTATTGATCCCTTGGAAGTAACTTAACCAGAGGAATCTATAAGCCCATTCTTCTAGGTCTACTATTCGTATAGGTTGCTAGTATGCAGAAAGCTTCACCACACTCAGCAGTAGTTAGAGACATCTGCCGAGACTCTCCCACAAATTGTTGATGTGGCACAGTTATAATTTCACCTTTCATATCCTGTCTTCCTGTTTAATCTTTAGAGACCTGGTTTTTTGCTGTGGTCCATGTTTCATGATCCCATTGCCCTGCTGGCATTGTGACAGCTGCTGTAGTAAACCTTTTGTTTGAAAACCCATTGTAAACCTGGGTCCTCAGCAAGTGCATATATCACTGCTCTTTGGGGCCACCACTCTGCCTGCTGCCGCCATGGGAGGATGAAGGAAAGGCAGATGGCATGACTCTGTCCTTGACTGAATTGTCCATCCATCTATACTGTCCTATGCCATGCTTGGCTTTGAGTATCAGTAAACTCTTTTGACCCATCCTAGAGTTACTCTATGTGCATTTTACTGGAACTCCCCTCTAAATTTTCGTGACGATCACTTAACCTCTCAGTTCAGCATTCCAAGCAATTCTTGCTGCACATGGCTATTATGGAAATATGTTTTACATGATTTGATATGTATAATTATACATATCAATTGATATCATATTGCTTGCTTTCTCAATGAGTGGGGGGAGGGATTGGAGGGAGGGGAAGAATTTGGAACGCAAATTTTTAAGAACTCTAAAAATAATAATAAATTTAAAAAAAAGAAAAAAGCTCTCTTAGAAAGACTACATGTTACAGGAAACATGCCAACCTAAAATGTTAAAGGGAATTTCCTCACTAAGAATTCCTTATGCTAATATATGTATAGTTTCAGTTAAAAAAAGGAAAGTCAATTCAAACAAAAAAATGAAAATGAAAATACTTCTTCCTCTTCTTTCCCATCTCCAAAGGGGGGCGGCGATTTTATCTATCTGTCTATCTTATTTATTTATATATATGTTATATATAAAACAACTTGTAGAGATGGCATTCTAATTATCATCTGTTACGTGTCTCTTGTGGGCAAGGCACATATTAATATTCTTGAAAGCCTTCCTATTCTGCCTTAAAACTTCATTAATAGTGATTTCAGTGTATTTGTAGATTAATGTGTTACAGATTTGGGATTATTGTTATAAAGAGATGGAAAGGGCATATGGCTCAGTATTTATAGTTTTTGGTTGTCTTGGGGGAGTGAATAAAAATAAGGTCCAGAGTTTTAAAAATATTATTATTCTTTCTGAACTTAAACATTAAATCGAATGGGCATTTGTCTGTATATGGTTGTCATCTCATTCTCAAAGAGGACCAAATCACATTACTATGTTGGAGTCAAGGTACAGTGTGTCTAACTCTGGCTTATCAGATCAATGCCAGCTCAGAAGGCTCTACCACAGGTTGAGCACAAATAGTCCATATGAACATTTGGAATGGAGATGTCTCTAAATTTGCACATCTCACATAATGGATACATAGTGAAAGAGAAAAAGAGGATTGTACATGAAACTGAACATCTTTGTTATGTACAGTTTGCTTTTCTTTTTAAGTATGTTAGATAAACCTGTAGCTTTCCAAGCTGTCTTGATTGTCTGAAGGCACATGATTTTTTCCCAAGCTCTAGATATCTTTCTGTCTCAGCTGTCTTTTAGAACCAATTGTTCAGTGTTCTTAAAACTGAATATTAATCTTGTTAGAGTAACAAGTTACTGGTCTGACAGCATACAGATAATTTGGAAAAGATTGCTGTATTTTAGCTAGTAATTTACCATATATTAAAATATAATCAGTTTAGTTTTTTGTTCTACTATTTGGCACTTGCCATATTTAATGCCTTCTGACTTCATTCTCATATTCATGATATATGGTTGTGTGATTTCGCTGTAGCCTGCAAGCCTTTAGCCTCTCTCATTTCTTGTGACGACCTGTGCCGACCATTGCACTGAAGTGACTAAATATCACAGTATATGTTGATTTAGTTTGGAGAAGGGTCAGAAGGTACTAATTGAGTTCTTTGTAAAATTACTATTTCTGTATTGTCCGTAACAAATACTGAAACATAACATGTGATTATTTTCATGGTGGAATTTTGCAGTGCACTACAGGAAGATACTACAAGATGACCAAGTGCCTTGTGAAATATTTCTTGCATTTTGATGTGCAATAAAGCCAATTCTGCCAGCACCTCAACTTCTATCCCTAAGAGGAACAAGTTCTCTAAGGGAAACTTACAAGTGTAAGCTCTCCTCCCATTTGGCCCAAGTTTCTTTTAATCCTTTATTTAGAGGACCAACAACTACCTTAACGTTTATAGACAATCCAAAAACTGTAATTTTGAGCTTTTTTTTCTGTAACTGCCACCTGCCATCAGTGCAGAAGTGGAAGGACTGTCAAAGAAATCTGATCCTATTGTATAAATTACACACAATTTTAAAAAGCTATTTGTAAATAACAATGAATAGTTATGGTGGCTTTTTACATATATTCTCATTTGTACCTCACAGCAACCCTTTGAATGAAGTCAGTATTATATGTGTTAATTCCATTTTACATGTGAGGACACTGGCTTAGAGAGATCCCGTGTCTTGTGCAGGGTCTTGCAGCTTGGAAGTGGCAGATCTGGATGGGAGTGGTGGGTTGGTTGAAGAACGTTGAGTTTGGAGTCAGAGGGCATGAGTACAAGACATAGCTCTGCTACTTATTGTGTGCCTTGGGCAGGTTACTTAACCTTTCCTCTCTCAATTTCTTCATCTATAAGATGAAGAGTTTTGACTAGATAACACTTAAGGACCTGTCTAGCTCTAGTTCTATGATCCTAGGAATTCTGGTCTTTTGATGGCAAATCAAGGACTCAGTTATATACTATCTCAGCTCTCAATCCCATAGTCTTTTGTATCACATAACATTTTCATGATGAATATGTTACATTTTTGTTTCTAAGGTTTTTATTACTATGATTTCGCCATATTTTATTTTGTATAAGGGAAAATGTGCAGTCAATATTAACAGTTTTCACCATTTAAATTTTTCTGTGCCCAGGTTTTAATGGCACTTGTGCTGTAGCTCTGCATAATTTTCTAAAATGATGGGTTAAGAAGTTATCCATAAATGATTCTTTATGGTAAGAGGTTAAATTGGTTTTCTCAATGGGACCCCCCCTTTTTTCCTAGACTTGTAAGTGTTCAAGGAGCCTATTCTTTTTTTTTTTAACAAGTTGTTTGATTAAGATGTCCTTTATTTTGATTTTTATCATGACATTTTGGATGCTATTTCTGACACTAGAAGATAGTAGGCTTCAGGAACTAAGGAGCAAACACTTCTCATAGAAGTAACTTGTGAAGAAAATATTTAGTTTTTCACCTGCTACTTTACTTTCCCCAAGTAGCACTTTTATTTCCTATTTGTGGAGCTATGTCTCCTTCCACTTTTGGTTTTGGATAGCCACCATCCTTGAATAGAACAAGGTATGTTTATCATTAAGTTCCAAAGTAACATGAGTTCACTATCTAAACCAAAACCCCACGCTTCGAAAGTATCATTCATTCAGCAAATACTCCAGTCCCTCCTGACAGCAAGGCTCGACACAAATAAAAACAAATCCATGTTTGCAGTCTCATGATTATTTTCTAGCTCTAAAAGTGGTGAAATTTTTCTGCTGCATCACCAGTATTTTGTGGTGGTGCAGTAACCAATGTAGATGGCTCAAATAAATGATACATTCAGTATCAAAACCACTCAAGCTATTCAAAGTTGTATTTTGATTACAGAGTGAAAAGTACCAACAAGGAACTCCTTTCTCCTCAATTAAATGAGACTCATCTGCTGTAACTTTGTGTTCTTGTGCTTAGATGAGGTACTTGAAGCTATCATGTAGTATTTTGGTAGTTCATGTTTTCTTTTGTTTCTTTGTTTTTCATGATTTTCCTTTTATCCATTTGTAATTCTTGGACATTCAGGAAGGTTCTGTTATTTGTAGTCAGACTCTCTTGTTTTGCCAGTGGTAGGATTCAATTTTAAATATTGTAGTCATTCACAGTGCCTCTTAGCCCCATTTGTGATTTTGGTATTGGAGCCTAGAATTATTGGCAAGAGTTTCTTCTTGGATCCGTTTCTTTATGCTAGCTCCAAGTCTTGTAAACACTTTCCTTTCCTTTATGTAGTGAGTCTTTAAGCTGTGCAAGCTTTCATAAACCTGTAATTGGAAGGGACTTCAAAGGTCAAGTCAAACTCCTTCATTTTATAGATACAGATGTAGAAGGCTCAGGATGGTTATGTGACTTGCCCAAAGTCACATAAGTAAGAAATAGCAAATTTCACAAATGACAGATTTGTACCCAGCTTGTTTTATAGTTACTTAAAAGTAAAAATTTTTTTTAAAAGAGCTGGACATTAAAAGGCTTCTACTTTTATGAGAATATACTAATTTTCTTGTAAAAAAAAACTTCACTGTAAGGATTTTTGAGAAGAAACTTTCAAAAAAATGTCAAAGTTGAAATCATTTCTGATATCCAGTTCAGTTCAACAAGCATTTATTAGATAGATCTACTTAGGTGTCAGGCACTCTGCCAAGTGCTAGAAATAGAAAGAAAAACTAGCCCCTTCTCTCAAGGAGCTTACATTTAATTGGGGAAAACCAATACATACATAATTTATGTGATAGTACATGTAACATGTTTATATTTATATAACATGATTTCTAGGTGGGGAGGGCATCACTCATGGAGGTTAGGGATAGAGCAAGATCAAGATAGGCTTCTTATATAGATGGATCTTGAGCTGAGGTCAAAGTAGGATGCTAAGGATTTTATGAGGTGGAGGGGAGGAGTGAATGCATTCCAGACATGGGGAAAATCCATGCAACAGAACAACAAGCTGGCCATACAGTGTACATGAAAGAGAATGATGGTACATCAAGTCTGGAAAGGTAGGCTGGAGCAAGATTATAAAGAACTTGAAGAACAAACAAGAGTTGGTATTTTTTCCTAGAGAAAAAAGGGAGCCCCTGAAGCATCTTGAGTATGGCATTGACATGGTTTGACCTGTGCTTTGGCAGCCGTGTAAAGATTTGGAGAGGGGAAGGATAATTAGGAGACTATTACAGTAGTCTTAAGTGAGAGGTAAGTGAGGCTATGAATTAGGGTAGTAACTGTGAGTAGAGAAAGATAGACTAATAGGAGAGATGTTGTAAAGGTTCATTTAGCAAGATTTTCCTGCAAATATTACCTCCATTTTACAGATGAAAAACATGATATTGTTGGGAAAAGCATCCATCCTATGAAGGGACCTAATAATTTCACTTAGCATGTATAACAGGAGTTGTGTAACACCAATCTCTCTAGCCCTTCCCTGCTCAGTCCTACTTAATGAAATGGTTTGTAGAGTATTGTGTACGACAGATGTTCTTCATTTATTTCAGTCGTGTCCAACTCTTCATGACCCCATTTGGGGTTTTCTTGCTAAAGATACTAGAATGGTTTATTTACCATTTCCTTCTCCAGCTCATTTTACAGATGAGGAAACTGAGGCAAAGAGGGTTAAGTGACTTGCCCAAGGTCACATAGGTAGTAAGTGCCAGAGGCCAGATTTGAACTCAGATCTTCCTGACTCCAGGCCTGGCACTTTATCAGCCACACCACCTAGCTGCCCCACGCACAATACAAGTTGACCTAAAAAGGGATGGGGACAACATAGGAGGACAGGAAGCCGGGGTTAGTCAGATGCTAATTGTATCAAGTCAAGTGCTGAACATACATATATGTGTATACATACAGATAGATAGACAGATAGGATCATAGCTGTAGAGCTGGAAGGGACCTTAAAGGACATCTCGTTTAGGTCTTGAGATTGTCACATAAAAGCCATTGTTTAAATACATTACATTGCCATAGTAGTTGCATTGGAATTTCAGTATATAAGACTGAACACTTTAGTGTTTGCTCTTAAATTTTGTCAATTTGCAAAGTAGTAGAATTTTTTGGCTGCCTATCTTTTTTTAGTTTGTGAGCACTAGAATTATGTCATATGGAATTTCATAAAAATTCTGGAAAGTTTTGAGCTTTTCCAATTTAAAGTTTAGTAGGTGGCTCAGAGACAGCTGGGCGGCTCAGTGGAGAGAACACCAGTCCTGGAGTCAGGAAGACTTAAGTTCTAGTCTGGCCTCAGACACGTCCTGGCTGTGTGACCCTGGGCAAGTCATATAACCTCTCTTTGTCTTATTACAGTGGAGAAGGAAATAGCAAACCACTTCATTATATTTATCAAGAAAACCTCGTGGACAGTGTTGGTCCACAGAGTCATAAAGAGTTAGACACAGCTGAACAACAAAGGCTTTTTAGCATCTTTTATTGTTTCAGATGCTCTTCTTGCTGTAATTTCTGTACTCTTCTCTTATAAACATAAATTGGAAACTTAAAACTAATCAATAATGTTATATTGTCCATACAGTCTTTTGACTGTCATCACTTTATGCAAATGTAACCTGCCTGAGGGCAAAAAATGGGGGACATAATTATAATTTTGTTGTTTAATGAATGCTTGATATAGGAACTTCCTTCATTGTTACAGATTAGGAACTCATCTATAATTTCTAATCTTCGAGAGGTTTCTAGGACACATTGTGACGTTGTGACTTGCCCATGGTCATATAGGTATATGAGTCAAAGGTAAAACTTGAACCCAAGTCTTCTTGACTCTAAAGTTGGCACTCTATATCCACCATGCTATGCTACTTAGCACATACTAGGTGCTTAATAAATGTTTGTTCAGTTGAAGGTGCTTTGCTTGTCAATAAGTTGTTTTCTAGAACAGGATCTGTTCTGAGTTAATATTTTAAACAAGATTCTATGATTAATTGGCAGTCTGACCACTTGATAAGCATTTCTGGTAGTGCTCACTCATATGAAAGCTAAAAATCTTTATAGAAGATGTGGGATTACAGGATCATGGACTCAGAGCCAAAAGGGAACTTACTGGCCATTAAGTCCAACCCTCTAATTTTGCAGATAAGGAAACTGAGGCACAGAGAGCTTAAGTGACTTCCCCAGGGAAGTTTCTGAGGTATTGTTTGAAGTTTGGTCTTCCTGACTCTAAGTCCAGTGTTCTATCTACTCTGCCACCTATTAGTTACTTTTTCTAGTGTGCTAATTAAAGAATCCTCCTGGTAGACATTTAGATCAGAAAAGTAACAGCTGCAGTGATATTTTGATACTTTCCCAGGTGATTTAAAAAAATAGTCTTTAAATTCATATTTCTTACTAAAGTGAGAAACAGCCTTAATATCTTAGCATCATAGATTCAGAGCTGAAAGATACCTTTGAGTTCACCTAATCTAACCCCTCCTTCTTAAAAAAGGAGGGACTAAGACCTTATTTTACTAAGTTTTGACAAACCTTGCTTCCTTTCGAATAGGAAATGTTCCTCCAAATTGGCCTTGCAGAGACATATGGGTATACACGCTGGAGTTAAGCCTTTCCATTGCCAGCACTGTGACTATAAAACAAGACTGAAGGCTTCATTGATACAACACATGCGGATCCATACTGGTAAGCCAGTAGTTTTCATCTGCTTCTTGAGCTGCCTTTCAACAACAGTAGTCCTTTAAATCCTTGAGTCCTGGTTTTAGATAGAGAGCCAGTCCTTTTTACAGTAGGTGGTGCTCTTGTGCTATCTCATGGTTCTCAGAACAGGCTTCTTTTTCTTCTTATTTTGGCTTTTTTTTTGGTTGTTTCTCTTTAATGCAATGAGATGATAGAGTTTATGACTTTGCCTCGGTGACCAACAGGTTCTTTTCTACTTTTCTCTTTTCAGTTATCTCCCTTTCTCTGACAGCTATCTAAATCTTGCCTTTGCTATAGGTGGGAGCCCAAGTGAAAATAAGTGCTTTAGCTTCTAAATTCTGATGCTGGGTTCTGCTCCAGACCAGATCAAGGGCCTTTCTTTCCCTTTTCATATAGACTTATAAATCCTAAAGGCTTATTTGTGGTGACCTTTTTCTACCTCTTCTAACCCTCCTGTCCTTTACTTGCACAGGGCAAATTAGCATTGTGTTAGTGCTGAGAGGGATGTTAGCAGCTCTAATCCAAACCACTCATTTTACAAATGAAGGAGCTGAGGCCCAGAAAGGTTGTATTGTTTTTTTAAGATAAAATTTATCAATTATGTTTTGTTTCTATATCATCTATAATTTCCAATGTATCCCTCTTCTCTCTCCCTTTTAGAGAGCCATCCTTTAAAGAACAAAAGAGTAAGAAAATTCCAACAAAAGTAACCAACATATTGAAAAAGTTATATGCAGTGTTCCACACTTACAGTCCTCACCTGTGCAAAGATGTAGGGGGAGGTACTTTCTCCTATCTCTTTTTTGAGGCCAAGCTCCATCAATCATTATAATTTTGATGCATTAAGTTGTGATTATTTTGTTGTTGTCTAGAGTGATTAAGAGAGTTGCGTGAAAGTAAAATTAGGTCTCCTACCAATATTCTGGTCCTCTTTCTGTTCTACCATGCTGTTCCAGAAGCTTAGCTTTGAAGAGTTGGGGTTTTTGTTTTAAAATTTTTCTGTGTAAAGTAGAAATATCAGTAGACTTAGCATAGATCCTATGGGCCAACTTTTGCCCAAATTAACCACTTCTACCTTGCTAGCAAATTATTTCCTTTTACTGTGAGAAAGAGTGGTCCTTCTTTGCTCTAAAATTACAATGAGGCGGGGTAACCTTAACCATAACCAGAAGTAATGGATGTGAAAGTCTAAAAATTTGTAAGCTTTACACATATCAGGTGATGACGTCTTGCTTATTTCTTAGTATCCTCTGCATTTTTCACAAGAATAAACACTAAATAAATTTTTATTTTTGCATTCATTTATCTTCCCTGTCTTTGGAGAACCTCTAGTTACTTAGCCAGTAAACTTGTTTCATGAAGATATGGAGTCTTAGAATTTTAGTGCGTGTGGCTTCTGACAGCCATTATAGATAATCCCTTCTTCCTTTTCACTAGCAATGATATATTTTATTTATATAGCTCTCTATCACCTGACTCCACATTGAGTGCTCTTTCTTATATACCACAGTGCCTTTCAAAATATGAATTACTGTTATCGTCACTAGGCATTTATTAAATGTTCATTTACCCATCTATATGATGGTGTTTTCTAAACTTTAAAAGAACAACAGCTTTTTGGAAAGTCCATAGTGACTCAAAAAGTGAATCGGTTAAATTACATATTCACTGCTTGCTGTGAATTCTCCTTTCCCACTTTTTGGCCTCTGGCAGAGAAATACTGTTTAGGCCTCATTCCCAGTGTGCTGTGTTTTAGTGTCACAAGGTAGAGTTTGGGGGGTGAGGTAGGGATTAGTTTCCCCATGGACCTAAGAAAAAGCATCTTGTTCTCTTCCTCATCTTAGTGGTTTAGTTCAAAGGAAAAAGCAAGTTCTGACATGATAGCGAGCTACCTTGGCACAAGAAAGTGCCAACTTATATGAATTTACCTGGGTTCCAGGTGTTTCTAAGTAGGTTTAGATTAAGGTATGTTATTAACTCTTCCACACACCTTTCCCATGTCAGCAAACAGAACAGACATAGCTAAATCCACCCTACAGCTGAAGTATCGTAGTATAATTAAGGCACAACTTTTTGAGAAAGGTGATACAATTTAGGCATGTGTAACAGTCTGCCTTTGGGGAAAAAAAAAGTACTTTTTTCTATAGTTACTGACATTTGGGGACATGGTTCATTTCCCCAAATAAAAGGCATCTGCCTCAGTTTAAAAAGTACAAGGTTGGATCTTTTGGAGAACTTTTCATTTCAGGAAAGGTTTCTTTTCATTTGCTTTGTTTCATGTAATGCTGAGTTCTCTGTTAGAGAGCCAAGACTCTTATTTCATTGGTTTTACTTGGTTGGGGAGGTTGTTTGAGATTTATGTTTATAGAAACTATATTTCCATGGTTACACCCACTTCCTGATGAAAAAAAGTGGCAGAGTCATAGAGTTCTTAGATTACCATACAGTGTCTTTTTAATCTAGCTTCATTTGGAATTTTTGGATATTCCAGGCACTAGCCATTTTAGTTTTTCTCTTTTAAAGAATATTGTGGTGTTAACAACCAAGGAGTTGGGTGATATAAAGTGAACAAGGGGTTGTCTTCTATTAATGATTGATCTAAGCCTAATTTTAAAAAAATATTTCTATAATATGCTCTGAATTTAATTCCCACTATGGTATGGTTTTTTCTGATACATATAATACTAATTAGCAGCTTCAGGCAGCAGTTGTTTACTTAAAAGGATAATCAGTAAGGTATCTGAAAAAGGCCTGGACAATATACTCTCCAGTTAATAAAAATGTTTTATATTATTAGAGAATAATAAGGAAATATACTTTTAAATTTTTAAATACATTTTATTTTATTTTTTTACCCCACTAGAATTTCAGCCAGCAGCTCTCCTCATAACCTTTCCTAGAGAAGCATTCTGTATAACAGATAAATTTTTTTAAAGAAAAAAGATGAGCAAAATTGATCAGTAAGTTGAAAAAGTCTGAAAATATATGCAGTATTCCGTACCCATGGACCTCCCACCTCTGTAAAGGACTGGAGTGGAGTTGCCTTCTCATATCTCTTCTTTGGAACTATATTCTTTTTAATTTTGCAACATATATTTTTTATTGGTTTTCTTTTCACTTACATTATTATAGGCCTTGCATATGGTATTTTCTTAGCTCTGATTACTTTATGTCAGATTACTGTGGCAGTAATTATGTACATTAAAAACATGATAAAAATTTCAATGAAATAATATTTGATTCTAGGGTAAATAGGGAGGCACTGGAGTTTTAGTAGGGAAGTAACAGTCAAAATGTGCTATAGGAAAATCACTTTGGCAGGCTGTGTGGAGGATGGATTGGAGTCAAAAGAGGCTTGAGGCAAGGAGACCAACTAGGAGAATTATTATATTTAGGTAGTATGTATCGATTTGGAGTTTATTATGTAAGATGAGAGTCTAAACCTAATTTCTGCCAAACTACTTTACAATTTTACCATAAAATCTTGTCAGAGAAAGTGTTCTTTCTCTAATAGTTCATGTTCTTGGTGATTGTTGACTATTCCAGTGGTCCAGATGAGAAGTAATAAAGACTCAAATGAGTATGGGGCTTTTAGTAGACAGAAGGAGTCAGATGATAAAGATGTTTTGAAAGCAGAAATGATAAGAGTTGATAACTGATTGGAGATGTAAGAGAAAGTGAGTCATTAAAGATGACAGCAAGGTTAAGAACCTAGGTGACTGGAAGGTTGTCATGTCCTTGACAATAATACGAAAATTTTAAAGAGGGGTGGGTTTGGAGAGAAATTAGGGTTGGATGTATCCCAGATCGTAGAGATAAACAGACCTCCCATGGCTGTCATGATCAAAGAGATACTATGCAGAGACATGTGGTGGCAGGATTTTGCCTGTGCTTTATAATACTTAGGTCAAGTTCGGTTATATCATTCCTGCCTTGAATACCTCATGACTGGTATACCCATGGAAGGCCAATTGTGAGAGGAAGAAGAATGAGGTAGTATAGATGTGCTAAATACAGAGAATTGGGAGAATAAAATGTAACCCATTTTCTACCCTGTGTAGTTGATTACTCCCTTGGGGTCAAGTCCTACATTTTAGATTCCAATTTTAATAAACATAAAAAACCTTTATGATATACATATTAGTATGTAAATAGCTTTTACCAGAGTAATTATATTTTTTGTACAGATTCTCAAATGCATCTGGTCTCTTTTTTGTGCATATTTTTCTTCTCTGATGCAGAATGCAGTTCATCGATGTTGTCCACTCTGTCCATTCCTATTTTCTGTGTCTTTCCGTAAATTTGCTACAGGGGTTCCACCCAGCACACTAGGAACTACCTTTGATTTCCCTTGATATGTCAGAGATAGCTAGTGAAATACATGGGATAGCTATTGGTTATTCTTTTGCTCTTCTCATATCTTCTGTGTAGTTCCTTAACTTGTTATGTGTTGCAACCTGCTCATACCCACCATTGTTCTTTCCTTTGGCTTCTGAGAGATATCAATTTTAATTCTTTGGAGAATGTAGTGTTACACTATTAATAGCAATTGTACAATGATGAGAGAATATTGGCACTTAAAAGTTAGGACTTCATTCTGCCAACAAATTTGAGTTCATGAAAGAAGTGCTATAATTCCCCATAGTCAATCAAGCTTACTTTTCTCTTCCTATTTAATTATATACCCAACTTTTCCATTTGCAGTGTCTGTCTAGTGTATATTATAATATGTTTGTGTGTATGCTGATGAATGAATTCTATAAACTGTCTATATAACTAAAAAACTAAACTATCTTAAGAAAAGGTGACAGTTATTCCAGACAAAGCAACAACAGCAAAAATAAAAATAGATAAGATAAAACAGGGAAACCATATACTATGCTCATAGATACCATAGAAAATAAAACAACATAGGTACTCAATGCACATGTACCAACTGTTCCATCATTTGAGTTTGTAGTTGAAATGCCAAACAAATTGCGTCGAGAAAGACAGCAAAACTATGATAGTTGTGGACCTTGGTGTTCCTGTTTAAGACCTGATTTATCATGTTGCATTTATCAGTGTCTTTCTGCAAATGAACGTCTACTTCTAGCTGTCTTTGGTCTTTTGATAAAAACTTATGACAGTTTTTCCAAGATATCAGTAGTTTGGGAGATCAGTTCTCATATAAATACTTCCTTCTATTAATACAATGACCAAACAGCGATATCCAAAAACTTCCTTGTCTCATTCTGGAACTCACATTTGAAGATAGAATGCTGACTAGTCTCTATGCTGCTGCTGACAGTATGCAGTGGCTCCTCTTTTTTTTAATTCAGCTAGAAACAGGTTCATCCATCCCAAGGTTCATTCGGGCTCACAAACTAGCCCACATTTTTCCACTGGCCGCCCACACTCCAGTTCCATAAGCCTATGCAGAGGCCATAGTTGTTTTTCTCATTGCTTCCTAAGGGAAGAGAACAGGATCAGGGATTAGACTGAAGGAGGAACTTAAAGACTACCATCACCCTACTTCTAATACATATTCTAGAACCCTGGGCCAGCATGCCATCATGAAAGTGACATACAGTGCTGATGAACTTCTCTGGGCAACCAGATTTTGACAATTTTCCATAAGCCCTCACAACTAACAGTACCAAAGGCCTTGGTCAGATCTACAAACATTGGGTACAGACCTCTGTTCTCCTCCTGGCATTTCTTCTGGAGTTGTCAGGCAGCAAAGATGATATTGACTGTTCCTCGGTCCTTTCTGAAGCCACACAGGCTCTCAGGTAGATGACCATCTTCCAAGTGAAGGATCAGCTTATTAAGGAGGACTCTGGCAAGAATCTTTCCAGCAATGACTAAGAGAGAGACCCCCCCTGCGATTGTCACAGGACAATCTACTTCCTTTGCCTTTATAGAGATGGACAATGGAGACATCCTTGAACTCCTGGGGGATAATTTTCTCTTGCCACATATCCTGGAAAATTTCAGTCAGCTTTTGTATGAGCAGTGGACCTCCTGCCTGATAAATCTCAGCTGGAATAGAATCAGCACCAGGTGCTTTGCCTCATGAAAGGAGCCTAATAGCATTTAGAGGTTCAGCTAGGGAGGGATTGACTTCAACCTGAGGTAAATGGTTAGTGACCTTAGCATTGATTGATTATGGTCTGTTGAGAACACTATGGAAGTGTTCAGCCTATCTCTCCAGGATCATGTCTTTATCACTAATCAATGTGGCTCCATCAGCACTGAGTAGTTGAGATGCACCATAGGTCTTTGGCCTATAAAGAGCCTTTAGGACAGCCTAAAAGCCCTGATTGGATTGCTACTGTCACCTTCTCAGTCACCAGTGGAGTGAAACAAGGCTGTGTGCTGGCTCCCATGCTTTTTGACATGTTTTCAGCCATGTCGTCAAATGTTTTCAATGAGGTCAAGGTCAGCTACTACACTGATGGTAAATTCTTCAACTTGAAAAGGCTACAAGCCAAGACCAAAGTGGAGGGAGTGTTGGTGCATGATTTTCTGTTGGCAGATGATTGTGCACTCAGTGCAGCCTCTGAAGGTGAGATGCAACAAAGTATGGATCATTTCTCTGCTGCTTGTGGTAATTTTGGCCTAACAGTGAACACCAAGAAAACACAGGTGTTCCATCAGCCACCACCACACCATCGTTATGTGGAACCATCGGTTACAGCAAATGGAGAAGTTTTGAATGCTGTGGATAAGTTCACTTACCTTGGGTTGTATACTTTCCAGGGGTGTACACATTGATAATGAAGTTGAAGCATGCATTGCCAGAGCTAGATCAGTGTTTTGGAGGCTCAGAAGGAAAGTATGGGAGAGAAGAGGTATTAGACTGATTACCAAACTGAAGGTCTACAGTAGACCTATGGTGCTGACCTCATTGTTGTATGCCTGTGAAACCTGGAGAGTATACCAACGCCATGCCAGGAAACTGAATCGTTTCCATTTGAATTGTCTTAGGAGGATTCTGAAGATCACCTGGCAGGATAAAGTCCCAGACACTGAGGTCCTTACTCAAACTTAACTGCCAATCATTCAAACTCTGCTTCAGAGAGTGCAACTCCAATGGGCTGGCCATGTTGTTCAGAAGCAAAACGTACACTTGCCAAAAAGACTGTTTTATGGAGAACTCACAGAGGACAAGTGTTGACATGGAGGTCAGAAGAAGCCATATAAAGACACTTTCAAGACCTCTCTTAAGAACTTTGGAAGTGATTGTGTGACATAGGAGATACTGGCACAGGACTGTTCTGCATTGCATGCCCACATCAGAGAGGGTGCTCTGCTCTTTGAGCAAAGCAGAATTGAAACAGCTCAAAGGAAACACAGGATGCACAAAATTAGAGAATCAACCCCAGATGTTCACAAGGATTGTTTGTACTTGACCTGTGGCAGAGCATTCTGAGCTCGTATTGGCCTGATCATCCAAAATTGGACACATTGAAACTTGACTCTAATATAGTGATGTCATTTTGGTCCTCTTCGAGAAAGACGGACAACAACAATATATATTCTGCAATTCGTAAATCAATCTCTTGATGCCATCACAGTTCTTTCACAGATCTTATCTATTTATGATTTAATCCAATGACTTTTCCCATCTTTGTTTTTCCTAGCCCCATATTTACTTTCTATATGAGCATATCTAGGACAATGGTGTTGAGATCCTAAGTGTAGTGGCTCTGTTTTGTTTTCATGGTGAAGCAAGTTTGTTATAAAAATTTTATAGATCTTTTTTTTTTAATTTATTTTTCATACGTGTAGTTTTCAGCATTGATTTTCACATGCATTTGAATTACAGATTTTCTCCCCATTTCCACCCCCCCCC
>CM053622.1:149878400-149896776 GCA_028646595.1 Phalanger gymnotis | reverse complement strand
GGGAGTTCCGTTTGGGACAGACCTTACCCCGAGACCATCCAGGCTGTCCTGGGCTGGAGCCCTGCTTCCCTCTGCCACTTTGTGGGTTCTGCAGTTCTAGAATTGGTTCAGAGCCATTTTTTTATAGGTTTTTGGAGGGACTTGGTGGGGAGCTCATGCCAGTTACTGCTTTCCAGTCGCCATCTTGGCTCCGCCCCCCAAAAATCTTTATAGATCTTTTACATCTTTCCTCTGTTTATTGTCTACTTTCCATCTTTCTCCTTTTTAAAAAAAATCTTAACATTCTTTTAAAAAAATTTCTGAGTTCCAGATTCTCTCTCTATTCTTCTTTCCCTCTCCACTGCAAAGTATACAATTATCCCCCAGTTCTGCTCACTTCACTTTATATCATATGTTTTGCCAGGTTTTTCTGAAACCATCTGCTCATCATTTCTTTATAGTACAGTAGTATGCCATCACAATTATATACCACAACTTGTTCAGCCATTCCCCAACTGATGGCATCCCCTCAATTTCCAATTCTTTGGCATCACAAAAAGAGCTGCTCTAAATATTTTTGTACACATAGGACCTTTTCCTTTTTCTTTGATCTCTTTGGGATACAAATTTAGTAGTGGTGTTTGTGTCAGAAATTTCTTTTCTCAATATTTCCTCTGCCATTCTTATCTCTTTCTTTAACTCTTCTTGGGATTCTTGTTATGTTGGGTCCAATTAACATTTTTCTATGAGCTTTTGCTTGTAGTTGTTTTCACGTTGTTGTCTTCTTCTGAGTTTCTGTCTTGATCTTCCTTGCCACCATAGTAACTTTTTATGGTCAAGTTCTTCTTTTGTTATTTGCTCATTTTTCCAGCCTAGTTCTTGACTTTCAATTTTATTTCAAAATTGGGCTCTGTTCATCTGGGGATAGGAAGGCACTGTCCCCAGTTTGAGGCTTCTTCATGTAGCTGTTTTCAGAATTCTGGGGGTCTGCAAGTTTCCAGTGATTCCAAGGTGGTGTGATCTCACCCTGATCTTTTGTTTACTCTGCCACTTCAGAATTCAATTTGAGGCATGATTTTAAAGTTGTTGGGAAATGAATGTTGGGAGAGTTCGACTGACTTGTTGCTTCTACTCTGCCATCTTGACTCTGCCCATCTTTATCCCTAAATGTCCTTGGAGTGACTGATTAGTTGAGTCTCTTGACAAGTTTCTTTTAAAAAAAATTTTTTTTAATCTATCGTTGCTCCTCTCTGTTTTATAAGATAGTACTACTGAAAATCTTTTGCCATTCGTCTCCATAAGATTTTACAGATATAGAACTCTCTTCTAAATTGTGGTTGCCATTGGCTGCTATATCTCTCTGCTAGGCAAGTAAGTTAAGTGTTGCTGTTTGAAATGGTGTTTAGGCTCTTTGACCCCCTTGCCATGGCAATTTATTTCCTTAATTTAGATTTCCATGTGACATTATTGTAATTGGGGTTGTGGTGGGTGAAAGATGAAATGACTGAGGAAACAAAGCATATCAAGTTCCAAGCATATCAATTTATTAAGCAATCCATGCCAGTTACATAACAAGTTGGGATTAGTTGCCTTCCTCAGCTTTGGCATTGGACCCCAAATACAGGGGGAAGACAGACTTTTATTAATTAAAAACAGTTAATCAAATAAGACCAATTAATTAAAAGAAAACACTAGGATATAACATTAGGTAATCTGATTTCTAATTGGAGGAAAGATTAGGGAATTTCCAAGTTGAGAGGGGGAGAGCAAACAGGTGCAACTCCCTGAAATTAGAAAAAGAGGTATTCCACTTCCCCCAGGTGTCTGTGAACAGTCAAAGGAACATGGAAATAATAACTAGTTGATTGGTGTGGGTCTAGTTTTCAGATAAGAAATGTGGTTTGGTTGAGATGTATAATTGTGAGAATTCTGATCAGCATAACCTAGGTTCTTAGTTAAGGGTCTCTAAGCAGCAGGTAAAGTTGGTCTAGTTTCCCAGGCACATAAGGATAGGTTCAAACAGTGCAATAAAGTCCTCTCACAATTCCCACAGTTGAATAAGGTTTTCTTATAAGACAGAAAATGGACTATCCATAATTGAATAGAAAGGGAACTGAGCTAGCTCTGGAGTTGAGTCAGTGTGGTTCACTCAATTCCCACCACCACTTGCTGTTCCAGTCTCCTCAATTCCCTCAGTATCTAAGTCCCCTTTCTTTTTTCATATTCCATTTTTAATACAGTGATCAAATTGGGGGACTTACCTGTACATAGGATTGGTTATTCAAAAATGACCCCCACATTTGTGATGAGTAGTTTCCTATAATTATGTTCTTTTTTTTTTTTAATAATGTTATTAGGTACTCACTTTATCTAGCACCTTCCTTTTCTTTTCTCAAAGAAAGTATTTGTAATGTATGGGTGAAGTTTCTGTGTAACTTTTGAGTTTTTATTACGTATTTCAGATTCCTATTTTTAAAGTTATTTTTCACCATTCTTACCTGTTCTTGCCTTTGTATTAAAGTCACGATTATCATAGTATCAATGTTGATTTAAATTGAAGGATTTTGAATTCCTTGTAGAATTTGTTTATCTCCTCATCCTCAATATCAGGTAATGATGCATAAACTTCTATGATTTTCATGGTGGTATTTTTGTAAATGCTTATTAAATAGTGCAATATACAATAACCAAATATCCCATGGAATGATTTTCTTATTGCCTTTGTTTGCGTAATGAATGCCAAACCCTTTTTTTTAATTAAGGAGAACCTGTGTGGGTTGATCATATGGTAATTAATTCTTTGACCATGGTGACCCATTGAATAAATTTCATTTTAAATTTTATTTAAAATTAACAGTATTTTAGTTTTTCAAATTACATGTAAAGACAATTTTCAGTGTACATTTTTTTAAGGATATTGAGTTCTAGATTTTTCTCCATCCCTCTTTTCTCTGCCCCCTCCTCAAGGCGTCGAATAACATATTTCTACATTAGTCATGTTGTAGAAGAAGAAATAGAACAACAGGGAAAAAAAAAACCATGAAAAACAAGTGAAAATAGTATGCTTTGAGCTACATTCAGACTACCAGTTCTTTCTCTGGATGTTGATTGTATTTTCTATCATGAGTCTTTTGGAATTGTCTTGAATCGTTGTATTGCTGAGAAGAGCTAAGTCAATAGTAGTTGATAATTGCACAGTGTTAGTGTTATTGTGTACAGTCTTCTGTTCTGCTCACTTCACTCAGCATCAGTTCATGTAAGTCTTTCTGAAATCTGCTTGTTCATCATTTCTTATAGTACAAAATAGTATTCCATTACATTCATATACCACAACTTGTTCAGCCATTCCCTAATTGATGGACATCCCTTCAATTTCCAATTCTTTGTCACCACAGAAAGAGTTGCTATAAATGTTTTTGTACGTGTAGGTCCTTAATAAATTTCATTTTATAGTTTTAAAAGTTTAGTTTTAAAATGATTCAAAGCAATTCTTATTGACTTTTGCTCTAGATTTCATTCCTTCCTATTTCTAGATAACCTCTTCTCTTTCATCTCTCCTTAACTTGAATCTTTCTCTACTAGATCCTTTCTCTCATGTCTTTAAACATTCGTAGATCTCCCTTACCTTAAAAAAAAAAAATTAAAAACCTCTTGGTCCTACTGCCTTCTCTAACTGCTATTTCTCTGTCATTTATTATCAAACATCTTGAGTGAGTGGGACTATAGCTACTGCTTCTATTTCTATCAGATCCTCTAAAATGAGGTTTCCACTCTTAGTGCTATTGAAATTCCTCTTTGAACAAAACGCTGGCCTTTTAAAGTCTCATTTTCCTGGATCTTTTGGTGTCATTCAGAATTTTCAGACTACCTTTTTCTTCGTGAAACTGTTTCCTCCTTTGCCTTTAAAAATGCCATACTAATTTTCCTTCACTCTCTCTTCGTATCCCTATTTCCAGTTGTGTCTTCCCAGGGATCAGTCCATATCATTTGTCCCAGCTTCAATTCTCATCTCTATCAGTGATATTCAGATTTTCATCTCCAGCAATCTTTTCCTCCAGCTTCTAGTTTGGGTATTTTTAACTTGCTTATAGAATATTTCTATTTTGATAGCTTATCATAATATCAGACTTATTTTGTCCAAATCTAACCTTTTCAGAAGCTATGTATGGCCCATATTTGGATATGTATAAAAGTAAAATTCAAGGCAAAATCCTTAATATCACAGAATGATTTTGACTAATAGTCATTTTGAATGTTTTCTTGATGTTTTGTATCTTTAGATTTATGATGATTAGAAATATCATCAGCTTAATTTCCAAGTGATTAAACTATTAATTTCTAAATGATTAAACTATACTAAATTGTTTTACTTCTTTGAAAAATAAATAGAAAATGTCCATGGTTTCTAATAGTATTGATAGCATTTGCCCAAAAGGATAGTGTGGCTATTTAGGAATTCCCTTCCTCCCTTCCTCCCTTCCTCCCTTCCTCCCTCCCTTCCTTCCTTCCTTCCTTCCTTCCTTCCTTCCTTCCTTCCTTCCTTCCTTCCTTCCTTCCTTCCTTCCTTCCTTCCTTCCTTCCTTCCTCTTCCCCTCCAGATTATTCTGTAGCAATGGGTAGTAAGAGGTAAACCACTTAAACTTTCTTCCAATTCTGATTTTCTAAAATCCTAGGATGCAATATATTATTTCCATGTTAAAGAGCTGATCTTTGTGGCTTCTCATATCTCAATAGGTGAAAAACCTTTTAAGTGTGAAATTTGCTCTTATGCCTCAATTGATGCCAGTTCCCTGCGCAGACATTTTAGAACCCACACACGGGAAAGGCCCTACAAATGCCAGCTTTGTTCATATAGTAGGTAAGTTTACAAATTTCTTTTTTTTTTCCCAAGAAAAAAATAAGTAAAGTAGGAGTCAAAACTCTTTGCTGTTCCTGGCAAGAAAAGAAAAAAGGGCCAGTCATATATGTATATTTATACCAGTAGCAAAATTATTAGTTTAGCATACTATGCATGACAGTTTGTTATTTAAAAAAAATCAAAATTTAAGAGAATACCCTTTCTGTTGCTTTCACAGCTGTAATCTTCATTCTCATTGCTTCCCCTAAGGTTATGTCCTCTAGAAATACTGAAATGAGTAACGAAAGGATTATGATTCTCCTATAATAAAGTGAAATGTTTGAAGTTGGCTATCCTATACTACCTGCTGTAGGATGGGGTGATTATGGAAAAGATTTTTTTTAAGAACTTTCGTTCCATGTGTAGGGGAAGATAATTTTTTATGTTTGCTATCTTTGACTATTTCAACTAATGATGTTTCTACCGATTCTACTTTTAAATTTAAATTTTTCCAAAAACTTAACATTTTCACAGTTTCACAGTTCAGATAGTTTTGTACATATAAATATAAATATATATGTATATATATATGTATGTATGTATATGTATACACATGTATGTGTGTATCTGTGAGAGTGAACTTACAAATTAGAAAATTCACACATATATGTAATAGTTATTTTTAATATAATTTCTGAGAGAAGCTAATGCCTAGCAGAGAAGCATTAGATAATTTATGAATCAGAATTTCTGTCCTTTTGTGCAAGATTTAAGATCTGTGATGATTACAGGTATCTGAAAGTATTTGGAGTTTTATCCGTAATTTGAAAGAGAAAAAAATATAAGAGGATACAGTGGAGTAAAACACACAATGAAAAGTCATAACCATGAATGTAAAGTAGATGTACTCACCCATAAAACAAATGCAGTTAGCTACAGATTAGAAGGCAGCATCCAATGGTAAATTTACAAGAAAATTTTAAAACATAAGGAATCACACAGAATAAAAATGAGTGACCAGAGAAGAATTATTATACTTGAGGGAAATTCAGAAAAACTGGTGTACCCAACATGATTTTAGACAAAGCCAACAGGAAAAATAGAAATGGTTAAAAGAGATCAACAGGGAAACTATATTAGGCTTAACGGCACCATAGGTATCACTTAATATATATGCATCAAATGTCCTAATAGCTACATATGGCAGATCATGGTTGATTGCAAAATGAGAACAGAAGAGAATATTAATATTTCTCAGCTGTGTGTGCTAACTTTATGTAGATCATGTACTGCTTGTAGCATAAAAAACCCCTTACAATTATAGAAAAACACACACTAAACATGTCAGTTACCCACCAAAATATAATAAAAAGTATAATCAATAAAGGGCATTTGAAGAAAGAATTCAAATTAAATGGAGACTAATCCTAAAGAATCAATAACTCAAAGAACAGATTATAAAAAACAATAGATAATTTCCTCAAAGAGAAAAACAACAGAGCAAAACATTTGGATGCAACTTAAGTATTACTATGGGAAAAATTTATATCTCTAAGCACTTTTGTCAGCAAATGAGTGATGTAGTGTGCAACTAAAAAAAAGGAGAAAAGCAACATATCAAAAAACTCCAATTTGAACACACATAAAAATTCTAAAATTCATAGAGATAAAATTGAAAATGACCCTTTGAATTGATAAAACAATGTAATGGTTTTCCTCCAACACCTAATAAACTCTTGGGTAATCCATAACTGTTTTGCCCAGTTGTATGACAATGAAACTGATAAATAAAATAGATGTATATTTATAAAAATGTGAACTGTCTAAATTAGCAAAACAAATAGAAAACCACTTAATCCCAGAAAAAGAAATCAAATAATCCATGAAGGAACTCTCAAAGATAAAATCGCTTGACTAGATTATTTAGAAATCATTAACGGATAATTTCAGCATTATATAATTATTTGCAAAAATAGGGAAAGAGAAATCTTACTGTAATCCTTCTATGAAACAGATGTGGTCCTTATACCCAGTCCAGGGACAAGTAAAGCAGGAAAAAAAGATACTATAGACTAATACTCCTAAAGAATATAGGGCAGAAAATAGTAGCCAAGAGTCTTCAGCAATATATTTAAAAGATTATGCCGGCTCTCCAGATTGGATTTGCTCCAGAAATGCAGAGTCATTTCAGTATTAGGAAAATTACAAATATAATTTTTTTATAATTTCATAAATTTTAATTATATTATAAGTAATTACAGTTAACCCACTAGATGCACTACAAAGCAAATGCTCAATTTGCAACATATAAATAGTTCAAAGTTGTGAGAACTAAATAAACTCGAAAAGAAGGGGATGATATTTCGTTTGAATTCTAATATGTTAATAATCACCTTTTACATCCTCCTTTATTTCATGACGAATAAATGTCTTAAAGTTGATGTGGGAAGTCCTTATATTCTTCTATCATCCAATGCCCAAATTTGCAGTCAGCCTGATATTTTATATTATGCACAATCCCAAGGAAAAGCCTGTTAATGATGCCCATGGGCAACAGCAGTTGAATCCGAACCTGTCAGAGATAGGCTTTTTTTGTTGTTGTTAGCACTTCAGATTTTTTAAACACTGCACCATCACACCCATTCCCATCCAGATCTTCTAATAAACCTGAGTAGTTCTTAAAAAGGTTGGCTTTAACAATAAGCCAGAAAGAAATTGAAGAAATAAATAAGCAAAGAAGAAAAAATTATCACTATTTTCATGTGATACGAATGAAAATTTTTATTACAAACTTATTACGTTCAAAACACTACGCGGAGTGCTAGGAAAACAGAAAGACAAGACAATTTCTTGTCACAAAAAGCAGGTGACCATTATTCAGGGAGCAAAGAACATTAAATGTTGTTAGTTTATGAGTTGTCATCAGGTCCAGTTCCTCATTCTTATGTATGTTGAAACACCAAGAATGGTTATGATTTGCTAATAGTTGTCACATAGGTATTATTTTCGCTCTACTATAGTACCTTGGTCTTTTGTTTGATGATGTATCATATTCCTCAGAGTACCTCTAAACCAGTCAGAAGTGGGTTGAAATTTTTTAAAATTAAATTGTTAATGGAAGTCGACATTCAAATTTGTTAAATTATTAGTAGTATACCCTTTTTTCCCTGGCGACCAGAAATCTTGTCTAATATGTGATAATCGCAAACTTTGTGCTTGTACAAAAAGTAGATTCGTTGGTCATGATTGTACCAATGATGAAGTCTCATTTTCAGAGGAATTCAGTGACCATTCAATGCGAGGCTTTTAAAAGTTAGAATCAGAGAAAACTGATTCATGAATCTTTGGTTGCGTGAAGATTAAAAAATGTGGGCCTACCCTGGAAAGCCGAGAAGACTAACAAAATCACATATTAACCTTCTAAGTATACTTAAGTTTTAGAACTAAATATTATATGTCCTTTCCAGGATAAAGTATTTAACATATGTGGATGGCTTAAATAATCTTGGTTCCTTGATGGGAAATGCAAGACTTACAAAGCTTGAATGTATTTACAAAATCCAAAATTTAATAATGGTTTTTGACCTTCACATAATCTATAGCCTGTTAACTAAACTATTAACATATTTGTTTGAAAGGTATAAAAAGATGAATATTTACTAATTTGCCATTGGGGCAAAGTTTGTTTTATTAGCAGGGATATGTGCATCACTTGGAGGGTAGTGGTCTTATTTCTTTGAATCCAGAAATTACACAGTAATTGAACATTTACCAAATTGCTGAATTTCTGTGTCCTCCATGGGACATAGAATTAGGTAGATTTCTGCTTTCAGAGTCGAGCTAAATTATAATATGCCATTTTAGCTTGTGTGACTGAAACAGCAATTGGCTTTGGGGGAATTTCTCAGTCATAAAGTATACCTATAACATTCTGGTTCAGATTAAAAAGTTTACTTTTTCTAAAGACTTTCAAAAGCCACTAGTTTCAGAAAACAGAAATACTTATGCCTCCATTTTAAGAAAATTTCCCAATAAAGACTTACCCATTTTCTTTTTATTGCAGCATTCAGAAGAAGAGCCTAGACCTTCATGTACGGCGACACCACACTGGCGAGACATTTGGCTGTAATTTTTGCTGCTACTCCTCTCCTGATAAGCAGCTCCTTCGGAAACATATTAAAAAATACCACCTCAGTTTGGAAACTCCTTTGGCTGACACTTAACCAACCATGACTCTCAAACTCTTTCCAGTGGATCATTGGATCCATGAAATCCAAATCCCTTGTAGAAGTCTTTCTAAAGGGGATGCCATTATAATAATACTCTCAAATCATTACTAATTTCTTCACCATGACCAGAGGGAGCACTGTGACGAGACACTGCAGAAATAAGGATTTGTGGCTATTTATACAGCTTGGTACTGGTGAACCTTACAGAATGCTTAGTACGAGTACAATGTAGCAGAAAAACACTGCAGAGACCTAACTTCGAGTTCAGGCTCTGACATCTAATAGCTCTGGGACCTCGAACAAGTTGTAATCTCTCTGAACCTCAGTTTCCTTTTCTGTAAAATGGAGCTAATACTTGCACTAGATACCTCACAGAGTTATTGTGAGGAAATTGTGAATTATCGCTACATCATATATAATTCTCTGCTATTAGCTTCTTAGGATGCTCTGAGTTCTAAGGTAAGTGGTAGAACAGGATTAAGTAGCTTCTCCCCGCCCCCTTACTACCTCCTGCTGTTTTCTGGGGTAGTTTGAAAGGAAAATGGGAACTAATCAAAATACAATTTGGTAGTATCAAAACCCCAGGGCTGTAAATTAAAGTAATAAATGGTCAGAGTACATTTCTATTAGCATGATATTCTTCCCCATCCTATCAAAGTAAAAAAGATACTTAAGAACCACTGACTAGTTATGTTCTATTTATTACATGCAGATTATTCACTATTGCTCAGACAGTGGAATAGTAAATGCACAAAGCATGCTAAAGGAAACATCCAATAAATCTGCTTTTGCGAACTTAAGTGGTCTGATTTCATAATATTTTGGGTATATTTGAAACTCAGATATCTATGTATTATTTAACTCTTAGGAAAACCATCCATCAAGACTAAAATAAATAACGTGGCAAAAAGATTGTGTTTCTATGGTGGTCATAATTCACAGAAAGATGATTTTACAGTTGTATGAGGCCTCAGCAGTCATCTGGTACAAACCATACATGAAACCAATCCCCATTATAACATACCCAACAAGTAGTCATCCAGCCTCTCCTTGAAGACTTCCAAAGCGAGGCACCCTGCCTCCTAAGGCTGCCCATCCCACTTTTGGACAATCCTAATTGTTGTTAAGTTTTTCCTGATGTCGAGTCTCAGTTTGCCTCTTTGCAGCTTCTACCTACAGCTCCAACTTTTGACTTCTGAAATGAAGAGAATCTGTTTAATCATTCTTCCATAACAACATCCCCTTTCAACTACTCCACTACATTACTACAGTAATTTTAATGCTTCCCTGTCTTCCCCTGATAAGTCTCCTTTTTTTTTTTGGTAGTTTTTTAAAAAATGTAATTTATTTAGTTTCCAACTTTCACTTCGGTAAGATTTTGAGTTTTAAATTTTCTCTCCCTCTCTTCCTGTCTCCGCAAGATGGCATGAAATTTGATATAGTCTGTACTTATACATTCATATTAGTCATGATGTAAAGAATTAGAACTAAGGGGAAGGAACCATGAGAAAGAAGAAAGAAAACTAAACAACAAAAGAAAAGGAGAGCC
This sequence comes from Phalanger gymnotis, assembly GCA_028646595.1. Taxonomy (NCBI): domain Eukaryota; kingdom Metazoa; phylum Chordata; class Mammalia; order Diprotodontia; family Phalangeridae; genus Phalanger; species Phalanger gymnotis. The sequence goes on along the minus strand of CM053622.1, from coordinate 149,886,182 downwards.
ACCAGTCTGCTTCATCTGCGTTCAGGCTCCAAAGTTCTTTCTCTGGATGTAGACAGCATTTTCCATCATGAGTCTTGCAGTTGACTTAGATCCTTGCATTACTGAGAAGAGCCAAGTCTATCAAAGTCATTGCACAATGTGGCTGTTACTGTGTACAGTGTTCTCCTGGTTCTGCTCCCCTCATTCAGCATCAGTTCCTACAAGTCTTTCCAGGTTTTTCTGAAGTCTGCCTGCTCATTATTTCTTATAGCACAATAGTATTCCATTACATTCATATACCACAACTTGTTCAGCCATTCCCTAATTGATGAACATCCCCTCAATTTCCAGTTCTTTGCCACCACAAAAAGAGATGCTATAAATTTTCTTGTACCTGTGTGTCCTTTTCCCATTTTAAGGATCTCTTTGGGATACAGCCCTGGAAGTGGTATTGCTGGGTCAAAGTATGCACAGTTTTATAGCTCTTATGGGCATAGTTTCAAATTGCTCTCCAGAATGGTTGGATTAGTTCACAGCTCCACCAACAATGAATTAGTATTCCAATTTTCCCACATTTATCATATTCCTGTTTTGTCATGTTAGCCAATCTGATAGGTGTGATGTGCTACCTTAAACTGTGGTGCTCAGAGCAGAGCACAATATTCCTAATGAAAGCAGAATATGTTGTAATTACCATCTCCTTATAACTGGAGTCCATGACTGATTAACGCAGCCCAAGTTCCCATTATTCTTTTTTTTTTTTTTGCCAGCTGTATCACACTGCTGACTCACTGAGCTTACAGTCCACTAAAGCAGATCTTTTTCATCTAATGTTCTGACCATGTCTTTCCCTTATTACCCTTATGAAATGGATTTCTTGAATCGAGTATTACCCTATATAGCCCAGTTTCCTCCTACCTTTCCATTCTTCTTAGACTTTATTCCCTGTCATTTAAGTATTCAATCCAGTGACATTGGCCTCCTTTCTGTTCTAGGAACAAGAAACTCCATCTCTCAGCTCCAGGCATGTTCTCTGACTGTTGCCCATGTTTTGAATGCTCTCCCTCACCATCTTCACCTGCTGGCTTCTCTGCCTTCCTTTAAACCTCAACTAAAAAGCCTTTCCCCAACCCCACCTAATTCTAATGTCTTCCCGCGTTTAGTTATTTTCTATTTATCCAGCATATAGTTTATATATATTTGTTTGCTTGTTATCTCCCATTAAGCTCAGAGCAGGGACAATTTTTTGCCTTTTTTTGTATCTCTAGCACTTAGTACAGTGCCTGGCACATAACAGGCACCTCATGTTTATTGACTCACTGGTTCAGCAGTCACATGTGTTTTTTTTTTTTTCCCCAGAGGATTATAATTCTAGGTCAGGTGACTGTACTTCCTTAATTCATTAATTAACTGACTGAAAAAGCTACTTTGTGCCAAGTACTTTGCTAGGTCATTAAGGTTCAAGTTCAAAGAATGGAATAATCTGTTCTGACAAAGGAGACAAGTGAAGATAAGTATTTACATATATGTGTATATATACATACACAGAGAGAGCATGTGAGCCTTGGTTTAGTCATCCCACCAAATCTCAGTGATGTCTAAGAAGTAAACTTTGCCTCCTTGTGGTAGGACTTCTAGGTCTTCTGTGTCAATTGTGACCATTGGTTTTACTATTGAAACTTGATTTTCTTTCTTTGTGGCTACCTAAATTGGAAGGATATATATAGGAAGTCTTCCTTCCCTGCTCCAGTCCCTTTTAGTTTGAAACCCATTTGATTAGATCTATGAGACACCTGGAAAGAGCATTCTATATGTATTTTTTCAATTGGTGAAAATCTATTTTTCTTCCACTCCATTCCCCACACATACACACCTTCTGATGGAGAAAAAAGCAAATCAAAACCTTCATAATAATACACAGTCAAAACAAATTCCCACATTTAAGAAATGTCTCATTTTGCACCAAGTCTTTCACCTCTGCTAGGCAGTAGGTAGTATATTTCATCAATCGTCTAGAAACCTGTTTGGTTATTAAATTGATCAGAGTTATTAAGTCTTTGAAGGCAATCAGCCTTGGTATATATTTCATCATTAGAAGGTGGAGCCCTGTGCTCCAAAACCTCCATTTAAGGAGAGATCCCAGGACAGTTAGCTCCTCGTGTCCCAGTAGGACTCCATACCCCTGTGCACTGTACCTCCCCTGCCCCATTCCCCAATTTTCAGTTTTTGTATATTGTCTCATCTCATTAGATTGGAAGCTCCTTGAGGGTAGGGATTATCTTTCTTTTCATTTATGTTTGTATCTCCAGCTCTTAGCACAGTGCATGGCACATAGCAAGGACTTAATAAATGTTTATTAACTGATTTCAAAGTTGTTTACTTTTGCAGTATTGTTACAGTACAAATTGTTTTCCTGGTTCTGTTCATTTCATTCTGCATCAGTACCTACAAGTCTACCCAGGTTTCTTTAAAGCTGTCCTTATGGCAAAATAGTATTCCATTACATTCATATACCATAATTTGTTTAGTCATTTCCCAATTGAGGGCAACTCTTTTGTTTCCAGTTCTTTACCACTACAAAAAGCTGCTATAAATACTTGTGTACATAATGGGCCTTTTCCTGTTTCTTTGATCTCTTTGAGCTATGGACCTAATAATGGTATTGCTACATCAGAGGATATGCATAATTTAGTGACTTTGGGGGTATGGTTTGAAATTGGCAGATACATTAACAGGTGTCTTGCAATTCTCATAGAAGTGGTTGTTTTCATTTTAGAAATGTTTTTAAATTGATTTAGTATAGCTAATTAGAACCAAGAGAATGGCCTATATCAATTCTTCATATTTCTAATCTAAGTTAAATAGAATTTAGATAATTTATCCATAACCAACTAATACCAGCTGAGCAGCAAATGAGTAGACAGTGTCTGTGCCTGAGTCCTATGTTGACAACTTAATGACTTGTTCCATGTAACAGACAGATTCTGGCTTGCTTAGAAACAGTGTATAAAGATACCTTTCTCTGTGTTAATAGGCTACAGATTATTTGTGCATAGGTGTATATGTACATTGGTTCATATGTGTATATTTACATGCAATAACTCAAAATTTAGCAATTTGGTAAATGCCCAATTACCATGTAGTCCTTAGATTTAAAGAAATAAGATTATTGAGGCTATTACCCTAGGCTATAATGTTCATATCCTTGATATTTTAATAAAAAATGGCAGATTAAGAAATTGTTTTCTTATACTTCATCAGGTAAAGAAGCTGTTTAGCTAACAGGCTATAAACTACTTAAAGATGAAATTTCTATGTGTTAATTTGATATTCCATGTACCTGTGACCATAAAGTGCTTCCTAACTCAATTTCTGAGTCTCCCTGTCCACCTTCCAGTAATGGCTTCCTACATTATAGAGATGTTATTTTCTTCCACCCCTCACCCCATTTGCTAAAGGCAAATATGCTCATTTAAAAAAAAATCAAATGTTTATTCCTTGTTTCCCCTGTAACCATACTATTCAGTAAAAACTTAAGAAAGCCCTCTAGGGTAATGTTAGTGTTTCACTTTGTTTGGTTTTACTTAGTTTGCTGATATTGTTGGTAATTTAACATACCACAATAATGTTGGGCACGGTTTGATATAATAGTTAAAAGTATGAACCAATCTAATCAAACAAAGAACATTTATCAAGCACCAGATACTGTACTAAGTACTTGGGACACAAAAAAGGCAAAAGACAGTCCTTATCCACAAGGAGCTTACAATCTAATGGTGAGACAACATGCAAATAAATACATGTAAGACAAGCTATACACAGGAAAAATGCGAAATGATAGAAGAAAGGCACTCAAATTAAGAGGGGATTTTAGTTGGGACTTTAAAGGAAGCCAAAGGGCTCAGTAGCTGGAGTGGAGGAAGAAGAGTATGCATGGGGGACAGCCAGAGAAAATGGAAAGGAATCATATTTATGGAAAAAGATGTTTTAATACAAGAATAGTATGCTTGAGCAAAGCTTAAAATGATAGTGATTTATGAGTATTGTTGAAAGGGAACATTACGAAGTGGAATAAGAAGTCACTTTTCCTGTGTAGTGTTTAAAAAGTTTGAGAGACATAGTTTTTAAGTAGTCATTTTATTAAAAATGTCAGCATTTTTAATAAAAAGATTTAATAAAATAAAAGGATTTAATAAAAGCATTGATAGTCTCCCCTAGACCAAAGACCCCTTGTGGCAGTGGGCTCACAGTTCATATGCCCTTGACAGAGAGAAGTTCCTGAGGGTGGCAGTCAACTCTAATTGGTTAACAATGAGAGAATGAATATTATAATGAGGGGCTGGGCTATATTCCAGTGAGGGTCTTGGGGGTATGTAACTTGGATCACCCAAGTCATGGTTAAAGAGACTTATTAACCTACATGTCAAAGAGGGAATACACTTCTACCCCAGACCTGTGTGACCAAACACAATGAACAGGATTTCACCAATTCTCTCAGCCTGGTTGGGTAAGTTTTAGCTCAAGATTCCCATACTTGTTGATTTCTACATAAGGAAGTAGAAAGTGAGGGAAACCTTGGTTCTAATTGCAATAATTAGTTATTAATATAAGAGAGATGATCATTTCTTTCACCTGCCACTGATTGGCTGTCTGATCTTGGGCAAATCTGAGACTCATTTTCCTCATGTGCATTACTGGGATAATCTGACCTTTCCCACCTCTCAGGGTTGTTAATGGGTATCAAATGAGAAAATGTATGTCAAAACTCTGAAAACCTGAAAGCATTGTGCAGATGTAAAAGTTGTATTATTGTAGATGTCAAGGCTCAAAGAAATAGGAATCTTTTTTAGGTTGAAGGACTGAAACCTAAACATGGAATGGTAAGAAACAAAGAAAGACAGGTACTAACAGTATTTTTTGGTCCCAATCCCTGATGACTTGGAGGAATTGTGCATCCTAGGAGAGTGGTTATTTCTAGTATATGAATTTATTATATTTGAATATACAACATTATTAGAAATTTGGAGACAACTAACGGTCACAGTAGCAACAAGACAAACTGACAGACCGGAAACAGCATGTGCCAGATGGTCATCTGGACCATCCCCTCCCCTTGCATCCTGGTAAAGATGGCCCAGGACCCAGATTACAACTGCTATAAGAATAGCAGTGTCCTCCAAGTCTACTAGTAGACTCCACATCTAACATCTAAGGGAACAACCTTTGTGGATAATGTGCCCACTATTCCTACCAATAGTACCAATCACTGATAAACTGCCAACCACTGTTAGGTAAACCAAAAAAACCTGGGAATGACAGCAGTGTCCTCCTCCCCTCTTCTCCTGTCAGCCTTTGCTCCAGCTTGGCTACTACCTCAGCAGATGCAGCTACTGAAGGTCAGGAAAAGAAAGTTCTTTGCTTCCAAAGTCCTTATTGCTGTCAAATGATTAAACATCAAAAACTGATATAATTTTGTTAATGGACATAACATTAAAGATTATTCATTACCATCTCCTGGACTATGGAACTCTGTCGTCTAACTTGAAGCACTAACTTGCCATATGTCTTGCCTCCACATGATGAACTCTCTGAGAGAAGGTTCAATTCTTGCTTTTCCATTTGTATCTCCAGCACTTAGAATAGTGTTTTGCAACAATGTTTTTCATTCATTCATTCATTGAAGCCGTCAATGACTATAATAGCAATATGACTATAATAGTAAAGAAAACTGAATTTATCTTCATATCCATCATTTGATCCCTGAGCATAATGATCCTTAGAGGGAAAAATAAAACAGTGCTCTACATTATGTACTAAAAGTGTCATTTATTACCTATATGACTCCTAGAGATACACTACTGAGGCAAGGGAGTTTTGAGGCTCAAAGAGATAATAGACATAAAGTGCTTTGCAAATCTTAAAATACTGTATAAATGCCAGTTTTTTTTTATTATTAGTCTACAGTCACTAGGATTTTGGTCTGGTGATGATTTCATTTCTTGAGTCTTCTACTGTACTACTGAGTTCAAGCAACATTAGTAGAAAGCAAATTTAGTAGGAGTTTGATAGTAGATATTTAACAATAGGGCTCCCCAGGGGACAAAATTATATGAACACACTTAAATTTATTCTGCAACATTAACACTTTTTAAAGTCTAGACAACTGGCGAAATAATAAATTGAGTCCTGATTTGTAGCTATTGCTGATTTCTTTTTTTTAATCATTATTTAATATTTTTAGTTTTCAGCATTAATTTTCGCAAGAGTTTGAATTACAAATTTTCTCCCCATTTCTACCCTTCTCCCCATTCCAAGATGGTATATATTCTGATTGCCCCGTTCCCCAGTCAACCCTCCCTTCTGTCACCCCACTCCCCCTCATCCCCTTTTCCCTTACGTTCTTGTAGGGCAAGATAGATGTTTATGCCCTATTGCCTGTGTATCTTATTTCCTAGTTGCATGCAAAAACTTTTCTTTTAAACATCTTCTTTTAAAACTTTGAGTTCCAAATTCTCTCTCCTCTTCCCTCCCCACCCACCCTCCCTAAGAAGGCAAGCAATTCCACATAGGCCACATGTATATCATTATGTAAAACCCTTCCATAATACTAATGTTGTGAAAGACTAACTATAATTTGCTCCTTCCTATCCTATCCCTCTTTATTGAATTTTCTCCTTTGACCTTGTCTCTTTTCAAAAGTGTTTGCTTTTGATTACTTCCTCCCCCTATCTGCCTTCCCTTCTATTGTCCCCCCTTTTTATCACCTTCTTCCTTTGCTGTGGGGTAAGATACCCAGCTGAGTGTGTATGTTATTCCCTCAGGTCAAATCTGGTGAGGGCAAGATTCACTCATTCCCCCTCACCTGCCCCCCTTTCCCTCCCAATAGAAATGCTTTTTCTTGCCACTTTTATGTGAGATAATTTACCCCATTTTATCTCATTCTTTTTCCCTTTCTCAAAATATTCCTTTCTCATCCCTTAATTTGATTTTTTTAGACATCATCCCTTCATATTCAACTTACCTTGTGCCATCTATCTATCTATCTATCTATCTATCTATCTATCTATCTATCTATCTATCTATCTATCTATGTATATTCCCTTCAGCTACCCTAATACTGAGGTCTCATGAATTATATACATCACCTTTCCATATAGGAATATAAACAAAACAATTCAACTTTAGTAAGTCCCTTATGATTTCTCTTTCTTATTTACCTTTTCATGCTTCTCTTGATTCTTGTGTTTGAAAGTCAGATTTTCTATTCAGCTCTGGTCTTTTCACTGAGAAAGCTTGAAAGTCCTCTATTTTATTGAAAATCCATATTTTGCCTTGGAGCATGATACTCAGTTTTGCTTGGTTGGTGATTTTTGGTTTTAATCCTAGCAACAATATTCCTAGGAGATTTCTTTTTGGGATCTTTTTCAGGAGGTGATTGATGGATTCTTTCAATTTCTATTTTACCCTCTGACTCTAGAATATCAGGGCAGTTCTTGATAATTTCTTGAAAGATGGTGTCTAGGATCTTTTTTTGATCATGGCTTTCAGGTAGTCCAATAACACCTCTCCTGGATCTATTTTCCAGGTCAGTGGTTTTTCCAATGAGATATTTCACATTGTCTTCCATTTTTTCATTCCCTTATGATTTCTCTTTCTTGTTTACCTTTTCATGCTTCTCTTGATTCTTGTATTTGAAAGTCAAATTTTCTATTCAGCTCTGGTCTTTTCACTGAGAAAGCTTGAAAGTTCTCTATTTTATTGAAAATCCATATTTTGCCTTGGAGCATTATACTCAGTTTTGCT
>CM053622.1:149836739-149877900 GCA_028646595.1 Phalanger gymnotis | reverse complement strand
GAGGGGAGTGGGGTGACAGAAGGGAGGGCTGACCGGGGAACAGGACAACCAGAATATATACCATCTTGGAGTAGGGGGGAGGGTAGAAATGGGGAGAAAATTTGTAATTCAAACTCCTGTGAAAATCAATGCTGAAAACTAAATATATTAAATAATAAAAAAATTTAAAAAATAAATCCAAGTATAAAAAAATGTCCAACGACTCAAAAAACAACAGTAGACTCAGCATAATTATGCAGTTTCCATTAACATAACTCCAGACCTTGGGAGCAGAACTCAAGAATGAAGATGATGGGGTAATAGGTGGCAATTAGCAAGATAAGGATAGAAGGAACGAGGTATGGGATCCAAGGATGGAGTAGAATGCATTGACAAAATGGCTACTTATTTGACTAAAGACTATACTATAAAAGGAGAAAAATGAAGCCAAAAGAGGAGTGAAGGAAAAAGGAAAAGAAGGAATCAAGAAATTGGAGGTCCTGATGAAGGTGAAGAAGGAGGATATCAAAGGAGGATATCAGATACTGTGGTTTGGGAAAGTTTAGAATTCAGGATCTTGAAAGTTGAGTAGTTTTCTCCACTTTAGCAAGGGCTGAATGAGGTAGAATGGAGATTGCCATGGTGCGATTTGAAGAAGTTTAGAAACTTAACACTTGTGAATGTTAATGTGTGGATACATTCTGTGTATGAGTTGGACTAGATGGTCCCTTCCAACTCTTAAATTCTGTGAATTTGTGACTTGAAAAGCTGGTTTATCAGAAAGGTCATTAATATGGATATTCAGTCCTCTGAGGATAATGGAAGGGAATAGGTGCTAAAGTCATTGATAAAAGTAGTAAAATTTCCTAGGATATTGGTAGATTGATAGTGACAAGTATCAGGAGATAATAATAGGAATTCCAAAGAAGAGGCAGTGATGGTGGCAGAGCAAAAGAAAGTGGCAACAGAGAACAAGACATATACTCACTACTGGATCTGAGAGTCAGGAGATGTAAGAGAGGAAAGCAAACAATTAAGCAGGGGAAGAGCTGTGGTGTCCTTGGGGACAAGCCAAGTTTCAGTTAATGCCAGTCCATAGCAAGAGTTTTTGAGAGGACTAGGGATGAAAAGTATTTGTTGGCCAAAAAATATCGATGTTCCAGAATATGTAATGAAAGGTATAGGAGGGAAAAAGAGGGATAGGGATGAAATGAGAACTTAATTGGGATTCTGGGGTGAGTACGCATAGAAATAGAAGGGGAAAGAGATTTATACCAAAGCACGGTGTTTGGGTGACAGAGATTAGGGGAGCAAGAGATTATAGAGGAGAGGTTGAGCTGGAGGGATTTTCCAATATGGTGGAGGGAAAATAATGAATTAGAAGAAGTTTATATAATAAGTCAGCACCAGGTTCTAATTAGAATGTTAGTATGATGTAATGTAGAGGGTTGCCATGCCTCAGGTGACTTCTAGAAAAAAACTGGAAGTCATCAAGGATTTCCAAAGTGCCTTTGGAAGGCAGCTATTGTGCTTTGATCATGTTTTCTTTAACTCGGAAATGTAGGTCATGAAGAAGAACAGTATGTCTCTGGGCCTGCTGTTTCAGAAGTATAGAACATCTGCAAGAATTGAGAAAACCAGGGTTGCAAAGTGTTGTAATAGATATAATAACAGCAGTGTTTAAAGGGGGAAAAATGCCCATTATAAAGGCAAGAGTTTTGACAGAAATAGTGAGAACACTCAGGTCACATTTAAAGCCAAGTCTAGGGAATGGATTAGACAACCAAGTACAACAAAATACCCTAGAAATGTTTCTCAAAATGGTCAAGCCAAAAAAAAAATACAGGAAAACAAATGATGACTACCAGATGTCATCATACTAGATTTCTATCTTCTAAGCATTCATTCAAAATCAACTAAGATGTTTAGATAACCTTTTTATTTTTGGTGAAGGGAGAGGGAGTAGAGCTGCATAATTCTAAAAGGGTTTGAGGAAATTTGTAAAATTAAACAATGTCAGAATAGAATGATTGAGAATAAAAGGGAAATAGACCTTCTAAAAGAAGTTTGGAAAGAAACTACACATATTGCCAGTTACCTGGGGGTGAATTAACTGCTGTATCTGAGTGCCGAACTTGACTCTTATACTACTTGGCAGCTATGCCCAAAAAGGGACATATGTCAGGTTACAGAGCTTTTATTGGCTGACAAAATAAATCATCTGTCTACAAAGAAAAACTTTTCATCAGGAAAATTTATCGTGTGAGTCCTTGTTAAAGAGACTTTGGGTACCAGTGGACAATGTCTTCAACTGTAGTCTTGTAAAAGTTGGTGTTCAAGTAAACGTGTCAACCCGCTGCAAAGATTAAAGGTTTACTATGAAACTACAACTCAGTGAAGATGGTTCTTAGTGGTTAGAGGAGGAACTTGGGATAATAGTACTCAACATATCTATAAGGCTTCATGGTTTACAAACCATTCTCTTCACAATTTTTTGAAATAAGTAATGTGAATAGGAATATCCTCATCTCAAAGACATGGTAACTGAAGCTGGGCAGCTAGGTGGTGCAGTAAATAAAGTGCCAGGGCCCACCATCAGGAAGACCTAAGTTCAAATAGGATCTCAGACACTTACTAGTTGTGTGACCTTGGGCAAGTCACTTAACTCTGTTTGCTTTAGTTCCTTAGCTGTAAAATGAGCTGGAGAAGTGAATGGCAAACTGCTCTAGTATCTTTGCCAAGAAAGCCTCAAAATGGAGTCACAGAGTTGGACACAACTAAAATGACTCAACAATAACTGATTCTCAGGAATGCAATGTGGTTTGTTAGAAAAAAAAACATTGTATTTACAGTTAATGGGTTCATATCCTGGCTCTGCTACTTGTCCATAGTCACTCAGTCACTTGACCTCTATCAAACTGAATTTTATTACACTTCTCTGGGAGAATTTGGCTTAAGCCTACAAGAATATATATGAATGTTATCCTTTGCCCATCAGCATGTGACATCTTTGTCTGTTTACAAAAGGCTGTTAAGCTATCATCCCTGCCATCGGTGGTTCTACCCAATTTAAGGCCTTGTCTGTAAGTTAATGCTCTCATTTCTAGCATTCCCTGTACCTTTCTACAGATCTTCATGTTCTCTTGAAGGACTCATTTATACCAGTGGTTACCCCACATCTTCCCTTTGTCTCTTTTGTAGCTTCAGAGTCCTCCCAAGATGGATGAATTGCCAGCTCTTACATCTATTTTTGAGTCCTCCCTACCTGGGGCAGAGGTTTAAATTTAAAAAACTCCTCCACCAAGAATTTCCCCTCACCCTCATAAGCATGGTCCAATGAACTACCATCCTTAGAGCCAGGGTTAAGCTTAGCTTAACCCAAGCTAACTTGACTCATCTCTAGCCTCTGAGAAGAGTTAATTTCCCTTGTTCAGAGATGTTACAGCAACCGGGACTCCAGGAGAAGCAGAGATGAGCTGTCCAAGCCACTGTATGTAGCCCAAACACTGCTTGCTATGTGAAGCCATATTGGCCATACCCAGAACTGCCTGGTTTGAAAGACCCTGTGCCTGCTCAAATATGTTACCTACCTCATAGAGTTGTGAGGATAATGCTGATAACAGATATCATCATCACCATCAGCATCACCACCACCGTCTAGCACAGCTTTGCATTTATTATCTCATTTGATCTTCACAACAATCCCAGGATACAGGTGCTGTTATTATTCCTAATTTTTATGTATAGAGAAATAGATTAAAAGTGGTTTTTACTTACCCAGGGTCACGCAGTAAAGTGTGAGAGACAGAATTTGAACTTTGTTTTTTCCTGACCTCGGCTCTACACACAATCCACAAAGCTGCCCTAGGAACAAATGAGAATGTGTGGAAAGCACTTTGTAAATCTTAAAGCACTATCTAAGTGTGAGTTATAACTAAGTGGGTAATGGAATATTTTCTTTATGCCAGCCTTCCTTTCCAGGGTTTTTCTTCTAAAGTGGCATAAACTACCTCACTGTGAAGCTGGGGATATCACTAGTGGCCATGGAACTGGTTAGGGCTTACACCCATCCAGTCTTCCTGGGCACCTTGCTCCAAGTGAACAATTCAAGTATGATAAGTGAATATGTATTCTCTGTTGTCCCCAACACTTCTTTTTCTGCCTCTGACAATACACCTTTGCTCCCTTCACTTGGTTACTGCCTACAGACTAGGACCCCTACAATGGAAGTAAGGAGACTGAGATCTCTAGCTAGCTTCTTTCTGCCTGTGGAAAGAATCCTTCCTATGTCCCTATCCCAGACTCTTTCAAGGTCTCTCTGAAGAACTTTGGAATTGATTTCATGACATGGGAGACAGTGGCATGGGACCATAGAGCATAGCATATTTGCATCAAAGAAGGCACCATGCTCTATCAGTCAAGCAGAATTGCAATAGCTCAGAAGAAACATGAGATGCACACATTTAGTCGTCTCCACCCAAAATGTTCATGTAGACTATTTGTGCCCAACCTGTGGTAGAACGTTCTGAACTCATATTGGTCTGATCAGCCACAGTCAGACACACTGTACCTTGACTCCAACATAGTGATGTCATTTTGGTCCTCTTTGAGAATGAAAGACAACAACCAACCAATTAAGCCTAGACCCACACCTACTACACAGCTCAGTGATCAGGGTGTGCCGTACCAGAAACCTCTGACAGGGCCAGTATCACTCACCCCTAGAGAGCTGAGATCTCCCATTAACTCCTGGCTACAAGGGCTCAGGGCTCTTCAGCTACCCAAATGCCTTTGTCTAGTCTTTCTGATCCAGAGTCTGCTTTTTCTTTGTCTTCAGTTTTTGTTTTTTAGTTGTTTTTGTTGTTGTCTTGAGGGGTCATTGATCTATCTGTATGGTCATATCACTTAAGTGTGCCAAATCCTGAAATGTAGCTTATCCTTTAATTTCCTATTCCAGCCCATTCCATTGGCCCAAGCTGGTAGAATTAGTTTAAGGTATAATTGAACTATTTGTGGGTATTCCCGTTGCAAGTAAACTTTGGCTACCATCAACCTGGAACCTAAGGAGAATGAACTTGTAGCTTATATACACTGTAAGGAGTTCTAAGAAGGAACATTTACCTCCTCTATGAGATGAAACATCTCATCTAAAGTGCTTCTCTCCCTTTCTACCCCCACCCCCACCCCATAGGTTGACAATAAAGATCATTTTGCGTTAGTTTTGTTGGAAAGTTCCAAGGGTCTTGATGTCACCACCTTCTCTAAGTCCTATAATTGCACACCTAGCTGAGGGCCATCAGCAGATCCCCTTGCACAGCGATGTCAACCTCAAATAGAAATGGAGGCCACTGAACCATAGCATATTGACTTAGAAAAACACATATTAACATTATCTTTGTTCTATTATATTTTTATCTATTTTGAAAAATATTTCTAAATTACACCGTAATCTGGTTCTGGCTGCATTTCAGAGTATTGCCTGCCTTTTGTTGGACACCGTTGTGCTAAGGCTTTCAACCTAAACAAGTAAAAAACCTTGTTACCAAAGAAGCAAATATTCCTTCTTGGAACTCCTTACAGTGTATATAAGCTACAAGTTCATTGTCCTTAGGTTCCAGGTTGGTGGTAGCCAAAGTTTACTTACACAAATAGTCAAATTCTGCTTTAAACTAATTCTGCCAACTTGGGCTAATGGAAGTATTTTCAAAGGGCTGGAATAGGAGTTTAAATAAAAAATTCATTTAATAGATTTCATGAGGTCTGTGAAATCGAATTGAAAAAAAATTACCTCTTTATTTTCACTAACCTCTAACTAAAATTTAGCATTTCCTTCCATTAGAATTTAAAAAAACCACCATAATTCTGAAAAGGGGCTTATAAGCTTTATCAGATGACCAGAGGAGTCCATGACATAGGAAAGGTGAACTCCTAAGCTAAAATTATGGGAGGTGTAGTGCTCCTAGGGCTGATAGTATTTATCACAATATGAGGGTCAGTTTAGAAGAGAGCAGTCCTGAGATGTCGGCCTTCCCTGCTTCTGTAAACTCTCTATAGGAGCTGATACCTTAATTAGAATTACTGCTTTATTTATTATTCTATTTTGATGGCTTACCTTCCTTACCTCCTTAATTACGGTAACGAAGTTTTGAGTAGGATGCCAGAGTTTTTCCAAAATATGGGAAGAAACTACTTAAACTCGAACAATTTTTAGAACAGATATAACCAGTTCACATAATCCATAAGAGTCCAATCAAAATTGCATCCTGATGAGTTAATTGTAAAATCTACTCTCAAGTATAGTGACATTTGTAAACAAAAGGAAGTGGAAGATGATGCCCATAGTAGCTCTACCTAAGGAATTTTTTTCTTTCCTTCCCTTTCCTCCCCTACCATTCCCTCTTCTCTCCTTCTTTAGAGGCAGCTGGCAGTACTCTGGATAGAGTCTGCCTGAAGTCCAAATACCTGAGTTAAAGTCCAACCTCAGACACTTACTAGCTGAGTGATCCTGGGCAAGTCACAAAAACCTCTCTCTGCCTCAGTTTCCTCATCTGTATAGTGGGTATAAAAATAGCACTTACTTCCCAGGGTTGTTGTGAGGATCAAATGAGATAATATTTGTAAAAAGTACTTGGCACAGAGCCTGGCATGTATTAAATGGTATATAAATGTTTATTCTCTTCCTTCCCCTTCATTTGCAAAGGGAAACCAAGGAATGGGGAATAAAAAGAAAAACCTACAAGATAAAAACCTCTCAAATTCAAAGAACCTGTGCAACTTGTTTGGAAGGGTAGTTGCTGAAATGAAGCTAATTGGATATAATTTAGGAGTTAGACACTAAACAGGGAATTAATTACAAGGCATTTTTAAATTTATTTATTCATTCATTTATTTGTTTGTTTTTCCAGTGCATTTCTATCTCTAAACCATGGGTTCTGTCAGAGAGCCTGCCCTTGGTGAACCAGAAATGGGCATTAAAAAAAAAGACATGGCTAAGGGTGTTATTTAGCTTAATAGCCTTTCTGGTTCTGTGAGCTTTGCTCCTTGGGCAAGAGGCTAAGCCTGTGGTAAGGTGGAAAACCAAGTGTCTTTTTATAGAGTAGGGGAAAAAAAGCCATTCAGGGTTTCCAATGACTGTGTGTCTGTGTGATTCCTTTCTGAAAAAAAAAAAGTTGTAGCTCAAACACCTGGGCCTTAAGCTAAAAGAAAGATGGAAGAACCCAGTTTTCTTAGGCCAAAAAAGTTAAGCCTCAGCTGAAGATGACAACTGAGGCTGGAAGTAGAGTTCTGGTTCTTGCCAGTGTGTCCCTTTTCTTCTTGGGTGTTCGTTCAGTCGTGTCTGCCTCTTGGTGACCCCATTTGGAGTTTTCTCGGCAGAGATACTGGAGTGCTTTGCTATTTCCTTCTCCAGCTAATTTTACAGATGAAGAAAGTGAAACAAACTGGGTTAAGTGACTTGCCGAGGGTCACATAGCTAGTAAGTGTCTAAGGCTGGATTTGAACTGAAGAAGATGAGTCTCTAGACCTGACTCCAGGTCTGGCCCTCTATCCACTGTACCACACAGCAGCCCAAAACTTAGCAACAACTAGCAATGACCATAGGACCAATTCTTGGAGTTTTTCCTTGCTCTTATAAGTACCCTCTGCATGTTACATGAAACCATCAGGGAGTAGACCCATCAAAAGCAAATGCAATGACAGCACCAGGAAAAATCTGGTGCCCTGCAGTATCAGAGTTGTGAGCTGCCCTTCTGCATGTGTATTCTGGCCACACTTATTTCCTATGTGTATGCCTTCCTTAATTCCTGCACCAACCCATTCATGTTCTCCACTGAGGGGAGTGGTACAGGAAGTTAGAAAATAAAAAACAAAGTTTTGCTGTGTAACTGTGAGGACCCAGTTAAGATTAAGTAAAATGAATTTGTTGTGGGCCCAGCCAGGATGATGGTTTTGCTTGGTTTCCTGCAGAGGCATTTGACAGATCAGAGGGAGGATAGGAGAAGTAAATGGTGGAGGCAATTTAGGGAAAACATTAATAGGGAAAGAGGGGCAAGGAAATCAAAGATAGAGGACAGAAATGAAATGTGTAAAAACCATCCCACCTCCTAGGCATCTTTCCTTCTGTGATCTATCCATGAATATTTGAGTTAGTCAAAAATTATTCATAGGAGAAGTTTTAAGGGGTTTCCAGTTAGTAAATTATTATGTGGTACCCCACTATTTTGAAATAATTCTAATATACTAGGCAGAGCTTCCAGCCAAGAACCAAGTTCCTTATACATTGATTTGCTTCTAAGTATAGCATTTTGGTACTACCCTCAACACTTCAAATAGCCAAGGGGAAAAAAAAAATCTCAACTGTAATCACATGCCAAAATAAAAGCAAACTGAAAATATTCTATACTTCATAAGCAACACTATGAACTAGAGAGAAAAAAAGAAAAAGAAAATTAAGGCTAACTGGACCTAAGGGTGGAAATGTGCTTAAGAACTACTATTAAGAAAGATCCTACACAGCATTTTGTTTGAGGGCAACATCCTGGTACTAGCTCTGGGACTAGTTTTCACTGTTTTAACATAAAAAAGGGGTCATTGATTTTGAAAAGTGCAAATGAAGTGCCTGGAGTCAGAGACAAAGTCAGCAAGGAATTGTAACACTGGAAAATGAAATAAAACTAAGTAGGCAGCACATTTACAAGCAAGAACCTATATTTTCTGGGAAGAATTCCCTTAAGCTTCTGAAAATACTGATTTTCTAACATAATTTTTCTTAAACTTTTCAAAAAAATTTTTTATGAATTGACAAACTTCAACAGCTATGATTTTTCCATTTATAAAGACAAATGGATAAAGAGGATTATATATAAAACTTTCTATTATGTACATCTCCTTTGCTGCTTGAAGATAAGGTTAGAGACTGGACGTGTGATTTCACTGGTGTAGGGAGCTCCCAAAGAGGCATTTTCTCTGCAATTTAGAGTTTTGGAAAGGTGCCTAGAACACTGAGAAGATGAAATGATTTACCCAAGGTCTTCAACCAATATGTATCAAAGACAGAACTTGAACCTTCTAAGTCTTCCTGGCTCTAAGGCCAGCTTTCTATGTGACGCAGCTCCTCCTTCAAAAAAAAAAGAAAAGAAAAAGTAGGGGCAGCTAAGTGGCACAGTGAATAGAGCACTGGCCCTGGAGTCAGAAGGATCTGGCCTCAGACACTTAACATTTACTCGCCATGTGACTTTGGGCAAGTCGTTTAACCCTAATTGCCTTGCCTTCACCCCTCCAATATATATATATATATATATATATATATAATTTAATAGGATAGTATCAACATTGCCCTGCTTATCCCTTTGTAATCTTCTTTTTACTCTCTTATGGGTATTTTTTCTCTTTTAAAAAATAATTCTGGAGCAGTTGGATGGTGCAGTGGATAGAGTACCAGCCCTAGAGTCAGGAGGACCTCAGTTCAAATTTTACCTCAGACAGTAGCCATGTAACTCTGGGCAAATCACTTAATCCCAATCCTCGCTTGTCCTCCCCACCCCCATTCTGAAGTTAAGTAACAATGAAGAGCATTTCCATACACACAGCAGAAGACATAAAAGAGGTTTCTATATGAAATGGTGACTGTTTTATATTATTTGCTTTTAAAAAAAGTATGTAATAAATTCTATACCCTACTTTCCAAACTGTCCTACTTTTCCTTCTGAACTTCCTTCTGTTCCTTTCTGTGCATTTTTTAAAATGTTTCAATAACTTTTATTTTTTGGCATCTTTATTGCTAATAGTCCTCCCCCAAATCTTCTAATTAAAAACTGAGAGAAAAAATTGAGTAATAAATAAACACAGTCAAACAAAACAAATCCAAACAGCGGCCACATTCAAAAGTCTGTTTTATTCTCCACCTTATGTCCATCACTTCTCTGTCAGGAGATGATTACATGTTTCATGATAGGTTCTTTATATATATGATTGGTCATTGCATTGATCAGAGTTCTTAGGTCTTTTAAGGTTGTTTTTCTTTATGATGCTGCTTGTATAAATTGTCCTCCTAGTTCTGCTCACTTCACTCTGAGTCAGTTCGTACTACCTAAAATTCTCTTAGATTCTCATAATTTCTTATGGCGCAGTAATGTTCCATTGTATTCATGTGCCACAATTTTTTCAGCCATTTCCCAGTGGTTGAAGAGGCAATCTAATGCATCTTTTTAGATCCTAATTCTTTCTCCTGCCCACCCCTTTAATCTCTCCTTCATATTCAGGAAGTTTGTTATGCTTGTTATTTCTTTCCTCTTTATTTTCTTCCTTCTTAATAATTAATAATTATATATTATCATATATTATATAATTATATATTATACAATATATTATAGATAATTATATTAAATTTATACTAGATTATAGATTTATAGTAGATTGTAGATATTATATTATAGATATTATATAGATATTATATTATTATCTATTATGAATAATAGATGATAATATTATATATTAGTAATTATTGGTAATAATTAATAATTCCCCTCCCCATCCTGCTTCTTTTGCTGTTAGATTTGATTTTTTTTAACACCAAACTGAATCAGGATGAATATGTTCAACTTTTCTTTGTCCATTTCAAATAAGAGTGAGACTCATTTCTTCTTCACTTTTCCCGCCATGACCTTCTTCCATATTTTATACTTTTTCTCATGCATTCCAATTATTAGAAATATCAAGTTATATCTCCTTCTTCTTTCTTTCTACAATAGTGTATTCCTTTTACCCTCTAGTCTCTAGCCCCTTTTCATGCCCTTGAACAGAACCAATTCACTCCTTAAACCTCCATTTTTCTTAGTTAACTCTGGCAATAACTTTTGAAAATGTTAGGCCTCTGAATGGATGTTTGTTTCTTCTCTCCCAGTTATAATGTTAGCACTACATCATCATAGAGGTCCTTCCAATAATCTAAATAAATTAATTTTTCTAAATTTCTTTAGATTCTTGTGTTTCAAAGTTCCTACACAATTCTGATCTTTTCATCAGAAATGCTTGAAAATACTTGAGTCTGTTAGTCTAGTTTTTTCCCCTTTAGGATTGTATTCATCCTTGCATCCTATGCTATTTTTAGTTGTAAGCCTATATCTTTTGCCTTTTGAAATATTACATTCCAAGATCTCCTCTGATTTTTAGGAGGAGCTGCCAGGTCTTGTGTAATTGTAACTTAAATTCCTTGGTACTTGAACTGCATTTTTTGTGTGGATTCTTAAAGTATTATTTTTTCCTTGACATAGGAGCTTCAGATTTTGGCTATGATATTTCTGGAGCTCTACCTTTTAAGATTCCTCTAGGGATATGATTAGTGGATTCTTTCTCACTCTGCCTTCTGGTTCTAATAGATCTGGGGAATGTTCACTTATAATTTCTTGAAATACAGTGTCCAGGCAATTTTTTTGTTCTTGTTTTTTAAGAAGGCCAGTAATTCTTAAATTATCTCTTATTGACCTATTTTCCAGCTCAGTCATTTTTGAGATCAGATATTTCGTGTTTCCTTCTATTTTTAAAAAAAATTTCTTTCTTTCTTTCTTTTTTTGGAGGAGTTACATTTTGAGTTCTAAGGTGTCTTCTTCTCTCCCTCTCAACCTTGCACTAGAGAAGGCCAGCATTTGGCATATATATATATACATATATATATATATATTTGAAACCATATAATACATACTTCCATATATCAGTTCTTTCTCTGGCGGTAAATAGCATCTTCTTTTATAAATCCTTTGTAATTTATTTGAATATTCATATTATTCAGGATAGCTTCATCATTCACAGTTACTGTTATTGTATACAATGTTCTTTTGGTTTTGCTCATTTCACTTTTTGTTATTTCATGCAAGTCTTTCCATGTTTTTCTAAAATCAACCCGCTCATCATTTCTTATAGAACAGTAGTATTCCGTCACAATCATATACTACGCCCTATTCAGCTGCTCCTCAATTGATGGGTATCCTCTCCATTTCTGGTATTTTACCTGACCAAGAGAGCTACTAAATATTTTAGAACATGTAGGTTCTTTTCCTTTTTCTCTCATCACTTTGGGAAATAGACCTAATAGTAGAGTTTGGTACTGCTAGACCTCCTTCCTTTACATTTTTCCATTAATTCCTTTGGTATTCTTTACCTTTTGTTCTTCCAAGTGAATTTTGTTATTATTTTTTCTAGTTCAATAAAATAATTTTTGGTAGTTTAATTGGGATGGACTGAATAAGTAGATTAGTTTAGACAAATTGTCATTTTTATTATATTTGTTCACCTCATTCATGAACAATTAATATTTCTCCAATTATTTAAATTTGACTTTATTTGTGTAAAAAGCATTTTATAATTATCTTCTTATAATTTCTGGATTTGTCTTGGCAGGCATACTGCCAGTTATTTTATATTGTCTATGGTTATTTTAAATAAATTATCTCTTATTATCTCTTCTTGTACAGGTCTGTTGGTGATATATAGAAATGCTGACGATTTCTGTGGATTTGTTTTATATCCTGCTACTTTGCTAAAATTATTAATTGTTTCAATTCCAATTTCTGACTTCAGGCTTGACACTCTATCCACTATGCTACCTAGCTGTCCCACTAAAAAAAAAAGAGGTACAGTCAAGCAAAACAAATCCCCACATTGGTCATGTCTTAAATATATCTTACTTGGCACTTGCAGTGCATCACCTCTCCATAAAAAAGGAGGATCCCTGCTTCTATCAAGTCTTTTGAAGTCATGGCTGATTATTGCATTGATCAGAGTCCTTAAGTCTTTCAAAGTTGTTTTAAATATACTTTCCAAAACAAAAATTAGGAGATGTAGTCTAACAAAGAATACTTTTTATGATCACCCTTGTTAAAAGTGTTTATTTTTCCTCTATAATTGGGACTATCCTAGAAAATCTAGGAAATAATAATAATGGCTATCATTTACATGTTGCTTTAAGGTTTGCAATGTACTTTACAAATATTTTCTCGTGTTATCATCACAACGACTCTGGGAAGTAAGTATTATCATTGACCTCAAATTACAATTGAGAAAACTGAGTCAGGGAGCCAAGATGGTAGGGTAGAGGCATTAAACTCTCCCAACATTCTCCTCCAAACAATTTTAAAATAACACATCAAATTGAATTCTGGAGTAGCATAGCCAACAAAAGGTCAGAGAAGACATTTTTCCAGCCTAAAACAACTTAGGAGGTTGGAAGGAAAGGCCTGTGACACAGAAATGGGGGTCAGCCTCTGAGGACATGAGGCTGCAACACCAGTGGTGGGCCTCGGAGTCAGCAATAGCATCAGCAGCAGCTTTGGGAACTTTTGGCCCAGAAATGTTCCAGGGCAGAGAGACACGCTTGTAGTAGGATATGAGGGAGCAGGGATCCTGGTCATAGTTCCGAGGCAAAGAGAATGCCTTGGCCCCAAAGGAGCAGGAACCCTTCCTAGGTAAAGACAAGAGCAAACCAGGAAAGCAGGAAGCATGCCTATTCCCAGATCACACCACCTTGGAAATACTGAAAATTTATAGAACCCCCAGAACTAGCTCTGAAAATGGCACTGTGAAAAAGCTTGAAGTTTGAGACAGTGGCCCGTCCTCCAGGTGAGCAGCGCCCAATTTTAACATAAAGTTCAAAGTAAAAAAATAGGCTGGAAAAATAAGCAAACAATAACAACAACAACAAAAAAAAGAACCTGACCATAAAAAGCTACTATGGTCACAAGGAAAATGAAGACACAAACTCAGAAGACAACAATGTCAAGACAAAAACAAACAAAGCCTCAAAGGAAAAAAAAATGAATTGGACACAAGCCCAGCAAGCATTCCTGGAAGAACTAAGGAAAGAAATGAGTAGCAGAAGAAAAATTGGGAAAAGAAATAAGTGATGCAAGAAAATTATGGAAAGATAATTGACAGCTTAGTAAAAGAGGTACCAAAAAAATACTGAAGAAAGTAACACCTTAAAAACTAGAGTTGGCCAAATGGTAAAAAAAGGCACAAAAATTTACTGAAGAAAAGAACTGAAAAAGCAGAAATAGCCAAATGGAAAAAATAAAAGCAAATAGAAAGTAAAGGCTCAGGATTACACAGCTAGTAAACATTTAAGGCTGATTTTGAACTCAGGTCTTCTTGACTCCAAATCAAATGTGCTACTTAGTAGTCATTGTGTGCTATATAGCACTTTGAAATGGATATTAGTGGTTTGGGAGGAAAGGTGTCATACAGTCAAATGTGTAGTAAAAGAGTGTCACAGCTCTAGATGAGTTGAGAACCACTAAGAACCTCCATCTCCTTCTTTCAGCTTTCTTTTGTGTGTTGCCTTCTCCCATTAGAATAGAAGGTCCTTGAGGGCAGCTAGGTGGCACATTACAGAGTGCCAGGCCTGGAGTCAGGAAAATCTGAGTTCAAATTTAGCCTCATACTAGCTGTGTGACCCTGGGCAAGTCATTTTACCTCTGCCTCAATTTCCTCATCTGCAAAATGGGGATAGTAATAGCATTCCCAGGGTTGTGAGGATCAAATGAGATAATATTTATAAAATGCTTAGAAAACTGGCACATAGTAGGTGCTATATAAATGCTAGCTATTATTATTATTATTAATGAAGGCAGGGAATATATTTCTTTTTGCCTGTATTTATATTCCTAGTGCTTAGTACAGTGCCTGGAATATAGTAAGTACTTAATAAATGCTTGTTGACTAACTGAAAGAGAACTAATACAGTGTTTTCTACTGAGAACCAGTTGATCCTACACATTAGAAATGGCCTTTATATACATGGTGTCCCAAAAGTCTTAGAGCAATTTAAAGCTGTGATATGTCTGTGATATATCAGTCAGGCAACAAACATTTATCTATTAAGTACTTAACTATGTGCCAGGCACTCTGCTAAGCACTGGGAATAAAAATACAGGCAAAAAGTACATTCTGTGGTCTCAAGGAACATATATTCTAATGGAGTTCATATTTTATTTAAGCTTTAATTGTTTAAATAGTTTTAAATTGAACTAAGATTTTTGGGACACCTATTTCACCTTTAGATTACAGTGTGTTTGTGTGTGTGTGTTTTAAATCCAACTGTGCCAAAGAGAAAATTGTGCCACTCAGCCTGGAAGGGGGCATAGCTCAAAGTATGTCAAGAGTATCCACCGTGAGATGAACATCCACTGTGAAATGTGCATCAATTTAACAGGAGCAAAGTGCTGATCATTATTTTCTATAGCCCATCCTAACAGAAACTGCAATTGGAAGTGATCCCCTGCTGGCCTGTTGAGTAACTGGGGCTTTTTGAGTGCCTCGCTCACTATGTGACAGGGGCTGACTTAGACCAGAGGACGAATAGAGCTGCCAGCTGTTCTACTTCATTCCATTGCCCAGAATCACTGTGCCCTTCTAACTCATTTTGACTTACATTTGCCACTTCTTTCTGGTTCAGTAATAGCTACTGCACCTTGAGATTATCAATGAACTTGAACATTGGCCATCCTACAGATCAGCCCTGTAAGGAGATGCTTATTGTGCCTCCTGGAAACACCCAGTTCCTGCTTTCCCAGAATGGCTCTTTTTTTCTAACTTTTGTGACTTTATTTTTAAAAGAAGAATTTTTGAAGCAAGTTATTTGCAAATAAAGAGCTAGATATAGGTCATTTCCCCAAGAAAATCTTTGGAATTAATGGACACATTCACAAATAATACATCATTTCCGCATGAACAGGAACCTGCTAGGATAGAGAGTATATTTATTTTGTTTCTTCTGGCCTAAGGATGTCTCTCTGAAACCCCCGAGTAAATGTAACATCTCAACCAATCAATCAATAAACATTTATTAAGGGCCTATATGCTAGACACTGTGCTAAGCATTGGACAGTATGATGCCTGATAAGTTTGTTGTATCATTTTCTAAAAGCAATTTCTGTACTTGTATCATCTCTCTCATACTGTTCTCTAAAAGTTATGGGACCCTCAAAAAGATAGGACCAATTCTATCTATATCTTTGACAGATTGGTTTGCTGGATGAACAGGGCTGTTAATATACTTGATATTTCATTGAAGGAGTTGGTGGTGTAGTGGATAGAACACAGGGCTTGGAGTGAGGAACATTTGAGTTCAGATCCAGCCTCAGACTGTCTAGCTGTGTGACCCTGAGCAAATCATTTAACTGCTGCCTGAGCCAGTTTCCTTAATTGTAAAATGGAGGTCACAATAGCAGTTATCTCATGGAGTGCTTGTGAGGACCAAATGAGATAATATTTGTAAAGTGCTTAGCATAGTGCCTGGCTTATAGTAGGCACCTAATAAATGCTTGTTTCCTTTCTTCCTCCCGTAGACTTTTTTATCCACCAGATTGTAAAGGGTTGAGTAAATGGGCAGTGAATAATTTTAGACAAAAGGTATAAACTAATTTTTCTGGATACTTAGCAGTGAAAGGAGAGATAATGGGAGGACAGGTGTTCATTAAGGTAGTGGCTGAATCAAAAGCTTTTTCTGTTTATTTTTTTAATGGTAAGATCAACTTGAATATGTTTATAGGTGAAGAGGGTGGAGATTAGTGGAGAAGAAGAGATTGAAGATAAAAGATTGATGGAACAAGGAACTAGGGGAGATTGAGGGGATAGGAATTAAGAAGATAAATGAAGATGCTAGCATGTAAGGAGAAGGAACACCACTTCTGACATAGGAGGGTAGGAAGAAAGGATGAATGAAATTCAAGGTGCTTTTTTAGAGGAAAGGAGTTGAAGGAATTCGCATTGGCTTAATCTCAAAGAAGGAGCTGAAGTCATTTGCTGAGAATGGGATTGGAAGCTTGAAGTACATGGGAAAGATTTGTAATGTATAAGGAACTTGGTGAGGAACAGCAGGAGATGAAACTGGATAATGTGACTTTGTAGTTGATTCCTTCATGGTATCATTACTTTTCTATCAGTGAGCAATAGGAGTCAGAAATCATTCACTGTGGACCAACATATTTACTCAGCATTTTTTATAGGAGTACATGGGAAGGTACTAGAAATACAATGACAAAGGCAAAAGATCCTCATTTCTGAAAGTTTATAATTGGAATACTATTGTTTCATAAGAAATGATGCGCAGATGGATTTCAGAAAAACCTGGAAAGACTTGCATGAACTGATGCTGAGTGAAGTGAGCAGAACCAGGAGAATATTGTACATCATAAAGTAACATTGTGTGATGATCAACTGGGAATGACTTAACTCTTCTCAGCAATAGTCATCTATGACAATTACAAAAGACCCATGATGGAAAATGCTATCCAAATCCAGAGAAAGAACTATGGAGTCAGATCGAAGCATACTCTTTTCTCTTTTGTTTTCTTTCTCGTGGTTTTTCCTCTTTGTTCTGATTCTTCTTTCACAATATGACAAATGTTGAAATATGTTTAATATGATTGTACATGTATAGCCTATATCAGATTGCATGCTGTCATGGGGAAAGGGGAGGAGAGGGAGGAGGAAAAATTCAGAATTCAAAATATTGTAAAATAGGTGAATGTTCAAAACTAAAAATAAATAAATAAATTTTTAAAAAACAAAAGTTAGTAACTCAGAATTACACCACCTCTAAGAGCACAACTTCTGAATTTTCATAACTTCATTCCTTCTGATTCCTACTTAGTCTACTCTTCTTTGGTATGATCTTCAGTTTATTGACTCCCACCATAGTCTCCTAGTCCTGGTCTATCTGCTCACTTTGGGCTTTACTTCTCTCCCTAATCAGACTGTTATCTGTGATTAGTCATTTTAGTAGTGTGCTCACTAGAAGCTTAGAGTCCCTCATGCCTTTGACCATACACTGTTACAGCACTGCTAATTATTAAATCTAGATAATCCCTTACTGTCTGTTTTCTTAAGTAGAATATAAACTTTTGGGAAGGGTAAAATGGCATGAATGAGAGAAGCAGGAGGTTATGAAAGAGGATGGCAGGCCATATTGATGACTGGAGCAGTTTCCAATTGGAATAGGGGTTGTTATGATCTGGGCATTAGCAAACTTATCTAAAGCCTGGTTGACTAAAGGATTGTTACCACAATCAGAGAGAGAGACAGCACAATTGAGCTGAGAGTAGGAAAGTGGAAATTTCTGCCAATAGTTCTAAGAATGGCACAAGTTTCTTTCCCATTCTGTGGCTGCCTACAGGTAAAGTTAAAACAAAAGATGGACAGAGCCTCTAGGAAGAAGCTTCTAAGTTATGATTGCCGCAATTATCATTTTTAAGGGAGGGAGAGGGAAAGAGGAAATGTGTACCTCATAAGGGCTCTATGTGGTAGAGAGTTTGGGTGTCTGTGGTTCATGAATAGCTTTCCCTGTATGCATACGTATTCCTCTAGGTAGTGTGGGTCTCTTGGCAAGTCTTGCCATTTTGGGTCATGGTACAAGTTATTGAAGGTCTTGAGCAAAATATTAGTAAAGGTTTGTAAAATTTGTAAAGATTTGAGCAATGTTGACAAGGTCAATAGCAGTTGAATCATTGACCAATCCCACCTCCATTCTGAGCCCTTTCCTATTCTCTAGGCATGCCAGATCAGAGGTCATGGAAGTCAGGAAGTAAGAGGTTAAAGGACCTTGCTACTGATGGTGGGGACTTAGAATTTAATGGAGAAGCAGCATAGTCTAATTAGGAACAGCATTACCATAGATATCAGGTGATCTGAGCGTTAGCGTTGTACCTCTGCTACTGACTTGCCTCGCTTTCCTTTTCTGTAAAATTGGGACAAAACTAATACTTATAATAATAAGTAGTGCCTTGCATAGAGAAGGTACTCGGTAGATATAATTTGACAGTGATGGAAGCTAATGAAAAGTACCATAGTGTGCTCTTAACTTCTCAGATACACAAGGTATTAATGCCTTCTCTAACCATAACAATTCACATTTACATCCTTCTAGTCACTCAGGTTAAGAGAACAAGAGTTTATTAAGTACCTTCTATATGCCTTTGTGCTAAGTGCTTTACAAATACGATCTTATCTGACTCATCACAACAACTCTGGGGGGAGGGGTAGGAGCTATTATGATCTTCACCTTATAATTGAGGAAATTGAGGAAAATAGAGGTTTAGTGACTTGCTTAGGGTCACACAGCTAGTAAGTATTTGAGGCCAGATTTGAACTCAGGTCTTCTTGACTCCAGACACAATCTTCTGTCTACCTTACCACCTGTGTAGCTTGTAGAATCAATGAGATGTATTGAATAGAGTACTTGACTTGGGGTCTGGCAGCTAGGTGGTTCAGCGGATAGAGTGCTGAGCCTGGAGTCAGGAAATCTCTTCCTGAGTTCAAATCCAGTCTTACTAGCTGCATGACCCTGGACAAGTCACTTAACCTTGTTTACTTGAGTTTCCTTTTCTTTAAAATGATCTGGAGCAGGAAATGACAAACCACATCTTTACCAAAAAAAAAAGGGGGGGGGGGTGTCATGGAGAGACAGACAGTATTGAAAAAACTAAACAACAACTGATAATCAGGAAGACAATTTTGACTCCTTCCTCAAACACTAGCAGTTACCCTGTTACTCTTGTCCTTTTGGGGCCTTATTTACCTCATCTGTAAAATGAGGGCATGGACTTAATGAGCTCTAACGTCCCCTCTGGCTCTAAATCTGATACTATGACCTTAGTATTGTCCAACTCATCTTAGAAGAATCTGAAGACCTCTATGTGAAGCAGCTAGTAGGAGGATATTCACCTCTGTCTTCTCCCCTTCATGCATGACCTTGGTCAAATCACTCACTATCGCTGGGCCTCAGTTTCCTCATTTGTAAAATGAAGGGGTGGACTAGATGATCAATTTCCTGGCTCTTAGGTTATAGCTCCCATCCAGGAAACCTAGAAACATAGAACACTGGGATCAACTATCCTCTAGCAAGTATGCAGTTCACATAAACACAAAGGAAAAGATTGATTAAAAAGGAGGAGAATGACAACAATAGAAATGCTAAAATGGACAACCATTAGTCCTGAAGATACAGGTAAGTTCCTAGAATCACATTTGTGTGTATGACACTCCTTTTCCCACCTGTCCAGTGCTGGCCCACTGTTTCCTATCTGTCCAAGGAGGGGTGTCACCTCTCTGACTCAGCTTCCTTTCCTTTGGCCACTTGTCATGGCTTCCTGGCAAAGCCACTCACATTTTTCAGGTTATGCTTTGCCATTCTCCCTAATATCTTTTAATTATTCTGCCACCTACCTTTTGAAAGATGAGGGCAAGAAGACCCGTTTCTGCCTCTCCTATACCCATGGGCCCACCTTCTCTTTTTCACCTTCTTCAGTCTGCCAATCCCATCCATTACCATGCACATCCCTTAAAGTGAACGTACATTTGTCTTCTTCTAACTGGAAAGGGAAAGAAAAAATAGGTGATGACTGTCCCAACCATTGGGTACAATAAAAGACATTAAGGTTTAAAGAAAGATTTACCGACAACCTTGTGAGATAGCTAATGGAAGTGTCATTATTCCCATGTTATATATGAGGAAACTGAGTCTCAGAAGAGTTAAATGACTTGTCTGTGGTCACACAGCTAGTAAGGGTCAAAACTGAGGTTTGAATATAGGTGACCTTCTTTCAATTCAGATATTATTTCCACTGTAGCCCCAGGTACACTACTAAGAAATGAGTTCCTGGAGTGAGAAATGATAGCTGAATCTTGAGGAAGTGGATGAAAGAGGGGCTCAGTAAAGCAGTGTTGCCAAAGATCCAGGATAGACACAATAACCTTCCAACCCCTCTCTACTCATTGTACCTCCCAAACGTCATCAGCGGCAGGGCTTTGTCCTTACACTTTTTGCCACTAACTCACTATGAGGTAGTGTCTCTTTGCTGCTAGATCATAGGCTGAAGTGCAATTGAAAATGTTATATGCCCCTAAGGGATAATGCTACAATGAGTACTGAGGGCATTACCTAATACAATTTCCATGGCTACAAAGACGTAAAGAATTACATTCTCCATTTGCACAATTCAAGACTGACTATTTTTGTTTGTAGAAACGAAAAGATTCTAATCTCAGCAACTAAACATTGTTCATGTCTCTGGAGGTTGAAGTGTTGTCTGAATTTCAGAAATTATGTCATAGTGTTTGGAATGTCTTTTTTTTTCCCCATATACTAGTCCCCAACTGCAAGGCTAGGAGTTCTGAGTTTTGCTGTTGTCTGAAAAGCAGAAAACACAACACCCCCAAGAACAGTATAACTTTTTAGCTGCTGAGACTGTTGGTCTTCCCATCCCTTTACTAGCTAGATACTCTCAAATATGGCAGCTGCTAATTTCATGGCATTTTGCTTTAGATCATTTACTTCCTGTGTTTTTGTTCTGTCAAGAGCTTGTACTGTACATTGGAAAGGGCGTTGGACTGGGAATACAGAAAGCCTGGATTTTTATCTCAACTCTGACATTTATCAGTTGGGTAATTTTGGCAAGGCATATAGCCCCTCTGACTTTCAGTTTCCTATAGCCCATATACAGACCGGAGTCCGCATTCAAACCCACCCCTTGCAGTGTTGATTCAGGGCCCTTAGAACAAAGCTGGTTAACCTGAATTTCCCTTTTTGCTTTTAAAGGTACCCCTAAGGGACTACGAGTGCCTTTCTAAAGTAATCACCTCAAACCCCTATTCCAGTACCTTCTCCCTAATATCAGTCATCAGTGATCATCAGTCTCCCCCTTATATTATCAGTACCCTTCAGGAATTGGTGCCCCACTATCATTTAAGCAATGACTATAAATTAGCTTTTACAAAGGAATATTTACTGAGAAAATGTGTGTATGTGTATGTGTGTATATGTATATGAATATACGTGTATATATATAAACATGTATTTGTGTGTATGTGTACATATACATATATGTGTATACACACACACACACACATATGAACAGAAGTTATCAAGTCCACTCGACAGTCTCCCCACACCACCAAGTTTCATAGGCTCAGCACTCAATCAAAAGGCTCTTTTTCAAGTGGTAAGCAAAAAAAAAAAAAAAGATCCCTGCCCATATTCTGAAGTCCACATGGGGAATGCATCAATAATACATTCTACACATGCTCATAAGGACTGGGCTCATTGGCCAGCCCTGCTATTACACCCTCTTTTGTTAATTTAATTTTTTTTTTTGTCATACTCTGCAAATTGGCTGAGGTGTATTATGAACATATTTTCCACATGCCCAAATCAGAACAGTCCTTTGGGGTCCCAGGGAGGCATAAGCAGTGCATTTTCACTTGCTTCTCCAGGGGCATACAGAAAATAATCTCAAAATAGTCAAAGTGAGAAGAGATCTTATATGGTCTCACAAGTACTTATTAAGTGGCCAGAATGCTAGGGACTGTCTTCATTTTCTTTCAGCTTTCAGAGGACACCAGTGGAGGAACACATGCGCTGTCCGATAGTTAACTCTCGCACTCACCACACAAGTCCATCTTTTGCATGCAGTAAATGTCTTTGACATTCTCCTTCGGTTTCTTGTGAGTAATGCCAGCTCCCATCCACCTCATGACTCTCCATTGCCCTCTGAATGATCCTCAATTTCAGTTCTATCCTATGATTGGCGGCCGCACAGCCTCGTATTTCTATGATATCAGTCCAACAATACAGAAAAGAGTGCTTTGAAAATTGCAACTTGCTATGAAGAGAAAAAAGCACCACCGATCTAATTTTCTCCAACAGAGGAGTATGCTTTCCATATGATGCTTGTTATTCTGGTGGGGTCCATGCATATGGTGTCACTTTGAACACTCAAGCCCAACCAAAGCTTCCATTCATGTAGCCCATAGTCTATAGTATGGTGTTTTTTCATCCAAAATGAATCAATTGATAAGTCATTGTCGCTGACTGTTGTTTGCTTGTTTAAATTGTTGGGGGGGGTTTATATGCAACCATTTTCTTTGTTAATTATATAAAATAGTGATTAATTTAGCTCATCATTTTATAACAGCAACTGGGGAAGAGAGCCCAATTATCGTACGCCTTTAGGATCTCTTAAAACCTCAATTTCTGAGTTTATTACAACCTAGGATTAGACTGGCCCCCAGAGGTCATCCAGTTCTTCCTTCTTCCTCTTCAGTCTATATTTAAAACTCCAAGGAAGGAAATTAGATGACCTTACTTAGCAACCCCATAGACAGAGCCTGGCCTTAGATGTGAGTGGAGCAAGCATCTTCCATGTGGCTTCTTGGCCAGAGGCTGAAGTGCAGTTGGAAATTTATGTGCCCCTAAAGCATAATGTACTATGAATGCCTGGAGCATTACCTAATCTCATTTCCATGGCTGCAGAGGAGTAAAAAATTGCCAAAATAGCTGTTGAAACTTTGCTGTTTTCATTTATGGAAACAATAATTCAATAATTTCAACAATTAACATCTAGTCTAAGGGTTAGAAAAGACCCCCTCACCCCAGAAGATACCTTCCTCATTGTCTACTGATCTTAGAAATTCCTTTGACAAGGGGCAGCTAGGTGGTGCAGTGAGTAGAACACTGACCCTGGAGTCAGGAGGACCTGAGTTCAAATCCAGTCTCAGACACTAGACATACTTACTAGCTGGGTGACCTTGGGCAAGTCATTTAACCCCAATTGCCCTGCCTTCATCCTGCAAAAAAAAAAAATTAAAAAAAAAGAAATTCCTTTTGACAGAGGACAACATTTTTCATACCACAGTTGGAGAAGTTTATAATGTAAATACCACTGGGAGGATGCTCACTCAGATTCCTGTTGTATAAATGATAGATCAGGACCTTTCCTGGTAACAGGTTTTGATGGAGAAGAAGAGAAGGGAGAAGAGATCACAATGGTACCAGACTGGGGGAAGTAATATGAAATGAGAGAAAAACTAAAAAAAAAAAAAAAAGGAAGGAGTAGGGAGGTACCAAAGACAACTTCACAGTTTTGTCAAGAGCTGTCCTTGCCCATTAGTTCCTGCTTCTAGCATGGATTCAGATAATAATAATTTAGCCCCTCCCCCTTTTTATTCCCAGCACTAATTTAGTCATCTAGCCTACTAGTTCTGTAGTGGGTTCATCATATTGTGCTGCTGTGTGGTTTCTGTCTTCTTTGGCTTCGGGAGCAATTCTTAATTTTGTTAATTCCATGGGGTAATGGATCTCCTCATTCAATTTGTAATGGCAATGCTTCCAGCTCAAGGTCTGCAGTTGAGAAGCAAACCCTGTGTAGATGTATACAGCCTCATAACTGCTCTTGCCACATGTATTGAAGACCCAGAAAAGAAAGCTCTTGTCCCCAAAGTCCTTGCCACTGTCAAATGGTTCAACATCAGAAAATGATGTAATTCTATCAGTGCAAATGACAATAAGGAAGAGATATTACCACCTGCTTTGTGCTGGCACCCTAAGGATCATGGGACCTTTCCATCTGATGTGCAGCTGAAACCTTCAATATGTGTTGTAATTCTCTGAGAGCAGGGATGGCCCAAGTTTTCTATTCATGCCGCCATTGCTTGGCAGAGTGCTTTGTACATAATAAGCACTTAATGAATGCTTCATTCATTCATTTAGTCCTCCTCCCTCCACCTATATATGAAGAAAGTGCTTTGTAAACCTTCAAGTAGTATCTATTGTAAATTATTACTCACTGAAGGTAAGCTTTGTGTCATTTATTTATTCCTACAAACCATATTAACAGGCTGTTCTAATTCTTGGTAACAGACACACTAAATGGCAGACAAGAAGTATTTTTTTTTGGTGTTGTTGTTTGTCTGTTTTTAATTATACTTCAATTTATGGAGAAAAGAACCGAACTGGCCAGGAAACACATCCAATTCACATGGATTAAAATCATTTATTCAAAATATCTGTAGCTCTTGCAATAACTGGCCAACATGTTGATTTCCAGAAATGTTGGCAACATGTGATCATGGGGAATGAGATTTTAATGTGTTGGTTTTTTTTCCCTTTCACAAAACAGTGACTGTAACAGGACAGCTGTGGAGCTTTACATCAGATCGGGTTTCCAGGGTTGTTGGCGGGAGTTATGCCTCATATTACCCACAGAAAACACAGTCCTGTGTGAAAGGATGAAATAGTTGGTCTCTTGCCAAATGCTTAGCTGTTAAGAAGAGAGAAGCCACTATCTCCAAGGCAGCAGCAGTCAGAAAGAATAAGCAGAACCCAAGCTTTATATAAATGAGAAAATTTAAATAAAAGGCCTTTCTGAATCTTTTTAGATTAATGTTCTACTTAAATTCTTCCCCTCGGTCATTTTTGGACATAATTGACTAGGGAAGACACAGGAACTCATAAAAGCTTGTGTTGCTGGTTGAGTAGGGACATACATTCCACTCAAGATTTGTGCTAAGGAGCACGTAATGGATGAGCAATGTAAAGAGTAGAGTAGATTCTGCACAATTTAAAGCAAAATATCCCTTTCCTACTACTATTAAATGTAATGGGTGCCAGAATGAGCAATTTCATACCTTGCTCTTGGTTTGTCAAGATATTAAAAAGAAAAATGCTAATGCAACTACGAAGTAATGTTCAGAAGGCCATGGATCTAGGTGGATGTCAGTAACTGGCTATCAGGCTGTTATTTACTACACTGCCTGTACCCACTGGGGTAGTGCCTCTTAATAAGTAGCTCAAAGTGGCTCAGGGACTGGGACCAATGCGGGCAATAAAGTGCTACACTGTGGACAATGCAATTTATCCAACTTGTGCATTTACAGCTAACTTTAAGTCATTTCTTTGATGAGTTTTTTTCTTCTTCTGGCATCAGGAAAAAAAGTCTCTCTTCTTTCTTTCCTAGGCAGTGGTGAGACTTCTGCAAACCACTTTCCCATCTATATCCAAAATAGAAACACACGGGCTGCTCCCAGGTCACCACCAATACTGCACTGTATGAATTAGACCTACAGCCCTCTATTGATTCAGCTTCAGCTGCATTCACCACCTCATATCCCCAAGTTGTCCCTGTATAACTCCTCAGGCCTCCGGATTTCCTCTCTTTTCACAGAGGCAGCTTTGTTACAGGGGAGCAGCAGCACAACTGTGTATGAAAGCCAAAAATAGGACACAGCTAGGAGCAAGGCATGGGTTCATGCATATATGTGCTTCTGCACAAGTCTCTCCAACTTCCCTCCTCTTCCACTTCTTCTTCTCCTTCCCGTTCTCTTCCTTCTCCTCCTCCTCTTCTTCTTTTCTCTCTCTGTGTCTCTTTTTCTCTCTTCTCCCTCTCTGTCTCTCTGTCTACCTCTGTCTGTCTCTTTCTTTTTTTCCCTTCTCTCTCTGTATCTCTGTGTCTCTGTCTTTGTCTCTCTCCCTCCTTTTTTCTATGTCCCTATGTCTCTGTCTCTCTCCTTTTCTCTGTGTTTGTGTCTCTGTCTCTGTCTCCATCCCTTCCTCCTCTCTCTCTATATATATACCTACATATACGTATAATCTCACAAGCCTCTGTAGAAGGGCCTAGAATACTTGTCTAATCTAATAACACATTTATTCATCAAGCAGATGATTCTCCAGCTTTTTCTTAATGATTCTTCCAGATAATTCCCCTGGCTTAGGTGAACCATACCTATTATAATGATTTGATTTTGTTCTACGTTAAAGAGGTTTATTGATGCTTTTTGCTTCCCATTCCTGATTTTAAATAACCCTAACAACTAGGAAATTTTTCCTCAGGTCTAACCTAAATCTTGCTTGCTGATACTTAAATTTTTCCTCCGTTTTCTGTATTTTGGCAACCATTACTAAGGAACCTGTCACTATTCTTCCTCTCCAGAATGAGAGTGTCTATTAGCAAAAAACACAAAGAAACTATGGCATAGCCAATCAGTTCATTTATTCACAATCCCTACAGATCACTGCATGAGTGAATGAGCCCTAGCAGGTGAAACTGATCATGAAATAGACAGAGACTGCAGTACACTTTACCTGCTGTCAATAGACTTCTTGCAGTAGTTCAAGGATGTGTGATTGTACCAGTGTGTGTTACCTTTATCAAGACTGATGATAGTTCCTTTCCTGCTTTGTTAGATCACTTCATGAATTGTTATGACTGAAAACAATTCACCTGGTAGCCAACTTTCTTATGATTATGGAGACTTTCTGAACCTCACTGGGCTCGTTTTAGGGTGAAAGATATCCAGGGTCATCTGGACTCTCAATGGCTATAGCTATGGCCTAATAGTCTCACTTAATTTAGAAAATTCATTTTTTAAACCTGTAAATCAATTTTATTGGTATCCTCCTTCCCCTCCCCTATCCTATTTAGCCCTTCTAAAAATGAACTCTGTTCTCTGCATGTGTGTATGTGTCTAGAAAGGTTGTTATGTAGAGAAAGGATAGGGAAAATTTAGTTTCCATTCTGGTAGGTGGATGCTTTTGTTGGTAGAAAACTAAAATTTTTGGAAAGTGTTGTATGTCCTATGTCCCAATGGTCTGTGCTTCCCCAGAATACTAATTAATTATCAAGTTCAAGGCAAAGAGAGTCTGGGGAGGGGGGTGGGGGTCTCACAGTGAGAAATGAGGAGGAGCATCATCAGAAGCTGCCCTAAGCTTCCTGAAACCTGAAACATTGATACTTTAGGGAATTGTTAGTTTTCCTTCATGTAACACACTAGGGGCCTGGATATATATTTATATTTATTTGTGTATGCGTGTGTGTGTGTGTGTGTGTGTGTGTGTGTGCAGTTAATGAAGTGTTTACTCCACCTATTGTGTGCACAAGCTAACAAAGGAGGGTGCTCTGAATTATCAGCTAGATCCAGTTCATCCCTTGGTTCCACTCCTTTGCTGATGGTGTCACTTTTCTTTTTAGTCTAGGATTTGGTCCAGATTATCCATTCCCATCATGGTTCCATTCTTGGGGAAAGTCTTACTCTCAACCTGATCTTCATTTTGTTTCCTTTACAGTTTGTATGCAGGTATGGTTTTATATAGCCCTTTAATGAGTATTAGGAATGAATACTAGCCAATAACATCAATGCATGTAATACATGTATTCCCCCACCATGCATTCCTCCCCAGAACAGGCATTAACCCTTTTAGAAGCAGACAACTCAAAAATATAGAAATTCAGTAGCTCAGAAACCCAGTGACAGAACTGGCAAACATATTTTCCTATGCTTTTTTTTCCCCAGTCATGGAAAAACCTCTGAAATAGACTAGTGTTCACCTTGAATTTCCACTGATACAATTTAGGAAGCTCGGAGTGCTCAGGACTTCTCTCTCCTAGATGACTATGACAATTAAAAAATTCTGAGAGACATAGTTTCTGAGTACTTTAATAATTTTAGTAAGAAGGTCAGCACATTTATTAACAAAAGGATGGTCATTTGGCTGTCTTAGACCAAAGACCCCTCATGGTGGTGGGCTCCCAATTTATACGTGCCCTTCAAAGAGTAGGTGTTCCTGAAGGGTACCAACCAATTCTGATTGGTTAACACAATAGGAGGTGGGCTATATTACAATGAGAGTCTTGGGGTATGGTAACTTGGGTCACCCAAATCTTGGTCAAGGAGACATCAATTTCCATGTCATATGTCTGACAAAAGGGAGAACCAACCCTTCCCTAGACCTGTCTGAGTAAGCACAAAGAACAGGAATATACCCATTAGCCCAAACTTAGAATTTCTTTTACTGTCTGATTAGATCTTGGCCTGGGTTAACCTTTAAGGGAGATTTCCCACACTGGTTGGTTTTTGGATGAGGAAGCAGATAAGGGGAAAAACCCTTGGTCCTAATACAATAATTAGTTATTAAATGCAAGAGAGAAATACTCATTTCTCACGTGACACTACCTCAGAATGGTAATGTTGATTTCACCTTTGCAACATCTCTTGAATACACCCCCTTCTCTTCTCTGATGCTACCATGACTGTGGTGCAGACTGTCATCACCCCATGCCTCGACTGCTGCAATAGTTTGCTGATGGGTCTGCCTCAAGTCTTTGCCTGCTCCATTCCATCCTCCATTCAGCCACTAAAGTGATTTTCTTAAACATGGGTCTGATCATGTCACTCCATGGTTCAGTAAACTCCAGTGGCTTCCCATTGCCTCCAGTAGCAAATGCAAATGCTCTGGTTGGCCTTCAAAGCTCTTCATGACCTAGCCCCCTCCTACCTTTCCAGTCTTCTTACGCCTTACTCCCCAACATGTACTCTTTGACCCAGTGACACTGACCTCTTGGTCGACCCATAAACAAGGCACGTCATTGCTAGGCTCTGGACGTTTTCTCTGGCTGTCCTCCTGTTCCTGTAATGTTCTCTCTCTCTCTCCTCCGCTTTGACTACTGAGTGCCCAAGCTTCCTTCAATACCAATTAAAATCCCATCTTCTGCAGGAGTCTTCTCCAACTGTTCTTAACTCCAATCTTTTCCTTCTGTTAATTATTTCCTGTTTATCCTATATCTAGCTTGCTTTGTATATATTTGTTTGCCTGTTGTCTCTTCCATTATATTGTGAGCTCTTTGAAGGCAGGAACTGTCTTTTTCCTCTTTCTGTATCCCCAGTACTTAGCACAGTGTTTGGCACATAGTAGATACTTAATAAGTGTTTATTGAGTTGAATTGAATTGAATAGTGTCTGGAGTCAGTTCAATTCCTAGTCTCTAGCTCATTTCGATGTATGCTTTCAAATATATCTCTGTCCCTTTCACACACTAGTAGTCTGTATGTGTGTGCATGTGCATGTGCATGCGGGGTATGTGGGGTGTGTGTGTGTGTGTGAGTGTGTGTGTGGGTGGTGAAGAAATAACCTTTATAGGACATAAACTGCTCAGTTATCCCTTTTCTGCCCAGGTAGTCAGGGAAGGATGACTCCCTGCTTGGGAGCCCCATTTCCTCTCCTCTCCCCAGCATATTCAAAACCAGTCCTTTCTGAGACACTTATTCTCTTAGCTTCTCCCATCATTGTCTGGTTAGCCATGGTCTCTGTTACTGTCTCATGATCTTATGCTCTGTCATCCTTAAAGCTTTTGGACGGGGCAATAGTTACACTTGGAGCTGGCCAGTCTAGTTGTCATGAGTCACTCAAAAATCAGTACTTTCCACAAGACCAGTCCTCAGATTTTATTTTAAATCCCTTCACGCAGGGCAGTTAGGTGGTACAGTTTGTAGAGCACTGGTCCTGGAGTCAGGAGGACCTGCATTCAAATCCAGACTCAGACACTTACTAGCTGTGTGACCTTGGGTAAGTCATTTAACTCCATTGCCTCTCTGCTTCCCTATTCTGGGGAAAAAAAAAATCCCTTCACACTTGACAGACAGGAACATGAATTATGTTTAAATAAGAAAGCCCCCGCAGGGGATTGTACATGGTTTCCAATCCACAATTATGTCACACTATCGTTATGGAAATTTTTTATTTCCTCTTCATAATATAGGCTCTTTCTGTAAATTTAGGTTATTACCTCACCTGACCAAATCCTACCCCAGGGATGTAAAAATTTACTTAACAGCTTTAAGCATTCCTTAGATAAGAAGGCAGAGGAAGAATCACAACTGTCCTAGACTCCTTGGCAACACGTTAATCTCTTTCCTCAATTAGCCTATTGTGGATCCTCTACAATTTAATCTGTAACTTGACTTAGTTTACCTATGGAGTATGTTTCATTCAGTTTGTTTCCTTAGGGGATGTAGAAGATTATGACTTTGTTTAACTACATTTGTTTAATTTTTATGACATCGAAGGAAGTATGGGATTATAGCTCTATCTTTTCTTTAATTTTTATGGCCTAAGAGGAATGTACAACATTGCAATATGTAAATGAATTATTTCTCTGTCGCTCGGACATAATTTTGCCCATAAGAAGTCTTATCATGTTCTTATAATTGTTCAGTTTTTCTTTGATGCCTGAACATATGCTTGAGCATAATAATAAAATCTAGGTTTCTACCTCCATAATTTCTACATTGTGGTAAATATATATTAGCAGCAATTACCTACCACACGAACTCAGAGAGGATATATTTCACTCATAATACTGTGCAAGCTATTTTAAAAATTGTTTT
Organism: Phalanger gymnotis; assembly: GCA_028646595.1. Classification (NCBI taxonomy): domain Eukaryota; kingdom Metazoa; phylum Chordata; class Mammalia; order Diprotodontia; family Phalangeridae; genus Phalanger; species Phalanger gymnotis. The sequence goes on along the minus strand of CM053622.1, from coordinate 149,846,938 downwards.
TGTTCTTAACTCCTAAAAAGGACATTTCTATATACAAAGAACACAACAAGAGGATTGTGTATGAAACTGTGAATTTAAGTTTTCATAATTCTTGCTTTCAAAAAAAGTATAGAATATTTCCAAGCACTATTTTCAAAACAGTCCTGCTTATTGACTGATTGACTTATCTGTGTTTCCTTCTGCCTGTGCATTTTTGAACATAATTCAGTGTTCTCTCTCTCTCTCTCTCTCTCTCTCTCTCTCTCTCTCTCTCTCTCTCTCTCTCTCTCTCAGCATCACTATTCAAGCTAATTTCTGACACAGTTGTTTTTGGTTTATTCAGATCACATCACCTCTTCTGAAGCAACTCTAACTCACATGTCCAAAAATGAACTCATTATTTTGCCTCTTACTCCCCCACCTAAACAATTCAGGTTTCCATCCTGATTTTCTTACTTCTATTGATGCCACTCTGTCAACTAGGCTCAGAACCTAAAAGTCAACTTTTACTGATGCCTCTCTCATTAACCACATTTGCCAAATCCTATAGATTCGACCTCCACATTATCTTTTGTTTCTTTTTTTCATCTCTTCCTTTCTTTCTATTCCCACTGGCACCACTTAGAACCCTCATTGCCTCTTTCCTGAACTATTATAAAAGACAGCTAATTAGTTTACCACCTCCAGATTTCTACTGCTCCCTTCTTTCTTGAATACTGATGTCAGAATACTGATGTCAAATTCAATTCAATTATATTCAACCCAGCAAACGTCCATTATGTATATAACATGGTACACAGGTCTGATCATGCCGCTGCCTTGCTTAAAAATTTTTGATGACTTCTTTTTGCTTACCAATTGGAGCACAATGATTTTAGTTACTGGCGAGAAGTAGGACAAAAATCACCATCCTTTTTCAGTCCTCTCCCCCCAGTCTGGATCTTATGATTTGCAAAGAAGGTGAAGAGTATGGTGGGAGTTCAGAAGATTCTACTTATCACATATTCACCTAGGTCCTATATGATTTTATTAAGTGAAATTCCTGAAAATGATTTGACTGAATAAAGAATAGAACAAAAATTAAAAAGGAATTTTTTGACCATCAGATTAGAGTTAGGCTGAAAAATTCCAAAAGATATTAGGGAAAGAATCATTCTAATAAACAGACTTCAAAATTACTGAGGACTTTTCTAGCTAGCAACTACAAAAGGACCAAAGATAGCCCCTGGGACTGGGAAGCTAAAGAGCTAACAGATCCATCTCCTCCACCCCACCACCACCTGCCCCCAGGCTACATAGTAAAAAGTGATGACTAGCAGATAGTAGCAGAGAAGGACAGTAATGACATTTTGAGAGAGCATCATGACTGAGTCATTGAGCAGAGGGCAGGATGCAGAGAAAATAAAGCAACAGAAAATCTTGAGTCACCAGATAAAGCCATTCAATGAATGACATCACCAAGGGAAAATAATAGCTTTGTAAGCCAGAGGTATGAGTTGTCTAAGATAGACTTGCCCTAGACACATGTGTGCCTTGCCTGCCATTCATGCATATTCCTTGTATGTGCTCCATCCCTCACTTACCTGGTATGCTATAATCCTCTATTTGAATACTTCTAGCATCCATTATAACTATAGGTACTTCTTTATTCCCACCACATTACTTGATTGTACTGTGAACACAAGTCTTATCTGTTAATAAACAAGTATTTATTAAGAACTTTATATATTTTTTCCAGATTTTTAAATATTTTATTACATAATCTTTTCATGGCACCATCAGGAGTAACAGAAAACGTTATTCCCAGTTTCTAAACCACATCCTGAAAAATATACATTTTATTTATATATTTATATTAATAACACCCCACCCCATAATCCCACCACCTAACTGTAGATCTTTCACTTAAAGCAGGAAACTATTCTCTTCAGTAAGAAAATATATATGGAAGCTAAATGAAAAATACAGTTAGAAGAATTACTGGAGCAGCTTGGTCCTGGGAGGGGGTAAAGGGGTTAAGTCTCTAGGCTCAGCAGGATGTGCAACTGGGATCCATTAAAGGTGGAGAGGTATAATGTATAAAAAGGCAGCGTAAATTCAAGGTGGGTTCTGGCTTTCTTGGTCCTTTAGGAGATGGCCTTCGCCTCAGGGAGAAAGGCTTCCCAGTACTTCACCAGTTGCTGCTGTGAATACAGAAGGGTTTCAAGGTATTTGATCACATGGTTTCTAAAGTCCTTGGATTTCTCTTTCTCAAACCTTATCACTTCTTTGTGGACCACTGTCAAAATTCATTCAAAGTATGTATGCCATCAAGGAGCTTATAGTCTAATGAGGAAGACAACATGTACATATATAGACTATATACAAGTTACATACGGGTGCAGAGCCTCTTAGAGTCATCCTCTTCCCCCTTAGAGCATGCTCAGCTATTATTAGAGACAAGTTGGGGTTGGGAGGTAGGTACATACAGAGGTTAAGTAACTTGCCTAGAATCACACAACTATTGAGTATCTGAGGCTAGATTTGAACTCAGGTCTTCTTGGTTCTAGGCCCTGCATTCCACCCACTGTGCCACCCAGCTTCCTAGAGTAAGAGTATGAAGATAGAGGGGAAAAAAGTAGAGAGATTGTCAGTGCTATAGACACCTCCAAAGCTATAGGGCTGCCAGCGTTCATTGGTAATGTCATCATAACACTCTCTCCTCTGTTGGGCACCCTTTTACTGCTCTCTACTGTATGTATTATCTCTTCTGGACAAGGTGTTGTCTCTGTTGAGTATCTCTATTAGTCTTGGGTCTACCTAGTTTCTCTCTGCTACCAGTTTCTGGGCTTAACTTGCTGGGTATCTTGGCTCCTATCTGCTAAGACACAGTACCTAAACAGACTCTTCCTGATAAGGGCAGTCTGACAGCTATACAGTTATTGTTTTGAACTATCACACCTAATTAAATGAAGTAAAAAACAAGACAATGTCCCTAGACTAATATTAAGTTCATTCTTCGACTAGCTTGGTGCTTAATCCATTGTCTCAGACAACTATCTGACTTAGAGTTAGAAATTCCTTTTAATTTCCTTTACCCTTTTATGGCTATGCCATGCTTACCAAATACGTTTCAGGGGGCTCTGCTGAAGAAACCCCACAAAAGCTTTCTGGAAGTTAGGGTTGCAAATCCCATCATCCTACCCAGATTGGCATGCAAATGAATCTGAAGTAGAACCAAAGCTAAGCATAGAAAGTAAGGCCATTGTCCATCACCCTCCAGGCACATACATTCCTGCTTTTATTAGTATATCTTAGGGAGAGGGATCTTTTGGGTTTTGTGCTGCATTCTAGATAAACTTCATTCACTGGAGGCTCTGTTATGTCAGAGACCTTGTTTTATTTATCTTTGCATTTTCCTCAGAGCTTAGGACCATATTAAGCACACAGTAGGTGTTCAATTAATATTTATTAAATTAAAATAGAAGTTTCTTTTTCACAGTTCTTTTTACAATCTTCCCCTAACCTTATCTCTACTATGGTTTTTGTTATTGTATACAGGTATAAATATACCAACTGTTTTTCCTCCCTGTAGGCCATACTAAATTTAAAAAATAATCAGTGTCATATGGAATGAGAAAACTTGGCTGGAGATCCCTGTACTAGATATATACATGTCAATGTATTAGCCAATATACTGTGTGTGCCAAACATTCATTTGTCATAGTTTGTGGCATCATCTTAGTCTAATTTCAGTTTGCCTTGTTCATAAATTTTCCACTGTTAGCAGCCCAAAGAAATCATAGTAATGTAATTTCCTTTTCTTTTTTTCTCACCATTTTTCCTTTTCCCACCAACTACACTGCTTTTAGCCTTCTTCCCATCATGCCTTCTTTCTCTAGGAAACTCATCATTGGGAAAGCTCATGCTGTGAGATTGAATTTGCCTGGTACTCACACTCATCAGTACCCTGTGCCCCTCTGACTGCATCCTCTGACTGGAGGGCAGGACCATGAACTTCAGGACCTCTTTTTAAGGAGGAGCTTAGAATAATCTTTTTTCCATTTCCCACCAGCTACACTGGTTTGGGACTTCTTTAAACTTCCACCCTTCCCAACTTGCCTGCCACTTCCTTTTGTGTGTCGTCTTCCTCCTTTAAATTGTAAGCTCCTTAAGAACGAGAACTATCTTTGATTTTATTTGTATTTGTATCCCCAAGTGCTTAGGAGAGTGCCTGACATACAGTAGGTGCCCAATAAATATTCACTAACTTACTAATTTCTAACTAGTAAAAGCCTTTTCTTTTTTAAAATATATTTTTTACTTCATTAAATGTTTCCCAATTATATGTAAAAAAGAATATCACATTCATTTAAAAAATTTTTGAGTTTCAAATTCTCTTTCTGGGTCCTGCCCCTCCCCCTCCTTGAGAAGGCAAACGACTTGATATTGACTATACGTGTAAAGTAATGCAAAATACATTTCCACGTTAGCCATATTATAAAAGAAGACACAGACAAAAAGGAGAAAAATAAAGAAAGCAGAAAAGTATGCCTTAATCTACATTCAGAGTTCATCATTTCTCTCTCTCTCTGAAAGTAGTCCTTTGGAATAGTCTTGATCAAAATAGCTAAATTTTTCACAGTTGATCATCTTTACAATATTACTGTCACTGTGTACAACATTCTCCTGTTTCTGCTCACTTCACTTTGCATTAGTGTATCAGTAATTAAGGTGGGACTTTTTTTTTTTTACTGTTTTCTCTTTTGGAGCGCTTATTTAATCAAATGCCCTCCATGAGTCTGGCCTTTGTTTCTTTGATTAAATCAGGAGTCTTTGATGACCTACTTACCTCAAGGGAAAGCCTATTTTACATGGGTTTGAGTCACATGTTTGTGATGCCAGAAGCTTTTAGGTCACTTGGATTTGATGTGCATGTTGTGACACCCTTTGACCCTGAACAGGGTATATAAACTCAGAGGTTGGTGTTTTGCCTTTGGGGCTCTCACTCACTGGAACAATGTTGGTGTGGAGACTGGGTAGCCACTGGAGCTCCCCAGCTTTGAAGAAAACCCAGATGTTGGTGCTTCTCTTTTTAGTAACTATGTATATGATGTCTTGATTAGACAAAGCCTGTCTGTTGAATTGTGTTATTTGATCTGTTGATATTTTCTGTTTGTAATTTCTATTCTTATTTGTTCTGAATTTCAGGGTGCTGGCTTTTCCTCCTGAACTAAGTGAATGATATATGTATCTTTGATTAAAGTGAGATTGTTAACCCCTTAAAGTTACTTTCCTTAGAAAAGCAGATCAAAGAATCTATGCTGACAGCTCTAGTTGCTGGTCTTGTTGGGTTTTACACCTCAGCAGCAGCTGTTAGCCACATTGTTGTTACAATTAGTTCATACAAGTCTTTCCAGGTTTTTCTGAAACCATCCTGCTCATCATTGCCTATAGCATAATAGTAATCCATCATAATCATATACCACAATTTGTTCAGTCATTTCCCCAATTGATTCTCCAATGCATTAGTGTCCCAATTTTTTTCATATCTCCTCCAGCATTTGTTATTTCCCTTTTATATTGTATTAATCATTCTAATAGGTATGAGATGGTACCTTCAAGCTGTTTCAATTTGCATTTCTCTAATCAGTAGTGATTTAAAGCATTTTTCTGTGTGACTATTGATAGCTTTGATTTCTTCTTCTGAAGATTGCCTATTCATATCTTTTGGCCACTTATCAACTAAGGAATGGCAGTAGAGACCTTTTTAAATGCAATACTTGTATTCCAAGGATAGATTTTTTTCCTTTCCCTACATTTTTCTATTTTTTGTTTGTTTTCTATGACAAGAGAATTATAAATGTTATAAAAAGTCAAACAAAATCTACACAATAAACTCCTACAATAAACCATGGAGAAATATTCTTTTGACTATCTCATTTTAGTCTGCTATAAACCTCCTTTTTGTCTTTTCTCTTGATTGTTAGCTTTCCTTCAAGCAACAATATAACTAACTGCCTCAGAGTAATAAGTACCATCTCATTTTTATACTTCTAATGACAGACAACATGTTTGAACTTCAAATTTTATCTCATATATTAAATAACCTTTTTTGGGGTCATCAGGAAATGGGAAACAAAAACATGTCAGGAAGAGACAGGTTTTCACAAATTATATTCTGTTGTAGACCACATTTTTACATTTATATAGCTGACCTAGAGGTGGGGAAAATATAAAATTTCTCCATGTCTTTTGTTTGTCTATTTCAAAATAGTCTTTGAATCAATAAAATAAAACAGCCCTAAAGGGTCCCTTCAAACAAGGTATCTCTTAAAATGTGGGTAAGTTAAATAATATTCTTTAACAGATACAACAGCCTTACCTAAGGTATTTGCTAGTGTCATGAGGAGTTCTTCCATAATTTGCAAATTAAAGAATTTCTTATGCATAGTAATTGTAATAATTGTGATTTTTGAAATATGTTGTTTGATGCTGTAGTTATAAATGATAGGACTCCAATATGGAGTCAATCAAGCTAAGTGGTCTTAATGACCATAAATCTATAAGTGATAACAGACAGCTTGTATTTTTTTTTCCTGACTCATTCTGATCCTTTGTCAAACATACAAATTATGGCAGCTCCTGACTAGATGGGGCTCCTGGCCAACTACAATGGATACATGCCAACACCCATTTCTGGGGTCCCTGATTTACCAACTCAAACCCTTACCCAATTTCTGGTCCTGGTTAGGAAAATCCTCTACCTAGGTCTGGCATCAATAAGTGACCTGGAGAATTGCCTGATCACATTTAGGTCTAATTAGGAATACTTCCTTCTTTATCTGACATTGATTACTCGTTCTCAATGAAGCCTATCTTTAAGGTAGAAAACTTTCTTGTTCGGACCCCACTTTGAACATGTGCTCCCTGCTAAGATCTTTTCCATGGTACACATCTGCCATATATGAGTGACCCTGGCCTGTGTATGGCCAAATCTCTCTCCATATTGCCATATAAATAGTGTGTATATTTGCTTTGCATTTGCCCGCTTACCAAGCTGTACAGTAATAAAGTTCAGGCTTGTAGTACCTCCCCAAGTATCAATTTCCCACAAATCCTTGAACTTGCCTGATCTTTGCCCTATACCAACCTGTGAGGTCAAATAAAGCAGTAATGTTCTTCAAATGTTCCTATTTTTAGATGATATTGTGTTAAATTCACTAAGACCTAAAATGATATAAGACCTCACCCTAGTAATTACAAAAAGATTGAATTTAAAGAAAGTCAAGGAAAAATTAATGTTTCCTAAATAATAACATGAAGCTGGAGAGACAACCCATTAAAACTCATCTCTACATATGTGAAAAGGGTATTGACTCTGTCTAGCTACAGGAATGTACAACACAGGTTACTAGCTCCGTCCTATCCCCTCCATATTTCTTCACAGCAATCTTCATGGCCTTGGCAGAGGCTGTCATCGGCTGTCATCAGCTGGAGGCAAGTTATTCATCCTAACCAGAATATCAAGTGGTATCAAGGGAGTTCTCATTGGAAGAAAAAGAGAAATAGTCAAAAAAGACAAATGTAACTTGATCAACTCTTGCTATGCTGGCTAGCTATAGTTTAGAATATTAGTCACCAGTAGGCTCAAATGAACCCCAGACTATAGGCTTGTTTACAAAAACAAACAAACACTGTAAAAACTTCAGGGAAGACTAGCCAAAAACTACATTGTAGCAAAGAAGCAATGGCAGCAGCTAGCAGCAGTTCAGTGGAGAACCATTAGATAGCAATAGCAGCTCTGCTGAAGAAGGATCTTACTGGGTGATATCAGTAGTCATGTAAGGAAGCCCAAAGCAGCACTTCTGGGCTTATGCAAATTAGAGTACAAGTTAGTTGCATCAAAAGTTTTCTTCCTCCTATTGGTAGTCTAAGACTCTATTAGAAAACATTTTCTTGTGTGTGCTGGGTTAGGGGTAGGGTAGATTTTTTTTTAATTGACATTGCTATTATCGTTTATTAAATGCCTCTCATAATGATAAGCTATTTAATCTAGTTTAGTTTATTAGAAAGTAACAAAAATGAGGATTTGAGTCAAAAGGTTTGAATTAGTTGTTTTTACTTTGGTACTTTGAACTAATAATGAATCAATATTGACTCAAAAAGTACCCTGAATGTGGGTGTAGAATTCAGGGGTTCATGCTGAGTGTGCCTGGCCTACATCTTTATATATTTACTTTATATATCATTATACATCTGCCCATTGAATGTTGCAAAAGAAAGCAATCCAGAATTGATTGGGAGGAAGTAATTGGGCTGAATCATATTTAGAAAATTGTGCAATGATTGTTCCATGATGCCAAGGTGTTTGCTATCCACAAAAGTGCATCTGTTTAACAGCAGCATTAATCATGGTTCATGTTTAAGTAGCATTCTAAAATTTACAAAACTTTTACCTTACAACAACCCAGTAAGATAGGGAGGGAACTGGGCTTGTGATTTACTCATAGAGAGAGTTTTCAGAGGGTGAAACTTTCACTACCTATGGAATTTCTTCCCTTTCTGAAACTTTTAGAGTTTTAGAGAGTTGCCTCGAGGTTAAGTGACTTGCCCAAGATTACATAGACAATGTGTGTCAAGAATCAGGATTTAAGGGGGGCGGAGAGCCAAGATGGTGACTAGAAAGCAGGGACTCACTTAAGCTCTCCCTCAGGTACCTCCAAACACCTGTAAAAAATGGCTCTGAACAAATTCTAGAGCTGCAGAACCCACAAAATAGCAGAGGGAAGCAGGTCTCCAGCCCAGAACAGCCTGGATGGTCACTGGGAAGGGTCTATTGCCTGGTGCTGGGAGCAGAGCGTAGCCCAGCATGGGCTGCACCAGGACCAACCAGACTGGGAGTCAGGTGGAGCAGGCTTTAGAACCATGAATCACTGAACTGTGGCAGTTACCAGACTTCTCAATCCATAAATACCAAAGACAATAGAGCAGGTTAGTGGGAAAGCTTCTGGATCTGGGTGAGAGAAGTGCACAGTTTGACTCCAGCCCCAGGGGTGGTGGAGGTGGTGTGGCAGCAGCAGCAGGAAGCTCCTGCAGTTGCTTCCAGAGCTCCAGCATCAGCTGCTTCCAGAGTCCCTGGCCCACATGGTGGGAGGAATCAAGTGGTGGATCAGAGCAGGAGTGCAGGGAGCACTTTGCTGGTATAGAGACAGGGTTCTCTTGCTTTGCCCTACTTGGATCTGGGTCATGGTCCTGGTTGGTGGTTCTTGGGGGAGGAGGAGTGCTGGTGTGGCAGAGCTTGTGGAGATAGTGGAGTAGAAGTAGCTCTGAAAACAGCAGTGCAGCCCCTAAAGCTTGGGACAAAGTACTGTCTACTCTATAAGCAGTCATACCTTGACGAAAAGCTCCAGGGTCAAGTAGTTGGCTGGGAACATGAACAGGCAGCAAAAACGGACTCAGACTATAGAATCTTTTTTTTGGTAACAAAGAAGATCAAAACACACAGCCAGAAGAAGTCAACAAAGTCAAAGAGCCTACATCAAAAGCCTCCAAGAAAAATATGAATTGGTCTCAGGCCATGGAAGAGCTCAAAAAGGATTTGGAAAAGAAAGTTGGAGAAATAGAGGAAAAATCGGGAAGAGAAATGAGAAGGATGAGAGAAATCCGTGAAAAACAAGTCAATGACTTGCTAAAGGAGACCCCCCCAAAATACTAAAGAAAATAATATCTTAAAAAATAGACCAACCCAAATGCAAAGGAGCTCCAAAAAGCCAATGAGGAGAAGAATGCCTTGAAAGGCAGAATTAGCCAAATGGAAAAGGAGGTCCAAAAGACCACTGAAGAAAATACTACCTTAAAAATTAGATTGGAGCAAGTGGAAGCTAGTGACTTGATGAGAAATCAAGAAATTATAAAACAGAACCAAAGGAATGAAAAAATGGAAGACAATGTGAAATATCTCATTGGAAAAACCACTGACCTGGAAAATAGATCCAGGAGAGATAATTTAAAAATTATTGGACTACCTGAAAGCTATGATCAAAAAAAGAACCTAGACATCATCTTTCAAGAAATTACCAAGGAAAACTGCCCCGATATTCTAGAGTCAGAGGGTAAAATAGAAATTGAAAGAATCCACAGACTGCCTCCTCAAAAAGATCCCAAAAAGAAAACTCCTAAGAATATTGTAGCCAAATTCCAGAGTTACCAGGTCAAGGAGAAAATATTGCAAGCAGCCA
>CM053622.1:149815905-149836239 GCA_028646595.1 Phalanger gymnotis | reverse complement strand
GAGGGCAGATTGGGGAACAGGGCAACCAGAGTGTACGCCATCTTGGAGTGGGGAGGGGGGAATGGGGAGAAAATTTGTAATTCAAACTCCTGTGAAAATCAATGCTGAAAACCAAACATGTCAAAAATAAATTAAAATTAAACAAAAAGACTATTACTGGTGGTGGATGAGAGGATAATGACTGACAACAGAGAGAAGGCTTAGCTGCCCCATTCTTCTTTGTTTCTGTTCTCCATCAAAGGGAATGACCTTTGCACTAGAAATGATGGAACGAAAATGGATAACTGGGAATTGATACCCAAAATAAATATGGTGATGGGAAGAGTTGTCCTTTATAAACTCAAGTCACCTAGCCCAGTTGAATGATATCCTTGCGTACTGTAAAAGATGGTGAGTTTGATTGTCATGCCACTGTCAATGATGTCTGAAATTCATGAAAAAATGAAAGGGGTACTGCAGGGCCAGAGAAGGGCAAATATCTCCAGTTTCCACAAAAGGGAAGAGAATAGAGGTCAATGAGTCTTCGTTTAATGGTGATCAAATTTCTTTGCTTGATAAGAGAAATGTATTTCATAGAATAATTCTGGTCCCATCCTTGGCAAATGACGATGATGATGGCAACAATAACGATGATAGATGATGTTTATAGTTCTTTAGAATCTGTGAAGCACTTTACAAATATTATCTCACTTGAAACTCACAACAACCCCAGTGATAGGGAAGACAACTTCATTGAGTTTCTCCTGCCTCTCCTTCCCAAACTACCTTTTGTACCAGTTCAAAGCCTTAGTTCTCTAGAAAACATTAAAATGAAATTTTGTAGCATGGTGACCCAGCTTTTGTCAATTCAGGAATTTTCTGGTCAACTCAAATTTTCAGCATTGTGGAAAACACAGTGACACCATCTACATTTTTCATCATAGCTTTCAGGTAGACCAATAATTCTTAGATTGTTTCTCTTGGATCTATTTTCCAGGTCAGTTGTTTTTCCAATCAGGTATTTCATGTTTTCTTCTATTTTTTCATTCGTTAGATTTTGTTTGACTGATTCTTGATGTCTCATAGAGTCATTAGCTTCTACTTGCCCAATTCTAATTTTTAATGTTTTGTTTTCTTCCTTTACCTTCTCTATCCCCTTTTTCATTTTGTTGATTTTACTTTTCAATGAGACATTTTCTCCATTTGTATTCTGATTTTCCTTAACCATTTCACCAATTTTACTTTTTAAAGATTTGTTTTCCTCAGTAAGTTTTTTTTCCCATTTTTTCTTTTACCTCCCTAATTTGGTTTTTAAAGTCCTCTCTGAGTTCTTCTTGAGTTCTATATTCAATCAATTGAGCTGCTTTTCAAATGTCATTGAGCTAATAATAGTGCATTTTTGTAGAGCTTCCAGGAATGATTTTTGGTCTGGACACCAGTTCATTTTCCCTTTTGAGGTTTCAGATGTAAGTATAGTGTCCATGCTGTCCTCTTCTGAATTGGTATTTTGATCTTCCCTGTCTCCATAAAGCAAATCAATGGTCTTTGGCTTTTTAGAGTGTTTTTTTCATGGTGTGTTTTTTTTTCCCTCCTGGCTTTTAAAGTAGATCTTTGTTTCTGAGGCTCAGGGGGCTCTGTCCCAAGTTTCTTGTGTTGGAATCTGTGGGCCCGCTCACTGGCTTTATGTTCTATGGCCTCTGGTTTCATGAGGTGTGGGAGAAGGGTGGTCTGGCTGCTAGGAGTCTCTTCTTCCCCAGGACTGTTCTACAGCATTGGTGGTCTCAGCTCTTGTCTGTGCTGGTGTCTGCCACTTCCCCTGGCTGTGCAAAGCCATGTCTGGGGTCCTGGCATTGATGTTTGTTAGCTCCATCCCCTGGGGCTCAGTTACTGTCGTTGTTCTGCTGAGGTGAGGGCTGCTGACACCTCTCTTCCTGCACTATTCTCCTTCTGCCACCACAAGAAGGGCCCTCTCCCCCACTTCTCTTGCTATTGAGGTATTATTCTCTAGGTTTATTCAAGGGAGGGATAAGAGCCATTTTACCTGGTCTTCATGATTCCCAGATGTTCAAGAAGGTGAGTTTCAAACCTTTAGACTGTGGGTTGGAGGCCTCCAGGCTACCTGCTCCCATGGCCACAGGCTCTGCACTCTGACAGACTCCTGACCTGGGCTGAGATCACAGCCATAGCCAGTACTTCCTCCCTGGGCCTGTTCCTGCTCTGGCATTTCACTCACCCAGCGCTCTCCCAGACCTGTGTGCTGGCTGGATTCCTCTGCTGTTCCTGGTTGGTTTGGTCTGGTACCATTCTACATGCCCGGTGCTCCTACCCATCTCAGTCTACTAGTGGCTTCTAACTGTCTCAAATCCGCTCAGATTTACTTTTTTAGATGTATCTGACCGAATTTGTGAGAGAGCTATGGTAGTTTCTTCCTTTCACATTGCCATCTTGGCTCTGCCCACCACCATCTACATTTCTCAATGGCTTTACCTCCATTTATTCTATATTCAATCAATTGAGCCACTTTTCAAATGTCATTGAGCTAATAATAGTGCATTTTTGTAGAGCTCCTTACAATGTCATACTTATCTAGTTCAATCTTCACAACAAACCTGGGCAGGCAGTCTCAGATGAGGCTATGATCTCATCTATTCCAGGGATCCCTCCAGTGATGAGATTGTAACTCATCCATCCCTGTATCCTGTTGATGCTAATTCGTGTCCTCTCATAAACTTCCCACAGGGGGTCCAGGCATTGTTCTCAGGGCTTTCATGACCTTTCTCTTGAAATCTCAAGGATATCAGGGAAGGTTATGGAAAGGCTGCCCATAAATTTCCCTTCATTCTTATTGAACCATCAGGTTCAATTTCATTATCCTCCTTTAAAAAGAAAAACTAAGGAGACTGAGATTCCAAGCGATTCACTCAAAGTGATATGGCTATTTCTGGCTCTAACCCTGTTCAAGAAATTCCGATGGCTCCCTGCTATTTCTAGGATTAAATATGAACTTCTCCATCTGCCATTAGTCCTCCATATCTTGGCCCTTTCTTACCTTTCCAGCATTCTTACATGTTACTCTCCTCCATGTACTCTGTGGACCAACTATATACTGACCTACTTCCTGACTGTTACACATGACACTCCATCTTCCACTTCTCTGCCATTTTACTGGTTTTCTCCCTTGCTTAAAATCTTCTCCTCACTACAACTATTTGGTCTCCTTGGTTTCTTTAAAAACTCAGCTTAAGTACTACTTTTCATATGAAGCCTTTTCTGATTCCCTTTGTCTGCTAGTGCCCTGATCTCTTTGCCAACTGCTGGCATCCTTGGTCCCAAACCTACCTTGTCTTCATTTTGTTTCTATTTTATATTGTCATTCAGTTGTTTCAGCTGCATCCAATTCTTCGTGACCCCATTTGGAGTTTTCTTGGCAGAGATACTAGAGTGGTTTGCCATTTCCTTCTCAAGCTCATTTTACAAAGGAACTGAGGCAAGCAGGGTTAAGTGACTTGCCAGAGTCACACAGCTAGTTGGTGTCTGAGGTCAGATTTGAACTCATGCAGATGTCTTTCTGATTCTAAGCCCAGTGCTCTGTTTACAATGCCACCTGTTCTATGTGCACTTTTAAATTTACATATTCTCTCTCTCTTTAAAACATAAGCTTCTTAATTAAGGACAGAGATTGTTCTACTTTTGTCTTTGTAAGTCAGTGCTTAGCATGGTACCTGGCACATAGTAGATGCTTAACAAATGATTGCTAACTGATTGAATAGGAAAGTTTTTTTTAGCTTCAGTGGGCTAAATTTTTTTTTCATGTAAAGAATGTGGGGTTAAATGATCTCAAAAGTTCTTTCTAATTCTAAAATATTTTGACTAGTAAGTGACAAATACACGATAGAATAGAGATAGCTAGGTGGTGCAGTGGATAGAGCACTGTACCTCCATAGATTCAGGAAGATTTGGGTTCAAATCTTGCCTTAGGCTTACTAGTTGTGAGACCTTGGGTAAGTCATTTAACTGTTGCCTGTTTCAGTTTTCTAATCTATAAATTGGGATAATGCTAGTACCTATTTCCTACGGTTGTTATGAGATTCAAATGAGATCATATTGGTTAAGTGCTTCACAAATCCTAAAGGGTTACAAATGCTGTTATTATTATTAATATTATTACATGCCAAGGATGAAACTAGAATTCAGGTCTTGTGAAACTTTCACCCTTGCTGTCACTACTTAACAGTAATAATATCTGTTCACTTCCTATAACCACAAAGTTCCAAATAAGCCTAATGAAAAGATGAAAATAAGGAGAAGCAACATTCAGTTATCATTTTTCAGGCTCTGGACATGTATGCATGTGCTAATTAACAGTGGCAAGAAGAGATTATTCCAACTAGGCAAATGAAAATTGAAATCACATTAAGATGTCTGCATAATATATACATATACATATATATATATTACTTAAAGTTCAGCACTGGGTTTGGAATCAGGAAGACCAATCTTCCTGAGTTCAAATCTGACCTCAGTCACTTACTAGCTGTGTGACCCTGGGCAAGTCACTTAATCTTGTCTGCCTCAGTTTCCTCATCTGTAAAATAAACTGGAGAAGGAAATGGCAAACCGCTCTAGTATCTTTACCAAGATAACCCCAAATGGGGTCACAAAGAGTAAGAAATGATTGAAATGACTAAACAACAATAAAAAGTTCAGCAAATAGATGTAGAGTTGGAAAGGACTCTAGACATAATCTAGTACAAGTCTCTTATTTTACAGATAGTGAAACTGAGGCCCATCTAAGTCAATTAATAAACAGAACCAGAATTTGAATCTATGTTCTCTGACTATAAATCTTGTGTATTTTGTGAGAAACATCATGACATAGTAGATACAGTGTTGGAGCCAATATGACCCAGATTCATATTTCTAACACTTACTAACTGAGTGACCTTTGCCAAATCATCTCAGTCTCCCTGAGCCTAGTTTTCCTCATCTACAAAATGATGGGATTGGAAGTAGATGTCCTCTAAAATCCCTTCCCAGCTCTAAATCTTTGATCCACTCCACCATGATGTCTTTCCTGGGTTGGCCTAACATACCTCAACAATTTTCACTGAAATACCTATTATTCTAACACTCTACTTTTCTTCTTTGCAAATGTTATCTAGGTAACTGGAATGAATGCATATATTCTTCTAAGTGCATGCGTATTTATGTGTTATGGCTCAGAATGATTGGACTCAGAAAAGTGATAGTCACCAATAACTATTGCATTTGTCAGTAGGAGGCTCATTGACAGTGAGGTTTATAATCCCATTCACAAATTAGAGTCTTTGGCTTTGAAGCTGGTTATTACAGAAAAGTTGCGAGACTATGTGTGTGGCACACAATTCCAAATAATAGCTGGATGACATGCCAAGTATAGCTTAGTGGATCGAGAACCAGAAGAACTGGGTTTAAATTCTGCCTCTTACACACACTGGCTGTGTGACCCTTGGACAAGGCACTTAATCATTCTATGCTCTAGGTGATTGTCTAAGACCAGAAAACATAGATCTGCATTGGTAAATGGATTTTCCTCCTTTAGGGGTTCCCCATGCTAATGAAATCATGGATCTAGTCTCAGTCTCCATCCTCATAATGACAAGAGCTAAACTGAATGCTGCTAGCCAAAGATGAGTGAACTTTAAATACAGAATGCATTTCCAGGACAGAAAGACCAACATAGGTGCTTATGCCCTGTCCTGCAAGCCCTGTGTTTGAGAAACCTTCATGATGTCCATGGAAGGGATCAAGGTAGACTGGCAAGCCAGAATGCTTGCATGAAGAAGTTGAGAGTCTAGGACTTCTTTCAGAGAAGACACTAGTGGTAGAAGTAAATGTAGCATTGGGCCAAACTTCCTTGCCCAATTGTCATTTGGAGCAATGTCTCAACTCACATGTGAATTGGATTTAAGTGGGGCAGAGCTGCACGAGGTTGTCAGCCTCACTGTCTCTTCCAGAGTCATTGAAGTCCAGTGGCAAGACAAAAGTCAAGACAACCGGCAATGGCACAGGATGCGGTGGATGACCTTGGCATCTTTAATGTCTGACCAAGTTCTAAGCAACTCACAGCAACCAAAGCAGAAGGCTGCTGTTTCTGCAGCTTTCATGGCCATTGGAACAGATTGTTCTCATCTGCCCATTCCTCCAGGGGAAGTTGTCACATGCTCTGGGGAGACATCCTCCTAACTCGCCAATGGGTTTGAGGCCCATTGGTTACCCTCAACCTCATTCGGCCCTTCTGCGAAGATGATTTTACGAGGTTGTGGCCACTGCACATGCTATAGCTTCTTGGAGCCACAGGTGAGAGTTGGGTGAATCAGGTGCACACCAAACGTGGATGAGCAACCCTGAAAAAGGCTCAGTGAGCCCTCATCCCAGAGGTGCTAGTCTTCCTTAAATACCCTATATACCCCAAAGTCAAGTACTATACTGGCTTATGACCAACACTGCATGAAGTATAAGTTGTTGAGTTGTTTCAGTTGTGTCTGACTTTCTGTGACCCCATTTTGTTCCAGATGTACAAAAGGCAGTTGGTGATATAGAACTATGAGTCAGGAAAGAGACTAGAGCTGCATATATATATAGATCTGGAAATCATTGACGTAGGTATGATAACTGAACCCGTGGGTACTGATGAGATCGCTAAATGAAATAGGATAGAGGGAAAAGATAAGAGTACCCAGAAGAGGACTTTGGAGGCAACCACAGCTAGAGGACAAGTTCTAGATAAAGATCCTACGAGAGAGATTGGTACGATGAGAACCAGAAGAAAGCTATATCAGAAAATCAGAAAGCAGTAAGTATCCCGGAGATGATAGTGATCAACAAAGTCAAAGGCAGCAGAGAAATCAAGATGGTGAGAACTAAGAAAAGGGCATTAGATCTGCCAATCAAGAGATCATTGGATAACTTTGGGGAGAGAAGTTTTAGTTAAGTGATGAGATCAGAAGCCAGATTGAAGAAGGTTTAGTAACAGGTCAATGGAGAAGAGTGGAGGTACCTAGTATAGATATCTTTCTTGAGGAATTTAGCTGAGAAACAAGGAGAGATTATTGAATAGTTTCTAGCAGGAATGGTTGGATCAAGTGAGAGATTATTTTTAAAAACAAGAGAGACGTGGATGCTTGTAGGTAATAAGAAAAGAGTAAGTAAATAGGGAGAGACTGAAGATTAGAGAGTAAAGGTAATAGTGGAGGCAATCTGCTGGAAAAGATGGAAAGAAAAGGGATCGTGATCGTGTGTAAGAATTCCAAGTAATTGAAAGATGAGTAACTTGCTCATCTATAGAATAGCCCCCAAAGAGCAGTTGATTGTTGTTCATCTTTCTTTCTTGAAGAGGACCAGTGACAAAACAAAGGTGATGTCTCGAGTGTGAATTGGATTTAAGTGAGGCAGAGCTGTGCAAAGTCATCAACCTCACTTTCTCCTCCAGAGTCATTGGAGACCGGCGGCAAGACAAAAGTCAAAACTGGTGATGGCCCAGGATGAAGTAGGTGACCTTGGCCAAAAAGTGGTATAATGGAAAGAGTACTAAATTTTGATTTGTAGGACCTGGGTTCAAATCCTAACTCTGTCACTTACTACTTGCGCGACCTTGGACAAGTCACAACCTCTCTAGGCCTCAGTTTCCTCTTTTGTAAAATGTGAGAGTTGGACTAGATGGTTTTTAAAGTGCCTTCTCAAGCTAAAATCTATTATTCTTGGTTATCAAATATATGTGAGACCAAAGTTGGCAGGGACTATGCATGGACATCAGCAACCCCATAGCCCTGTAACCCTGCAGCCTCAGGGTTGGCCGCATATGTTTCCTAGGTGTGTGCCTCTCCATTTGCAAATTTTATGGGTATCTACTCCTCACCTATGGTGTATGTATTTGTAGGAGAATGTATCTTTATGGAAAACATATAGTTTATGGAGAAGATATACTTTCACTATTCTTAAAATGCCAGTTTCACAAATGCCTTTGCTTTGAGCCATGTCCTCAGTGGGGAAATGAGCTATGGTCTTGGTAATGTAGACCCACAGAGTACCTTGAACCTAGTGTAGTACCCCTCCTCTGGGTTACCCCCAAGCTTGCACTAACAAATCGTGTCCCTCCCAGGGGTCAGCTACCTCAGGTGCAAGATAATCCTCTGCAAAGTGGAGATAATAACAGGGTCCGTCTCATAGGGTAGTTGTGAGGATCAAATGAGGTCAGTAAAGTACTTTGTGAGACTGAAAATGTTACATAAAAGCGAACTTCTTCTACTCTTCGTTGGCACCTTTTCAAGCAGAAGATACAGGAGTCAGAGGCAAGTTCAGACACCACAACGAGGTTGAAGTTAGATTCAACAGAGATCAGAACCGGAAAAGACTGCTTGGTGTGTGTGTCTTTATAACTCTTCCAGATCAGACACAAATTGCAAAATGTTGCTGTGGTTGATCTCCTGACTTTCCTCTGTGTTATACAAGATAAAACCATATGAACACTAACTATATCCATTTGGACTTCTGTAGCCTTGGGAGAATCTGACATATGCAATAACATCACGAACTTGGAATTTCTTTCAGTTCAGAGGAGAAAACTCTCATACGTTAAGGGCTTGTACATTTGCAGAAGAAAGGTTACATTGTTAAAAACAAAACAAAACAAAAAACCCAAGAAGGCCGTGAGGCATCACTGTTTGGAAACAAATCCTTAAGTGTGTATCAATCCTGTTCAACTCATAAAATACTTCTCTCCTAAAATTCAGTAGGTGCTACAGTTCCACTTGGAATGGGACCTGTAGCCTTTTATATTTCCTGTTGTTTTTGGTCATTTTGGAGAGTAGAAATTGCAGAGTGTCTGCTTGTTGAGTCACTCAGGAAATAAAGCTGCCCTTAGTGTTGCTGTATATTTTAATTTTTTAAAATTTTATTTTTTATAATTAAGATTTTTTTTATTTTTAGTTCACAATGCTCAGTTCCACATAATTTTGAGTTCCAGATTTTCTTCTCCCCCCACCCCTGCCACCTCCCCAAGGTGGCATGGAATCCGATATATCTTCTACATATAACTTTTCGTTGAACTTATTTATACAATAGTCAAGTTGTGAAGAAGAATTATGACCAATGGAATGAATCAGGAGAAAGAAGAAACAGAACCAAAAAAACCAAAAACAAACAAAAGAGAAAAAAAAAAAGGAAAAAAAAAGGAGAGCAAACAGTATGCCTCAATCTGCATTCATACTTCATAGTTCTTTCTCTAGATGCAGACAACTCTCTCCATCATGAGTCCTTTGGAGTTGTCTTTGCACCTTGTATTGCTGAGAAGAGCGAAGTCTATCAGGGTTAGTCGTCACAGAATCCATATGTCTGTGGTTGTGTATAACGTTCTCCTGGTTCTGCTCCACTCACTCAGCATTACGTTGTGTAGGTTTTTCCATGTTATTATGAAGTCTGTATCATCCCCATTTCTTATCACACAATAGTATTCCATTACCTTCATATACCACAACTTGTTCAGCCATTTCCCAATTGATGGGCATCCTTTTGATTTCTAATTCTTTGCTACTACAGAAAGAGCTGCTATAAATATTTTTTTACATATGGGTCCTTTTCCCACTTGTGTGATCTCTTGGGATACAACCCTAGAAGTGGTATCGTTGGGTCAAAGGGTGTGAACATTTTTATAGCCCTTTGGGCATAGTTCCAAATTGCTCTCCAGAATGGCTGGATCAGTTCACAACTCCACCAGCAATGTAACAATGTTCCAATTTTCCAACATTCTCTCCAGCATTTATCATTTTCCTGTTTTGTCATTTTAGCCAATCTGACAGGGGAGTTGTGGTCCCTAAGAGTTGTTTTGATTTGCATTTTTCTAATCAGTAGTGATTTCGAGCATTTTTTCATATGCCTTCTAAATGCTGCCTTCATAGGATTCTGCCTCAGAGAACAATACATTTCAAAAGCGGTAGAGATTGGCATGATCACTTATACTGCTTGAGAAAGAGTCATCATCAACCAGAAAATTATGGTGTTTATATATCTGGGTTGGGAGTTTAAGTTAATTTTTTCTGAGACTAGTTTATTGTAGCTTGGTTTTGATTTTCCTTTGCCACATTACTAGACTACACAAAGGAAATAATGAAATAAATTGGAAAGGGCTCTGGATTCACCACTTGCCAAACTGAAGTGAGACTTTCAGGAGGCCTGTTCTTAGCCAGTGTTTCCTTTGAAAACAATTATACCTAGTGAACAGATTCCATAGAGAGCGGCAGTGCCCAACAACATGCCAGCATTCGCTCAAAGTGAAACTGAACACTAATATGCTGCTAATGGAGCTGTGAATGGGTATAACTGTTCTATACAACAATTTGGAATTATGTGAGAACAGTTACTAAATTGTTCATATTCTTTGATCCAGTGATCCCACCATAGGACATATATCCTAAAAAGGTCAAAGATACAAAGTAAGTTACCATATACCAAAATTGCAGCAGAATTTTAGAAGCAAAAAACTGCAGTTGATGTGGATGCCCATTGATTGGGCAGTAGCTGAACAAACTGCTATATGAAGGCCACGGAACATTATTGAACCATCAGCAATGAAAATTAATTGAAACATGAGAAAGGCTGTGAAAACTGATACAAATGGAAGAAAGCAGAACCAATGTTGTGCAATCATTTCAATTATGTAGAGCGATCAGGGCCACCCCTCATCCTATCCAGAAAGATATCCTAGGTTCTTGGTACTTTGTGGTTTCTAATCCTTTAGACACCATAACTCATGAGACTCCAACGATATGTTTGCTTTTACTGGTCAACTAAAGGAAATTGTCTGAAGCAAAGGCGTTTCACGAAATAACATTATAATAAAAGTAACAATAGAACATTTCCTCTGTAACATGGAGCCTCTCATAAATAAATGTACACCCCTAATGGAAAGAGCAGATCAAACATGAAGCATGCACATATGGGGACCTTGTGTGACTAGGGAGGGGCCACTCATATTTCCAGCATTGTAAAGTTGTTAATGTCTTTTATTGATGTTATCATGCTGCTTCTTGCTGGGTCTGTTCCCTGCTGGATGTCACTTTTACACTGCTCTCCCTTGCCCCAGCCACTGAATTTCTACATCTCTTGGTGAGCATGGGCATCTCTGCTATAGCTAGTTTTCAGCTCTCCAGAAAATAAGATCATACAATACCTTAACCAGTGGGGATGATTGATAAATTTTTTCCCTACAGTAAATGTCCACAACTCTCAACTACCTCCATAATTCCTTTGGGGAAAGAGAAAATACCCTGCTTAGTAAGACTCTCCTCTGCAGGGGCAGGTGAAAATTCTTTCAACTTTCTGCTACAGCTCAGCCAAAGCTTTCAGCTGCGGTGCTGTTTTCAGGACTACATGATACTCCGTACATTGCCCATGAGGTAGGGCTGTGATAAATATGCTGAGCACTATAGCTCTCTTCGCCAGTTCTTTCACCTGATGACTCTCAAGTTCTTCTCCTCACTCAGGCTGCTCATCAATATGCCCATGTCATGTCTCCTCGTTTCTCCTCTGCTGTCTCTGACTTCCATACTTCAGCTCTCATCTGACATTTGGTTATAGACTCATTTTAGTGCCAAGTTCTTATTGGTCCTTCCTAGCATGCAAGTATCCCAAGGGATCAGCATCACCACCCCACCCCCTCCATGAGCTAAGTGTTAAGGAAGCTGCTTGCAATCTCCTTCCCATTATGCTCCTTTATGCTATGCAAATCACAATATCTGAACTAGCTGGAAAAGACTGACAATGTCAGTGAATTTTGTCTCTCATTCCCTGCAACAAATCACAGCCTCTTCTCTTTTTATTACATCTATAAATGTAAAAACAAAACCAAAAACAAAAACCAAAGCCATTGTTGAACAGTATATGCAACATTCCATACTTATGGCCCCTCACCTCTCCACAAGAGAGGGAAGTATGCTTCATCACCTATCCTCAAGTGTGTGCAGTTGTGTGTTGGAAGGCAGATAATATTGGGAAATGACTACTTTGTGAATAAAAAAAGGCATCAGTACTTTTTTAAAAAGTGATGCCGAAGGAGTTTTCCTTATGTTTTTGAACTCATCTGAGTCTAGTCTTCTGGAGTATGAAAGGATTTTTTGCCATTCTAATAATCTTCTAGTCATTTTGTGGGTCATAATAAATTCCAACCCAGAAATCACAAGCCACTACCAATGTGTGGAAGTAGAAGCATTAGAATTAAACATATGTTTATGGTCCTATAAAAAAAAAAGAATGAATCATGATTAGCTGGGCTTCTCAAGTACGTGACCTGAAGAATAGTTTGTTGTTGTACTATTTTGGAGCTTTCTAAGTAGTCCTTATCACAGTCTTGAAAGCCATGTAGACTATCTGGCTGCCCTCTACATGAGCAGTAAATCATACCACAAAAAAAAAAAAAAAAAAGCCCCAAATGCATAATTCTACAAATCCCATTATACAGATCGAAAAGCTAAGACTCAAAGCAAACCAGAAGCAACTTGTTGGACACAGATTTGGTTCCTTTCCCAAAGAAAAGGATAGTTGCCTTTATGGCTGAATATGGAAAAACGTTTTGCTTTGTTAATGAATCCTCCTTGATTCTGCTGACAAGCAGCACACAAATATGCTGTATTGCTTTCAACACCATGGTCTTCACTTCTTGCCCATTCTCTTCTTAAGAAGGGAACCAAACAATGGTAAATTGTTTTTTGTTTGTTTGTTTGTTTGTAAAAGATTCCCTCCCTGAAGGTAGGCTAACTACAGATAATCTTTCAAAGGGAAAGACTCAATTACACATTTTTCTCTTGAGTCACAAAAATAGCTCTTTTGGATTCATGATGGAAAATGCTGTCCACATCCAGAAAAAGAACTATGGAGTCTGAATGCAGATTGAAGCATATTATTTGCTCTCTTTCTCAATCTCTCTCTCTCTTTTCTTCTTTCCCATGGTGTCTCTCATTGTTTTTAATTCTTCTTTGCAACATTACTAATGTGAAAATAGGTTTAATATGAATATATATGTTGAGCCTATATCAATTTACATGCCATCTTGGGATGGGGGAGGTGAGAGATGGGGATAAAATTTAGAACTCAAAATCTTACCAAAGTGAAAATTGAAAACTAAAAATAAAGAAATAAAATTTTTAAAAAGTTAAATTGAAAAAAAAAATAACTCTTTTCCTCTGATAAAATTGTAGGAGTTTAGGGAAAGAAAAAAATCTTTTCATATTAGTGCTCTTGCCAACAATTTTAACACACTCTAGAACACAGTAGGTAGGAGAGAAGTCGGTAACAAGAAGCCCATGTTTTCTGGAACGTCTATCTTTGGCTGTCCAGACATGTTTACTATGCTACATTCTCTGCAGGTCTGTCTGCCTAATATGCCATGTTCCTCCCACTTTTCTGTATAACGTAAAAACAAGCCAAAGATGTCTACAAATACATAGTCAACCAATTATACTTAGCAGCACCCAGTAAGATACAAGAAATGCGTGGGAGACAAGTAACAGAAACACCTCCAGTTGTTTTAAATACAGGAACATGGAAGGAGAAGAGGAGGCGACAAGGAAGTCAGATGCTTTTGCAACACAAACGAAATTGCTTGAATGAAACAAAGCCAAGATGATCAGCAACCATTGTGTCACATGAACTTTTTTAAGAGAGAAATATCTGTAATTTCTATGTTGTAATTTTATGTATGTTTTTTAAAAAACGAAAAAAGGAAGGGTTTGGACAAAATGATTTCTAAGATCCTTTCCAGCTCTGATGTTCAATTATGCTAGAATTCTAATAGGAGAATTTAGGAGAGTAATTATTTGGAACCTTGTCTCAGGTGGTAACAGATCTCAGTTATTACTAATCAACCTTATATTGTACTACCAGTAGCAGGTACAGGACTTCTGAACATCTTGGCCCTGAGGGCAGGGATGATGGGTTATACATCTTTGTGTCTCTCACAGTACCTAGTGCCCGCTACCTAGAACCTAGCACCTAGCTAACACAGTTTGTTGCACTTGATAGGCACTCAACAATTCCTTTTGTAACTAATGAATGACCAGCACCTACTCACTGAGTCATCCAGAATCCTGCATTTCTTGGGTAAGCTAGACCTGCAGTCTAGATTAGTTTGTGAGCTCCTTGAAGAGAAGGATTGTTTTTGCTTCTCTTTGCATCCCCAGCACATATATTGTGCCTGGCACACAGTAGGTACATAAGTAATGCTCGTTGATTTATAGGCATCATAGTGACGGAGATATTTCTACGGAGATATTTTACCTAAACCAAATACATTTCTGATGTTTGCTTCACTGTGTGATGTTCAAGAAACATAATTTCTGGGTAGTTAATCATTTTATTAATAATGCTAGCATTTTATTAATAAAAGGAACAGTCATTTGGTTGTCTCTCTCAGACCAAAGACAATCAAACCAGTGGACTCACTACTTATTTGCCCTTAGAAAAGTGGGTGTTCCAGAGGTGGCAATCAACTCTGATTGGTTAACAGTTAATGATAGGCGGACCTATTCCAATGAGGGGTTGGGAGAGTGGACAAAGGGACTATCTCTAGACCCAGAACACCCACAGCCTCCTATACAGAAGATCTATGTCCACCTGAATTAGCCTGAGTGGAACCCAACAGGCAGGAATTCATTTTACACTAGAAGTCTGATCTGCTTGGGTAGAGTAGCAATACCCAGGACGAGGAGAATGTTAATCTTATCTTCCATCCCTTTCTTTGAGAGACTGGGCTTTGGACAAGGAAATAGGACAGGGAAAAAAGCTTGGGTCTCCCCAATTTGAATAAGTGGCTACTAATAAGAGAGAGAAATAACTGTTTCTCTCAACTGTGTTATAAAGATGTATAAGTTAGTATGAGAAAGTAGAGTGAAGTTGCTTTTTATCTTACTCCCACAATTCTCTCAATACTCTATCAATTAGTATTATAATAATTTATTAGCATAATTAAATATGCAGATCCTGGTAGAACTAGATCTAGAACCAGTTCTTATTAGTCCAAAAAATCTTTGACATGTCTACTAAAATAGAATCTAATGGAAGTAGAGGGGATAAATCTTGAAGAATAATTATTAAAGAGGGAGAATAATTATATTCCTTTTTATGACAGTAGAATTGATCACCAAAAATATTTAAAAGAAATCAAGTTTCCACAGACGTTAGGTTAAGGTTTTATGCTATTGCAGTGAATGTGGACTCAAAATCTCCAGAGCAAGGCTCAGGGTTTCTGGAGTACTTCTGGGGTGGGGTGGGGGGAGTTCTGTAGTGCTATCAAGTTAAGCCCCCATTTTAATGTGTTCCAATGATTAGCTGCCCAATTCCACCTAGCCAATTAACATTAATTAGCTTTTACATAAGGATATCTATTATGAAGCTATAGCAAGATTTCAAGTTGTAGAATTCCCCCCCCACAAAAAAAAAAAAAACAAAAACAAAAAACAAACCTGTACCCTTTTAGTCCTCGGGGAGAGTCAACATTAAAGAAATTTCTATAGAGCATTTGCCCAATGAAGGCCAGCGCTGTTCACATTTCAAAATGTGGCATGACCAAAGAAGTTATAGATGAATGAGTTAGTATGGCTGCTACAGCTAGGCTAGATCAAACAAGTTGATTGGTACTTCACTGTCTCTCGCTTCAGGCAAATCCAAACATGCACTTCACCTCTTAGACTTCTGGTGACTTATTCTCCTAATCTTTTGAGGCACACAAGGTCATAACTATTTTCAATTTCTTTCACTTAGAAATGTGGGGTGGAGGAGAGGGAGAAGAACCCAATAGAAACAGAAGAAGCAGCAAGGTTATGTGCTCTTAGCCTCATTCTAGCTCTGATAAAAGGCTCTTCCCCATCCACAGGCTCACTGCAGCTCATCCTCTTCAAATACCAGCCAGGCAGGAGAAAGCCAAACCAGAACAAGAGGCTTGCTTTGGTTGGTCAGTATCTTTTAAATGCATCCCAGTTCTGATTGCAAAATCAATCAAAAAGGTTCCTCTTCAGCACATAAAGAGCAGATTGGACCCAGTTACAGAATGCTTGCACATGCTTCAAACTGGGGATCAGGGCCCTTCCATTATACATCTTCATGCATTTCTGGAAGCAAGCTTCCCAGCATCTTCCACAAAGGGACTCCATCAGCCAAGCACACAGTACATGCTCACCAGCCCTCCTAAAACAGTTATGTCTCGATATTTCTCTTGCTCTGTCAGTAATGCAGTAGCCAAAAGACATTACTTTTTGGTGGATAGAATCTTCTCAACCCATAACAATTATCGACTTTTCAAGGTCACAGTGAAGTTACAGTGGAAATAACTGACAGAAAACAGAAAAAAATAAGCAAAAAAATATTGTTGTATCTTTGCCAACTTCCGTGTGGGTAATTATTAGAGTTTCTCACAACGGGAACATTCCAAAGAGATGGAATCTGCTTTGTTTAATTGGTAGCATTGCGGGAATGGATAAGAATCTGGCCTTTGGTTAAAAAGGACATCAAGCCAGCCTTTCCTGTTTGCCACCCCCCTCTTCCCGCCCCTTAAATAGCAAACACTTAGAAAATAATTCGACTTTCTGAGGGAATTGTCCTCCATCACAGGAATGATTGCATACAACATGTTTCATTCTCTCATAACAAATTCAGGTTCTATAGAACCAATTCCTTCCTCTCTTCTTTGCTGCCGTTGTTACCATTGTGTCTGACTCTTCATGACCCCATTTGGGGTTTTTCTTAACCAAGATACTTGAGTGGTCTGCCATTTCCTTCTCCACCTCATTTTACAAATGACAGAACTTAGGAAGATGGGGTTAAGTGATTTGCTCAGGGTCACACAGCTAGTAAATGTCTAAGGCTGGATTTGAACTCAAGTCTTTCTGACTCCAGGCCTAGTGTTCAATCCACTACTCCATCTAGTTGGCTATCCTCTCTCCTTTACAGGACCATTTCTTTTCTCTCTCCTTTACAGTCTCACCACCACCAACTCAAGATATGCACAACCTTATACATACCATACTTTTTCTCTTCCTATTTTTCTCTTTTTCTCTTCCTATTATTGAAGTAGCTTCTTTGACTAGGGCACATAAAATATTTTCCTCTTTTCCTCAAAGAATCTCAGGATGCAGTTCAAATGACATCTCTTCTGGGAGGCCTTGTCATATTCCCTCAGTTATTAATTCCCCAACCTCTCACTGAAATGACTTTGTACATTTTATGTACTATATGTATGTCGCTTCCCCCTCTTCCCCACCCAGGACTGTAGGTCTATAATAGCAGAGATTGTTGCATTTTTGCCCTGATGTTCCTAATGCAGTATGGTACAGTGAATACAGAGCTGTCTTCCAAGTCAGGAAGACCTGATTCGAAGTCTCACCTCCAACCACATACTGCCTGAGTGATTCTGGGCAGGTCACAGTAACCTCTCAATGCCTCAGGCATTGCAGAGTAGATGTTAATCTGTACTGGTAAAAGGAGTTCCTCACGTGAAACTCCCTATGTTGATGAGATCATAGGTTTTATACTTTCCCCTCCACCCCCAAATCCCAAGTGCAGTGCTTCACACATAATAGGTGCTTAGTAAATGCTAACTGGGCAGCTAGGTGGTCACAGTGGATAGAGTGACTAGGCCTGGAGTCAGGAAGACTCATCTTCCCAAGTTCAAGTCTGGCATCAGACACTTACTAGCTGTGTGACCCTGGACGAGTTGCTTAACCCTGCTTGCTTGAGTTTCCTCATCTATAAAATGAGCTGGAGAGGGAAATGGCAAACCACTCCAGTATCTTTGCCAAAAAAACCTCAAATGGGGTCAGAAGAGTTGGACACAACTGAAAAAAATGACTCAACAGCAAGAAGAAAAGTGAATGAATTGAATAAGTGAATGATTTCAAATGGTAAAAAGAACTTAGCTTTACACACAAAGAGGAAAACAGAAACCTGGGCAGGCTATCATGTCTGAAACCAATATGCATAAATTTCTGGATCCTTTTGTATTCCCCTTTCCTTAAGCTCTTGCAGCATAACAATCCCAGCAATGTTTCATTGCAGATGTAGAAATATAAGTCTGTATATAACACATTACAAGCTTACAGCATTTTTGCCCTGTACTTAGTTACATTTTGTTTATCACATTATCATAAACAGATGGACTGTGATAGCAAAATCACAGCCATAAGCCATCTGTTAACAATACTCAGGAAAGCTCTGAGATCTTTCATGTCGAGAATCTGATTCATGAAATTTTTGAGATAAAGTTTAAAATTTGAAATTGAGTATTACTGATGTTGATTGTTCTGTAATCAGGTATTAGAGCTATCAGGCAAAGCTTGAGAAAGCATTTCGTGCATAACATTTCCCAGAGAACCCCAGGAATTTGGCATCCATTCATTCATTCAAAAACCTGTCAGTTACCCTCAACCTGGTTTAGCCCTGCTGAAATGGTTTCACCATGGTATGGCCACTGCACATGCTACAGCTTCTTGGAGCCATAGGTAAGAGTTGGGTGCCAGGTGGATACCAAAGATGGGTGAGCAGCAGTCCAGGTCATGTGCAAGTTAAGATACGGGGGCAGGTAGGTGGCGCAGTGAGTAGAGCACTGGCCCTGGAGTTAGGAGGACCTGAGTTCAAATCTGGCCTCAGACACACTTACTAGCTGTGTGATCTTGGGCAAGTTACTTAACCCCAATTGCTCTTTCCCCCTTCCAAAATAAAAAGATATGATCCATGATGTAATTGGTTCTCTTCAATGAAAAACAACAACATTCAACAATAGCGAGTTTTTTTTTTCTGTCTTTTTATACTTGACGCTATAGAAGAAAGTTTGCAAAGGAGCAAAACCTATCTGATTTGTCTAGACCAGTTCTTCTAAAGCTGACAAATGGGCAATAGACACCAGAGAAGCTGGGAATGAAATGTTCTGTGTTGTTGTTGTTCAATCGTTTCAGTTGTATCCAGCCCTTCGTGACCCCATTGGAGCTTTCTTGGCAAAGATACTGCAGTGGTTTGGCATTTCCTTCTTTTACAGATGGGGAACTGAGGCAAATAGGGTTAAGTGACTTGCCTACTGTCACCCAGCTAAGAGTCTGAGGCCAGATTTGAACTCAGGTAGATGAGTCTTCCTGACTTCGGGCCCAGCACTCTTACCACTGTGCCACCTAGCTGCCTTACTATAGCTACACTGACATTTTTTCAGTGCTGAAGTGATTAATAATAAAATGATTCTGATATGCAAATGGATCTGAGGATATGTGATCTCACTGATGCAAATTTATTTTTACAATTCTGTGTAGGTGGCACCCAGTCTGCCCATGCTTACCTATCCTAGGCAACTCTTGTCCATATCTTTGCTTGAGTTAACCATAAGGGGCAGGGGACATCCAATGTGCTGGGGGCCTGCCTTGGTTTCTCTTGATGGCCCCAAGATACCAATGGATCACCCAGGTTATCCAGAATCCTCACTCTTGTCACATGACCAGCCCAAATTTTTGTGTATATGCTTTGTTGACAGCCTTTACTTGGTTTTTCCTTTAATTCCCTCTTTGTAATGTGTTGCAGTTTAGCCAACTGATACAACAAAGTAAAAAGGGGAAGAAAATAAACATTCATAAAGTACCTACTATGTGCCAAGCACTGTGCTAAACTCTTTCTTTACCAATATTATCTCATTTGGTCCTCACAACAATCTTGGGAGGTAGGTGCTATTATTATTGCCTCTATTTAACAGTTAAGGAAATTGAGGCAGAGATTAAGTGACTTGTCCACAATCACACACAAATAGTGACTGAGGCTGGATTTGAACTCAGGTCTTCCTGAATCTAGGCCCAGCTCTCTATCTATTGCTCCACTTAGCCACCTAAAAAAAAGATGAATGATTATAAGAAAACATATACCAATGAAATAATTCAGTTATTGGTGATTGTAAAATATATTGCTAAACAGTTATTTTCTGACCTTCTCAAATGTTTTCTCTTATAGGACACATTAAAGTCTTCATGCTCAGCATTACTCATCTACCCAAAAGAATAGGACATTATAGAGAATTTCCTGCATTGTTCAAGATACAACCATGTTTAGAGCAAACAAACACACACAACAAAACCCTTCCCTACCAACATCTGTGTGCAGACTACGCCCATTGCTTAATAACTGGAACGACAGCAGCCACAGATCAGTTTCCATAGGAGGGATGTAAATCTTTTTTTTTTTTTATTAACATCTTTAGTTTTCAGCATTAATTTTCACATGCGTTTGAATTACAGATTTTTCTCCCCATTTCCACCCCCCCACTCCAAGATGGCGTACACTCTGGTTGCCCTGTTCCCCAGT
>CM053622.1:149793711-149815405 GCA_028646595.1 Phalanger gymnotis | reverse complement strand
AATAATTTTTAAATTCTCTCTCCTGGATCTATTTTCCAGGTCAGTGGTTTTTCCAATGAGATATTTCACATTGTCCTCCATTTTTTCATTCCTTTGGCTCTGTTTGATAATATCTTGATTTCTCATCAGGTCACTAGTAAATCTTATTTCTAGATCCTGAGAGCAGCTACACTGCCGGAGCAGCTCATTTATACTGTTCATAGAGGATGTTACTGGATTCAGATAGATACAAAGTGAACAACATCCATGTGTCTGTATGGTTCTTTTTTTTTTTTTTTACATACTTTTATTGATTGGGATTAATTCTCTTTTGGCTTCATGACCCTAACTTCTCTGGACCTCAGTTTCCTCATCTGTAAAATGAGAGGATTGGACTAAGTGACGTCTCAATTCTCTTCCCATTCTAGCTCTATGGTTGTGCAAGTAAGAGATACTAATTATACAAAATGTTGCTGGTCTAGAATAGACCTGGCCTAGAAAAGAAAAGAGCAATTCCCTAAGTTATAAACTACTCAATCAGAGACATAAACTTAGCTGATTTCAGATATGGCATCTCAGATTCACTTTGGTGTCAGCAAATGTTAAGGTTCTGCCGTCTTTACCTATGCTTACAACACATTTTCCAATGCACTTACTAAACTATTATGGACACATTTTTAATCAAATTATTTTATTTAATGAACATACTGGTCTTTATCATCTTAGAGCTTAGGCAGATGGCATGAAAGAAACATAGAATTTTTATCCCCATCCATAAGGTAGTATACATCCATCTATCCATCCAACTATCTATCTATCTTTCTATCTGTCTGTCCATCTGTCTGTCCGTCTGTCTGTCCATCCCTCTGTCTGTCCATCCATCTGTCCATCTGTCTATCTATCTTTCTTTCCATCCATCTATCTATCTATCTATCTAACCATCCATCTGTCTAATTATCTATCTGCCATTCCTCTGTCTCTGTATCTCTATCATCTCTCAATGTATAGCTCTCTCTCTCTCTCTCTCTCTCTCTCTCTCTCTCTCTCTCTCTCTCATGCCTTTCTCTTCTCTCTCCCTGTCTCTCTCCCTTTCTCTCTTGACCTAGGATTTCACTGTTTTGCAAAGCTCCTATTGAAGAAACTCTTTTTATCAATGCAGATCAGCAATTGCTCTGCAATTTAGAGTCTTAAAGATTTGCCTGATGCACTGAAATAACCTGCTGGCAGCAAGTAGCCAGAGACAGGCCTTGGACACAGGTCTTTGTGACTTGGATAATTACTTTCTATCCCAAACTCCTCTCTGCTGCTTCAGTATTTAGCATTAAAACCACTTTATTAAACACTTGTGTAGTATTATATGAAGCATTATACAAGGTGCTCCAAAAGTCTATTAGAACTTAAGACTACACTAAGATTTTTGAGACACCATGTGCAAAATATGCTGTGTCTATTTGAGTTTCTCCCATCTAGTTTACAATCTAATATGTCCTAGGAATTTTTGAGTAAAATTTCCCAGGCAGCTTCACTTGAAGAACATTTCAGATTCATCTATTTCCCACTTGGGTGTGTTGTTGGGGAACAAAACTATTCCTCCGAGCCCTCAGAAATCATTGCCTTCTGTAAGACATGCAGTCTTTTGTTACCATATGGAGTAGTGACAGCTTGGAGGTTAGATTTGCCTCTGAATATTTTCTTTTTTGAAACCTGCATTTTTCCATTTCAATATTTTTACTGTGAGTATGAGCAAGTAGCACCATTGGGGAGACCTTACTCATCTCAACATCTCTTATTTCATAGCACCACCTCCCATCAGTTTTTGAGTGGCCACTGCCCCTTGGGAGGGAACTGTACAGGTTAAGCCTAGAGATGTGTTCTATGCCTGAGTGTTATTCACTGTCTCTTACTGTCTCTGTCTCTTTGTCTCTGCTTTTCTTTTTTTTCTTTCTGTCTCTGTCTCTCTGTCTCTCTCTGTCTCTCTTTGTCTCTCTGTCTCTTTTTCTCTGTCTGTCTGTCTCTTTGTGCTGTCTCTGTCTCTGCTTCTCTTTTTCTCTTTCACTCTGTCTCTTTCTCTCTCTATATATGTATTGTGAGTGTGTGTACATATATATATATATATATATATTATACACACACATACATCCTTAAGTTATCTCATTCATCAAAGATATGACAAACGACATTACTATAGAGGCAAAAATTTAAGTTCTTAGAAGAACAGGGCAGAAATTCTTTCCTGAAGTAAATAGTAATGAATTTTTTCTTAGGTACGATTTGATATTGGCAGAGGGGGTATCAATCCTTTTAGCCAACCACCTATGAGCAGTGAAAGTCAGGCAGCTCAATGTGTGGTATCTAAGGTTATCGCTATTCTTCTAGGACACAATGGAAGAATTCATGAATTCCATCAATTTAGAACTTCCTTTCTTCCTCCTTCTCCTCCTCCTTCCATCCTTCCCTCCTTTCCTCTCTCCCTCCCTTCCTTCCTTCTCCCTCCCTCCCTCCCTTCCTTCCTTCCTTCCTTCCTTCCTTCCTTCCTTCCTTCCTTCCTTCCTTTTTTCCTTCCTTCCTTCCTTCCCTCCTTCCTTCCTCTCTCCCTCCCTCCCTCTTTTCCTTTGTTCTTGATGTGTCAACTTCTGGTAGTCTTTTTTAAAATTATGCATCAGTGAACAGATCTTTCTATAGTTAGAAAATTCTTCTGTGTACTGGTATTCTTCCTCTTATTCTGTTTTTGCTGTAGTTCCTTTGAATTTTTTAAGTACCTTCTCCATCATCTTAAAGCTTATAGGGAAGGCATGGAACAAACAAGGATTTTAGAGTTCTGGATATTTAAGTTGAGATGTTTGCTTTGTTTGCTCTGGAGAAGAACAATTTCAAAAGAGGGTCTTCCCAGCAGCTGCAGTAAAGACATATAACCTTTCTATGGGTCTCGCCACTAGAGGGCAACACGATCTCATAAGCCTGAGTCTAATTCCCTGTGGCTGTGGTGGTGGCCTACCAACATGTTTAATAAA
This sequence comes from Phalanger gymnotis, assembly GCA_028646595.1. NCBI lineage: Eukaryota > Metazoa > Chordata > Mammalia > Diprotodontia > Phalangeridae > Phalanger > Phalanger gymnotis. The sequence continues at coordinate 149,812,415 of CM053622.1, read as the reverse complement.
GACCTGTCTACAACCAAGGTTACTTCATAGTCAACAGCACACTCTTACCACAGAAGAGCCTTTTGCAATTAATTCTGATAGAGCAAATGCAGTGTGGTGTAGGCAGTAGAGGGCAACCTTGAAGTCAGAGAGAAGTGTTCAAGTGTCACCTGTGGCACACACTAGTTGTGAGACCCTGGGCAAATCACTTAATTTCAGAGTTCTCTCAGAGCATTCTAGGGCAGATAGGTGACACAGCAGGTAGAGTGCTGGACTTTGTCTTCCTGAACTCCAATCCGGCCTCAGATACTTACTAGCTGTGTGACCCCGGGCAAGTCTCTTAACCCTGCTTGCCTCAGTTTCCTCATCTGTAGAATGAACTGGAAAAGAACCATACTCCAGTATGCCTGCCAAGAAAACCCCAAATGGGGTCACAAAAAATTGGACACAACTGAAAACTGAACAAAAGGTAAAAATGCAAGGCCATAAGACATTTAAGAACTGTAGTTTTGTATAAGTGTGAGAAGTTTTCTCATATGGATCAGATCTAGATCCAAAATCAACAAACCAATGTCACAGGAGAAGAAATCAAATCTTGATCCTGTGAAATGAAGCTGTGTTTCTGGGTTTGGTAAAAGAATTTTGAGAAAAACTCTTATGCGAAAAAAATACTCACAAGGAGAATTATTACTTGTAACCATTAATTACTATACTACTTCTCTAATGTGTTAGAGAGTGTTATTACATCTCTAATGTGTTATATTATGGGGCAATAGGATTAGAGCTTTAAAAGACAATGGCGATTATGTAGTCCAACACTATAATTTTAGAGATGAGGAAATCAAGGCCCAGGAATTGGAAATGACTTTTTTTTTTTAAGATCACATAGGTAGTAAATATATTTTTTCTTTGACCTGGAACCTCTGCAATTTGGCTATGACATTCTTAGAAATTTTAATTTTAGGGCTTTTTTCCGGAGGTAATTGGTGGATTTTTTCCCATATTCCCTTTATCTTCTAATAGGTATGAGCAGGTTTCATTCATTTGTGATTTCTTGATGTATGGAATCCAGGTTCTTTTTTTGGTCATGTCCTTCTGGTAGATTTTTTTTCCCCTCCTTGACTTGATTTCTAGGTCAGTTGTTTTTGATATGAGATATCATACATTTTCTTTTATTTTTTCAGCCTTTTGACTTTGTTTTAATATTATTGTCTAATTTTCAAGGAGTTTGTTACTTGGGTAAAGTTTTGCATCTCTTGTACAGAAGTCTTTTAATTCTCCTTCCAAGTCTTCTTGTCCTCTCATTTCTTTTCCAAGTCTTTCTTCTAGAGAGCTCATTCATTTATAACATGATTTAAAAAAAAAAAGTTCTAGCTTTCTTTCAGAAATTCTAGTTGACTTTATAGTCACACTGTGTCTTTCTTTTACTCTTTGCTTGTAAATGCTATGGATTTGTTTTCTTATTCTAGTTTGTCTTGGGTATCTTTGGCTCTATAATTAATCTTAATTGTGGTATGTCTTTTTTGTTTATTCATTCTTCCAGCCTAACTTCCTCAGCTGGGATTTTGAGCTAGGGCCACGATCTGCATACTTAGATGGAATTCCAGGGTCTTGCTCAGTATTGATCTGTGTTCTCTAGGGTCCTGTTGCTGCTTTCTTCAGGTACTGAGCTCTGTGTTTTTCAAGGCTCTCAGGGGCGACTCAGGCCAGGGAGCTTCAAGCTTTCAGTATGACCTAACTAGTCTAATCTAGGGTGAAATCAAGTCTTCGGCTTTCTAGTCTGAGCTTTGCAAATTCCTGAGACTAGTTTGGGTCTGGGTGACACAAATGTAGGATTGCCCTTGGTCACAAGTCCAGTACACTATAGTTGGCTCCAGCTACTTTCAACTAGTTTGAAGGCTCAGCTGATTGAGAGTAAGACTGATGTAGTTTCATTCCTGTTTCTATTCCCTGCATAGAGCCTCTGGCTGTGGCCAGGATGCACTGGCCAGGAGAGTCCCCAACAGCTGCAGCTTCAGTAAAGACTTATAACTTTTCTATGGGTCTCACCTTTAGAAGGCAACACAGTTTCATAAGCTTGAGTCCGAATCCTTGTAGCTAAGGTGGTGGCCTACGGCCTTGATCCTTGCTCTGGTACAGAGCTGGAGGTCTTAACAGGATCAGAGTGACCTAGCAGCAGACTGGCTCCTATTCCTGCTCCCTGTGAGGTAAAGAGTATTAGTCCCTGTCCACATAATGATCCTACTCTTTGCCATAGGTTCTGGACTCTGGTGTCAGTGATACAAAACCCACAACATCTTGTCACCTTTTAAAAAAAAATTAAAGTTCTAGATATTTCTTCGGATCTCTCTGATTCCTCATGGCATGTGCAATTCTGAGTGGAAATTAGAGAAATGTGACAGCAAGTTCTGCCTAAGTGGGCATTCAAGGTGTGTAGACATTTGGATCTGGAATTGCTATGGGAATCTTCAAGAGATGCTATAGATAAGATGTTAGCAAAGAGAGAAGTTGGAAGTCTTGTTTAAATTCAGAACAAGACTGGTTGTCCCTGAGAAATGAATGAATGACAGCCACATGGAAATGGGTGCAGGGTTTGATACATGTTGAATTCTATGTTAATTGCCTCCTCTTCAGTTTCATTACATGTTTTTGCTTTGAATTTGTAATCATCTGCTTGGTTTTAGTTGTCATCTATTTAAACCCACTGCTCCCAAGCTCCCACTGATGCTTCTTTTTACTCATCTTTTACTATGTGGGAGTGGGGCACCTCAGTCAACCATGGCAGATGGTAAGCAACTAACCACCCTGTAGGCTGGTAAGCACAGTCATGATTTCATCATTGCCTGTACTTCCTCCTTTGATGCATATTGTAACCACTTCCCACCTTAGTAGATGTACAGTTGTCCTGTAATCTTGGACATTGTGCCCAAGAAAAGGGCTCCATGCACAAAATGCAGCTGTTTTTGACTTTATGACACAGAGTCATCATTTCCTAGCCCTTTTGTATTTTACTGTGTTTCAATGTCAGCAACTTGAAGGGAAAGTTCCCATCTCCAGGCTAAGGGGTGCTGTTAATCTTTATCTTAGAAATGCCTGTCAGACTGGAAATCCAATTAATGTACTTCCTTTCCTAGCTCAGGTTGGTAACTCTTCCCATTTCCTTAGCTTATGGCTGATGACTTCCCTTAGGGGCTCTCTCAGAAAAATAATCTTTTTCAGACTTTGTCGCTGCAGGTTTATAATAGAAAAATGTATCACATTTATGATATTAAAAAGTAATAGATGCTTCCCACTAAGAGCAAGAAAAGGACCAATTTTGTGACATCTTATGAAATTTGCCAATGAAAAATTATTCTAAGTCAGAGTTGGCTCTAACCTAACTTTCAGGCATAACTCCCCCCTCACAGGCTGTCACAATTGAAATTAAGGTAAACCGAGGCACCAGTCAAATTGGCATCCTTGATATTCCCTGTATGTGACATTCTATTTCTTGCCTCTTTGCTTTTATAGGTTTCCCCCTCTGGCTGAAATTCTCTCTCCTTAAAGACTCAGATGAAGTGCTCTGTACACAGGAAGCCTTTCTTCATTTGTCCCCAGTTAGCACTTCCCTACTTCCCATTAAAATTCTGTTGCATTTATTTTATTTATTTGTATACATCCTTCCTCCCACACCCCTCCCCCTACCTCCCATTATAAGCTCCTAGGTGGCAGGGACTCTCATTTTAATTTTCCTATAACTAGCACCTAGAATTGTGCTAGCCCCGTAGCAGGTGCATGATAAATGTTTCTTAAATTGAAATTTCTATTCTACTATGTTATAGAAATGCTTGTTTTATTTCTCAAGAATAAAATAAATAAAAACATAAAGAAATTGACATTTTTGTTATGTGTAGAAAATTGAAACTCATAATTACTATGAGGCAACCAAATGGTAGAGTGGATAGAATGCCAGGCCTGGAGTTAGGAAAATTCATCTCCCTGAGTTCAAATCTGCCTCAGACACTTACTAGCTATGTGACCCTGGGCAAGTCACTTAACCCTATTTGTCTCCATTTCCTCATCTGTAAAATGAGCTGGAGAAGGAAATGCCAAACCACTCCAGTATCTTTGCCAAGAAAACCTCAAATAGAGTCAGGAAGAGTAGGATAAAACCGGGACATGACTAAAACAACTTACCTGGACTGGTTTTTAAAAAATTAATTAATTAGTTTTTTTAATAGCAAAACTACCAACACACATTCTGAACTAAACTGACTAAATTAAAGAAGCAGAGGAAACTGGAATTACACTATACTATATTCCATTGGTCATCCTTTTACCAAGTCCCTGAGGTAATAACTACTCTACATTGAGGTCCTTCTGTGTTGACAAGCATTAAGTTTACCCATTTTGTTTCTGCAACTTCTAATTTTAGTGTTAAAGTGTTTATATATTCTGGCTTGACTTTCTTATTATCTTCAATAGGCAGCTTGATGGCACAGTGGAGAGAGCCCTTGTCTGGAGTCAGGAAGATCTGAGTTTGAATCCTGCCTCAGACACTTTCCTGTCTCTGTGACCTTGGACAAATCACTTAACATCTGTCTGATTCAGTTCCCTCATCTGTAAAATGGGGGTAATAATAGCACCTACCTCTTAAAGTTGTTGTGAGGATCAAATGAATCAGAAGTTCACTAGGATTACTGATAGCATTGCCTGATAAGGATATTATACATCACACACACGGCTTGAATTGTGTTAAGAAATGAATAAAGCACATTAATTGGAAGAATTCATTGGCTGTTACCATGTTCCCACCAGAAGAGTGGAAACTAATAGATAAGTGAAGTCACTTTGGGCACCTGGCCTGTGTGGTCCTTGACCTTACTGTATAACCAATAGGCCTTGGAGCCGACCCCTGGAGGACATTCTTAGGTTCTTAAGTTATTAAAATAAGGAAGGGAAGGGAGAGAATACAAACATTTCTTCCCTTTAAGATTATTGACCTTTGATTTTAAGCTGTTCAATTTCTTGTGTTCATAGCCGGAGTTGAGATCCATGCATTTCCCCTTTGTTCATTGAGTATAACTTAGGGATGCTTACTTACCATCAGATAATATTAATTACTAATGCTATGTCTAATCCAGTTAATTCCTGACATACAGAGGGTGGCAATAGAAAAAAGCCTTCAGGACTCTGCAAAGAAGGGCATCCCCTCAGAGATCAAAGTACTTCTAATTGCTTCATTTCCCACCCTTAAGTATCAGATTTTATCCACTAAATTGAAAGTAGACACAGTCACATATATGACCACTGGCTCTGTAAGTACCCCACCCCCTTTTAGAGGGTGACTACTGGCCTTGCAAAAAGTACCCCACCTCCTTTTTTACAAATAAGTAGTTTTGTCAATAAAAACAATAGGCATGTTCCTTTTAGATAAATATTTTGTATTTGTGACTTATTAAATCCAAAAAAGCTGTACACTGTGACAACTTCTCTAGTGCTGTTCCAGGCTAGTCTCCAAGGAGGACAGGGAAAACTTGGTTGATCTAATGCCTGGGGCTATCTGTCCTCCCTAGGAAAACAAAGATTGCTTTGGGTAAATATTTTTCATGAAGAAGTTCTTGGCCCAGGCAATCAATCTACAGCCATGTCCTCAATGAGATCTTATGACCTCCTAAAATCCCATTTGTTGGCCAGCTATCCTCCGGCTTGGTGGGTATTCTGAGACTGTGCTCAGCCAATAGCTTTTTGCCCTCTCTGCCCCTCTCCCCGCCCCGCCCCAGGCCCCCCAGCCACTTTCGCTTGGAGAGCTGGCTCCTCTAAGAGAAGGAAGCACCACTATTCATAGATCGAGAGTCCAACCAACAACCTGGAGGAGGAAAAAACCAACCCATTTCACATTCTTGATCAGATATGGCAGAAACCCTGTCTGGATGAGGACATTACTTTGTACTGGCTTTCAAAGGCATTCTTGGTCAGTGTGTTTCTGGGCACCCACATAAATAACTGACAGAATTCATCACAATTAACCTTGTTACACTGAAACTAAAAGAAAGCAATCCCATCTCACCAAACCATTGTTTCCCTTCCCTCAGAGCAGCACAAAGATCTCTCTGAATTCTATCCCCTTGGCTCCTTAGCACTGGTTATTTACATAGCCAGGCTATAGAGAACACTTGTTTCTTTTCCTCCTGAAGGTTGAACTGTACAGGAGAGGGATGGGAGGTCATATGGAGCTGGAAAAATTGGTCATTTAAAGCTTGCTGGGATAAAGGAGAGAGAAATAGGAGAGAAGGAAAAAATGTTGCAAAGGAGAAATGTACAACTGATGTCATTAGCAAGAAGGAATGGAGTTGGCTAGGTTTTGTGGGAGGGTCCACTCCTGACATTTACTCAGCTGGCATTAGTCCCTAAACATATGGTACACCACCCACCCCACTTCTACTGGGCTGTCTGGAGAAGAATAGCCAGGGAGAAGGGAGGGAAGGAAGTAGAATTCTATTGACTGGATTCACTTTCCATTATCATTATGTTCAAATTGTGACAGAACCTTAAATAACAATAGCAGTTTGGAGTTTGCTTGTAGGGCTGCTGTTGTGCGATTAAGAGGAGCTCCAGGTTTGATAGCTCATTCATTAATTACTCAATTATTCATCTGTATCTGTAGTAGATGCAAGTAAATTCAGCTTGTAGAGAGGTAGTAGTGTAGTATGTAGTATAACCGAGGCTCAGTTTTCTCATCTGCAAAATGGGGTTAATAAGTGTAATAAGGATAATCAAAGGAACTCTCTATGGATATGAACCCAGAACTAAGTCCCTTTCTAGTGGACTCAACACCTGAAGGACATGAAAAACCTGAGGTCTCTTGTTGGGTCCTAAAGACTTGACAATAAGCAGAAACCCTCCCCCTCCCCCCACAATGGTTCTAAAAAGGTCAAACAACCTTTACTTTTGCTCTTTCTTCCTCTCTTTTGAAGATGTGGCTTGATTCTCTGAGAGCTCTCTCTTGGAATTCTAGTGGAGATGGGGGTGGGGATGGGGGAGAAGGAGATTGCTCTCCCTCTCAGTAGCAGCTCTGAAGGCTATACACATTTTGCAGTGAGTACATGTGCTTGCCCAGGTGAGTTTGAGAAAGGATCTGAAGTCCCAGGCTAGTTTCCTTTTCTGCTTTGTGCTCCTGTGAGCACAGGAGATCCCACAGCACTTCTGAGATGGATGTCTCTAGCCTTGGCACTTGAGAGGTCCAGAGTCCATGAATTGGGTGGTTGTTGCCCGGTAGGAAGAGTTTTCTACAACTCACCCTTCTTAGAGGAGATGACCACCCTATAGTGGGTGGCTTAGTGAAACTCTGCCTGGCTAGAAGACATGGACATTGATTTGGTATTCATACATTAAAGATCTGAGATGAATATGAAATATCCTTTCAGCAGTCCTACTAGCCCCCAGGAACCTATCTCCAGTGAGAATATAATAGGAATAAAATGTTACTGTATCAAGTTTTAAATATTTGTCAATGCTAGCCTATGATTCTTAGTTTTTTCTTTAGTATTTGTTTGTCCCCAGCTACATGTAAAAACATTTTTTAACATTCCTTTTTAAAACTTTGAGTTCCAAATTCTCTCTCTTCCTCCCTCCCCACTCCCCCTCACTGAGAAGGCAAGCAATTCGATATAGGTTATTCATGTGTAGTCATGCAAAATATTTCCATAATAGTCATGTTGTGAAAGAAAATATAGACAAAAAAACCACAAGAAAAATAAAGTTTAAAAAAAGTATGATTCAATCTGTATTCAGAGATCATCAGTTCTTTCTCTGGATGTGGATAGCATTTTTCATCATAAGTCCATCAAAGCTGTCTTGGATCATTGTATTGCTGAGAATAGCTAAGTCATTCACAGCTGATCATCTTACGATATTCCTGTTACTTTACACACAATACATTTCACTTTGCAAAAGTTCATGTAAGTCTTTCCAGGTTTTTTTAAGAGCATCTCACTCATTATTTCTTATAGTACAATAGTATTCCATCATAATCACTATCACAATTTGTTCAGCCATTCCTCAATTAATGGGCATCCCCTCAATTTCCAATTCTTTGCCCTCCAGAAAAGAGCTGCTATAAATATTTTTGTATATATAGGTCCTTTTCTTTTTTATCTTCTTTTGGGATACAGACCTAGTAGTGGTATTGCTAGATCAAAGGGTATGCATGGTTTTATAGCCTTTTGGCCATACTTCCATATTGCTCTACAGAATGGTTCTACAGAATCAGTTCACAACTCCAACAGCGTATTAATGTCTCATTTTTCCCCACATCCCTTGCAACGTTGGTCATTTATCTTTTCTGTCCTATTAGCCAATGTAGTAGGTATGAGGTAGTACCTCAGAATTCCTTTAATTTGCATTTCTCCAATCAGTAGTGAGTTAGTACATTTTTTCATATGGCTATAGATAGCTTTGATTACTTCATCTGAAAACTGATCATATCTTTTGATAATTTATCAATTGAGAGATATCTCTTATTTTTATGAACTTGACTTCAGTTCTCTACATGCTTGAGAAATGAGGCCTTTATCAGAGAAACTTTCTTTGAAAATGTTTTCACAGTTGTGATTGCTAACTGGATTTCCCTGCATCCTATCCCCCCTCTGCCATTTATTTTATTTTCTCTCTCCTTTTACCTTGTCCTTTCTCAAAAGTGTTTTGCTTCTGACTATCCCCTTCCCCAATCTGCCCTCCCTTCTATCATCACCCCTCCCCCTTCCTATCCTATTGCCCTCCTACTTTCCTATAGGATAAGAGATTTCTATACCCAATTGACTGTAGATGTTATTCCCTCTTTCAGCCAATTCTGATGAGAGTGAGGTTCACTCATTCCTCCTCACCTCCCTCCTCCACTGCAAAAACTTTTTCATGCCTCTTTTATGTAAGATAATTTACCCTATTTGACCTCTCCCTTTCTCTTTCTGCTAGTACATTCCTCTCTCATCACTTAATTTTATTTTTTAGCTATCATCCCTTTATATTTAACTCATACCTGTGCCCTCTGTCTATATATGCTCCTTCTAACCATCCTATTATGGAGAAAGGTCTTATGAGTTACAAATATCATCTTCTCATCTAGGAATGTAAACAGTTTAAATTAATTAAGTCCCTTGTGATTTCCCTTTCCTGTTTACCTTTTTATGCTTCTCTTGAGTCTTGCATTTGAAAATCAAACTTTCTATTTAGCTCTAGTCTTTTCATCAAGAGGGCTTGAAAGTCCTCTGTCTCATTGAATGTCCATTTTCCACCCAGAAGGATTATACTCAGTTTTGCTGGGTAGGCGATTCTTGGTTGTAATCCTAGCTCCTTTGCCCTCCAGAATATCATATTCCAAGTCTTCCAATCCTTTAATGTAGAAGCTACTAAATCTTGTGCTATCCTGACTGTGGCTCCACAATACTTGAGTTGTTTCTTTCTGGCTGTTTGCAATATTTTCTCCTTGACCTGGGAACTCTGGAATTTGGCTCTAATATTCCTGGCAGTTTTGATTTTAGGGTCTCTTTCAGAAGGTGATTGGTAGATTCTTTCAATTTCTATTTCACCTTCTGCTTCTAGACTAATCAGGGCAGTTTTCCTTGATAATTTCTTGAAAGATGATGTCTAGGCTCTTTTTTTGATAGTGGCTTTCAGGTAGTCCAATAATTTTTAGATTATCTCTCCTGGATCTCTTTTCTGGTTTAGATGTTTTTCCAATGAGATATTTCACATTTTCGTCTATTTTTTCATTCTTTTGGTTTTGTTTTATTGTTTCTTATTTTCTCCTTAAATCATTAGCTTCCATTTGCTCCATTCTAATTTTTAAGGAATTATTTTCCTCAGTGAACTTTTGGGTCTCCTTTTCCATTTGGCCTATTCTGCTTTTTAAGGCATACCTCTCCTCATTGGCTTTTTGTATCTCTTCTACCATTTGGCCTAGTCTATTTTTTAAGGGGTTATTTTCTTCAGCATTTTTTTTTTGCGTCTCCTTTACCATGCTATTGACTCATTTTTCATGATTTTCTTGCATCACTCTCATTTCTCTTCCCGATTTTTTCTCTACTTCTTAGTTGATTTTCAAAATCCTTTTTGAACTCTTCCATGACCTGAGACTAATGCATATTTTTTTTTCTTGGAGCCTTTGGATGTAGGAGCTTTGGCTTTGTTGCCTTCTTCTGAACGTGTGTTTTAATCTTTCTTATCACCACAGTAATTTTCTGTAGTTAGAGTTTTTTTTTTTCTGTTGTTTGCTCATTCCCAGACTATTACTTGACTTTCAACTCTTTGTTAAAGTAGGGCTCTCCTTCCAGGATTGAGGGCATACTGTCCCTAGCTTCAGGGGTTTTGTGCAGCTGTTTTCAGAGATACTTCTAGCGACCTGTAATTTTTTAGTTTTTTCCAAGGTGGTATGATCTAAGGAGAGGTGTTTGCTACTCTCCTGGCCTGTACTCTGGTCTGTGAGTGACCACAAGCACTCTTTTATGCTCTGGAACTGTGAGAAGGGTCCTGCTTCCACTGTGGCCACAAGCTCTTCTGTGCTAGTGCTCCTCCTCACCCTAGGACCGCTACCTAGGACTATGACTTGGATCTGAGTAAGGGCAAAGTAACAGAGTCCTGCCTCAATGCTAGCAAAAAGCACCCTCTAATCTCCTTTTGACCAGTTGTTCAATTCCCTTACCATCTGTGAGCTGAGAGCTCTGGAAGCAGACCCTGCTGCTGCTGATTCAGTCACTCCCAAAACCTGCTCCTGGTTTCCTAGGTCTGGGACTGTGATGGCACGGCCTGCACTCCTCTCTCACTGTGGTGCAACAGGACTCCCCTGCCTGCCTTCCAAGTTGTCTTGGGCTGGAAATTTATTTCACTTCATCTTTTTGTGGATTCTACAACTCTAGAATTTGTTTAGAGTCATTTTTTTAAAGATATTTGGAGGAGTTTGGGAGAGAGCTCAGGCGAATCCCTGCCTTTACTCCATCATCTTGACTCTGCCTCTCTTTAGAGTTTTAAATAAGAAGCTGTAGCATGTGTAGTGGTCCCATCCCAGAAAACCATCTTGGCAGATGGGCTAAACCAGGTTGAAGGCAACCGACAAGCCTCAAACCAGTTGGTGAGGTAGGAGGATGTTTACACCAAGCATGTGAAGACTTTCCCCAGCAGAATGGGTGGATGAGAACAACTTATTCCAACCACCATGAAGACCGTAGAAGGTGCTGAGGAATATTTAGAGCTTAGTCAGACATTGAAGATGACAAGGTCATTCACTGTATCCTGGTCAATTACCAGTTATCTTGACTTTTGTCTTGCCATTGGACTTCTATTACTCAGGAAGAGAAAGTGAGGCTGATGACTTTAGGCAACTCTGCCTCACTTAAATCCAATTCATGTTCAAATTAAGGCATCGCCCTGTGATTTTGTTGGTGCTCTTTGAAAAAAATAACAAACAACAATAACACTTATTTCCTTGGTAGTAGAGAAAATAAATAGTGATTAGTACCTGATATCTAGAAAGGATCCTATAGGTTCCTTTTGGGGAGACTCTAGACATGAGACATGCTACTGTGGAAGCGTATTAAAGCCTCCTTTTTAATTCAATTGAAAATAGGAAGAAATAATTACTTCTCCAGTCTAAGGTCCTTTCCAGACTTACCTAAAGTACTTACTTTGTCCCAGCACCTTCCCACATTCCTTCCTACAGGAAGGAAGAAAATTTTATTAATACTTAATCAAGTTTCTTAGAAGACAATGCCCTCCACTAAATCCCTCCCCTTTCTTAGTCCTAATGCCTTTTTTTTTATTAAAGTATATAAAATATCAAGAATTAAAGCTAAGGACCTGGAAAATGGATTAAGGGTGATTAACCAGGCTTAGAAGGAAAAATACTTCATGTCTGGTTAAGATCATTGCTTTTCTCTACCCCCTGAAAGGACTGGGATCTTGGATAGCTGGAAAAGAGAACTCTTGTAGGGGATGCTCATAGAGGGCCTGAGTAATTTTAGGAATAAGATTCTCCCAAGATAAAGTGAGTATTGTTCTGAACTGATGAAGCAAAATATTAACTTTTACCCATATCTTGTGTGGTATAACTGTGTTTTATCACATTGCCATTTTTTTCTCATTCAAGAAACCTCTAAATGTTATTTCAAAATGTCTTGTGTGAGAGAGACATGTCTGAAGGTATGAGGGGACTCTGTTTGGACATTTCCTTCTTAGGCATAGCAATGCTTGAACTTAAAATAATGATAAATTAATAAAAATTATTTCTATCAGGATTGTGCTTACAACATAGAGTATTAATAATTTTTCTTTGGTATTAAGCTTAAAGAGATTTTCCTCAGTATTCTATCCTAGGGGTGGAGGGCATAATGAAATCAGAAAGGTCTATAAAAAGCCTGAGTCTTTTCTCTCTGAGGTCACTTTCCCCAGACTCAATCTGGTCAATGTGAACTCAGAGGCCCTTATGAAACCAGGGTGCCCCCTTGCTCATGGGTGACATATGGTTTGCATTGCTCTAGTGACAATAGGTGTGTTAACAGCATAGGCAATTTCATTTTGTTCTTGAGCCTCTATTTTATGATTAATTATTTATTGTCTAAGTTGTTTTTCAGTAATAAAATAAGTACTTATGTGTAGTTTGGCAATAACACATATGTCCCCAAGTCTGGCAACCAATTACTAATGACATGTGTGTGTTCCTCAAAACTGATAAACACCTGCTAATGATATGTGTGTGTGTGTGTGTGTGTGTGTATGTGTGCCAAATCTGCAAGATAAACCCTTGCTAATAATGTTAGGAAATTAAAACTTTGACTTATAGTTTCCTTTCATCGTAAATTTAGATAACCGATGTCCAGTCAGAACTGAGATGAAACACCCTTAGCCAGAACCATAAAAGCTGCTGGAGGCCTCAGCAATCAGCCTACTCCTGAATTGTGACTAGGATAGAGTCTTGCATCCCTTCACTCATTCAGAAATTCAGGCATCTCCTTAATTGATAAATGGTCAAATGAAATGAATAGGCGGTTTTTAGATGAAGAAATCAAAGCTACCTATATTCATATGAAAAAATGTTCTAAATCACTATTGATTAGAGAAATGGAAATTAAAATAACTCTGAGGTACCACCTCACATCTATCAGATTGGCTAATATGACAAAACAGGAAAATAATAAATGTTGAAAAAGATGTGGGAAAGTTGGAATACTAATTCATTGTTGGTGGAGTTGTGGACTGATCTAACACTTTTGTTGAACAATTTGGAACTAAGCCCAAAAGGCTATAAAATTGTGCATACCTAGCAGAGCACTAGTAGGTCTGTATCCCAAAGAGACCATAAAAAAAGGAAAAGGACCCACATGTACAATAATATTTAAAGTAGCTTTTTTGTGGTGGCAAAGAGTTGGAAATTGAAAGGAAGCCCATCAATTAGGGAATGGCTGAACAGATTGTGGTATATGAATGTAATGAAATACTATTGTGCTGTAAGAAAATGATGAGCCGGTACATTTCAGAAAAACCTGATAAGACTTACATGAACTGATGCTGAGTGAAGTAAGCAAAACCAAGAGAACATCATACACAATAACAGCAACATTGTTTGATGAACAACTTTAATAGACTTAGCTCTTCTCGGCAATACAATGATCTAAGACAATTCCAAAAGACTCATGATGGAAAATGCTATTCATATCCAGAGAAAGAACTATGGAGTCTGAATGAAGACCAACACGTAATATTTTTTTCTCTCTTTTTCTTTCTCATGGTTTTTCTCTTTTGTTCTGATTCTTCTTTCACAACATGACTATTGTGGAAGTATAGTTAATTAAAAAAAAAAGAAATTTGGGTATTGCAGTATTTAGGTGGTACAGTGAATAAAACATAGGCCCTGGAATCAGAAGGATCTGAGTTCAAATCTGACTTTAGATATTTACTAGCTGTGTGATTCTGGGCAAGTCACTTAACCCCTATCGCCTCTCAGACAAATAAACAAAAACATCCTGCTTGCTTGAGAATAGAGATGATCGATGGAGATTTTTCCAGAATGCTACCTTGGAGGAAGATACAGGGCCTCTGGTGGGGCAGAGAGGGAGCCTTGAAGTGACCATCAGTACAAGATATGCTTACTGATACCTTTAGGAGTAAGCTTTACTCTTAGAGGGATTGATGTTTATATCGTTGAATGGTCACTATAGTTTGATTACATACAATGATAAGTCTTAGTGTAACATCAACCCTAATAAGCATATGTAATCGTAAATCAATACATACATAAAACTGATTTTATCTTTGTTGGTTTGGCCTGTGATTTCATGGCATAGAGAATTTCCAAGGAAGAAATGTCTTCTACACTGCTGGGTTATATATCTTGTCTAGAGTAGCATAGCCAATAATTGTAAGAGGCAAGGCTTGAACTCATTTTTTCCTGACTTCCAGGGAGGCCCTGTATCTTTTATCCACACACCCTTTCACTTTTAAGCGTGCAAGGCTTTTATATCCTTCACTTCATATTATACTTAGGGAACAGGATAGTATAAGTATTTTCATGCCAACTTGATAAAAGATAAACTAGGCACAGAAATATCCCAGTCTCAGTCTTCACAAGACCAGCATATAAGTGAGCTATTCATTAGGTTGAAGTTGTTGCTTCTTTAATCCAAAGGACCCTCATTAACACAAATAGAATAAATGCATTGCCTATATATCCACCACAACTAGTCCCATGACCTTTTCCAACAACAGATTCCATAGATTCTATCTCCCCATATCTAGAGTCTTTGCACATTTTGACCCCACTTCTTTCAACCAAGAATGCCCTTCCATTCTTCTTATTGACCCTATTTTACAGATGAAGAAACTGAACTTCAGTTATACTATATCATCACCTCTCTATGAACCTAACTTACTAGCATCTCTTACAGAAACAGATGAATAATTGAGTGAATGAATGAATGAACTACTAAATCTAGAGTTCCTCTCAAACTCTCAACAATAACATTTTGCTTATCTATAATCTATTTATCTTTCAAAGGTAGTTAAGTCTTACCTCCTATTAGGGATTCTTAACCTTGAACTTAAAAATATTCTGATTACTTATTTTAATATAATTGGTTTCCTTTGTAATTCAATGTATTTTATGCATTCACAAACATTGTTGTCTGAAGAGGGTTTATGAGCTTCAGCAGACAGCCAAAGGGTTCCATCACTGCCCCCCCCCCAGAGATAGAGAGAGAGAGAGAGAGAGACAGAGAGAGAGAGAGAGAGAGAGAGAGAGAGAGAGAGAGAGAGAGGGCAATTTCTGTGCTACATGAAACTTTGCTTGATCTCCTTGATCTTCCTTCCTTGAAATCACAGAGTTCTTGTATAAATGCTGCCACATTCAGTTTCCTAGAATTTGTCTAGGTTTATCATCTATTCACCACTGCTAATGAGCCCTTACTTTTTAACTCTGACTCTCCCCCAATCAGCCAGAATTAATAATGTGACAGCACAGTAATGCATTATTACTTAAAATAGCATCCAAGATGTAAGAAGCCAATTCCAATCAGCTCTTCACCCTTTTCCAAAACTAAAAATTCCCGAACTCCTAAGGAATATAGTTCATAAGTCCTTTCCACTACCTTCATGTGTGGTAAACAACATGTTACTGTAACAGGAGAAGAGTTTTTTTAAGTCCCTTGTTGGCATTCCCATGTACTGTATCAGCATATGGCAGCAACATAGAGGGGAAAGGGTTTTATTTACGAATCTGAAAGGCCTCTCCATCTCCACATGAGATATGTAACTCATTGAAATCTTGCAACCGTGGCTTTTTCAGGACAGAAACATCAGCTGGAAGACATCTGCAACTGTTATTTCCCAGCATAGAGGAATTGAAAGCCTCAACAGAAACCACCCCCTCACCTCCTGTCCATGCCCCCACCCCAGTTATAAGTAGCTGTGGCTTCTTAGATCTGCTTTAATTTTCTTTTTAAAGTTTTTATTGATGTCTTTTGCTTTTATGTCACTTTCAGATCTAAATATGTCCCTATATCCTCCCCTACCCCGAGCCATGCTTTGAAGAAGGAAAAGAAAGCAGTTCAGCAAAAGTAATCAAGACATCAACCAAATCTAACAGTATGTTCACAGCCATGGTCTTTCCCCTTTGCAAAAGAAGGGAGGGAGGTTCTCTGCATCCATTTCCCCTTATTTCTCTTACGCTACCCTGTTTAAATCTTCCTGTGTCCTATCTCTATAATAAGAGTTTGTAGCCAATCTCTTGCCAGGTGAACTAGAAATTCTTGCATACAATAAGTCTATGCTGGGATTGCTTCATGACTTACGTGCTGTGTATCAGTTTGTGGGAAATGTATAGTTCCAGTTTCCTGCCCTTTACCCAATTACACCTTTGCTCTCTAAACCACTCATTTGACATTTAAATTCTTTTTTGCTGTTATTCAGTCATGTCCTACTCTTCGCGTCCCATAGTGATTTTCTTGGCAAATATACTGGGGTGGTTTGCCATTTCCTTCTCCTCATTTTACAGATGAGGAAACTGAGATAAACAAGGTTTAGTGACTTACCCAAGGTCACAAGGCCAGTGTCTGAGGCCAGATCTGAAACTAATGATGATGAGTCTTCCTGACTTCAGGCCACTCTACCCACTGTGCTACCTAGCTACCCAGTTCAGTTACATGTTACCTTAATTCTATCAATTTATTTGTTTTTTGTTCTTTTTAATTAATAAACACTTTATCTCTTCCTCACATTCTTCCCCTCCTCCATTGGAAAAAAGGAAAGAAAAAGAAAACCCTTGGAATGAATATTCACAGTCAAGCAAAATAAATTTCCAAGTTGTCTATTTCCAAAAATGACTGTCTCATTCTGCAATTTGAGTCTCTTGCCTCCCTGTCAGATGGGTAATATGCTTTATCACGAGTCCTCTGGACTTGCAGTTGATCACTGCACAGATCTCTGCAATAACGTTTTCATGTATGTATGTGTGTTATTTTACTCAGCTAGACTTTTAAGATGCTTGAAGGTAGAGACCAGTATTTTGCATTTATTTACTGACTTCCTCAGAAGCCCAGCATAGTGTAGGGCACATACTGGGTACCCAATAAAGAATTGTTAAATTGGGTCTTTGGAAGAGAACTTCTCAGATTACTGTTTGTTGTTGTTTATCCTTCATTCTCAAAGAGGACCAATGACATCAGGAGGGCGATGTCTTCACTTTCAAGTGAATTGGATTTAAGTGAGGCAGAACTGTGCAAACTCATCAGCCTCACTCTCTCCTCCAGAGTCATTGGAGTCCAGTAGCAAGACATAAGTCAAGACAACTGGAGATGGCCAGGGGTGCAGTGAAAGATCTTAACCTTTTTAAGCTAAGGTCTTTCCCAGGTCTCAGTTTATCTGAGGCAATGCCTATGCAGTAATTAAAGGCTAAATAAGATTGGGCAAAAGATAGCCTAGGGCTGCCTTCATAAAAGAATTAATCTGGGATTCAAATGAAGCCTTAAACCCAAATCACCCTGGCTCTCATTGCTTAGCCAATACTAGGCCCCACACTAAGCCTCAATTGGTTATTGTTTGGGTTTTATGGGCTCAAAGTGACTATAAATATCAATTGTTTCTGTTCTCGACAGAAACTGACTCATCCCCCAGCCCTTCCCCAGGGTCTTCTCCTCCCAGATTGTTTTTTTGGGTTTTTTTTTTTTGAGTAGGTAAAAGAGGTCATTTTGGCCACATTTCTTATCTACCCTTAATCACTGAATGGGTGGCACTGCCCTGCCTCACTTAAATCCAATTCACAAGTGAAGACCTTCTTAGGTCATTGGTCCTCTTTGAGAATGAAGGACAAACAACAATAACAACAAGAGAATTTTGTACTTCTCAGCTGTTTAAAGTAAAAGTCTGAGATCTTTACAATTACCTTGTTATATTTAGATATCAAGGACTAGCAAATATCTTTCAACCCCATAGACTTTTGTTCATTTCTGGCCCATCTCTCCACTTTTATCACTATTTTAACACCATGGCATTATCACTCATGCCATGAGCATTTTGGTCTTCCATGATTTTCTGCTCTCTCCATTTCCTCTCATTCTTTCTGCTGACCCAACCCTTCTTTCAAGGTCTAACTCATATCAGCTCTTGAATGAATCATTGATGCAGACTCCTGCAGCACTTAACTGTCTAGAATACTCCTTTAGACTTAGCATATGAAACATCAATATCACGGCCTCAGAATTTTTCCACTTCCCTTTTTCTTGATTTTTAAACATTTCTTAGTATATATATAGGTATATATTTATACATATGCTCCCTGTGAAGTCTTCACATTTTATTTACCTCACACAATTACTTACATTATTTATAACATAAATGCTATATTATTTATTTATAACACAAACATTATATTACTTATATATTACATTATTATAGTCATGATTTATATTATAATATATTGTTATTTATATTTTTATCTGTGTAGTCTATCTTCCCAACTAGATTGACTATAAGCCCAGTGAGAGCAGGGACTAATATCTCCAGTAGCTAGTTGTGTTGTTAAGCAAAATTGTCTCATTAGCATGGCTTTTGTTTCTTTTGAGTGGAAGTACTTTCAGCTGTTAAGTGCTAAGCCCCAGGCCCAGGGCCCTGTCAGGTGTGAAACCTGTGTGGGTGTGGATTGGTGACTTAGGAGGGGCCAGCTCGGGAACCAATGGTCTCTGGTCATTGAGGCGGGGCTTGAGAAC
>CM053622.1:149724558-149793211 GCA_028646595.1 Phalanger gymnotis | reverse complement strand
CTCCTAGTTGCCCTTGTGAAATGGGCTTTCTGGGCCTGGAGTCTTTTTGTCAAGATGTTGGAATGGGGAGGCTGGTTCAAGTTTTTGCTGTGGTGGGGCCTAAATAAATTTCTTGTTGTTTTCTCCTTAGAGAATCTCTCATACCTTGCGATTTCAGACCATTCAAACATATACATGATTATATTTGAGATCATAAATTTGGCCTTCCTACTACGCTAGTATAGTGCCTTACGTGGATCAGGCTTTCAATTTCCTACCAACTCCATCAAACAACAAGAAAATTGAGACAAACAAAATAGAACTATGCCTCAATCCACCAAATGGTCTAACAGGCATAATTAATTTTTAAAAACAACATATGGGAGAAAGAAAGGGGTAAATGTGCACAGTTAACTAGGTGTGTCCTCTTTAGGTCTTGCCTTGGGTTCTGTCACCTAGAATAAAAAGTAAGTGCCCAAAGATAATTGAACATATCTGTTTAACTCATTTCTCGCAGAGCTTAGATAAGGCCAAGGGGAGAGAGAGAATACATTTGTGAGGTGTGTGTGTGTGTGTGTGACAGAGAAAGAGAGAGAGTTCACATGTGTGTAATTTTAGAGGCTAAAACAATTTTTCTTTTCTGCACCAGCCCCCCCTAGGAACTGTAAGAAAACATTGCCCTTAGTCTGGAATGACTGTGCTAAGTTTCAACGCTGAGAGAATTTGCATTTTGTAGTCATTAGAATTCCACCTTATCTGTTTTGCAAAGCTTGAGAAATCTGTGTCTTAGTGTGGGGTACATTGGGTTCTTCATTTGTATTTCAGGTGATGTCATAGAGATACAAAAGTCCAGAGGTGTTTTAATTTGTTTTTAAAAGTCCAACCCTTTTGTTGTTTGTTAATAGATGTTGGCAATAGACCCATTAATTACTACTGTTTGAAGGCAGTCAAGTCCCCTCTTCCAACTTATGCAAACTAGAAGCCAAATTATCCATACATACATGCATAGGAGATGCTGTCACTTTAGGGATAACACCTGCTTTAAATTCAATTCAAAAAAAAATCTTTCTGAAGCTTTCTAAGCATAAGTCACTGAGCCTGGTGTTAAGGATACACAGATGGGGGGCAGGGAGAACACATTACTCAGTCCCTTCTGTCAAGGGGTGAGAGTGGGAGGGTGAGAGGGTGGAGGAGAAACAATCTATTAAAACAAAGAAATGCAGCCCATGTTTCCTTGACCTGGCCTCTCTGCTTTCAATGAACACATTCATTTTTGAAGCTTTACAAGACTAGGGGCAATATTTAAAGATGGTGATTTTGCATCTCAATTCTAATCCTATCTAGTAATTTTCTTTCTAGAATTTCAGGAAGGAAGAATATTTCACTTTTTTCTAAAAGAGTAAAGGAGACAGGGAGAGAGATTGAGATGAAAAGGTTTTATAGGGAGGGCCAATGAAACTTCTGGGAAAAATAGGAAAGGGAGAGAAAGGGAAGGAAATAAGCACCTACTAAGTGCCAGGCTTGGTACTGTTTTACAAATGTTATCTCTTCTGATTAAGACTCAATGTCTTAGCTGCTTCACCTTTCTTGAATTCTTTTTGAAATAGTTCTGGCCTCAGCCTTGCTATTTGATGGCTCAGTAGGTAGAGCGCCCAGCCTAGAGTCAGAAAGACCTGAGTCAAAATGCGGTCTCAGACATTCAGTAGCTATGTGACCCTCGGCAAGTCACTTATCATCTGTCACTACAGAAGGAAATGGCAAACCACTCCAATATCTTTGCCAAGAAAACTCCATGGACAGTATGGTCCCTAGGATGACAAAGAGGTGGACATGACTGAATAGACTGAACAACAAACCTGGCCTTTTCTGTAATCCTCCTCCTTTCCCAACCCTGCTGCATCCGATCCAAACAACACCCTCATCCTCCCCATCCCCATACACATGTATTTGAATGGTGGCACCATCTACTGGAGTTATATTGACACCATCAATCCTCAAATAAAAATGTCCCTTTTATAACAGCAGGAGATATGAGGGTCTGTTAGGGGAGGAGACAGCCCAGGCCTAAAGCAGGATATGGAAAACTATCAAGCCAAATGCATGGGAGGAGTAATAGAAAGCTAAGCGGGATGGTGGTAGGAATACAAGCTTGGGGGTGAGGGGAGAATTCTACCTCTGCTACCATATTCCTGTGTGACTTTGGGTAAGTTGCTTTCCCTCCCTAGGCTTCAATTTCTTCATGCAAAATGAGAATATTAGAAAGTTTATCTTTAGTTAATTTCTCTGTCAGTTTCAAATCTTGTGCTCCTGTAAGGACTCATCAGAGTGAGCTTAAAGGGGGAAAATCAGAAGGGGCAGGTTGACTGTGAGCTAATGTGTAAAGATGGGAGTCTAACCCTATCTGGGAGCTTTGAAACAGAAGACCAGTGCAAAAGTTGGCTAAGTTTGGTTGCTCCGGAGAAAGTAAATCTCTCCAAAAGAAAATGTTGGCAGTCCTTCTTTTCATGACCTCCTTTAGCTCAAGGTTGAGCTTTGTGTGGAAATGTCAGTTCTGTATCTTGACAGCTGATACTCAACAACTTGTCTGTCTTTCTCACCTACTCCCCACCCACTTATAGGTAGTTGTTCTTCTGAATCTTTAGCATCTGGAAAGTCTAGGGTGATTTTCATTTGTATAAGGCTTTTTCTCCTTTAACCTCAGAGAGGCAATTGATTTGAAGCTCATTAGCTAAGAGCAAGGCAACATGCAGCCATTATTGTTTATATGCATTCAATGACCAATAACAGATGAAGAGTTCTGCTTCTCTATCAAACTCCTCTAGCTCGTGTTGTTGTTGTTCAGTCATGACCCCAGGGACTACAGCACTCCAGTCACTTCTATCTTCTACTGTCTCTCAAAGTCTGTCAGTGCTCATATTCATTCATTCCATGACATTATATATCCATTTCATCCTCTGCTATCTTCTTTTTTTTTGTATCAAATTTGTTTTATTCTTTACAGTTCCTCATTCAGTTTGATTCAGTCTTTAGTGCTGCTTCCGTCTGAAGGAGCATCCTTCTGTAAGTCTCGCCTTGCCTCCAGTAGGCTGACAGAGTACAGTGGAGCACCCGACACAGAGGACCACTGTTTGCGCGTGGCTGAAGACAGTGGTGATTTTGTAGCACCCTGGGCACTTCACGTCCATGAAATACGAGTTGGAATTCTGCACCAGGTGCTTCTTCTTGTGTTTTGGCTTCTCCTCCTCGAGAGAGGGGTGCAGGAGGTCTTTCGCGAGAGGCATGTTGGCACGGGGAGATCTTCACTGCTGGAAAAAACTATCTTCTTCTTTTGACTTCAATCTTTCCCAACATCAGGGTCTTTTCCAATGAGTCCTGCGATAACAAGGGAATGTTGCATGCAAAAATGGGCATGATAAAAAATAAAAATGATAGGTATTTAACAGAAGTAGAAGAGATTAAGAAGAGGTGGCAAGAATATACAGAACTATACAAGAAAGATCTTAACATCACTAATAACCATGATGGTATGGTAACTATTCTAGAGCTAGACATCCCGGAGAATGAGGTCAAATGGACCTCAGGAAGCATTGCTAACAAAAAGGCTAATGAAGGTGACAGAATTCCAGCTGAGCTACTTAAAATACTAAAAGAAGATGCTGTTAAAGTGTTGCACTCAATATGCCAGCAAATTTGGAAAACCCAGCAGTAGCCACTGGATTGGAAAAGATCAGTTTATATCCCAATCCTAAAGAAGGGCACTGCCAATGAATGTCTAAATTATTCAACAATTGTTCTCATTTTACATGCTAGGAAGGTTATGCTTAAGATTCTGCAAAGCTAGCCTTCAGCAATATGTGAACTGAGAATTACCAGAAAAGCAGGCTGGTTTTTGAAGAGGCAGAGGAACTAGAGACCAAATTGCCAACATTCACTGGATTATGGGGAAAGCAAGGGAATTCCAGAAAAACATCTGCTTCTTCTTCATTGACTACACTAAAGCCATCGATGACAACAAAATGTGGCAAGTCCTCAAAGAGACAGGAGTACCATATCATCTTGCTTATCCCTGAGGAACCTGGATACAGGCCAAGAAACAATAGTTACAGTCAAACATGGAACAACAGATTGGTTTAAGATTGAAAAAGGAGTATAACAAGGCTGTATGTTGTCACTTTATTTATCTAACTTACATACAGAATACATTACATGAAATGCCAGACTGGATGAATCGAAAGTCAGAATTAAGGTTGCCAGGAGAAATATCAACAATTTCAGATATACAGATGATACCACTCTGATGGCAGAAAGTGAAGAAGAATTGAGAGGTGTCTTGATGAGAGTAAAAGAGGAAAGTGTAAAAGCTAGCTTGAAGCTTAACATTAAAAAAAAAAAAAAAGCTAAGATCTTGGCAATTCATCCCATCACTTCCTGGCAAATAGAGGAAGAAGAATGGAAGCAATATCAGATTTTATATTCTTGGATTCAAAGATCACTGTAGATGGTAATTGCTGCCATGAAATGAAAAGGTGCTTGCTCCCTGGAAAGAAATCTATAGAAAATCTCAACAGCATACTGAAGAATCAGAGACGTCACTTCACCAACAAAGGTCCAGATAGTCAAAGCTATGGTTTTTCCAGTAGCAATCTGTGGCTGTGAAAGGTGGATCATAGGGAAAACTGAATGTCACAGAATTAGTTTCTTCATTTGTAAAATGAGCTGGAGAAGGAAATGGCAAACCACTCCAGTATCTCTGCCAAGAAAATCCCAAATGGGGTCACAAGGAGTTAGACATGACTGAAAAATGAGTGAACAACAACACAAATATTTAATTAAAGTTCTAACCTAACTCACCTTGGACCATCAGTCTCTTGTCCTGGCTTCCATTTCGCTGCACAAGGTTCATGCCTTTGTTAAATGCCTGCATAGTAGAGAGTACTATGCTAGTTACTCATGGACTTTATATTCTCGTAGAAGAGATGTTGTCTTCTTCACCAAAGATGATCAAGTCAAGCTTGCATTTGTCTATCTAAGTACATTGGGTCAGTATAATCCATCCATTGTATCATACCTAGCTCACTGACAGTCATACAGGAAGTCTCACAATTGCTGGTATGATTTTGGTGATATATATCTATTTTTTAATAATTACTACCTATAAGATAACCCTTCTTTTTCTACTAAAAGGAGGGAGGAGAATAAAAAGAACTATCATATACAACTAAATTTTTCCTATTAACTAGAAAACAGAATGATTCAATCTATCACCCATTTCATTCCTAGAGTTCACGACAAGATAATACCTTTTATTAATATGCTCAATAAGGACAACAATAATAATATTTTTTTATTTACACCCCTAGTACTTAGCATAGTGCTTTGAAAATGGAAAGCGCTTAAAGCTTTTTTTTATCCATTCATTTATTCATTCACTCATCATTCACTACTTGTTGATTAAAAGTGGCAAAAGACGATAACTTTTATGTTTCAAAACTAGGCTTAAAGTGAGGTCTTTTGAAGTTTGGGCACAGAGAAATTTCTAGGAAGGAGAAATACAAAATTTTATATGACTGCTATGTTTAGCAGGTGAAAGGGACCAGGCTTTATGCCATTTCAAAGAACATACCCTTTTTCTTCTCCATGCCATCCTTAGAGGAGAATCCTAGCAATGACATTGCTGGATCAAAGGAAATTACAAGGAAGCTAATTGCTTGACAACATCCTTAGCAATATCAAAATTATCAGTTGAGCTAACTTTAAGTTATTGGGATTAAGGAATGTAATGATTCAAGTCTTTCCATTATCCCCTCTCAATTCTGGCCAGAACAATGAGTGTTCAAAAATGAGTTCCAACTAATTATGTTACCAAAATCCAGAAAGACAATATCTAACTTAGGGGAATGCTATAGATATAGTTTACCTAGATATTAGCAAAGTATTTGATAAAGTAGCTCATAGTGTTCTTATGGAAAAGATGGAGAGATATGGGCTAGACCAGAGGCCAACAACCTACAGCCCATGGGCCAAACCTAGCCCACTGGTTATTTTTCTGTGGTCCGTGAGCTAAAAATGCTTTTTAACCATTTTAAATAAAATTTTATTATATTTTAAAATTTAAAAAAACTGTTCTTAGGTCACTGGCTCTACAAAAATAGACAGTAGGGATTGGGTTGTAGCATGACAACCCCTGGGCTAGACAACAACGTGTTTAATGTAAACATCTTTAGAATGAACAAGCCATTCTTAATTGGTCTTCTGATTTGAGATAGAGCTGAGAATATATAAAGAATGAAATTCCTTCATTCTTTGGCCACTGAACAGCAGGCATAGATTCTTCTCAGAAAGAACCTGATTAGGAACCTGATATATGACCTGATTAGGCTGGAAATAGAAATAGTAGTAGGAAAGATGATGATGTTGATGGTGATGTTAGAACAGAGTT
The DNA here is from genome assembly GCA_028646595.1 of Phalanger gymnotis. NCBI lineage: Eukaryota > Metazoa > Chordata > Mammalia > Diprotodontia > Phalangeridae > Phalanger > Phalanger gymnotis. The sequence continues at coordinate 149,786,793 of CM053622.1, read as the reverse complement.
ATGAGGACAACTCCCTACATATAACACAGTTTGTATGGGATCTAAGATCTACCGACCTTACCTACAGGTCACCTCTCATCAAGGTGATTTACCAGGTGGCTTGGTTTATTCCTATAAATCTTATCCTCCTGAGCTCTAGGGTAATCCAGGTGCATATTTGTATGTTTCCTCAGTAATTAATAAAAAAATGACAAATCTCTCCATCAACTAAGTTCAGAGTCTCCAACAGCACCTCGAATACTATTTAGTTATAAACTTTAAACCTCTTTTCCCAGTGGTAATTATTCACATCTCTCTATTAAATCTCTTAATTTCCTAGGGGAAATATTTAAATTCTTAAATATATAGGTTATTAATAAATATTTATTTATAATATTTTATCTATGAGCTATATTTATTTTATTTGTGCAAAACCTTTTTAATTTCATATAAGCAAAATGATACAGTTTACTTCCCATGATCCTGTCTTTTGTTTGGTCATAAATTGTTCCTTATCTATAGATCTAACAGGCAAAATTTTTCAAGCTCCTCTAATTCACTTATTATATCACCCTTCATTTCTAAATCGTGTACACATTTTGACCTTATTTTTATATGTGGTGTAAGTTGTTAGTCTATAATAGTTTCTACTAAACTGCTTTCCAGTTTGGAACTTTTCTTTTTCTTCTCTCTTCCTCTTTTTTCTTTCTACCAGCTCTTTCAGCTCCCTTACTGCTGTATGGCAGGGAGAAGAAGAGAATCCAGACTTTCCACCTTTCTGTTTGGTTTGAAGTATGCATGTCTTCATGTTATTAGGCTCAACAAGGCTTAGAAGAGTCAATCTAATTCTACCTGTAACAGTCCAAAAATCTCAATTCGTTGCATTTTTTTTTTCTTGCTGTTATACGTATAGACCACAATGATTCATTAGGTTTCTGTTTGAACTTCTTATGCAACCTGCCCAGTTCCTTGGTGGTGAAGGCTCATCTGCCCCATCTACCCCAGGTCTTTCACAGGAAATCACCCTTTCCTGAGAAGTAGTCATAAGATAAGTCTGGGTCTTTTTTTTTTTTTAACCAGAGGTGGGAATTCCAAAGCCTCTTCCTCATTTTCACTGTCATTACCTTGTCTCGTGGCTCAGATTTTAGAAGAATATACCAAGACCAGAACCTCTGCAACAAGGACTTTTGGATCAGAGATCATATGGTAGAGTTCTGTCTGTGATCTCTCAATCTCTACCTCTAGGAGAAGAGATCTCTGGACTTACTTTCACAGCTGCCAGCTCCATGAGCTGTCCTTTTTTCTTTGTATGGTCCCTCAAAGCTCTTTCTCTAGTTGCTATATAAGCAGAGTCTTTGAGTCTTATGTTGCAACCTAGCTTCTGCCAGACAGTCAATAATGACCAAAGAATGCTGGACTAGCCATTTTCTTTACCATCCTGGGCAGCTTCCTCTAGCAACCAGAGAGAAAATTGATCGATCAGAGCAGGAGCCTATTCTCTGTTCTATTGAGGTGATTGAAAAGTTTCTTGCCATTGAATACCTTGGTATAATATCTGGCTATCTGATCCCTCCACTTTACTATTTGTAGTGCCTTTCCTCTAATTCAAACACATTGTGAACCATGAGGCTATCTTATCTCAATTACCAGCAGTGTCAAATGGCAGGGGCAGGCCCGATGTTGACACTCTTAACTCGGGTTTGATATGGGGATTAAAGAAGGAATTTGTAAGTCATAGAGCAGTTATCAAAGGGTGGTATATAATTAGCTCTAATATAGCAGGGATATGCAACAAGGGGTACGATGGTACTTAGCATCTATAGATACATGCCTCTTTTCTCTCCCCCCTCCCCCTCCACACTTTGTTTCCATATGAAAATATGCCTGGTCAGTAGGGCAGGGTACAGTGACTCACTTGGTCTTCAGACATCTACCAAATAAGAGAGGCTTGGACTCTGTGTGATTGAGATTAAGTAATCAGAAAGCTATCAAGGAAGGCTGAGACTAATCAAAGGAAAACACATCTTTATGGGAGTGGGGGGGTGGGGTGGGAGTCAGAGTGAATCCTAGTAGCTATGTGTCCCATCATACGCTTCCTTCAAGGAATTTTCCCTATCATTTATTCCTTTTCTCTCCTATATCTTCAGTCTCTTATTTTCCACTGACTCTTTCACTTCTTATTCTAAACTTAGGTCCTCCCTCCATTAAAAGAAAAATATTCCTTGATTTTACCTGTCCTGGCTACCATCTTCTCTTCATCCTCTTACCACAAAACTTGTCAGAGAAGTCTATCACTCAACACCTTCATTTCTTTGGCCATCAATTCTTTATTCCCATGTGATTTTTTATAATTTGATTAAAATTGCCTTCTCCACCTCACTAATGACTTTTTTACATTTAATTTTTGTTTTATTTTTTTCTTTATTGCATGTAAACAAAAATTTTCAACATTTCTTTTTAAAAATTTTGAGTTTCAAATTTTCTCCCTCCCTTCCCCTCCTCCTTGAGAAGGCAAGCTAATGACTTTCTAATCAAAAGATACAGTGAGTTTTTTTCTTAGTCTTCATTCTTGTTCTCTGTCACATCTGATGCTGATGACCACTTCCTTTTTGAAAGCCTTTCTTCTCTTGATTTCTACAACACTATACTGTCCTGGTTCTTCTTAGACATCTTGGGTTGCTCTTTCTTGACTTCATTCCCAGCCTTTAGCACAGTGCCTGGCACATAGTAGGTGCTTAATAAATGCTTACTGACTTTCTTTTCCCACTTCATTAAACCAAGTGATGTTGAAGAAAAAACAAAATTATTACAATACTTTCTAGGCACAAGTCTACTAGAGACAATTTTTGGTAATTTATCATTTTTCTAATTCAAGCACTATCCTGAGAGAGATAGAGACAGAGACAGAGAGGAAGAGCTTGGACATCTCTCTCCCTGGCGACTTTTTTTGAAGTAACATTTATAAGAATTTTCCTTGAACAAGAAAAGTTTCACAATATGATAAAATGTAGTTACACAGCTCAGGGTTAATATTTTGATTCATTGAATAAAACAGTAGTCAATGATCTTTCAGGCAGCTTCTAGAGAATCATTTTTGTAAAACCACTCAATCCCTCTATGACCACTTCTCTCAAGGGAGTCTCCCAAGGAGACTTCTTCCTTCTCTTCGAGAAATTGTTATCCCAATCCCTTCGAGGCATTGGGAAAAGGCAGCTCATCTTAGGTCAATCAATCAAGCATCCTCTTGCCCTTGAAAAGTCCCTCTGCGGCCGATGGGACAGAGAGGAGGGAGTAAGATAGTGTTTTAAAATTCATAGATATTCTTTCAGATTAGTCCAAAAGCTTTCAGATTAGTATACTTTTTATAGTGCTTTCTCAATATTACTAAAAAGGGAAATGGAAGGAGCTTTGTTTCACAGTATAGTCTTAAGACACAGCCATTTCCTCTGCTCCTCTCTAACACTGTCTATCTTGGAGATCTCCAAGGTGCTCATAAATTAAGGACCTTCTCTATGCCAGTGATTTCCAAATACCCATCTCTGGCATTAAAGTTAGAGGTTAATGAGTTTACAGATATTCCTGTATTCCAACTAGGCATAAGTCTAGTTCCTTGCAGGGAAAGGGCTTTGTCTCTTAGTTTATATTTATCCAAAAAGCCTAGCATAATGCTTTGCACATGGAAGATGCTCACTAAATGCTTATTGACAATAGTGTTGATGACAAGTACCAGGTCTTTTCTTTCTTCTGAATCTCTGCTTACATCTAGTGATAATGCTGTGAGAAACATAGGCATTTGGCATAGGTATAAATTGCATGCCTGGGCTAGGGGCCTTTGAACTCTAAACCAGCTATTATGCCTATAACTACCCCTTCTTCAAACACTTGCTTGTTACCAGGTCACAGAGAACTTTTTATAAACTACTAGAACACAATTTAATAGAAAAAAACATCTTCCCGTATTAACTAAATCCCCTTTTTTTTTTCACCAAAGGTCTTAATTTCAATCAAGGACAGAGCTTTCACAGGGGAGGTATTAAGTACAGTACAGTGGAAAGAATACTGAAATAGAGATGTGGAAAGTAGTCTCTAATTCTGGACCTGCTGTGGACTAACTGTGTAAGCTTGGGCAAGTCTTTTAACTTCTATGAAACTAAATTTTCTCATCTATAAAATGAAGGCAGCAAGTTTAATAAATAATCTCTAAGATTCCTTACAGCTCTAAAATGCCTGGATCTTGGTGAGCACAAATGGTGTTTATAGAGAAAAGAATGGAAATTTATAAATAGACAATGAGTCACAAAACTGACCATATTGTTACAAGCACTGCCTATTTTTCTCTCCACCAGTTCTGTTATTAAAGTTTCCTTTCTCTTAAAAACTTGACCATATTCTTCCATGCATTTTGTTGAAGACACCACTCTTTAATGTGCCTTGAAAATGCCCAAGACATTTTCTCTGGCTATTTCCCATGTCTGAATGCTCTCCTTCCTCATCTCCACCTCATGAATGCTTATTGATTGGCTGGTTGACATAAACATGCCTGAATACTACAGGTGTTTTGGCTGTTGAGTTGTTTCAGTTGTATATGACTCTTTGTGACCACTTTTGGGATCAATTCTTCCTGCCCAATATCTCTTGCTTTTGTCCTTTTCTCTCTACTGCCATCACCACTACCCTCGTTTGGGCCCTCATCAGCTCTTAAGCAGAATATTGCTTGCTAATTGACCTTTCTGTTTCTGATACATGATGCACATAGCAACTCGAATGACTTCTTAGGGTACAAGCCTGACTAATCGTATGAGTCCCCTACTCAAAAATCTTTCTCTGTTTAGGGCCTCTTTCTTGCCTCTAGGATAAAAACAAGAACTCTGAAGCCTGGCATTTAAAGTACTCCATAATCTGGCTACAAGCTACCTTTCCAGACTTAGATCCTGTTATTCTTCATACACTCTGTGACTCAACCAAATCAATCTACCTAATGTTCCCTAAAGGTGACAGGACAATCCATGTATCCATGTCTAGAGAGTCCTTCCCCCTTGCCTCACTTCTTAGAATAATGAGGAAGTCTCATACCTCAATCTCAATAATTACAGAGACCCCAGACTTCTTGTTTGAACCAGTCAATTCTAGGTATAAACTAGGTGTGAACAAACTCTGTTTAATCAAATAAGTATGCAAAGACTTAAAGCTAGCTGTGAAAAATCCTGTTGAAATCAGCAGGCCTTGGAAACAGATTGGATGGGGGGGGCAGTGACTCCTGAGATGTGAGCTTGATGGAATGAGAAGATGGTGGTGTCCTTGACAGTAATAGGGGAGTCTGGAGGGAGGGAGGTTTTAGGGGGAAAGATAATGAGCTCAGATTTGGACTTGTTGAATTTAAGATGTCTATTGGATGCCCCATATAAAAAGTATCCAGGGGTACACTGTGGAGATAAAATATTCATATGAGCATTCCTTAAGAAATTCTTGCCGTTATCCTATCAGCGTGTGGAAAAATAAAGTAGAATGAGGTGAATACACAATACTGAGAGGACATAGAAGAGTATAGAATAGATTGGGGTTAGGGAGAGGTCGTAGCGGAAGATTTCCTGGAAGACTTTCTGCCTTAATCTAAATTTTATATTCCTGTTATACTTGGAATGGAATTTTGAAATTATCTATCAACAAGTATTTATTAACCACCTGCCATTGGTGTAAAGGACAGGGCAGGCATTTTTGGCATAATACTTGCCAATTTGTGGAAGCTAGTGTAGCACCTGGGGGCAACCCCTAGCTTCATAAGGTGGTCCCCTAGCTACAGCTTCCCCAGGATTAAGGCCTTCTCTTGGTTGGTGTCCCCTCAATACTATTATTTACAAGCCTCACCAATGTATTTACTTTTGGTGTTCATCCGTTTTCAAAAAAGACCAATGGCATCATGAACGAGTGACGTCTTGACTTGCTGATGAATTGGCTTTAAGTGAGGTAGAGTTGAGCAAGTCATCAGCCTCACTCCCTCTTCCAGAGTCGTTGAAGTCCAGTGGCAAGATAAAAGTCAGGATGACTATCTGTCTAGGAATGCCATGGATGACCTTGATGTCTTCAGTGTCTGATCAAGCTCTAAGGGCTCCCCAGAGCCTGCTTTGGTCTGCTTCAGCGGCCTTCATGGCTGTTGGAACAATCTGTTGTCATCTGCCCATCTCTGGGAGAAGTCAAGTCTTCCAAGTCACCAACAGGTTTGTGGCCCATAGGTCATCCTCAACCTGGTTTAGCCCATCTGTTGAGACAGTTTTACTGCGGTGTGGCCTCTGCATTATACTACGACTTCTTGTAGCCACAGGTGAGAGTTGGGTGAGAGGTGGACACCAAAAGTGGATGAGCAGCCCTGAAAAGGGCTCTGCAAGCCCTCATACCAAAGGTGCTGGTGCTCCTTGAATACCTCATATGCCCCCATACACCTTTAATAGTCAGTCAAAAGTCATACTTAGTTCAGATGAAAAAACATAGTAAGAAAAGTAGCAATAAAACACCCCTCGCCCATAAACCTGAGATACGCCCTCCCACAAATACACACAGCATCAATGGGAAGAATGGATGCACATAAAAAACATGCATGCGGATAGGGAATATATATGGACAGGGCACACTCATGAAGAGGCATAAACAAAGAACATGTGTGGTTTGGATACATGCATGGAAGAGTCCACACACACACACACAGAGGCCGTGACTGCTCAGGGCACATAAACAAAAGGACAATTCACACCTTACTGGTGTGTAGTTAGTAATGTCTTCTCTAGCACCTAGGTGGCACAGTAGATATTATGCTGGAAGTAGAGTCAGCAAAACCTGAGTTCAAATCTGGCTTCAGACACTTACTGGCTGTGTGACCCTGAACAAGTGAGCTACCTTCTATCTCAGTTTCCTCATCTGCGAAATGGGGATAATAAAAGCACTAATCTCTCACGGTTATAGTGAGGGTAAAACGAGATAATATTTATCAAGCATTTTCCAAACCTTAAAGAGCCATATAAATGCTATCATCATTCTTATTATCATGATTATGATTATATCATCCTTCTGCTTCTGCCAGACCTGCTTCTTTGAACTCTGCTCTTCCAGATGGGGCAGCTGGGTGGTACAGTGGATAGAGCATGGGCATGGAATCGGGAAGACTCATCCTCATGAATTCAAACATAGCTTCAGAAACTTACTAGCTGTGTGACCCTGGGAAAGTCATTTAACCTTCTTTGCCCAGTTTCCTCAACTGTAAAATGAGCTGGAGAAGGGAATGGCAAACCACTCTGGTATCTTTGACGAGAAACTCCCAAATGGGGTCACAGAGAGTTGGACATGACTGAAATGACTGAACTTCCCAATGTGTTGTCTCAGAGGGAGGTGAAGTATGGTACTGCCAGGTTCAGCCCCACTGGACCTATGGCTATAGAATGACTAGGCAATAAATATACATAGGGGAAGGTACTGAATGACTTCACTTTGCTGGATCTCTCCTTTGCCCATAGCATATTTTGCCTTGTATTATACTTGAAGGACAGTAAATGTAGAGCTGAAAGGGACCTCAGAGGTCATCCAATCTAATCCCCTCATTTCACAGATAAGAAAATTGAAACTCAGGGAGGATTTGTCTGCAAAGGCCAGAGGTAGAACCTGAACCCAGTTCCTCAACCAGTATGCTCTTTCCAATAGAGAAATAAACAAACCCTCAACTTTCTCAGTTTTTCTTCCCTTGTGAAGTTACTTATCTTATTCTCTTTAGAGTCTTGGCTGAGTCTTTGGTTTCTGACTGGAGATTCTCCATGGCACTAAGCTCTTTAGAACAATTATTAGGATCTTTCCACCCACCTGATGTGTTCAGATTTCATCTTTTTCCTGTTTGCTTAGCTTGGAAACTCTATGGGCTCCTGGTAAATCTGTCCCCTGATTTTAAGCTCTAAAGGTGAGTCTACAAACCAAGTAAATGTAATAGGGGCTTAGTCAATGGTGCTCCATACTCAAAGCATTCGTGGTGTACTCTGAAATGCTACCAGCTCATGTGAAAGATGCTGGGGACCTCGTTTCCTGAAATGTGTGATGACATAATAGAAAGGTCCCAATTTAGAGCACATGCAGAGATTCATTAACTGGTTCTAGTTGGCTAACCACATGGTGAAGAGATAGACTGTTTATTGGGCTGAGATGCAACTGAGGTGCATTCAAAAGACATTAATGGACCAAAGCAAACCTCTGGCTTTTCCTCTTTCCTTCCCGGCTATATTTTAGGAGCAAGACAGGTTGTAAGCCTCTAGATGGTGGAGGGCCCATGGGCCCCTCTTCTTTGCCTTTTTGCATTTATTCTTTCCTGTTTTTAGGCACAGGAGTATTTGAGATAGTTATGACCTTGTAAGTTTCAAAAAGTCACCAAATTATGAGCCACTGAAGGTTTGAGATCCAGAGGTAAAGCTAGACTTTGTAGCCAGCCATGAGTAGCAACATCTCAAGCTGGCTATTTGACTCCGCATAGATTGGAGGAAGCCAAGAGGGAGAGACAGTAAAGTTGGTGGGATGATAGTTTATAGCAGCCACGGTAAGTTTGATTTCCTCTTCAGGGATCCATGATGGTATAAAAGTAAGTGCGCTCCTGGATGTTGGGGGCAGTTCTTTGTATCTTCCATTCTTGCTATATTTTCATAGTAAATATCCCTCTGCAAAAGCTAATCGAAATTAAGTAACTTTGAAAATGAGACTGAGGCACTAATCACTAGTAGTTGACATTGAAAAGACCGCATTAGAGTGGAGATTTAAACAAACAGCATTAGAGAAGAATCATTCTCTCTCCTGCTTCTCCCCCTCCCCACCTCAATCTCTCAGGAGTAGCCCTAGAACCCTGAGAAGGAGATATAGCCTCCACCAGGGAATTTACTCAACTGTAAGGAATTTATTCAACTGTTAGAGTAGGAGTTGGTATAAGGATCCTCAGAGTTTTAAAGGCTATATAAAGATCATTTTCCTAGTAACTATTAGATAGCTCTGGGGTTCAGGGTTTTTTAGTTTTCCAGGTCCAAAACTCTTCCAACTTTCCATATCAATGAATTTGCCCGAAAAGGCAGAGATAAAACTAAGCCCAGGGTGGGGTGAAGGTCACTGTCTCCTCTACCTGCCAGCTACATTCCTGGCTTTCTATGTGAAGATATAACCAGACAAAACTAAAGAGGCTTTGTACTTACCTTTATGTTAGAATGATGAAGTCACAGGTGATACCTGACCAATAGAAGAACTTGGCTGGAGGAGGCTGGTCAGTTATGAGACACAAATTATTGGTAAGATAGAATGGGGCCAGCTGTTGGAAGGTGTTGAAGGACGGGCTGAGGAGTTTGGGATTTACACAATAGTCAATGAGAAGCTCTCAAAGTTCTTGATTAGGAGAGTCACATGATGAAAACTGGGTTTGAGAAAAACTATTCTCACTTTCTGTACGTAAAAAAAATCAGAAGAGAGATTGGATATAGGACATAGGTCGTTTGACACAATAGCTCTCCCAAAGTGCTTGCTGGAAGCCACCCATAATCTCGGTCCCCTTTACAACAACATTGTAAAATCTAGAAGAAATGGGCATCATTTAACCTGGCTGAAGGGCACTCCTTGGTCTGTGTAACCCCATTCAAGTTGTAGAAGCTTTTGAAGCTGTTTCACATAGTCAGGTTTTTCCCTCTCTCTTATATAAAGATATGAAATCCACTGAGGATTCCCATATCTCACAGTCAATCTTTTCAGCCTCCCTCTATCAAACCTTTATAAAGAGCCATTGAAATGACAGGCTGAAAAATGGACAGATTCCAGTTTCCTCATTTCTCCTTTGTTAATCTCAGGCCAACTAGTTAATGAGTAACAGATACTAAGACAGGTTGCCAATAGGAAGAAGAAAAGGAGACCAAAAGAACCCTAGCAATGCACGAAAGCAACCCCAGAATAATTCATTGTATTTACATACTAAGAGGCAATGCGGCTAGTGGACAGAGAGTTGGCCCCAGTATCAGGAAGACCTGAGTTCAAGTCCTGCTTTTTACATATCCATACTGCCTTGGGAAAGTCATTTAATCCCTCAATGTCCTCCATTCCCACTCTAGGCTATGGTCTCCTTCAAGATTCAGTTCTTTTCCATGAAGCTGTTTCAAATTCCTAGCATGTGCTAGTGATCTCCTTTCACCTCTTCCTCTTCCCCACTAAAACATCTGGTATTTATTTTATATATGTTATTTTATATTTATATGTTTTATATGTTATCCTCCATAATAGATTATAAACTCCTTTAAGGTAGAGACCATCTTATTTTTGTCTTTTATCCCCCATGTCTAGCATAGTGCCTGCAAACACTTAGGAAACTGATTGGTTCATCTTCATTTTCATTATATTGGATAGACACGTTATGAATAACAAATGTCTTTTTAGTCATTTGTTTTCCTTTATTTCTGTAAGGAGTATTTCATAGTTCTATTTATGTAAGTCCTGGGTGTGTAAAAAATAGGCTGGAAACTATGTAAAGGTCCTAGGTATATCTTGATAGATGTGGTATCAAGTATTCTATGACTTCTATAGTTATTTTCAATGGAATTTCTTTTTCTAGCTCTTCTGGTTAGATTTTGTTGGTTATATATAGGAAGACTGATGATTTATGTGGCTTTATCTTATATTTTGTGTATCTTATATGACTATATTTCAATATAATTGATCTTTGTAACCATACGTATTTTATTTTATATATTTTAATTATTATTTTGAGGAGTCCATAGCCTTCACCAGATGACCAAAGGAGTCCATGACCCAAAGAAGATTAAGAACCCATGCCCCAGATGGTATATAGACCACTCCAAATGCAAGAATTTTAGGGAAGACAGGGTTTGGTGTGTTTGGTTCCCCGCTGCTATTCCTTCTGTAATCAGACAAATGACACAGGTCCCATAGCATGGTTTCCAAATGTTCAATTCACTATTCTAGTAGTGTTAGCCTTTAACTAAAGACCCCAAAACTTTGAACTCAACTGAACTCCAGATTCTTCCATATATGAGGGGGTAAGAACTTAGAATCTGGTCTAAACTGAATCTTTTGGAAGCAATCCCATCAAAATAGCTCATGGGACCATATAGCAGGCATATAAAAGTAAGCCAAATGTGGAGAAAAAGTATCTTTCCTCTACTAAATATCTTGCCTCCTCTGTCCCCAGCACCTACCTTCAAGTTTTCAGTGATTGAGGCTCATCCTCAGTCTCTAATTCATTGACTATGAATGCTGTACTTCTTCCTTGCTACTATAACTCCTCACTTCCACTTGTACAGTTCCTTTCATGCTCTCCAGTGGGCAGTGAAAGACCTGTTACACAACATATAAAGAGAAGTAGCCAGAGATTGAGAGGAGCCCTATATTCATACTATGTTAGCTTATGATAGGAAGAAGGAGACTCTACTTTTCCCCTCAACTTAGTGGGGAGGCTTCCAGTGTTTCTCCACTGCATATAATTTAGGCATATCCTTTTGATCAGATTAAAAAGTGTCCTTCTATCCTTATGTTCTTTAGTGCCTTTAACCTAAAGGAGTGTACAATTTTATTAAAGGGTTTTTTTCTGATATTGATATAATTATGTGATTTTAATGTATGTATGATTAATTATGCTAATGTTAAACCATCTTTCTAATCCTGGTTAAAATCCAACAGTGAATAATTTGGTGGGGGAACTAACACTTTAGTATCTGGTAAATTTTAATTTAAACATTTTATATCAATACTTATCAGCAGTATTTGCTTATAGGTCATTTTCTCTGCTTTACCCCTCATTGATCTTCATTAATTTTCATTAGCAACCATTGAGAGCATTGAATCACAGAATTTACAGCTGAAAAGGACATTAGAAACCAACATTTTTGGTCATAGGACTTCTTTACACTCATAAAAATTATTGTGGACTCCGAAGGAGCTTTCGTTTATGTGGGTTATATACACTGATATCTACCATATCAGAAATTAATGTCTTAGTGCTGAGATTAGCTGAAGATTTTCTGGGCATGATGAGATTAACAGGGGCCCCTCTGCCCTGGGCAAATGGACTAGACAATGAAATAATAATGTCCCTAGGTATGTGCAAAACTCTGAGCTTGCATATCCCTGCAAACCTTTTACCTCCATATCCCTGATTACCTCCTCTTCCTACCCACACAGCATGTTTTCCTCTATAAAAAATCCCTAGCTTCTCTTGGCTGGGCCACTATCTTCCTTATGGAGAAGAGCCTGCTGGGTACATCATTGCTGGTAATTAAGGTGGGAATTTTTTTTTTTTTTTACTGTTTTCTCTTTTAGAAATGATAAAGTAAACAAATGCCTTTGATTAAGCCTTACTAGGTGCAAAGCCCCAGGCCCACACCCTTTTGCTAATTAGGTGCTAAAGCCCAGCCCCATTCCCTTTTGCTGATAAGATCCAAGGTTGGCCTTTGACTTTTGGGCTCTCAGTCACTGGAAGAGTGGTGTGGTACTCTGGGCAGCTGCTTTAAGAGCCCCTGGATCATAAACCCAGATGTTGATGCTTTCATGGTAACCATGAATTGTGATTTAGTCTGTTTATATTATATATGTTTGTAATTTGTTTGTATTTGCTCTGAAGTTCAGATTGCTGGCTTTTCCTCCAGAGCTAAGTAAATGATATTTGTATGTTGGATTAAAGTAAGATTGTTAATCCCTTAAGGTTGCTTTCCTTAGTAAAGCAGATCAAAAGAACCTGTGTTAGTGTCCTTCTGTGTGCGGGTTGTTGTTGGTTTTACACAGCCACAGTAGCTGTTAGCAAATTGCTGCTACAATCATCCCACATAAATGCCTTTACTTGATCTGGAGATAGCCTGAGCTCGAATTCTTTGGAGATGACACCATGACACATACATGTTGTACTTCAACATTAGTATCTATTATGAAAATAGTTTTGACCTCATAGACCTCCTAGAAGGGTCTTGGAGACCAGTAAAGGTCTCTGGATCACACTTTTAGAACTGTTGATCTAATCCAGGGTAGCTAGGTGGTGCAGTGGTTAGAGTGCCAGGGCTGAAGTTAGGAAGACTCACCTTTGTGAGTTCAAATCTGGCCTCAGACACTTACTAGTGATGTGACCCTAGGAAAGTCACTTAACCCTGTTTTCCTCAGTTTCCTCATCTATAAAATGAACTGGAGAAGGAAATGACAAACCACTCCAACATCTTTGCTGAAAAATGACTGGATAACAACTGATCTAACTCAATTCCATCATTATATAAATGAGTAAACTGAACCATAAAATATCTGTGACTCGCTCAATGTTCACACAGGTGATAATAGATCTGCTACTGAGCTTCGCTCTTCTCTACCAAAAGACCGAACAAATTGACAGTGACGAGATGATGATTTTTCTTTCTGGCTACAATGGTCACTATATTGCTGGGCACTAAGGTACAACCCCTTCACTAGGTATTATGAAGCAAAGCAACATGGTGTTACCCTTCCTCCCACCTCTTCCCTACCAGATGGAGTTCTTGTATCTGTTCCCAAGGGTGGTGTGACTACTTTCCTCTTACCTAGTAACAGATAATGACCATTCAGTTATTTGCATTTCAATAGATTTTTGAAGTTTAAAAAACTAAATCCCCCCCAAAGATAATCTGTAAAGTAGAATTTCAGGCTCCTTCAGAGAGTTTTATGCTCTGATCAAAGAAATTTAAGTTCCATATTAGACCTTTTAAAAATTGATGTAGTATTAGGTTACCTATGTACTTCTAGAATTAAAAATCCTCACAAAAGCACAAAGTTAATGCTATTGTTTTAGGGAGAGAAGTATAGAAAATATTTCAATAATCAGGTTTTGCCCAAATGATACTTAGGAGAGTGCAAGGGACAACTTTTATCAGACCTTCTATAGTAAATATCTCTTCTCTTCTCCAGAAAAGGATTGGGCAAAGGATTGAGAAATTTGGGAGGAGCTTCAAATCCCTTGAAATTAAATCATGAAAATAGTTTTGATCATATGGATGTCCCTGAAAGGGTGTTGGGGACCACCCAGAGTCCTTGGACTACACTTTTAGAATGCTGATCTAGTCTAACTGTTGAGGTTTAGGGTTGCTGGAGACACACTGGATCTTGCTGAATGAATTCAACCCAAGCCTTCTTTCAGCCAAAGAAAACAAAGTTTATTAAAGGTTCACCAAGTTGGGTAGAGTCTTAAGAAATCTCACCATTAGTGATGCTTGTCTGACAAGCAGGCTAGATTCAGCTAAATTGGATATGAGCACTGTCATGGAGGCAAGATGGATCTGATATACAGAAAGATTGGGGGAGGCATCTAGGGTGGTCCTGCGGTGATGGGAAGAAAGGTTTAGGGAGGGTCTTGAGGAGAAGTCTAAGGAGGTTCTTGATGGGGCTGGGGTGAGGTCAGACTCTAGGAACTAAGAGAATGGGATTAAGAGTGGGAAGTAGCTGAAGGCTACCTGGAGATAACAGACGGTATAGGGCTAGGTTTAAGGGTATCAAATTTGGTCATAGACACTTTGATTGCATCTAGGGTGGGAAATAGCTGGACAATAGAGGGCTAGGCTAGGTAGAGATTTGGGCCTAGTGATAATGAAAAGCTTATGGCCTCAGGCAAAGGCCAGATCAAGTGGGAAGATTCAAGGAGAGTTCAAGGGGGGTCCCAGAGGCTGCACTCCCTCAAAACCTCCTCATTTAGTAAGCATATCTCCTTTGGAGATATGAGTCCTCTTTAATATTCAGGAAAGGACTACATCTTCCACCTTTCTCACACTCACTGCCCCACATCCTGCATTTAATTACTAGAGAGAACAGAGAAGCAGAAAGTAAAAACAGGGAACTGTTATAGTGGAATGATTTTCAATGTGTTATCTTTGGAGTCCATAAGCTATACTTTGCTAGTATTACTATATGCAAAATGACAGTATCTACATTTTTGTTTAGGTGGATGAATTATGATATTTTAAAGAAAAAAAAATCAAGCATCACTTCATTAAATTCATTCATTCATATATTTACTGAATACCTTCTATGGCCATAGCACTGTGCTAGGTGTGAGGGAGGAATATAGGTGTATATCACACACATGCATCTATATCTATATACATGCATCTATACACACACACATACACACACACACACATATACACCTATAGGTGTTACTAAACTTACTGCCTTCATTCTGTAGATGAGAAAATTTAGTTTCATAGCAGTTAAAAAAATTGCCCAAGCTTACACAGCTAGTCCACGGCAGGTCCAGAACTAGAGACTACTTTCCACATCTCTACTTCAGTATTTTTTCCACTATACTGTACTTAATACCTCCCTTGTGAAAACTCTGTCCTTTATTGAAATTAAGACTTTTGGTGGAAAAAAGGGGATTTAGTTAATATGGGAAGATGTTTTTTCTATTAAATGGTGTTCTAGTCATTTAAAAAAAAATTTCTGTGACCTGGTAACAAGCAAGTGTTTGAAGAAGGGGCAGCTATAGCTATATATCTATAGTATAAATTCTCAGGTAGTGTTACCTTACCAGGAGTTTATAGACTAATTATCAGGGACAATATATACATATAATTCCAGTCTCCTCACTCTCCAATCCGTTCTTCACACAGCTGCCAAAATAATCTCTAATTCATGATCCAGAACTGAAGCTGTGGTTTTATAGAGACTGGATTCAATTTAGAGGCTTCTTTTTTTGGGGGGGGGGAGGCAAGGCAATTGGGGTTAAGTCACTTGCCCAAGATCACACAGCTAGTAAGTGTGTCAAGTGTCTGATGTCAGATGTGAACTCAGGTCCTCCTCACTACAGGGCCAGTGTTCTACTCACTGTGCCACCTAGCTGCCCCTTTAGAGGCTTCTTATAACATCTTTTTTTGACTAATTTGCTTTGTGTCTAATTCTTCAAAACAAAACCCAGAAGGAAGCTCTTAGGTTCCACACAAGCACTCTGTCCAATATAGCATAAAATATAGGACAGATTCTCTATTTAACTGCCCCACTCCCCAGCAAAGAACTTGTACTTGAGCCCACAAATAAATAAATAGTATTTTATTTTTTCAATTATATGTAGAGACAATTTTTAGCATTCATTTAAAAAATCTTGAGTTCCAAATTTTCTCCCTCCTTTCCTCACCACCCATTCACTCCCTAAGATGGCAAATTAATTTGATACAGGTTATATATGTGCAATCATGTAAAACATATTTCCATATTAGTCATGTTGCAAAAGAAGAAGCAGGCCAAAAGAAAAGAACCACAAAAAAAAAAAGTGAAAATAGTATGCTTCAATCTACATCTTCAATCCATCAGATCTTTCTGTGGATGTGGATAGCATTTTCCATCATGAGTCCTTTGGAATTATCTTGGATCATTGCACTTCTGAGAAGAGTTAAATTGTTCACAGTCAATCACACCATAATGTTGCTGATACTATGTGCAATGTTCTCCTGGTTTTGTTGAGTCCCTAAACGGTAGATGCAATTCTCCTTCAATTTCTAGTGGGCCTCTAACTCTTCCAGGTAAATGACTGCCTTTTGTAATTGAATAGGAGTATTAGAATATGAACTCATTTTATATAAGATTCATTGAAAGTAACTCTAATATAGCAGACAAGAAATCAGGTGTGATATGTACTTTTTCCTATTCCTAGGTGGTTTTAATGTCTTCTTCTAGAACTCTATATTTTGCAAGTTTTTGATTTCATGTAGTTTGGAGAGTTTGAGTATTTGTTGTGACAAAATTGTGTGGTACCAATCAGAAATGCAAAGCTAGGAGAAAAACTGCAGCTTCTTATGCTCAAAGCATAGGTTACACTGAACCTTTATTAATCAGTGAGTCCCACTCATCATATTTTAGCTATCTTATATAGATTTTACCTATCTTACATAGATCTTTCTTATATAAGCAGGATGGATACAATGGCATTTCAAAGAGCAATAGGGGGAGAAAATGATTTACATGTCAAAGAATAGATGGCAGAAGGGGAAGATTCATATCAGGTAAAACAGGAAGCTAACTGGTTAACACAGGAGATGTAGTTAATATCTCAAGCTTGATTTTGCAGACTTCAGCATGCCACCTGACTTGGGCATCTTTTCTTTTTCCCTCAAAAGGGTAGGATTTACACGTTATTATCAAGTACAGTCAAACGCTATTTGGATATACACTCTTGTTATACTTGATCTTTTAGGGGAAATAGAAAAAAAATATAAACTGTATAACTTAGACAACTGACAGTTGTTTACACTGTTAACAGCATCCATGACTTCTTGAATTCATTGATTTGAACTTTCCCTTATTGGTTTCAGAAAATTCACTCACTTTTTGTCCATTTTTATAGAACTGAAATGTTGACATGCATTTCATTTTCTCCTGTGTACTAGCAACATCTCGACAATCATCTATATCCACTTCTACGAAGATCATGTCAGTACTTTTCACAAAATGGATGCAAGAAAGACGATCTCTTTGCATAGGTTATACCACGTGGCAGAAGAGTAGACTACTCTTAATTTTTCTCCAGCCACTTTCAATTTTGAGTCAAAGTTTTCCTTGTTCTGAATCTGTTTTACCATTTTTTTTTTTAGAAGACAGCTGAAAGGTGGTTTGGGACGTCAGATGGGGAGCAGGTGATCTGAGTGATTTGTGTGGTCTGGGAACAAGCCCCATTCCAGAGGCTACTCCAGTTTGCAGGCAATGCAAGGACTCTTGACATGTTGATCTTAAGTAAATGGCAGAATATAGCTAGAGACTTTCTTATCACATTGTGATGGCAACATCAATTAAAAAGTTGTTAAATTTTCATGGACCAAATTTTTTTCCCCTGGGAAATTGCAGGCAATACTTTTGTTTGTTATGATACTCTACTTTCAATATAATTTAATTATTGAATTCAAGGATATTTTGGAGTTTGTATTTGTAGTACAAGGATTTGTCATCTGTTAAATCAGAAATGCTTCAATATCATTTACTCCAAAAAAGGTTCACTTTTTTCTCTCCGTGGTAATACACTCAGATTTTCAGGATAAGTTTATTCTTGGTTGTAAGTCATCTTTTGCCTTTAGGAGTATTATCCAATATTTTCTCTGATTTTTCATAGATGCTAAAAGATCTTATATAATCCTGACTAGTTCCTTGGTACTTGAACTACTTCCTTCTGGATGCTTGTAGGATTTTTAAAATTTTTTTTGAGAGAAGCTAATTTTGTCTGTGATGTCTTTAGAACTTTTTCTTCCCTTGCAGGAAGTGATTGGTGAGTTCTTTCTATTTTTACTTTATTCTTTCTACTCTCTAGCTCCAGTAGATCAGGGCAGTTTTCATTTATAATCTCTTGAGATATAATGTCCAGGTTTTTAAAAATCACAGCTTTCAAAGAATTCCACAATTCTTAAATTATCTCTCCTTGACCTATTCTTCTGGTTTTGATATCAGATAGCTTAAATTTTATTTTTTTTAACCTTCTGATTTTGTCCTAATATTTCTTTTGTGTTGTGGAGTCATTGATTTCTTTTCGATCTATTCTAATCTTTAGTGAGTCCATTTCTTAGGAAAAATTTAGTACTTTCTCTTATAAGATTCTTATTTTCCTTCTAATTCTTTAAGGTCCTGCATTTCATTTTTAATCTCTAGTTCCATTTCTTCTGCGCATTCATGCAGTCTTTGCAGAAAATCTATTTTTCCCTTTGAGTCTCTTTTTTGTAGTTCTTACAGAGTTAATCTTTCTTTTTAGGGGGAGAGCTCTCAACTTGTAATAATTTTTTATACTGGGTTAGTGTTTTCTTTGGTTAAGCCATCTTTCTAGCATTAGTTGCCAAATTGTGGATTAGTGACAGGGACAGGCTCTCCTGCCTGCTGTGCTTTTGGATGAAGTAGTTGACCCTACTTTGTCTCATTTTGTGACCCCTAAGTCCTTGGGCTGATCTTCACCTTCTGGGGTTCCCAGAATACCTGAGGTTCAGAGTTCTGGGACTTCAAGGATGTTTCTAGTAGCTCATGACAGCGTTTTGAGTATCTTGGAGTCCCTGGGCTTCGCTGCCCAGGTCTCAGCAGTGTAACACTATGTTGGTTGCTAGTCATTGGTCCACTGCTGAAGGCTGTTCATTGTGGCTTCTGAGGTACCCACCTTAAGCCTTTCTGATCACACTGGGGCTTTCTTGGTGGAACCTTTCACTCTTGCTGACTCCAGACGCAGAGTCTTGCAGAATATACATGTCCTGTCTCTGGTCATACTGCAGGGTTCCCATATGCTGATGCAGGATTTGTTGGAGACACCCCTTTACCTATTACCCTTGTGCTTATAGATGACTTGTGCAGTTGTAGGATTGAAAAATTAACTTACTATCATACTGGGAGACTCCCTTGTGCTAGGAATTCGTGCAGCACTATGAAGTGCTTGAGTCAACAGTTATGAGTGAGCCTTTTGAGATTAGGAATTTTCTTTACTTTTCTTCTTTCCTTTCTTTCTTTATATTTTATCTCTAACACCCAGAATCATGTGTAGTACCCACTAGGCATTTAATAAATGCTTGTTGATTAATTGGTTCACCTGGAACCCCTATTATTGAGTTTTTCAGAGAAGCTAGAGTTTCAGTCACCTTCTCTGACATAACAATTCTGACATTCATTATATT
Source organism: Phalanger gymnotis (assembly GCA_028646595.1). Taxonomy (NCBI): domain Eukaryota; kingdom Metazoa; phylum Chordata; class Mammalia; order Diprotodontia; family Phalangeridae; genus Phalanger; species Phalanger gymnotis. The sequence continues at coordinate 149,767,174 of CM053622.1, read as the reverse complement.
AATGTATGCATGCTTTCCTTGTATAAGTTTAAGCGTCTCTTTTCCTCTTTCTCTGATCTCTTTGGAGTATGTGATAGTAGCAAATGCTATTAATAGTAATGCTAATAATAGTAAATGCTATTTTTGGTTGTACTTTTAAATTATTTTCCAGAATGGTTGAATCAATTTACAACTCTACCAACAGTATAATGGTGTTCTTGTCTTCCCACTGCTCATCTAACTATTGCATTTTCCTTTTTGGTCATCTTTGCCAATCTGATAGGTATCGGGTGTAACCTCAAAGTTACCTTAATTTTCAACTATGATTTGGAGCATCTTTTCGTATGATTGTTGGTAGCCAGAATGTATTCCCTGACAGCTGCCTATTCATATTGTTTGAATATTTATCTTATGGGGAACAACTTCTATTTTTACATATTTGAACCAAACCCTTACTTATCTTGGATGTTAGACCTTAATCAGAGAAAATTGCTACAAAGATTTTTTTCCCAGCTAACTCTTCTAATTTTAGCTACATTTTTGTTTATGCAAAAACTTCCCAGTTTTATGTAATCAGAGTTATCCATTTTATCTTCTTCAATCCAGTCCCATTTATGGTCATGAACTTACCCCCTTTCCATAGTTGTTAAGGATCCTCTAAAGTGTTTACGTGGTCTTTTATATCTTGGTCATATATCTATTTGGAGCTTATTATTGTATATGGGGTAAGATGTTGGTCTAAATCTATTTTTCTTCTAGACTGTTTTCCAGTCATCCTAAGCAGTTTTTATCAAATAGCTGCTTACTCCAGTAGTTGGGGTCTTTGGGTGTATCCAGTACTGTCCTACTATGGCAGGTTGCCTTTGGGTCTCCCATACATTATCTGTTCTACTAATCAAATTTTCTATTTTTAAAAAAATCAATACCTAATTATTTTCATGATGACTATTTTGTAGTATAGTTTGAAATCTGGCACTACTAGGCCTTCTCCATTTTTCCCTCATTATTTTTCTTGTGATTTTCCAACTTTTGCTTTTCTAGAGGAGAAATAAGCAAAATATAGATGACACACTGCTAGTTTTTGTATAGTCATAAATTGACTATACGATTTTATTTTAAAATAAAATTTTAATGTGTTATATCAATTTTGTTGTTGTTCAGTTGTTTCAGACATATTCGAGTCTTTGTGACCCCATTTGGAGTTTTCTTGATAATGATACTGGACTAGTTTGACATTTCCTTCTCCAGTTCATTTCACAGAGGAGGAAACAGGCAAACAGGGTTAAGTGACTTGCCCAGGGTCATTCAGCTATTACGTGTCTGAGGTCAGATTTGAACTTCCCAATTCCAGGCCTGGTTTTCTATTCTCTATACCACCTAGCTGCCCTGGTTGATATTCCCTTACTTTGTCTTTGCTCTCCCTTTAAGACAATAACTGTATTTGAGTTTTGATGGGTTGTTATTATTACTTTAAAAATTATATTTCTCACCTTGTTCAATGAAGTTCAAAAAGAAACAGTCCTGAGGTCGGTTGCTATCCTGATATTATTGTTTTGTATTTAACATTCTGCAGATTATTGCACAGGTAGATGTAATAGTGATAATAATGATAGCAGCTAACATATAACACTAATATCTCATTTGATCCTGACAACAGCCTGTCAAGTAGATTCTGTAGATATAATTATTGTACCCATTATACAGATAATGTAAGTGAGTTTCTGAGAAACTAAGAGTCTTACACAAGATCACACAGATAGAAAATGTTAAGGAATGGGATTTGAATTCTATCCTCTTGGCTTTGAACATAGGAGATGGTTAATAAATGCTTTTTGAATTGAAAGGAATTGAATTAACACATGACACAGCAGTCATAAAGAAAGATGCCCTGCCTCAAAGGCTATTGGGAGGATCAAATGAGATAAAGTATACAAAAGCACACTGGAACCTAATTGAGAGTCCAAATTGCTTTATTGGTGTCTCTTCCTAAGGACTTCTTATTAATAGCAGGTGGAGGTGTCAGTGAGCACATGGGCCAAAAAGGTTGAGAACCTCTGTTCTGACTGAAGGAAGGGGGACCCTCAAGACTGTGTTCATACTAAGCTCAAGGAAAACTAACCCTAAGGTAGAGATTCTTAATTTGGGCTCCGTGGGTAGATCTCAAAGGATCCATATACTTAGTTGGGAGAAAAATTGCACCTTTATTTTCACTAACCTCTAATTGAAATTAATGTTTCCTTCCATTTTGAATGTAGGCAAGAAGCATAGCCTTCACCAGACTGCCAAAGGGGTCCTGGACTTGAAAAAGGTTAAGAACTCCTGCCTTAGAGAGCTTTTTCACTTTTGTGATTTTAATCTCGAAACCTTATAATTTCCAAAACAGCGGGTACTTCTGAGAGTGGGCATTAACTTATTCTCTGAAAATAATCTCTTGGTATGCCCTAAACACAGCTGCAGAACAACACCAGTCTTTTTAGCTCCGGTTCTTCTAAGGGTTGATAATACATCCATAAGTGCAGATTTTAAATAATATAAACTCATGAAAGACAGCTATAAAAGTATTATTGAGCTAGGCCCCTATAATAGGATCTTGTTTTCAGTATTAAAAAATACTACAGGGCAGGCATGACAGGTGGTTTCCAAATGGAATAAAAAGTGAAGTCGGAACTGACGATGGGTGTCAAAGAGTCATTTTTAACAATTCTTGGTCCCATAGGAAAACTCAAAGCTTTGTGATATCCTGTTTGGCCCAGTATGTAGGGTTGAAAGTAGAAGGGGAAAATTCTTCACAAAATTATGTTATCTTGCTGCTGCAACATAAGGCAACCTGTCAATAAGCATTTATAAAGTGTCTACTATCTGCCAGGCACTGTGCAAAGTGTCAGGGATACAAAGAAAGGCAAAAGATAGTCCTTGCTCTCAAGGAGCTCATAGTCTAATGGGAAAACAACAAGGCACAACCATGGACTAACAAGCTATAGACAGGATAGACAGGAAATAAACAGGAAATAAGGCAGTCGGAGATATTACATGGTAAAGTAAAAAGCACATTAGATAGGGAGTCAAAAGACCGGGTTCTGTTCCCAGATCTGCTATTAAATTATCTCAGGCAAGTTTAAAGGCGGGCTCATAGCTCTCTAATTCTATGTTATGTATGTTAGACTGTTATCTCTAACTCAACTAAACTAGTCACAAGATAAAGATAATGGGAAGTTAATGTCTCTTTGTTCCTTGAACATTTTTATCTGACTATCTAAGCAACATGTCAGGTTCCTCCCACATAGAGACCAAGACTTCATAGCCAAAGGCCCTCTAGGTTTAGAGACTGTCATGTGAAAAGAAAGCAACAGAATCATTAAACTTGTTGTTTTTGTAACAGGGATGACATGTTATCTCATGAATCCAAGCTATGTTCCTAAGGTCCAAGGAGGGCTGAGAACGGAGAAATGGATGGTGCGGTAAGTCAGGAGAAATCACACTCAGGCTGCTAAGAATCAGCCACAGACCCAGCCTAATACTAGCCTGTGAATCTAATAACTGCCTGTGTGCCCTTGGACATCTCTCAGGATTTAGTTTGCTTATTGGTAGTGTAACACTAGAGGTTTTATAAAGACACATTTGCTTCAGAAGATATAATCATAAATACACAAACTTACTCCTCCCAACGCATGGGTGGCATAATCCCCCTTCCCCTCTGTACCACCTCAGTCTTTGGGGAGAGAAAGGGAAAGTTAATAGCTTAGCTAGGTTCCCACAGAGTACAGTCCCATCTCCTAGTCCACACTCTGCCCCACCCCCACCCCCTACCACTCAGAGTCCCAGACACTCAGGTTTCTCTTCCATGGCCAGCAGCCCCTGCACCAGCCTGCCAGCAATCTTGGCTCCAAGGTTGCCATGGTTCCAACTCCTGGTCCAGGAACTTGAAACTGAGGACAAACAACTCATAACAGAAACAAATGCCCTCTAGGCCCATTTCTCCGAGAAAGGGTATAAGAGAGATAATCAGGGGAAAGCAAGTCCCTCCCTTCTCACTAATTCATTTAATGGTGTCCATCCTGAGCACAGCAGATAGGAGCAAAAGAGCCCAAAGATGGCAGAAAAAAAAAGACCTTTATACCAAGAAGATGGTGTAAAAGAGGTACTGCCAAAAAGGGCAGAGTGGCTCAGTCTTGCCACTCTTAAAGATACAGGCAACTAACAAAAGAGATTACTCCCACCCCTATAGAAGGTACAGATCCATGTGAGCCAAACTGGGCATGCTTAAAAAACCAACTTGAGTTACATTAAGATGAGCTTTTGCCTCACTTAAATCCAATTCATGAGCAAGTCAAGACATCATCCTCGTGCTGTCATTAGTCCTCTTCCAGAACAAAGAATACCACCACCACCACCAAGGATAAAAAGGTGGGCATAAAGGATCCCAAAATGGGGTCATGAAGAGTTGGACAAGACTGAAACAACTGTATAACCTATATCGAATTGCTTGCCTTCTCAATGAAGAGGGCTGGGGAGGGAGGAAGGGAGAGAATTTGGAACTTAAAGTTTTAAAAACCGATGTTAAAAATTGTTTTTACGTGTAACTGGGGAAAAATAAAATACTGAATAAAAGCTAAAAAAACCAAAAAGACTGAGACAACTGAACAACAACAATGACAAAAAGGATTCCTGAGGCCTCTTCCAGCTCTTAAATTCTATGGTGCTCTCATGATAATAGTCTACATGTCTGCAAACATGAATGAGTGCTTTACGGTTCCTAATGTGTTTTCGTATACTTAATCTCATTTGACCTTCTCAATGCTATAAATAAGAAAATGACACACTTGTCTCCTGTGTGTTGATTGGTTTTGCTAAATTATTTTTTGTCTTCTTCCTTTTTTTAAAAAAAAAATATTTATTCTAAGGGATTGTCTGGGAGTGGGTGGAGGCAGAGATACAAGGGGAACTCTAGGTGATATAAAACAAAACAAATAAATAAAATGTGTTTTAAAAAAGAATGCGTATAAGATTCATCAAATTCTTTGTTAAAATGTAGGCAAACTATACCTACGGGACTACTCTGATCTAATGGTCCATTAACTATGTTTTAAAAAAATGGAAATAAAGTTTGTTTGGCACAGCCTATTTTTGATGATGTCATGCTTTATCCATGTGATCTTGCTTCCTTTCTAGATGTTCAATAACTCTTCTTTATTAATATGCTTTTGTATTTTGTCAGGAATCTAAGTCAAACAGACTCCATTCTCTTCCCTTTTTCAGGAAAATAAAAACAACGATTTTCTATCTCCAGTCTTGAAATACCAATCCCATTCTCCATGTTCTTTCTTTAAAAAAAATTATGCTTTTGTTTTTACAGCCTTGTCATTTCCTTTCTCTGCTCCCAACAAAGTAAGGCTGGTCTTATAACCAATAAAAAGAATTAAGCAAAAGAAATGACACAGAGTGTCTGACAAAGTATACAACATTCTACATACGTAGTCCACCTCTTTACTTAAATGAGGGAAGAGTTTTCTAATTTTTTTTTTCCCTCTGGGGCCACAATTGGTTATTATGAAACATTTGCCTTCATTTTAGTCTCATGATCTTTCAAAGATCACTGGCGGTAGCTCAGCAAAACCACTCCTCCATTCTTTCAGTGAGTTGGGATGTAATTTACCTTAGCCTGGCTACTAACTCAAAGGTAGTATTTGATAAGTGCCAAAATAAATGTAGGAATTTAGTAGAGGAAGATATTGTTTCTTTCTGGGCAAGATTCAACAAAATTTCGTGGATAAGGTGGTATTTGAACTGGTCCTTGAAAGATGGGTAGACTGTTAGTGAATACAGATGTAGGGCAGAGGGACTTACAAGCACAGGAAACATCATGGTCTAAGGCATAGAGGTAGAAAAGTCCAAGTTGTGTACGGAAAACAGTACAGTTAGGCCGAAGATTACACTGGAAAAGTAGTTGGGAGTAGGGAAGGTTGGTCACACTATTGAGGGCCTTGAATGCCAAGAAAAAAATTTGAAATTTTGTTGGTTGTGGAAAGTCATTCAAAGCTTTGAGCAGGAGCAGTTGTGAGCCTCAAAGAACTTATATTCTAGACTTGACTCTGTTCCTAACCAGCTGTGTGACCTTAAACAAATCACTTCTCTCCAGGACTAAATTTCTTAATTTGTTAAATATAGGCATGTTTTCTAAAATTCTATAGGGTCTGTGAACCTAAAGGATGACATTTATTAGGTCATTTTATAGGGAGAGAGCCGGAAGGAAGGTGTGACTCCCTCTACAAGTCTTTATGAGGTTACTTTATTTAGTTCAGACAAGGGCATAATGAGGACATTAGCTTCAAGTAGGCAGTAAGTAGTCTCCCCAAAAGGGCAGTTTGGAATGTATATCATCAGGCAAGTCAATCTAATTTGGGGAATCTAAATACAAGCTTAGGTGGAACCCAAAACAATACCTGAATGGACCCAAAACAAGCACCTAAGTTTTCCTTACAACTACCCAGTTTCTTTGGAGCTTCTCTGAGGTCAGCCTGACCTAAGCTTTTGGGTTAGACAATTTTCTAGCCATATAAAACCAGGTTCAATAATATTGATAAAGGATAAATAATAAATATTTTCTCCACAGTTGATAGAAATTATCCTATTTGTATCTCCATTTGTAGCTGTCTTCAAGTTGGCTCTACATTTTACTGAAACTTTGTATAGTGGTATAATATCCAAGCTGCATATATTCTACACAATACATGCATTTACATATGGGAACACTGAGCTACACTGTCGTCTTGGATATGGAAAAAGTAAAAATATTTCGCATACAGCTTCTAGAATGAGATCATTGTGGCCAGACCCGAAGTGCCAAGAGTTTATCGCCAGCGATTGCTAACTTAAGCCAGATGGTACACTCTTTCCTTTTTTTTTTTTTTAGAGGGTGAGGGGAAGAATCAACGTCCGACTTTAAGAAAGTAAAGCCTTTATGTTTTGACTACATTTGGCTTCCACCTACTAGACTTCCAAACATTTTCAGAACAGGGAAATGAGCCCTAAGTTAAATGATAAAGCTGCTGTGATTCATGAGCCTGTCTGGAGAAGAGAAACAGGAAAAAAAAGAGGGAGGGAGCTGACTGTTTAGGGCAGTGACATCATCATTTTGGCATTCTGTTCTAGTCCTGGAAAAATGCAGCTTTCACTGCCTTGAGGATTTGGGAGCCACTAGAGACAGAAGCTATTTGCTTCCTTGGCAAACTCAAGAGTACAACTGAACTTAATCTTGGAAATTGTATCTACAAGGGCTAATCAAGAGCAAGATTTGGGTACAGAGACTTATTTTGCAAGAAACTCTTAGGGTCGTAATATTTAGAGCTGGAAGGGAATTTGGAGGTCAAATAATTCAACTCTCTCAGTTTACTGATGAAGAAATCGAGGCAGATCTGATCTGCCTCACTACAGAGGTAGTAAAGAACAGATCCAAGATTCAAACCCAGGTCTTCTGATTTCAAATACAATATCTTTTTCACTATTCTGAACTATCTCCTTGGAAAATAAAAGATAGCTTTTCAGTTAAGAAGGTGGTGAGAAAACTCTCCATTAAATACACATACACACACATTTAGAAATATAGTGATATCCCTCTCATCCTTTTTTTTTTTTAACCATATGAAGGTCTACAGAGCTGTGGTGCTGACCTCATTGCTGTATGCCTGTGAATCCTGGACAGTCTACCAGCACCATGCCAGGACACAGAATCACTTCTATTTGAATTGTCTTAGGACGATTCCGAAGATCACCTGGCAGGATAAGGTACCAGACACTGAGGTCCTTACTCGAACTAAACTGCCAAGCATTCAAACTCTGCTTCAGAGAGTGCAACTCCAATGGGCTGGCCATGTTGTTCAAATGCAAAATGCACGCTTGCCAAAAAGACTATTTTATGGAGAACTCACACAAGGCAAGTGCTCACATGGTGGTCAGGAGAAACAATACAAGGATACTCGCAAGGTCTGTCTTAAGAACTTTGGAATTGATTGCGTGACATGGGAGACATTGGCACAGGACCACTCAGCATGGCATTCCCACATCAGAAAAAGTCCTGTGCTCTATGAGCAAAGCAGAATTGAAACAGCTCAAAGGAAACACAGGATGCACAAGTTTGGAGTATCCACCCCAAATGTACACAGGGACTATTAGACAAATAGTGCCTGACCTGTAGTAGAGAATACTGAGCTCATATTGGTCTGATCAGCCACAGTTGGACACATTGAATCTTGACTCAAGCATAGTGATGTCATTTTGGTCCTCTTTGACAATGAAGGATAACAACCAACCCACCAACCAACCAACCAATCAACCAACCATATCCCTCTAATTGTGTCCAAGGTTTCACAAAGTGAATGTGACACCCAACAATGATGTTAGGAAGATGCCCAACTCACCACTAGCCTTGCAATGGAATCATAATGATAGGGTGATGGGACCTGGACCCCTAAAAGGAAAAGACCACGTCTTTAAAAGCAACCCAGTCCCTGAATTTTCCCGTACATTTTAGCAGCCCAGATCGCTGGCACATCCACCCAAGCCAACTATCTCATCCCAGCCCACCTAGGTCACATAATTTGCTTACTTGACATTCCTTTCACTGTCATTCTTGGTTCCCTCCCACCCCCCCCACACCCATTACTACTCCTTAATCCCATCCAGATCTTTTCACTGTTTTTTTTATGCATATAAGTATCAATCTTACCCCCACCAAGCTGCAGATTCCCTAAGAATTTTGTCTTGCTCCTATTGGCCTTATAATAAACCTTGCTACTTTGACTGAAAGGCTTGAGTTCTTTACAGGCAGACTTGCTCTGTACCCTGACATTTCAGGGTTCCCAACAAACCCAGACTCCATGAATAACAGAGTGCAGTTCTGGGTTCTTGGACTCTTTGCCTGAATAACACTGTTATCTAGATGATTATAGGGATATTCAAGCAGATATCATCACCAAATTCAAATTCAAATGTGGTGACATATTTTGATGGTGGCTTCCTGAGACTTTTTTTGTAGACTTCTGGGAAAGGGAAGCCAAAGAAAGAGAGTTTATTTTTCATCTTGTATCCACTTGTACCCAAAGTGGGCAGTATTGAATAGCACATCCCATCTCCACATACCATTCCTTTGATTTCTGCCTTTGAGACTTTTGGGAGCTACTGTTGCTGGATGTAATGGAGGTGTGAAGGTACCTGAGACACAGCCAAAAGTTGAATGTAATGGTTCATGAGACAGTGCAAATGCTGTCCTGGGACATCTCCCTATCCCCAAGTCTCTATTCCTTGTTAGAAAGCAGCGCCCCTGACTGTTGTTTGTCCTTCCTTCCCACGATGGGTGTTAAAGTGAGTAGGCGCTCGTAATATCTATACAGCCAGCTATGTAAGCCACCACCTTCATTCTGTCCAATGAATTGTTGCCTAGCCATGTCCTCATTGTTCACTATCTTGTCATTGTTTAATTTTATTCCTCTCTATGTAAAATAAACTCGTGGGTCCATTAAGGTCCCCCCTTCCCCATAAGGGAAGTTTGGGTGTCTATGGAGGGACAAGAGATGCAATCCTTGCTAAAGCACGGCCGCAAAGTCAGATATTAACTTCATTTGGAAGTCTCAAACAAAATAGAGACATATTGAAATCATACTCCTAGGCAAATAAATTTTCTATCAATAGGAAAGCCCATAAGCAAACAGAGAATATTATAGAAATATGCATGTCCCTAGATCTATCTGAGATAAACCCTTGAGGCAAAAGTAAGCCAAGCCTGAGAATTGAGTGGTGACCAGTGAAGACACCTGTTATTAACACATGTGAGAAGCTGGTCTGAAATCCCCACAAGCTCAGAACTAGAGTCCCTTAGTGATAGGGAGCCTGTGGATAAATGTTTAACAACCAGCTTTCTTAAAATACATGACATACTTTTCAACTTAATCTGCATAATTAAGATTTTTTCTATCACTTTCTTAAATCTAGATAGGGTAGATGTCTGCAAACTATAGTCTGAAGGCCAAATCCAGCCCACTACTTTTGTTGTTGTTGAGTCATTTCAGTCATGTCTGACTTTTTATAACCCCATTTGGGGTTTTCTTGGCAAAGATACTAGAGTGGTTTTCCATTTCCCTCTCCAGCTCATTTTATAAATGAGGAAACTTGAAGCAAGCAGGGTTAAGTGACACAGCTAGTAAGTGTCTGAGACCAGATTTGAACTCACAAAGATGAGTCTTCCTGACTCAATTGTTTCTCTTTTGGCCAGAAACCCTGAGGGTCTTCCCCTCCCGCATCTAATTTTATTTTTAAGAGACAATTCTTTGCTTTATTTCTTATTGAGCCTTAATTACTGACTAGGCTTTGCCTCAGTCAAACTGAGACCTATTAAGGATCTTAGCTTGAAAAGGCCTAGGATCCCCACTGCATCCTGGGCCATCTTCAGTTGTCCTGATCTATATCAAGCCACTGGACACAGATGGCTCCTGAGGTGAAAGTGAACCTGGTGATTTTGCACAGCCTGCCCTCACTTACATCCAATTCACTTGCATGTCATGGCATCACCTTCCTGATGTCATTGTCCTCTTCAAGAATGAAGGCCAGACAGTAGCAGGCCCAGCACTCTATCCACTGTACTGCTCAGCTATCCCTCAGTGTGTATTGTTTTTGTACCCACCACTAGTTTTTTTTTTCTGTTAGGAGCTAAGAATATTTTTTTATATTTTTATATAATGCATTTAAATAATTTTAAATAATGTATTTAAGAGTGGTTTTTTTTACATTTTTAATGTATTTTAAAATGTAAAAACCATGCTTAGTTTATGGAAAGTACAAAAACAGGCAGGGAGCAAGATTTGACTCCCAGGCTATACTTTGATGACTCCTAATCTTAAATAATCAACAAAACAATAAAACAAAGCCCCAATTTGTAGCTGATTTCCAAAATTTAAATGCTCATGCTGAAAGTTTAGCAATTGGTCCTTACTAGCCTGTATGAGTCGGCTCTGGCACACCCCTGAAGGTAATATACCTCTAGGCTGCAGCAGTCTGTGGCAAGACATGTAGGAATCACACACAAATGAACACCCCCCAACTCGATGTCCAGATAACAGAAATGACAATTGTTCATTGATCAAGCTGGCCCAGGGGTAAATTGGGCACTTTTCCAGGTGACCTGGCAGTGACCTAGAAAGGAAGCAGATAGTACCATTTGGTATATTTGGGAAGGAGATGAGAGTGAGGTGGGAGGTACAACTTAAGGAAACTACATAGAGATCTGGAGAAAGAACATGTGGGCCCAATTCACTCCGCAAGTCCTAAATGAACCCCTAAAACATTTGTTATGACCAATGAGCCAATAGACAGTTCTTGAAACATTCACATTCCTGCTTTAATGAATCCATTTAGCAGAACACCAGTAGCATCAGCAACTATGTAAAACGAGCAGAGAGGAGGAAACCAAGGGGGAAGGAGAGACACAGACTGGAACAATCATCAGCAGTCTGGACTTGCAAACACCTACCAAGCCTGAGCCAAATTCACTGAGGCTCATTTCCTGCATCTCTCCTTCCCAGTCTTGTTTTGAATACAAAAATACAATGCTGCTACCCAGTTGCCTCTGAAACTAACTTCTAATTCCAGCGGAAAGTCCAAATAATATTGGGCACAATCCACAAAACAGTGGATTGGCAGACCCTAGTTAAACAACGTATTGGGGGCTAATTACCCTGAAGTTATCCACACATTTCTGCCTAGGTATATAGCAATTGTAACTCCATGCTCTGCCACTAACCTATATACTTGGTTGTGCAGTCATAGAATGAACATAGGATTTAGAGCTGGCAGGTACCTTAGAGACTTTTTAGTCCAACCCCTTCATTTTCTAGATGAGGAAACAGGTCTAGAGAGATCTAGATCACATGTCAGTCAATAAACACTTACTGAGCACCTACTATGTGCCAGGTACTCACTGTATTAAGTGCTGGGGATATAGAAGAGGCAAAAGACAGTGTCCCTGCTCTCAAGGAACTCAAATGCAGTGGGGGAGACAAGTGAACAAATATGGACAAACAAGATAGATACAGGATAAATAGGACATAATTAAGAAAGGGAAGTCATTGCAATCAAGAGGGATTGGGAAAGATTTCCTGTAGAAAATGGGAATTTGTCTGGGACTTAGAGGAGGCCAGGAAAGGCAGAGATGAGGAGGGAGAGCGTTCCAGGCATAGAGGACAGCCAGAGAAACTGTCCAGAGCTGAGAAATGGAATGTCTGGTTTGTGAAATAGCCAGGAGGCCGGTGTCACTGAATCAAAGACTGTGTGGTGGGGAGTAAGGAGCAAGAAGACTGAAAAGGTAGGAAGGGACTAAGTTATGAGGGACTTTGAACGTCAAGCAAAGGTTTTGATATCTGTATTTTGTATTTGATGCTGAAGGTGATGGGAAGCCACTGGAGTTTATTGAGTTGGCTGGTGACATGATCAGATCTGTGCTTTAGGAAAGTCACTTCAGTGGCTGATTGGAGGATGAATTGGAGTGGGGAGAGACTTGAAACAGGCAGGCCCACCAGCAGGCTGTTGCAGTAATCCAGGGGTGAGGTGATAAGGGTCTGCACCAGAATGGTGGTAGTGTCAGAGGAGAGAAAGGGACATACATAAGAGATGTTGAAAGGTCACACAATGAAAAAGTAGCCAAACTGGGATTCAAATCAAATCTAATGACAAAAAAAAGGTCCTTTCTACTTAGGACATTCAGGATCTCACCCAAGTACACTCATATGGTAACAATAAGAAGCCTCAGCTTATTGAAAGTACTCCATTGTCACTGACACTGAATAAGTTCTGTAGCCATCTATTATTGTGTATTCAGATGGTTCAGACACTGAGCCCACACAAAGGAGAGAGGAATTTGACCACTCCCCAAGCCTCTGGTATGGCACAGTGCATGGCTGGCTTTTGAGGTAGAAGACCTAGTTTCAAATCCAGCCTCTTACATTTGCCATGGGCAAGTTACTTGAGTCAGTTTCATCAGCTACAGGTTGGGAATAATAACATATGTGTAGGGTATGTGGGATAGGGCCAGCATTTTCCTGGCGCAGTTTCCCTTACATCTTCCCTTCATGCCACCTGATTAGTCCCAGCGTCCCTGACCGACCTTCTGAGCCTGGGGGCATAAAAGGTCCACCTGCTTGTAGTTGGTGCTTCTCAGACCTACCTGATGGGTCCTTGAAACCACATGGGTCACCATACCCTGATGACTGTGACCAGATGCATTTCCAGATTGAGACAAGGGTGTGTGTGTGTGTGTGTGTGTGTGTGTGTGTGTGAGAGAGAGAGAGACAGAGAGACAGAGAGACAGAGAGACAGAGAGACAGAGACAGAGAGACAGAGAGAGAGAGAGACAGAGAGAGAGGTGGGAGAGTGAGGGAGGGAGGGAAAGAGAGAGAGTGAAGATGAACACACATCAAGAAAGCTAAAAGTCTCTGTATCTTTGTTCTAGATCCTTATTGAATTTGGACAAAATAAGTCTCCTTTGCTCAACAAATCATGAGAACCTCATTTCATCCCAATATTAAACCTGAGCTAAGAACATTCCGGGGTTAAAGCCGTACCCACAATAGTACATAAGCTCTTGTACCACTGCCAAAACTTGCATTCTCGGTGTCATTACAATTCACAGGTTGAGTCTCTGAACAAGACAGCTAATTGTCCCCTCAGTCTAATGGTAGTTCTGAAAGATTTGGGGATGGTTTTTCTAGTACAGCTCATGAGCCCCAGTCAGTATGCTTACCCCCACCCCATGATTATTAGTTGATATCAATTAGTCAGATAGACTTAATTATCTTTTAGAACAGGGTGCCTACTAAGGTGGCACAGGATATTTAGTTGGTAGAAAACATTTGCAGCATATTCCTCCACCAGCAAGTACTGCACCCAGGGCAGAGTGGGCTCAAGTTTAGAACACTCTTGGTGAAGAAGCTCTTAGAACTCCACTTTTCAGAGTCTTTGAGATGTTCCCCTTAGGTATGATGTGATTTTTCTGTGGGCCTTTTGAATTTGTTTTCGTCATTCCTCTCAGCCTGTCCTTGGCTCCAGACACAGACACTACCACCAACCCCTGCTGTCTTGAAGTTACTTCTAGGATACTGATGGAAAAGTCCAAATCCCCCGCTCCTCTGAAGTTCACAAGGTTGTTGTCTGGTCAAAGAGGGAAGCAAAGAGGCTGAGGCACACTCTTCCTTCTCCTCTCAAGTACATGTATCCAATATGCATATGAGTATATTGTTACCATATGCGTTTCTTTCTCAGGGGCTTGGTGGGAATGTCTCCCCTCTATGCTGCCAACACTCAAATCCCCAAATTCCAATTAGCTATCTGGTTTTATACGGGTTCAAGGGTACATGGCTAAGTCTCTTGACCTACCTAAACAGAATTCCTGTATGTTGTCACTCCAATTGGTCAAGGACTTTTGCTAATTTAGTCTAAAAGCTATTGTTGTTTCAATAGAGAAGTATTTTTATCTGGTTCAAGTATCAGGGTTTTTATCTCAGCAGTTATTTTAAGTAGGGTGGAATAATTGATCTATCAACTCATTTACCCCCTCACTTTTATACATACCAGTTATATATATATACGTATATATATATATATATATATATCCTGTCCAAATTAATTGTTTTATTTGAACATCACAAATACTTTTCAAATTTTAAAGTGCTATTTTGTCAGTTACTGATTAATAACTAATAATAATAATAATAATTACTCATACAGTATGAAATATTATTTGTTTAGGAGGAGTAGATCAATGACTGGGTAGAGGGCAGAACTAAGCTTTGAAACTGATTCATTTAATCAAACATTGATTAGAGGCCTGCTACATTCAAGATATTTCTCCCGTGACTAGTCCTAGGTCTGGAGTCCAGAACATGACAGATGATTGGTGGATGATGTTGATTTTATTACATTCTTCGCAAAATAGGTTGTCTCTGGACAGAGTAGGAGTGAGGAAAAGAGAATTGAAAGTGGTCTGGTATTTAGAAATACCAAGTCTGCTATCAGTTTTTTTCTTCTTCTTCACTTTCCTAAATTAAATTCTCTTACAAAATCACAGCCTCTTAGCTTTGGAGGGGAAATTAAGAGTCACCAAAATCCAACACCTTGCTGAGTAGGAAGCCTGTCATATAACATCCCTGAAAAGTGGCAGTTCAGCTTTGAGGGAAGACGTACAGCTTGAGGAATTTGCCAACACCCAAAGCATCCCTGTATATTTTGGACAGCTCTAATTGTGTGGCTAGGTTAATAGTGTCAGCAAAATAAGGGGCAAAGCAACTCAAATGGTTTCTACCATATTCTTACCCAGCCCTCCAGAAAACAGTTCTGAAAGAACAACCCACACCACCAAAGGTCAGGGAGAGCCATGATAAAGATTCTCCCTGCTGCAGAAACTAATAGGAGAAGGTAGGAAGAGAAGAGGAAAAAAAGTAAGAGGAGAGTTAAAAAAAAAGAGAGAGAAGTCAGAGAGACAGAGAGATGAGGGAATAATGGTAGTGGGCTGCAGGGTGTGAATAGCAAACACTATGCTGGTATTTTTGGTTTTCTACTATTAGGTTTATTTGTAATCCTGGAGAGATAACACAGCATATTTTATGAACAGAAGGAAAAACCCAAACTTTGCAAGAATTATTTTTGAAGCTGGCTTTTGCATTCAAACACAGGATCCTAGCTTTAGAGCTAGAAAAGGCCTTAAGAACATCAGTTCCAACCCCCTCAATTAACAAATGAAGGGACAAAAACTAGCATCTCTCCCTGCAGGTGATGAGGGATTGTTGATGTGAATGGAACGTGTTATCTATCCAGGGTTTATTACATAGGCTACTAAAGAGAAGCTTGTATTTTTGCAATGCAACCAGGGTCACATAGTTAGTAAATGTCAAGTGTCTGAGGCTGGATTTGAGCTCAGGTCCTCCTGACTCCAGGGCCAGTGTTCTAGCAACTGCACCACCTAGCTGCCCTTAAGGAGAATGGTTGTTGTTCATGATTCATTTTCCAAGAAGACCAATGACATGGTCTTCACAATGTTTGAATCAGGGTACTTACTGTCTGTTCAGCTATGGCTGATCAGACCAATATGAGTTGGGAAGGCACTACTGGAGATCGGGCACAAGTGGTCCATTAGAATATTTAGAGTGGAAGTGGCTCTGGATTTGTGCACCTTGTGTTTCCTTTGTGCTTCTACAATTCTGCTTTGCTCATGGGAGTATAACACCTTCTTTGGTGCAGGAATGGTATGCTGGGCAGCCCTGTGCCTGCATTTCCCATGCCTCACAGTCAATACTAAAGCTCTTCAGAAAGACCCTGAGAGCATCTTTATACCAATTCTTCTGACCACCATGTGAGCCCTTACCTAGTGTAAGTCCTCCATAAAATAGACTTTTGGGTAAGTGTGCATTTGACATTTTAGCTACATGGCCAACCCATTGGAGTTGCACTTTCTGCAATAGAATTTGAATGCTGGCAACTCAACTCTAGAGAGGATCTGTGTTTGGTACTTTACATGTTAGGGTCTTCTTGAGACAAATGGTGGTTCCTTTTTGAAATATGAATAAGACATTGATTGAGGAATGACTGAATACATTGTGGGATATGAATATAATGGAATATTATTGTACTATATAAATGACAAAATGAAGAATTCATGGAAACTGAAGATAATATTTAATAATATTTAAATTATTACTATAGTAGCTAGTAGTTATATAGTACTTTAAGGTTTATGAGATACTTTACAAATATTATCTCATTTGATCCTTTCAACAACCCTGGAAGGTATGTGCTATTTCTATCCCCATATTACAGATGAGGAAACTGAGACAGACAGATAAGTGAATTGCTAGGGTCACACAACTAATAAGTGTCTAAAGCTGGATTTGAACTCAGGTCTTCCTGACTCCAGGTCTAGTGCTCTTTCTACCATACCACTTAGCTTATGTAGAAAGAACTGATGGAGAACAATCAATCAGCAAATATTTATTAAGTTGCTAATTTTTGTCAGGCATCGTATTAGACACCGAGGATACAAAAACAAAAAAGAAACAGGCCCTGCCCTCAAAGAGTTTACATTTTTGGGGGGAAATACATACAAAAGTAATAAATTTGAACTATGTATGAAGATAATGCAAGATATTTTTATGAGAGGAAGCCCTACCATTTGGCGGATCAGGAAAAGCCTCATGTAGCATTGACACGTTAGCTGAGTTTTGAAGGAAACTAGTTATTCTGCAGTGATGTGCCGATTAACTGGGACAAAGTAAAATAATTAAATCTATTGAAATACAATAAACCTTAAAGCATTTTATGTCTTTGAAATTCTGAATATACAATGTCCTTTTTCTTTGCGATTGCTTGTTCTACATGATTTGTCATTGACGTTGACGCGTATTCTTTAATCGTTGATCACGAAACCATATTTTTATCATATAGAATAATAAGCACACATTTGATTTACATTTTTCCAAGTCTTGCCTTGACTATAGCCCATTCATTTAAATGGAGTTAAAACTAGTTGAGTTCCCAGGCATATTTATCTTAATCTCTTGGATTTATTTCTTGGCCTTCCATGATGCGTGGCATGATGAAAGGTCAGGTTTTAGGGTTTCATCCTTATTTAGGATTTTCTATAATTCTGGAATAACTTTGCTTCTTAGTGTATTAATTTATTTATCAGAATTTACAATTCCCTCCCTGTATATAAGACTTCCAAAGGCCTACTGGAAATAAAAAAATAATTCCCCAAACACTTTTTGGTCAGTATCTTACACCTTGATAAAGATGCTCTGACTCACTTGGATTTCTTCTAGCAACATTTTATTATAACTTTGAATGAAAAGTGATTTTCATTAGTAAAAAAAAATACCTTTTTGTAGTCATTAGCATGCCCACCTTTGTATCATCTTGCCTACTACAAGCATTTTTTTTCTTTCATAGCAATGGTTAGCACATGCTTTAAAAAAAAAAAAACACGAAAAACTGATTTCGTTGTTTTTCCAACTTCAATAAACCTACATGGCACTCCTGTATCCAATGTACTAGATGAAGAAGTAGAAATGGGGTATTTATAGAAGAAAAAAGTAATAAAGGCAGCATCATTTTAAAGGCATCCCAGAAACAATGCTCATGATTTCTCAAAGAAAGAAAAATGGGGGAAAAAAATCTTGGATTGTGATTTTACCAAAAAGGCAACCAAGATATTATTAGTAACTACAAAAACATAGTCTGTTTCTCAACTCTCTAAAATCTTTGGAAGAATGTTCTATGCATTCACAAATATATTCTTGATGAAAATATTCAAAGGCAATACTCTACAGTGGACCATTTGACTAAAATATGTAGAGAACACAAATTCAGATTAGTTGATTGTTCATTAATTTCAAGAAAAGAAAAGAAATGCGGCATTGTTGACAGGGGGCTGTCAAAGACATCAGGAAGACCTGGGTTCAAGTTCCAGTTTTGATACATCTTGACAATATGACTCTGGAACTCATTTGAACTCCCAGCACTTTCTCATCTGAGAGTTGGCTATTTCCAATAAATCATAGGTCTAGTCTCTATCTTTATTTTTAATATTACTATTAGCTGTCTTAAATAGTGATTTGAAGTTATCAAGGCACTTTATATACATTATCTCATTTGAGTCTCATAACAACCCTACGAGGTAAGTGCTCGCCCCATTATACAGACAAAGTAAGGTTGATTAAAGTTAGGTGATTTACCCAAAGTCACACAACGTGGAAGTGTTTGAGATGAGATTTGAGCCCAGATCTTCTTGATTCGTCATCCAGAACTTTCTTCACTGGGTAATACTACCTCCTAAGGTGTTTGCCAGTATCATGAAAGATCGTCTACACGAAGTCCAAAGGGAGTGTTCTTACTAATGGTTATGAGCCTGTTCAGATATTCATAGTCACAAATTACATTAATTACATTGAGCTCCACAAGATTTCAGAGATTTTTCAGGGAAATTCATAATAATGTTAAAGAGAATGTTATAAATGACCACACCGAAAAAACAAAGTGGATGAAAATGTGTATTGCCAAGATTATGGTATGCAGTTGGATAGGCAGCCCCTTGAGTTAGCACACACAGAGATATATCTATCTATAGATATATTCTGCTTTCTAAGATATAAAGTTATTTATCAGAATTCATCATTCTTTCAATGTAGGCAAGACTTCCAGGACCAGTGGAAACAAAAAATTTCCCAAACACTTTTTAGTCAATATCTTACAGTTTGATAAAGTTCTGATCTTATGGTTCATCTGTTAGATAAGAGGTTGAAAGATTAGGTAAAATTATAAGGGGCTAGATAAAGGAAATTAGGATTAGAGTTAAGGTTTAGATAAGGGGATATGAGATATTAGAATCATATGTCCAGTGGGTTGGACTGAGGATTTATGGGGTCAAGGTACCTCCATTACATACCATCATGCAGCAATAAAAGCAGGCCAACCGAAGCCTCCACTGAGATTTCCAGCAGATAAGAAATACTGTGCATGTTCTAAGGACTGGGCCCCCATTGGTCAAGCTCTCATCATAGATGCAAATAAAGAAGTGAGAGCAAAGGGTAGAGAAAGATGATTAACTCAGTTCTGGATACAATGAGTTTGTTGTTCTGGCAAGACAATCAGGTAGAGATGTCCAGCGGGTGGAAAAAATGCAGCAAGTACAAAAAAATATAGGTAGCTATTATTAATATAAACTATATATAATAATAAATGCTATGAAATGAAATTTTTTTAAAAAATTGTTTATTGCATCTTTTATGAGAGAAGCAGCTAGGCACAGCAGCTCTAAAGCCAAAGTTAGATGACCTGGATTCAAATCCTGCCTCCGACACAGGTTGTATCAACCTGGGCAAGTCATGTAGCCTCTCATGTTGCAGGAAAGGTGCTGACCTGCACTTCTAGAGGAAACTCCTCACTGGACATTCTCTAAACCAGAGAAATCAGATGACCAATCTTTGTCTATTTGTTCTATGTCCAGAGAATTCAGCGAGTCATGTTAATAATATTCTCCAACACTAAATGAAATATGTGTGTGAATGTAAGTGTGTGTGTGCATGTATGTGTGTACGTGTGTGTGTGTGTGTGAGATCAGTGGGGTTCTCACCGCAGGCAGGTAGAGTACAGTGGCCAGGAATGGGGCAGAGCAAGGCCAAGGGCTGGGGACTAAAATACGTATAAAAATTTATTCTAAGCTCTCAGTTGTTCGATTGAAAAAAAAAATTTAAAACATTTCTTTTGCAAACTTATTGAGATGGTGTCAGGGATACAAAGAATGCAGCTCTGCTGGGAGTTCAGAATTCCTAAACCAACTTCATGTGGGTGGGTGAGTGTGCCTTGTCATCAGAGCCTTAAGTTATAGTACTAGTTATAAAATGGCAGCTCTGGAACTCTCCAATACGTGCTATATTTCAAGAGAAAATGTGTTTCTCCCCTCCCCTTGGAACTATCCTCTGCTGCGTTCCAATGCCCAGCTTTAATCTTAGCAGAATGACAGCCATCTGAATGTATGCCCACAATAAAAAACAAACAAGGTATTAATTGAAGTGTCTTGAATGCTCATCATGCCAGCTATTTCTTCTGTGAGTCATTCATTTTATTTCAGAGTCTTGGCTTGGGGACAGACTTATGGCAATATTTCTTGGTGGGGGTAGGGATTCATCTAGTAGACTGCTCACTATTTAGTCTTACTTTTTCTGCTCTCTGGAAATTGAAGAACAAAATACCCAGGAGCTACGAGATTATGAAGTGATTATATTTATTCACCATTGATCATTGAAGATGGATGTCACTTACCAACATGAGGAAACAAGGCAGTCACTGCTTTCCTCAGTTTTAATAATTGTTATTTTCTATGTCTGGAATGTCCTTACTGCTTTGTATATTGACATCCTATTCATACTTCCTGGCCCAGATGCAATGTCACCGCCATGTAGGCTTCTCTGATTCCTCAACCAGATATATTTCCTTTGTCTGAACTCATAGCATTTTTACTCCTTCTATACATTTCTCTTATTTGAACTTGTTACAAAATGTATTACACACAGTTAACTTGTGCATGAAAAATGATAGAAAAGATGTCATCAAGAACATGTTTGGAGAAAAAGGGGGAGTGGGCTAGGCATATTGTGAGAGCGAGGAATAACAGATGGGCAGCCTCATGGCTACACTACAAGAACCAATCTTGGATGGATGCTGTAATGGAGGAAGTATGGAAAACATACAAATGAGAATCATACAGGAAAGCTAGGACATGGAGATGTGGAAGGAGAGAATTCCAGGGATGGGTGACAGTTAGTTGTTTGCTTGTAAGCAAGTTACATGGTGTTTAGCTCATCTTTGACTTTACTCTGCCAGCTGGCATCCATCAGTTTGTGTGTCTATGTACTTTAAAGCACTAACATGTGACTTTGCATTTATGTCAGTATTAATTATAAGAGCTTTTAAAAAATATAATTGGAAGTAATTGGAACTTATCAAAATTTTCTAACTTTGTTGGCTTAAATTCTTTGTATGCCTTTTCTGAAAAATGTTTTTCATCAAATTTATTGATGGAAAAACTGCTACATACGTCCACAGTACGAAGGTAAGAATAAAGTGAAATTATACTATGAAGAAATTTTCATTATGAGAATTGTGGTTAAAGAAAAAAAAAGGGACACACATTGGTGAGCCATCACTAAAGAGGACCTGAGCTTTATTATAATTCTGTGTTACTAATAAAACCTATTAAGTTTAAGATTTTTAAAATTTTTTTAAAAAGCAGGAATATGAAGTGTCTTGTTCTATCAGTATTGAGGAGACCATTGTTACTGAGTAGGGTTTATTGAACAGTGAGGTAACATGGTCAGACCTGTACTTTAGTAAGATCAATATGACAGCTGAGCAGAGCACAAACTAGAATAGGGAGAGACTTGTGGCAGTCTATTGCAATAGTCCAAGCATGAAATGATAAGGGCCTGCACCAGATATATGGGACAATAGCTATCAGACATGGATGGGTGATGTTAATCAAAGGGTGATGGTCATTGTTTTCTCATGTACTATTATCTATAATAATTATAGCAATGAATTAGAAAAGGGAAGATTCTCATGCAAGTATCAGTGAGGAATAAAAATAGAGGACACTGGCTCATACATTTATATGTAGGTCTTCATGTGTAAATACATCTTGATTCACTTTAGGTTATTCATCCTTCTCCATTTATCACTTATCTTCCTTATCAACGTAAGCTAACTTTGCAAGACACGACAAGTAAGCACAAGCTCAGAGACTAGAATCAGTGCTCAACGCTGGAGTGTTCATATGGCTCCCAGAAGGAAGATGAGCTCTGAATTATTGCTCTTTTCCTTGGCTCAACTCTTTTCAGCATCTTTGTCCCAGAAATCTCCACAAATCCTTTCATAGAAATCACAGTTCCAAAAGTCCCTAGCTGGTGGATTGTGGGGTTGGGTAACCATGGTAATCAGGGTCATACTTTGTGTCTACTTGGCACTTGCTTATCTCTACCTATATGCATACATCCCCATCATCTTAAAATACCCTCCTCAAAGGCAGAGACTGGCTTTTGTCTTTGTAACCCTAGCATTTAACACAGAGCCTGGCACATAGTTAGTACTTTAATAAATACTTGTTAACTGATTGGTTCGTGGGTGTGGGTCAAATCTTCCACCATCTTCTTATGCTTTTTTCTGCTATCACTGTTGCTACTGCTACTATTTTGAAAGATTCTGCTGAGTCACCAGAGGAAATAATTCCAAACATGTATGCACAAGAGGAAGCATCTGCATCCTGCAGAATCTGGTTGACCTAGCCAAGGGCAGATAACTCCTGGACAAGTAGGTAAGGGAAGTTAATATTTTGGTAGGAAATATTAATGACTGTCAGACAAAGAGAAAGAAACCTGGGTTCCATTCATAAAAATTTTCTTCCTAATGTGTCTGACAGAGGAAGAGTTTAGATATTCAGTTGCACTTGAAGGGCTTGTTTCAGAAAGTTTTGTTTTTTTTTTTTTACTACTTTGAATTTATTTATGTCAGATGAGAAGGAATTAATGGAACTTTTTTTTTGACACTAACCACCAAATTAGTTTCTAGGGCAATACACTGATTCTCTTCCTAACTAAGAGGTAGACAGTGAAAAAAACATTAGAGAAGTCATAAGATTTGAATTCTACACCACCATTTTCTGTACTCACCTTGTATACTTGGGCAAACACTAAGTTTCTTTGTGCTTCAATTTAAAAAAAATTATTTTATTTTTGATTTATAGAGTAATACAAGCATTTCCATAGCATAGTATAATAAAAAAAAAAGAAGCTTGTACATGAAACTGCAAATCTATTGTGCACAATTTGCTATTCCTTTTAAATAGATAATAAAATTATCACGTAAATTTCTTCCCCTTTTTTCTTTCCTTCCTCCTACCCTAGAGATAGTTACCATTAGACACAAATACATACATATGTATGTATATATGTATTATATATATATGCAAAACTATTCTATATATACTTCTATTTATCAGTTTTTTCTCCAGATGCAGAGAGCGTCTTCCTTCATATGTCCTTTGTTGTTAATTTTGGTATTTATAATAGTCAAAACGATTTATTCATTCAAAGTCATTCTTAAAACAATATCGCTGTTACTGTGTACAGTGTTCTCTTGGTTCTGCTCATTTTACTCTCCATTACTTCATGTCTTTCCATATTTTTCTAAAATCACCGAACTTATCATTTCTTATAGCACAATAGTATTCCATCACAATCATATACCACAATTTGTTCAGCCTTCTCCAAATGATAGTCATCCCTGCAATTTCCAGTTCTTTGCCAGCACAAATGTGCCTCAATTTTAACACCTATAAAATAAGGGAGTTGGACCACATCATTTCTAAGGTTCCTTCTAATTCAAAATGTGGTTCTTTAAAAAAAAAAAAAAGGAGTTTCAATTGTAAACTCAGCAGCTATCAACAAAAAATATATGAACAAAACTAGGAGCAAAATATTGCCTCAAATCTTTAGCCTTTAATAGGTAGAACCAATGAAACCTGTGAGCTCTTTTCCCCTCCTCCTTTGTCCCTCCTGCATCTCTTCTCCTCATTCTGCTGATTTAATTCTGCATCACTTTGTATAAGTTTTTCCTCAGAGTTTTTGTATGTTCCATGTTCATTGGATTTTTCTGGTACTCTGAAATTCCATTACTTTGATAGACCATAATTCCAAATTAGACTTGAAATAACTTTTCTTCCAAGTCATTTGTCTACATAGGAGGAGACTCTTGGGATGCTTGGAACTAAAACTTAAAGTAGCTAGAGGCATTGAGAAATATCTCCTGCCCAAGGAGATGCCATGTGGACAACATGAATCCTGAACAAATGGTTCCTGAACCAAAGGTTAAAATGCCATAGCAATGATACACTAAGTAATATTTACTAGAAAAATCCTACCTTTTATTTGCTCCTAACACAGAAGAAAGTCAGAAGGATAGGTAAATTACCTGCTTATATTGTACTCTAATCTTACAGCCTTTCTAAGTAAGCAGATCTACTACATCCACCCCTATAGGGAGTTGGCAGTAATCAGTGCTAAAGGTAAGTTACACCTACCTGTAGTAACCCCTTATCTCTACCATTTGTTTCTCAGAATTTCCTCCTTTGGAATTTTTTCTGAAGTTTCATCTTTCTCTCTGTACCATAGACAGTAGAATTACTGAGCTTAAAATTTTACGCTGTGTATATTTTTTATATGTATTGGTTGTCTCTTCCATGAGAGCACACTCAATGAAAAAGGAAGCTTTCTTTTCTTTTCTTTTCTTTTTTTTTTCAACAAACCTGGGCAAGATGTATGAATGTTTTATTTTAGTGGAAGGTTTTCCCTTGGCAAGTAAGGAAATAAAAAGCACAAAGCACTGTCAGATATATGAATGACTTGACGGGATAAGGAATGAATGCATTGTTCAGAAGGAGACAATGGCTGAAATCACTGTATTTGCTAGTGAGTTGTTTAGTCGTTTTTCAGTCATATCTGACTCTTCATGATTCCTTTTGGGGTTTTCTTGGAAAAGATACTGGAGTGGTTTGCCATTTCCTTCTCCAGCTCATTTTACACATGAGGAAACTGAGGCAAATGGGGTTAAGTGGCTTACCCAGGGTCACACGGCTAGTAGGTATCTGAGGCCAAATTTGAACTCAGGAAGTCTTCTTGACTCTGGCCCAGTTCTCTATCCCCTGCATCACCTAGCTGCCCCAAAAGGACTCTTACATAAAGGCTTATTTGGAATGTATACATGCAGAACATATTAGATTACTCAAGCTTGACTTTCCAGTTTTCTCTGTGTGTGTGTAGGGAGTGGAGTGGGAGACAGAAGGTAACACTAAGCATTTAAAATACATTTTTGGCATTATTTTACTACTTTTCCATTTTGCATCTTCATGTGGTTCAAAAGCTCTGTGTCTCCTTTTCCATATTGCCCAACTTGTAGGTTTTCAGTGACAACAGAATCAAAGTAATCAGAAATAAACAATTTGGACTGATGAACAAACTGACTGTTGTGCCCTAGTTATATGCTTCTTGTAGTGGACAGGTCTAGTCCTAAGCAACACTAAGAAATAGGATTCGACTTTGGTGTATCTTTTCCTTGTCGGGACCAACTAAAATGTTTTTTTCAAGATTTTTGAAAGAGTATGGGAATAGTTAGAAGGGTGGTGAGAAGTCAGATACATTAATGAATTTCAGGTGGAGCTAGGAATTGGTACAACTATTCTGAAAAGCAATTTAGAATTATGCAAATAAAGTGAAAATATCAGTACTTTTTGATCCGGAGATTCTCCTGTACATAGATCTTACTACATACAGAAGTGTATAGTCCAAGGAGGTTAAGGACAAAAAGAAAGGCCCCATACACACCAACCATTCGATCGATCTACATTTTTTAATTGCCAGGTGCTGTGCTAAGAGCTAGGAATAAAAAGAAAGCAAAAGAGAGTCCCTGCCCTCAAAGAGCTCACCCCAAATGGAGTCATGAAAAGTTGGACGCAACTAATTGACAAAACAATTGGGACAAAGACAGAGAGACAGGAAATATAATGTCATGTTCAGAGAAGAGTCAGTAGGATACTTTGACAGGAACAGAGAGTGTGTGAAAGGGGAATAATACAAAGAAGATCGGGAAAGTAGATGAGAGTCAGACTACAAAAGGTTTCAAATATCAGTCTAAGGATTTTGTATTTTTTCCTAGAGAAAATAGGGAGCTATTGAAGATTCTTAGTATGAAGTGGTGACATGCTCAAATCCAGGTTTTAGGGATTTCACTTTACTAGTCAAGTAGAGGATACATTGAAAAGGGAGACCAGTTATGAGGCCACTGCCAAGGTGAAAGATTCTGTGGGTCTATACCAGCGTAGAGGCAGATATGAGCAGAGAAGAGAACGGATTCAAGAGATATTTTGGAGGCAGAAACAATAAAACTTTCATATTTTATATATATATATACATATATGTATATATGTATGCATGTATATATACATACAAACATACACATACATACATGCATATATATACTTACATACATACATACATATATATATATACATACACACACACACACACACATATATATATATGTGTATATATATATATATATATATATATACATGAAAGTGAAGGAAAGGGAAGAATCAAAGATCTCAATGTTATAAACCTTTCAAACTTGAAGCATTGTGGTACCATAAATACAAATGAGGAAGTTTGGGGGAAGGAAGGTATTTGAAGGAATCCTAAGGAATTCTATTTTGAACATACTGAGTTTGAAACATCTGCTGGACAACCAGAAGGATAGTTGACCAATCAATTGTTTATAGGACATTTGGGAGATGGAGTAAAGCTAGATCTTGGGAGTTATACACAAAGATGTCTTAAGTAATACACTTAAGTAATGCTTAAGTAATGTCTTAAGTAATGAACTTTACGAGCTTATCAATGAAGAGGAGAGTAAGAAGATAAAATGAACTTCATTACAATTCAGTAACAAATAGGGTGAAAACTTCAAAGATTAACGAAGAATACCGATAACGGTCACATACTAGAACCTAGAGGTTTTCTCTGTTCTGCAGAATTCACAGAAATTACCAAATGTTACAGCTGGAAGGGACTTTAGAGAACATCTTCTCCAACCCCTTCATTTTACAGATAATAAGACCAAAGTCCTAAGAGGTTCTCTTTTTCCTTCATTCCAGGTGAAATTAGGAAAATGAAAGAAAACAAGACATTAATAAGAACATAATTTTTAAAATCTAGACTTCTGATGTCATTGGCATGGGAAACTCTAAATGAAGAAATTCCTTTACCAATTCAGATCAGCCACCATTCTGGTTGGTTGGTTGGTTGTTCTTTCTTCATTCTCAAAGAGGACCAAAATGACATCACTATGCTAGAGTCAAGTTTCGGTGTGGCCAGCTGCGGCTCATCAGACCTATACAAGCTTGGAATGCTCTACCACAGGTCAGGCACAAATAGTCCATGTGGACATTTGGGATAGATTCTCTTAATCTGTGCATCCTGCATTTCCTTTGAGCTGTTTCAATTCTGCTTTGCTCATAGAACACAGCACCTTCTCTGATGTGGACATGCCAGGCTGAGTGGTCCTGTGCCAGCGTCTCCCATGTCACACAATTAATTCCAAAGTTCTTAAGAGAGACCTTGAGAGTGTCCTTATATTGTTTCTTGTGACCACCATGCAAGCACTTGCCTTGCATGAGTTCTCCATAAAATAGTCTTTTTGGCAAGTGTGTGTTCTGCATTTGAACAACGTGGCCAGCCCATTGGAGTTGCGTTCTCTGGCACAGAGTTTGAATGCTTAGCAGTTTAATTAGAGTAAGGACCTCAGTGTCTAATACCTTATCCTGCCAGCTGATCTTCAGAATCTTCCTAAAACATTTCAGATGGAAACACTATCATATAGAACTAACTATAAAATAGAGAGCTGCCTGACACATTGAGCAGTTAAATGACTTCTCCATGGTCATTTAGACAGTATGTCACAGGTAGAACTTGTATCTAGGTCTACCTGACAATCTAGCTTTTTCTCTCTCCATTATTCTATACTGTCACTCCCTCCCTGCCACCTTCCTCCTCACCCACCCACCCCCATCCTCTAATACAGTAATAGAATTGACACTGGAACAGAGAAAAAGTCATATGAATTTTCACTGAGATAAATTCTGGGCAAAAGGTACATAAATACAAGATTTGAATAGTAGAAGATCTTTCAAATTTATTTCATTCTGTGGGAAATGAGGAAGTAGTCTCAGCACTTTAGAGTTTGCAATAGATAAGGAGGAGAACAAATAACCTGATTCCAGTCCTAGACTTTGGGAGAGTGGATTTCATCCTGGAAGACTTCCTTGTTTCTGCCCCTTTTCTTCACCAGGTCAGTACTGGCATATTCTGAGATTCTCTTAAGTATGTATTATTTTGTATGTTATCAGTTTTGCATGCATCATAATTTGTTACTAGACTATAAGCTTTCTGACAGCAAAGACTGTGTCTTTTCAAGGAGGAAAAGAAGGAGGAGGAGAAGAAGGAGAAGGAGGAGGAGAGAAGGAGAAGGAGAAGGAGGAGAGAAGAAGAAGGATGAGGAGGAGGAGAAGGAGGAAAAGGTGAAAGAGAAGAAGTATAAGGCTATCCATTTCATTTCCTTTTTTGGATGGTTACTAACCTGTTCCATTGGGCAAATGCTACTGATATGGTCTACCTGGATTTCACTATTTGGCATTTTTTTCTTATTTATTAGAGTAGTATTTAGTAAACCTTTCTTACTTGCAATTCACTCTAGTAAG
Organism: Phalanger gymnotis; assembly: GCA_028646595.1. Lineage (NCBI taxonomy): Eukaryota > Metazoa > Chordata > Mammalia > Diprotodontia > Phalangeridae > Phalanger > Phalanger gymnotis. The sequence goes on along the minus strand of CM053622.1, from coordinate 149,738,304 downwards.
TACTGGGGACACAATGATTACATACAACACATACCCTGTCCTCAAAAAAAATCTAATATGCAGGTTATAAATAAATAACTATGATACAATAAATAGAGGTAGTTACAAAGGGCAGGTATAAGCAAAGTACAATAAGAAATTTGAGGAGAGAGGAATCACTTCTTTTGGGGTGGGGAAGCAGGATCAAAAAATATTTCCTGAAAGGCTGGAACCAGAGCTGTATGAGATTAAGAATCAGGAGAGGCAATCTGCTATTACCAAATGAAAGAATCTTCCTAGACAAGGGGGTAGGGAAGGGAATAGATATAGACAGGGATCTAGTGAATACACAGGTCTAGTGAAAGACGATTAACAGACTGAGAAAGACTTTGGAGGAAAGATTTCAGTGGACCACAGCTTTGGCCCTATTTTTTTTCCCAAATTTTTTCAATAGTAACTTGTCATTAAGGGGGAGGGGCGGAAGAAAGGGGTAGTAATTGTTTGGCTGAAGAGGAAAACCATTTTCTTACTTTCTCTTACTTCCACCCTTCTCTGCACTGAGCCACTCTTTCCCAACTCTGCCCTTCTGGCAGTTCCATCAACATAACTTTTCCTTTAAGTCCCTAGTGAGAATGGGCTCTTTTCTTGAACAGAGAGAGATTAGAAGGGGAGTATACCAGAGTCATTGCTTCTGGGAGAATTAACTCTAGCCCTCTGTTTACAAAACCAAAACCAAAACCAAAACAACCTTTTCCCTTCCCTCCCCACAAAAAATTGTAGCTGACTATGTTTGTTTGGTTTTGGTCCAGATTCATATATTATTCCCCTTGCTTTGGGGGAGAGAGAGAGGAAGACAACAAGCATTTAATAAACATCTACTATGTACCAGAAACTGTGCTAAGCACTTTACAATTATCTCAATTGTTCCTCACAACAACCCTGAGAGTGAGTGCTATTATTACCCCCATTTTATAGTTAGTTGAGGAAACTGAGGCAGACAGCCAGGTTAGTGGCTTGTCCACTGTCACATAGCCAGTAAGTATCTGAGTCCAAATTTAAACTCAGGTCTTCAAATTTAAACTTCAAGCCCAGTGGTCTATCCCCTGTACCACCTTGCTGCCTCCCAATACTAAAGTTAACCATCAAAATAGGAAGAGATTCACAATTTGTAGTGCCTAGCATGCAAGAAGTTAGTCTTTATATTATGGTTCTTAATAATCATATTTTATAACTGAATCCTTTTCTCAGCTCCCCTACCTGAGTTGAGCAATAGTTATGATACTAACAGCAGCATCTGCAGTCCTGCTGAACACTCACCCAGAACTATGGTCTCCCATCTTAGCTCATCCCTTCTCATCCCTTCTAGTGATAGCACTTACCCTGTAGAACGTCTTTCTGTCTAGAGCCATGGAAGAGGTCGCATCCTCCGCAGTACATTACTCACTTCTTATTTCTCATGAGATTTCTCGTTTTCCTTCCCTTCAGGACAATGGGACTATCTTTTCCCAGGACAGATTCTTCACATTTTGTAATATACCTGGATCCAAATAGATTTATGATCTTTGCCCTGTCTTACAGGTGTGCATTTCAGCCATGACATAACTCCTTTTGTAAATAGGGCCACACTAGCATAGAAGCGTTAATAGCGTGTTCATCAAACCTATGTTTAATGCAAAGCTGGGAAAGGTTAATAGACCCTTGAGTGGTAGAGCCAGATCCAAAAAGATTTTGGCCAGCTGCAATGATGGGCCAAATTTAACATGCTAAAATTTAATAAGGTTAAATGTGACATTCCATATTAAAGGCAAAAAATAATTAGCTGCACAAGTATAAGAGAAGGGAAGATTCAGCTAGACAACAGTTCTTATAAAAAAAGACCAGTAGACTTTAGTGAATTTCAAGTAATGGACATCAACAGTGTAACACGACAGCTAAAGCTAATGAGATCTTTGGCTACATTAACAAAAGTAGTCTGTCTAGAATGAAAAAGATAAGTCCTACTGTGTTCTTCCCTGAATCAGGAGTATGGTGTTCAGTTCTGGGTGTTACTTTTAGGAAGGACATTAACTAGCTAGAGCTCTTACATAAGAAGACAAACAGGGTATTGAGGGGACCCAAAAATACGCCATTGGAGGAGCAGTTGAAGAAGCAGAGGAGGCTGAATCTGTAGAAGGGAAAACAGGAGGAAAATGAAGGTGCTCTCCAAGTATCTGAAGAAAAGTCATGTTGAAGAGGCATCAGGCTTATTTGACCCCAGAAAGGCCTTGATTAGGGAGGAAGCTGCAGATTTTGGCCCTTTGTAATGAAACACTTTATAACAACTTGAACTGTCCAAAAGGAATGGGAGACTGCAGGGAGATATTTGCTGTCACTGGAGGTCATCAAGAGGAGACTGGATGATCACATTGTAGAAACAATTTATCTCCATTGGCCCTGTCTATACCTACAAGCATTCTCTACCCCTTCTTTACATCCCCATTCCATTAAAAAAGTTTAAGAAAAAAATTAAAAACAACTCCCCAAACCTTGTATGCTTCTCTATGAACATTTCCTTGAAAATCTAATCAAAGAGGGAATGAAGAGACTGCCTGACATTTAAAGCAGCTGCAACAGTTATAGCTAACTCATTCAAAAAAAAAAATCCCAATAACCTATAGAGGACATGTTTTACAAGCTAATCATCTCCATGTAATCAATCAACAAGCATTTTTTTAAGCACTTACTATTTGCCAGGCACTGCACTAATCATTTCAGGTAAATTTTCCTGAGATGTCTCCTCTTCATTCTCAGCTCCCCCAATGTATCGGTGGTCCTCGCATCGTGAGTCTCACTTGGGCAGTTGTCACATTTCTGCCCACAATCTTCTCCCAAAAAGGAGAGGGCGAGAAGCTTGGGGAGAAACAAAGAAAGGTTAATAATGTCGGTGCTTTGTCTGGATAGGGAAATAATAAATTCTGGACTCTGATTTTGCTTTTGTTTTCTCTCTGCAGGAGAACAATCCTTTAAGAAATATTGAACAAAAATTATTAACAGCAATTAAACTCAAGATGAGGGTACTGACAAGAAAAACCACTGTTCTCTTAAGCAGGAAGTGGGAAAGTGATGAGGAAGGATGACTTCCAAGTCCTGTGTTTTGGAATAACTCTCTCCACCCCCCTTTAAAAAACAAAACAAAACAAAATAACTAGATCTGTGATTTCATTCCTATAGAAAAATCCTGGTGAGGAAAATATTTCCACCAACGCAGCAACTACTCTGACTTACAGTCTTGGAGTTGTGTGGGGGCACTGATCATTTAAGTAAACTGTCCAGAGTCACACAGCTTGTTGTTAAGTCTTTGCTGTTGAGTCTGACTCTCCATGACCCCATTTGGGGTTTTCTTGGCAAGGATACTGGAGTGGCTTGCCATTTCTTTCTCCAGCTCACTTTACAGATGAGGAAACTGAGGCAAAGTTAAGTTACTTGCCCAGGGTCACATAGCTAATGTCTGAGGCCAGATTTGAACTCAGGAAGATTCATCTTCCTGACTCCAGGCTTGGAAGACAGCTACAGTCACACAGATAATGTGTCCGAAGTGGGAGCTTGAACCCAAGTTTTCTCAACTGACTCTCACTCTTTTTCCCACTAAATATAGGATAGCTATTTTTTCCACCACAGAAGAGAAATTCCCAAAACACAAAAGACTCACAAGCTCACAAAAATAATTCTTAAAACCAAACTTTAACAGATAATTCCCATTATACTTTTCTAGGTAATTAAAGGCTCCTGAGGAACAGCTAGTCATTCTGTGATTTCATCTTGCTTTCACCTTAGAGTTTCTCTGTTCAACCTACTCATTCAAGCTCCTACCCTTTAGTCAGAGTCCAACTCTTAATCTAGTATACCATGGTGCTCCCAATTTGAACCCTTAACCCCTACTTTCTTCACTATGCCCCACTTCAGCCCCAATAGCAACATCTTTCCTTGCCCTTGGACTAGGGCAGGAGTGGGCAACCTGTGGCCTCGAGGCCACATGTAGCCCTCTAGGTCCTCAAGTGTAGTCCTTTGAGTGGACTAGGGTGCTTGGGCATGGACAGTGGCATAGGCATGGTCATGGTCTTCCTGTTTAGTTGCACAACCTGTAAGGTCTCTGAAAAAATTTTCCCCATTTTCAACATGATACTCTGAGGAGGAGTCCATCTAACACGCCCTGACACAACGAGGAAGAACTCTAACAATCCTGAGATTCACTGTATCAAACAGAGCCTCTTTATTTTTACAGGATGAGAACTGGCTTGCATTTCACTCAAAGACTCCCAACATTTCTCTTCATCTCCTCTTGGAAATAGGCCAAGTCCAATTAGATGGGTTCCTTCTTGTGTAATCACAAGGGACCTTGCTCTACTCCATCTTCAAACATCTGGATCACCTAAGAGTCCAATTGTGGGATAAATCATCTTTAGAAATTTTACAACAATGCTGAGCTTCCAAGCCAAGCTCTGTTTTAAAAAAATAAATGAGTAATACAGTGATGACCAGCTGGTAACAACAACAGGGCTGACAGATTTCTTGCCCTTTTCCACAGTTGTGAATCAGCTATTTTTGGTGACAGCCCTGATTGGACCTCTATCTCTAGTGTCCCTCATGCCTTTGCTAGTTCAATTTCTTCATATATGTGGCTTATATTCATGCCATCATACTGTTCATTTTCAAGGTATTTTGTGTAGGAAGTTTTGCAAAGACGAAAAGCAAACAAGAAACACCAGACAAAAACGTTTCCAAATACAATGATAAGCAGCCTGGAAAATGGAAAGAATTCTGGATTGAGAAACATCAGACCAAACTCCAAATCCTAACCCTGTGACTGTAGCTCGAAAAGGCCAAGGTCTCCCACTACATCCAGGGCCATCTCCAGTAGTCCTGATCTGTATCTGGCCACTAGATCCGGATGGCTCTGGAAGTGAGGAGCAGAGGAGGAAAGAGTGAGGCTGGTGACCTTGCACAGCCCTCCCTCACTTAAATCCAATTTACTTGCATGTCATAGCATCACCTCCCTGATGTCATGGTCCACTTCAAAAACAAAGGACAAACAGCAGCAGCAGCGTGACTTTAAATAAGGTATGGTGCAGTCAATAAAATGTTAAACTTGGAGATGAGAAAACCTAGGTTCAAACCCCACCTCTGACTCTCATTAATTATGTGACCATTGATGTCACTTAACCTCTATGAGCCTCAGTCTCTTCATCTGCAAAATGGGGAAGTTGGACTATCTGTCCTCTAAGGTCTCTTCTAGCACTAAACATACTTTTCTATGACTTCACTAGTTCTAAATTCTATAGTACATATGAGATTCCATTCTTGAGGGTCTATTACCTAGATTTCCTAATTCATTTGATTTTATTTGAGCCATTTGTTTAAGAAGATGTTTCCAACTTGTAAAAAAGGATAGCTATAACTTGACCTAGCCTGCCCTGGTCTTCAACTTCATGGAAACTCATCTATAGATAGTGATTCACACTTTCCTGGATTCCTATGACCACAGCTAATTGCTTCCACAACCCTCTTACTACTTGGCTGTCCTAGAATCAGATGTTTGTTTTGTTTTAATTTCTCTTCTTTTTGGGACAAGTCTCCAGAGAATGTTTTCTCTTACTTAGAACCAACCATGTGAAACCAACTCTATGATGTCTTTGCATTTTCCAGGAACTTTTATGGTCTTAAAGATTTGTAATGACTCTGATGTCATCATTTCGGCAACCTGCCACCGTGCTTTATGAGCACATTCTCCCTCTAGGACATATCTGTCTTTACTATGGCCCTCTGAGCTAGGGAGGTGCTCAGGCATGAATGTTACTTCCTATTCAGCTCTGGCTTTAGGGTTAGGTGGAGGAAATCTTGTGATTTGGGGAGCGCCTAAAAGATACATCATCTCTGCCTCCCTGCTGCTTTTCTTCCAAAATCTCCAGAAAGCTTTCCTCTTTGGTTAAGCCAGGGGTTCACAAACTTTTTTGGTGCCTGTATTCCTGGGCTTTTGGTAAACCTTCCCAGACCTCCTAATTAATATGAAAGGAAATAACCTCTAGAGTTTGCCGTGTATATGGACATAAGAAATTAAATAGATTAATTTTAACAGGATGATATTGACCAAATATTTCTATACTCCTTCACAAAGGGAAGGGCATTGGGTAGTGACAAATATCCCAGGCTGGGAATCCTTTTATTAAGTATTTCCTTCAGCTGCCAATTTCTTTTAAAATGCCAAGCTCTGAAGTCCTAAATATCATTGTTTTCTAATGTAAGTCCACTTTGTGGGGAACTCATAAAACTTCTGTCCACACTCTCTCTCTCTCTCCAGGCGTCCTCGTGTGAGTGACATCGTCTTTAAACCCCACGTGGCAATCCCTGAAGCACCTTTGAGATGCCCAGGGAAGACAGGGCTACCTGGAAATCCAATTATTTCCTCAAAATTATCCAACTTTCCGATGATTATCCAAAATGCTTCATTGTGGGAGCAGACAATGTGGGCTCCAAGCAGATGCAGCAGATCCGGATGTCCCTCCGTGGGAAGGCCGTGGTATTGATGGGAAAAAACACCATGATGCGCAAAGCCATTCGTGGGCATCTGGAGAACGACCCTGCCCTGGAGAAACCGCTGCCTCATATTCGGGGGAACGTGGGCTTTGTGTTCACCAAGGAAGATCTGACCGAGATTAGGGATATGCTTCTGGCCAATAAGGTGCCAGCTGCTGCCCGTGCCGGTGCCGTTGCCCCGTGTGATGTCACCGTGCCGGCCCAGAACACAGGCCTGGGTCTGGAGAAGACTTCCTTCTTCCAGGCCCTGGGTATCACCACCAAGATTTCCGGGGGCACTATTGAAATCATGAGTGCTGTGCAGCTGATCAAGACCGGGGACAAAGTGGGTGCCAGCGAGGCCACCTTGTTGAACACGTTGAACATCTCCCGGTTCTCCTTTGGGCTCGTCATTCAGCAGGTGTTTGACAACGGCAGCATCTACAACCCCGAAGTGCCGGACATCACGGAGGAGGCTTTGCACCTTCGCTTCTTAGAGGGTGTCCGTAACGTCGCCGGGGTCTGTCTGCTGATTGGCTACCCAGCTGTTGCATCAGTGCCCTACTCGATCATCAATCACAAGCGATCACAAGCGGGTCTTGGCTGTAGCTGTGGAGACTGAGTACACCTTCCCACTGGCTGAAAGGCGAAGGCCTTCCCGGCCGACCCTTCGGCATTTGCAGCGGCTGCTCCTGCGGCTGCCGCCCCAGCTGCTGCCGCGCCCGCTGCTGCTGCTCCAGCCAAGGTGGAAGCCAAGGAAGAATCGGAGGAATCTGACGAAGATATGGGATTTGGTCTGTTTGATTAGCCCACAGGAAACAACTATTTCAGCCGGTTTATTTGTGAAACAGAAATAAAAAGTGCTCATTTATCTCAAAAAAGAAAAAAAAAACCCTTCTGTCCACAGAAATGGTAATGATGGGGCACTAATGATGGACCCCTAAAAAGTCCTGGGCTTACCACATGGCCCTGTCCCTGGCATTTGCCTGAAGCATCTGGCTGACCCCCGACCACCTTGATTACTTAATTAGCTTACGTGCCACTCCTATATCCCATCCAGATCTTCCCCCCATCTTTCTGTATGAAATATCAATCTTGTCCCCATTAAATTGCTCAGATTCTTAAAATCCAGCGCACTTGTATTGGCGTCACAAATACCACAGATTCACTTAGAATCTGGCCTTCTTCTATTGGTGATACAATAAACCTTGTCTCTTGGACTGAAAGAAGGCTTGAGTGGTAAAATTCTTTAGAGGCAGACCCCCGTCCTGTCCCCTTGGATTTCAGGATTCCTGGCATTCTTAGATCACAACAGTAATAACCATCAACAAACATTTATGAAAAACTCTACCAGGCACTGCAATAACAAATGGGGATACAAATACTGAAGTGAAACAGTTCTTACCCTCAAGTTGCTTATATTCTGGAGGAAACAAACAGGGGGAGGGGGCGAGGGGCAGTAGTAGCCTCTGGTGCAATTGGGAGGGTGTGGAATAAAAATAAGGGGACAATGGAAGCATAAGGAAAGAAGAGAAGAAAATTTTGAAAAAAACTATGCGTACATATTTCATCTGTTGTGTAACAGAGTTAAAGTTGTAGTGATTATATTATCTTCCAAACACACAAAATGAAAGTTATAACTGATTTATAACTAATCAGTGGTCAAGTCTGCCAATAGGTCTTAAGAAGCAAGTGTTGGCAGGTGAGTCTGCCTTGCATTGTCAGGAAGTCTAGCATACATGGGCAGGAATATGCACATATAATAACTTGTTTACAATATGATACTATATGGTTACAAGATGCAATATTGCATCATCAAAATTTCAATGTAGGAAAAACCCCACAAATTTAAAATAACGATTTTAAGATGTGTCATTTTTTTGGGAAAAGAATTTATATATTTTTTAAATGACGCAAATTTTAAAAAAAAACTGTTAAAGGGCTAAAGGAAGTAGATTTTCAAGGGGACGCTGAGTAATTTTTTTTAAAAGGGGGTAGTAGGCCAAATAAGTTTGAGAACCTCTGATTTAGACTGAAAAAATACCACCAAATTTGGCAATTAAAATTACTGATACATTTGGAGCCCACAATTTCAATTGAGTAATGACGTCAAAAGCCAGACTTTTAAGGGTTAAGGTATAGGCGAGAGGAGAGGAAGTAGAGGAAGAGAACATAGAAAACTTTTTCAATGAATTTGTCTGAGAATGGGAAGAGAGTTATATAAGATGCTAGTTGTGGAGAGGGCCAGGTCTAAAAGTTTAAGAGACCTGTATATGTTTGAAGGCAGTAGGGAAAGAGCCAATTGGTAGAGAAAGGTCGAAGATTCAAGAAAGGTTGTAGTCTTCTTGGAGAAGATGAAGGCAGAAGAGGTGAAAAAAAGTACTTCCTTTGAAAGGAAGGAAGGAAGGAAGGGAGGGAGGAAGGAAGGAAGAAAGAAGCTGATTTCAGTGGCACTGAGAAGGATGTTTGAGGCAAAAGGATAGGAAATGTACCTAGCTCTAGTGACATAATTCCATTTAGAGTATCTGTACCATGAGAATTGAAAACTTACAGAGCTGAAAGGTCTCTTACACTGGCAAGGTTAGTGTGACAAATATATGGTAAAGAAAATAAACCTTCTTAAAAAAAAAAAAAGAAAAGAGAAAAGGACTTGTGGTGACCAGATTCTGTGGTCCCATGTGTTCCCTAAGTATCAGCCTACTTTCCCCTAGACTATGGGACAGTGTGTCTCCTGTTTGAGGGAATGTTTGTATCAACTATCCTTAACCTCAGTAAATAGCCATTTCTAACAGCTAATTAAATCTAGATGAGTAATTGATACTAACTGACAGCTGTGAAAACACACAGGAGGGGTCAAATGAGTAATAGAAATGAGATGGGAGGAACCCAGCAACAATCCCTTTACCTCTTGAATCCTGAAGAGACAAGTTCCTCTATGAACCCAGACTGCAGTATAAGTAGGGTTTGGGGGAGAAAACCCAGAGCCTAGACTACATTTGTATTCCTTTAGCTTCTTTCTTGATGGTTTTTTTTTCTTCCTCTCATGTAGGCCACTGCCTTCCAAGTTTGTGCTGTGGTTTACTTTTCTTTGTATAATTGAGGGAATTATAAATCAAGCCAAAACCTATTTTTACCAAAATGCATTCTGAATCTAAAGACAAAAATGACATTTGATCTTGCCGTGTACATCTTAGATGGTTTTTCCTAAATGTGAAGGTCAAGCACTGTGGCTCTCCTGGAATGAAAGACACCTAGAACCATCTGGTTCTGTGGAGGAAGTCTGTCATGAGCTTCCTAATTCTGATGGTCATAGTGTCCCCTCATGGTGGCAGCTGTCTCCTCAAGCAGCAGAGTAGGACAAGGTCTGCTCAGGGCAACAACCAATTATATCAGTGCCTGTGGGACTGTTCAGTCCAGGGAAGAGGAGAGATCTACATGCTGGAGTTGCCCATATAACCAAGTGACTAATCAAGTGCCGGTAATCAAGTAACAAGTTGCCAAGCCTTTTCTAGGCACTCAGTTTTGGCCCTGTCATTCAATGTTACATTTAGGTGTTGATAGGGTGTAATATACCTGAAAGCAGAGATTATTTCATTTTTTTCTTTCTGTCCTTAGTGGAACAAGCCTGTCATTGATTGATATTGATAAGATGATAGATTTTAGAGGTAGACGGCCTTAAAAGACTCATCAAGGCCAATCCACCTAATGACAATAACTCATATTTATGCAAAGTGTCCCAAAAGTCTTTATGTAGTTTTAAGCTTTAACAGCTTAAATAATAATCATTAAAAAGATTAATAATAACATTAAGCTTTAATAACTTAAAACTGCTCTAAGTAAGACCTTACTTGTATGTTCTCATCTGACCCTTGCAGCCACCGTATCAGATTAGTTGTTCATTCGTTTTCGAAGACCAACAACATCATGAATGAATGATGTATCCACTTGGAAGGAACTGGATTTAAGTGAGGCAGAGTTGCGCAAGTTGTCATCAGCCTTGCTTTCTCTTTCAGAATCATTGAGGTCCAGTGGTAAGACAAAAGTCAACGAAGACTCAAGATGGCCAGGGACAAAGTGGATGACTTTGGCGTCTTTGATGTCTGACCGAGCTCTAAGCCCGCTGTAGCACCTGCTTTAACCTCCTTCATGGCCATTGGGACAAATTGTTCTCATCTGCCCATTCGGCCAGAGTCTTCACATGCTTGGAGGAGATGTCTCCCTAACTCACCAGACGGTTTAAAGCCTATCCGTTACCTTCACCCTGGTTTAGCCCATCTGCTGAGACGATTCACTAGAGTGTGGCTGCTGTGCATACCGCAGCTTTTTGGAGCCACAAGGGAAAGTTAGGTGAAGGTAGTCAGCAAAGGTGGATGAGCAGCTCTGAAAAGGACTTGGCAAAGCCTTCACTCCAGAGGTGCTAGTCCTCCCTGATCACCCCATCCCTAGGTTAGTACTATGGAAATAATGACCCCATCTGATAAATGAGGAAAATTAAGACCGTGACTTGCATATGATCATGTAGCAAGTAAGTGGCAGAGTCAGGATTTGAACGCAGGTCTCAGCATGCCAGTCCCTCTACCAAACTGCCTATCAAATTAAAAGCCTGGATAAAGTCAAGCAAGAGTTTTGAGTAGATAAAAGAAAAGGCATTTTGATATTGTGCTTTGGATAAATATCCCAACATACCTAATTTATAAAGTCTACATAAAAACATAAGAATTTCAATGCAGAAAAATTGGTTTTCAAAAGATTATATCTTTTATCTAAGTCCAAGATCAAATACAAGCACTTACAATTCTGTAAATTTCTGGGTAAGGCAGCCAGGTGGCATAGCAGATAGAACGCTGGGCCTGGAGTCAGTAAAAACCTGAGTTCCAATAGAGCCTCAAACAATTACTAGCCCTGTGTCCCTGGGCAAGTCACTTAACCTCTTCATCTCAGTTTCCTCATGAGTAAATTGAGGATAATAATAGCATGTACCTACCAGGGTTGTTGTGAGGATCCTGGAATAAATATTTGTAAATCATTTAGCATAGCCCCTGGGAAGTTAGAGGTACTGTATAAATGTTTATTCCCTTTCCCCTTGGACATGTAGAGTATTTGTGAAACTTTTCCTCATCAACCATTCTCAAATAACTAAAGTAGTCTTTGAGACAGACAGTTCCCCTGAGAACCAATACTATGGAGACAGTGATTTCCTGCCAGTGAAAACTCCCAAATTACTTATATGGGACACGTATAACCAGGGTCCGATAAAGATTACTGACTCAGGCCGGGAGGAACTTCTGCAGGTACGTGTTCATCGAACTGACTGTGACTCATCATGGGAAGGTATAAGAAAATCTTTAGAAGCCCTGCCTTTTCGTGGATAGAAATGGGGAAAGGTGATGAGGCCGTTATTGTAACAAACATGCCAGACCTTGTGCCTAGCTCACCGTGAGTTCTGGCTCTGGTTCTTTCGCCAACTAGCTGTGTGATCTCAAAGACACTTCAATTATTTGGACCTCAGTTTTCTTATTTGTGAAATGGGGAGGCTGGACAGAAAACACTTTCCCCGGACTCTTCATTTCTTTTTTTTTTTTTAATTTAATTTAATTTAATTTAATTTATTTAATGTATTTAGTTTTCAGCAGTGATTTTTCACAGATTTTGAACTGCAAATTTTCTCCCCATTTCTACCCTCCTGACCACTCCAAGATGGAATATATTCTGGTTGCCCCATTGCCCAGTCAGCCCTCCCTTCTGTCACCTCACTCCCCTCCCATCTTCTTTTCCATTCCTTTCTTGTAGGGCAAGATAAATTTCTATGCCCCATTGTCTGTGTATCTTATTTCCTAGTTGCAAGCAAAAACTTTTCTTTTTTTTTGTTTTTGGACATCTGTTTTTAAAACTTTGAGTTCCAAATTCTCTCTCCTCTTCCCTCCTCACCCACCCTCCCTAAGAAGGCAAGCAATTCAACATAGGCCACATGCATATCATTATGTAAAACCCTTCCACAATACTCATGTTGTGAAAGACTAACTATATTTTGCTCCTTCCTAACCTATCCCCCTTTATTGAATTTTCTCCCTTGACCCTGTCCCTTTTTGAAAGTGTTTGCTTTTGATTACCTTCTCTCTCTATCTGCCCTCCCTTCTATCACACCCCCCTTTTTTATGTTCTTCCTCCTTCTTTCCTGTGGGCTAAGATACCCAATTGAGTGTGTATGGTATTCCCTCCTCAGGTCAAATCCAATAAGAGCAAGATTCATTCATTTCCCCTCACTTGCCTCCTCTTCCCTCCCAACAGAACTGCTTTTTCTTGCCACTTTTATGCAAGATAATTTACCCCATTCTATCTCTCCCTTTCTCCCTCTCTCAATATATTCTTCTCTTATCCCTTAATTTGATTTTTTTTAAGATATCATCCCTTCATATTCACCTCACCCGGTGCCCTCTGTCTATGTATATATACACACACACATACATATATACATACATACACACACGTATATATACATATACATATATATATGCATACTCATATACACATGTATATATGCATATTCCCTTCAGCTACCCTAATAGTGAGGTCTCATGAATCATACACATCCTCTTTCCAAGTAAGAACATAAACAAAACAGTTCATCTTTAGTAAGTCCCTCAGGATTTCTCTTTCCTGTTTATCTTTTCATGCTTCTCTTGATTCTTGTGTTTGAAAGTCAAATTTTCTATTCGGCTCTAGTCTTTTCACTGAGAAAGCTTGAAAGTCCTCTATTTTATTGAAAATCCATATTTTGCCTTGGAGCATGATACTCAGTTTTGCTAGGTAGGTGATTCTTGGTTTTAATCCTAGCTCCACTGACCTCCGGAATATCATATTCCAAGCCCTTCGATCCCTTAATATAGAAGCTGCCAGACCTTGTGTTATTCTGATTGTGTTTCCACAATACTGAAATTATTTCTTTCTGGCTGCTTGCAGTATTTTCTCCCTGATGTGGGAGCTCTGGAATTTGGCAACAATATTCCCAGGATTTTTCTTTTTGGGATCTTTTTGAGGAGGTGATCAGCAGATTCTTTCAATTTCTATTTTACCCCCTGGCTCTAGAATATCAGGGCAGTTCTCCTTGAGAATTTCTTGAAACATGATATCTAGGCTCTTTTTTTGATCATGGCTTTCAGGTAGTCCAATAATTTTTAAATTCTCTCTCCTGGATCTATTCTCCAGGTCAGTGGTTTT
>CM053622.1:149697858-149724058 GCA_028646595.1 Phalanger gymnotis | reverse complement strand
TGGAGTCCTGCTTCCCTCTGCCCCTTTGTGGGTTCTGTAGTTCTAGAATTGGTTCAGAGCCATTTTTTCATAGGTTTTTGGAGGGACTTGGAGGGGAGCTCACGCCAGTTACTGCTTTCTAGTCGCCATCTTGGCTCCGCCCCCCTGATCTAGATTTTTAACAAAACTTTTGATAAAGTTTATTATATTAGGCTTGTGGAAAAGATGGAGATTAGATGATATTACAAGCCCAATGGAAATCACATGGTTTGATGGTGAAACTCAAAAAGTCATTGTTAATAGTTTCATGTAAGTGTAGCAGGAGGTATCCAGTGGAGTAGTACTCTAGGAATCTGTGTTTGGTCCTACGCTATTTAACATTTTTATCAATGATAAGGCATAGATGATATGCTTATCAAATATGCATAAAGCAGTGGATGACAATAAGGGTCCAAGAGAATTTTGACAGTCTAGATCATTGGGCTGAATATAATAAGATGAAATTCAGTGAAGATAAATATAAATTCATGCACTTGGGTTCAAAAAATATTAGCTCTACAAGTATGAGATGGGGGAGGCATGGCTAGACAGTAATTGTGCTGTAAAAGAGCTGGGGTTTTTAAAGGACCGCAAGCTTAATATGAGTCAGCAGTGTTGTTTGTATTTGTATCTAGAGCACCCAGCATAATTCCTGGCACAAAATAGGTGATTTAATAAATGTTTATTGATTAATTGAGTGCCGTCGTAACAGTCAAAAAGGCTCATTCGCTCTTAATTACATATAGAGAGGCATAGCTTCTGCGGATAGGGAGGCGATAATCCAACTGAATTTTGTCTTTGTCAGAGTTAATCTGCAATATTGTGTTCAGTGTCGGCTAGTACAGTTTAAGGATGTTGATAAACTGGAATGTCCAGAAGATGGTGAAGGGGCTCTGAGTCCACGTCGATTGAAGCTACTGGGGTTATCCTGAATAAAAAAAGACTCAATGGGAGTAGTATTTCTTTGAAGTGCTGTCATGCAACGAAACGATTAAACATGTTCTGTTTGGCCCCTAAGGGCCAAATAAGCAGCAGTGAGTGGGTGGAAGTCGCAAAAGGGCAGATTTAGACTTGATGTCAGGAAAATCTTTTTAACAAGTGGGCTTGTTTCAAAGTGAATCAGACTGCCTGGAGAAGTGGTGGGTTTCCCCTCCCTTAGAAGTATTCAAGAAGAGGCTGGATGATCATTTGTCTCAGATGTTATAAAGGAGATTCCTTTTCTATATGAATTGGATTAAACAGTCATTGAAGTCTCTTCCACCTCTCAAATTCTATGATTCTAGTTTTCTCATCCTAATAATAACAATAATGATGGCATTTTATACAGTTCTTTAAGGTTGGCAAAACACTTCACATAGAGTATCTTACTTGAGCCCCGCAAAAACTTCTATAATTATTTTGTTTGTTTGAAATCTAGTTTGATGTAGTAGATAGAAAGTCAGGAAAATCTAGAGTTTCCTTATCTAGGGGAACTCTATGCCAAAGGTCCATATCCTATTCCCTATTTTTTGACCTTCTTAAAAATGCTTTTTGAGGCCATCGGATGCTTTTTGAGCCAGGATTTGTTCTTACCTCATCCCAGGTTGCCACTTATTTAGAAAAGTTTTCCAAATCTTCCCTTGCCAGCATACATGGAGTTAACTATATGGATAGTAAATACCAGGGCCAGAGATTTAGACAGGAAATATGTCATGGCCCCCAATGTGGAACTGATGATAGAGAAAAGAAGACTAGAGAGGGCAGTACAGCAGGGTCTGGCAATCCATGCTGCACCCTCTATTTCCTCTTTCAGAACACACAGAATTAGAAAAACTGCCTGCTTGGCCTCTGCCAGAGTCTGAGCAGGGGAGATGCCCAGAAGCTGACGTAGCTTTCACTGGTTGCTGTCATGACCAATGACAGCAGTGCACCACAAGTTCCTTTATCACAAAGTTGAGTAGATACCCACATTTCCCCGCTCTGTGCTAATAAGGAAGGAAGATACAGTGACATCAGGAATAGGGTGACTTATTCAGTATTTGCTGTGGCTGAACAAATAGCCAAATCAGGAAGTAAGGTCATCCTTTGACTCAATGTTTCAATAATGGCAGGCAATGGTAGCCACTTGATCTGCTGATGGCATCAGAGAAAATGGTTGGAGGCATCTGTGGGAATTGGGAGATGGGGGGAGAGGAGCAATACTAGGCTGCCAACATGTCACTGACATCAAGTCTGACAGCTTATTCCTCTTACTTTAATGACAAGGAGAGGAAAAAAATCACACAAATGATTAATTGAGGTAGATTCTATAGCTGTGGAATTCAACTTTTTGGGAATCCTTTTAAAATGTCTTCTTCCTCCACCTATCTAACATAAACATCATTATTGTGATTTTAGCATAATTTTTTTTGTGTGTGTAGTAACAAAGAATTGGAAACAAACTGGATGCCCACTAATTGGGGAGCGGCTGAGCAAATTGAAGCATATGAATGTGAAGAAATACATTTGTACTGTAAGAAATGATGAATATTAGTTAGTCAATAATAGTCAATAAACATTTCTTAAGAACCTACTATGTGCCAGGCACTGTACTCAGGAGTAGGGAAACGACTAAGAAAAAAGACAGTCTATGCCCTCAAGGAGTTTACAGTCTAATAGGGGAAGACAGCACACAATGGGAAGCTGAAAAGCAGGGAGTGAGAAGTACCTGACAGGAGGCAGTTAGAATCCAGTCCAAGGAATGCAGATGGTGAGAAACAAAGAGTTGGCTGGCCTAGGAGCCTCTTTATATGGAGGCTTTGTGAGGAGTTCTTTGCTCTACCCTCAAGCTCTTCAATGGAAGGATACTGAAGGTACAGATGAGGTCTGAGTACCAAAGCTGATACCTTATCACTGGATGATGAGTTTCCTAAATATCCCTCGAATATAAAGAATTGAGAGAAGCAATAGAAGACTTATATGAACTGAGGCAGAGCAAAGTAAGTGGAATCAAGATAACGATATAGTTAATAACAATTAAAATGAAAACAAGACCAAAAGGCAGCCTAACTAAAATTAATTGCAGTGACTCTTCTTGGCCCCATGGGGCTACAGATAGGGAATATTATATGTGCTGTTTGTCAGACAAGCAATTTTGTTGATAGATTTTGGTTACCTTTTTTTTTCTATCACAATGAGTGGTTCTGTGGGGAGAGGGGAATACTGGGAAATGATTATGACATAAAAAACCAAAACATATCAATAAAATTTTCTAAATAAATTACAGAGAGAAATGCAAATGCTACAGATAGGTATGCTTAATGGTACTGGATAAGGTAGTTTACCTAAAAGTGAAAGAGAATTGGGATGACTTATAATGACTTCACTTTCCATTGTTTTTCTTCCCAAAACTAATCAAAGTGAAATTCCATGGTTTCTTGGGATTCAATGAAACAAAGACAAAGCGAGAATCACTGAGCTGATGGAAAGAACAGAGAAATTAGTGAACCAAACTCTACTTTTGGTTTTGTAAATCTTTTCAATCTATTAGTCCTTCAATAAGTATTTCTTGGTGGCTGGGAGCTGTAGCCCAGAAAAATTGTGGAAATCTTTTGGGTAAAGGTGAGCCTTACACTGAAGGTGAGTAGGATTCATATACCACTCCCCCACCCCTTTTTTTTTTAAAGAGGAAGAACTTCCAGACAAACTTTTTCTTTTCATCCTGGAAGATCTTTTTTAGTCCTGGAATTTGTACCATAGAAGTACTCTCAGATCTTGTGAGTCCTCCCTCAGAATGGCCCCTCCCACAACTTTTTATGAATGGCACCCAGGCCAGCCATCTCTTCATTCCTCACCAGGCTGCAATCCTTACTCCCACATCATGCCCCCGGTTGGGTCTCTTTCTCCTCCCCATCCTTCCCCCCTTCTCAGCTTCCTTTTATGTGTTGCCTTCTAGCAACAGGCAATCACAACTTCATGAAACTTATGTAAAAACTAGGTTTATTACAAGATAAATGAAGGTGCATGTGGAACCCAAAGAGCTCACAATCCATACAGAAGTTTGCATATTTGTAATAGTACGAGGAAGGACTGGGAAACACAGATCTCTACCTAAAGGGGTGTGGCATGGGAGGCAGAAAGGTGCAGTAAAGGTGGGAAAAGGACAAAACCCCTCCCAAAGGGGAGAGGCAAGATGATGGCAAAAACTGCATTTTCCCCCCTTGGGAACTGCTAGACTATGAAGATAGGATGGTCTGCTTATCTACTAGGGTCACAGCTGCACAATCAGTGTCCCAATCTAGCACTGACTGGCACCTCTCTTGACTCCCAAGGACACACAAGGAGTCCAGCTTGGGGAGGCAACAACAAATTATGTCAGCTCAAGGGGCACATTGTTCTTGACACATTCAGGGTCTCCTGCATAATCTAGGTTCAGCATTTCTAGAAAATATGACAATTCAAAAAGGCAAGCTCAAAGGACCTTGTAACATTCTAGTATGTTCCCTATTGGAATGTAAACTCCTTGAGGGCTGAGACTGTCTTTTCTCTTGCACCTGTATTCCTGGAGCTTAGTGCAATGCCTGACTCATAGTAAGTGCTTAATGAATGCTTGTTAACTGCATGACAGATCTTGTGGTGTGGGCAAAGATACAGAGATGAGATTAGTTTTGTATTAGGGATACTCTACCAAGCATTGAGGAGACCTCATCTTACTATAGTGGAGAAATGCTGGAAAATATATAATTAGGATCATACATTTAGAGCTGGAAGGAAGCTTAGCTGTCACCTAATCAAGCCCTTCATTTAACAGATGAAGAAACCGAGGCCCACAAAGGTTAAGGGTCTAAGGTCGAATACATGTTGGATATCAGAAGCAGGATTTGAACCCAGGTTCTCAGGCTCCAGAGTGAGTGTTCTCTCCATCATACCATACTGCCTCCTTCCTGGCAAGAGTAGGTTGTGGGAAGGCCTTAAAAGCTAGGCAAGAGGAGAATGAATTTAACACCTTAAACCAATTATAAGACACAATAGATTTGTGAGGTTAAATGATTCAAATGAAGGTCCTAGAAATTTATTTTGGTAGTGTTCTACCGGATAGGGAAGGAGGAAAAGCATTTGTTAAACACCTACTGTGTACCAGGCCCTATGCTAAGTGCCTTACAAGTATTATCTCATTTGATCCTAACGACAACCCTGGGAGGTAGGTCCTATTAGTATCTTTTTACAATTAAGGACATGGAGGCAGATGGAGCTTAGCTAATTGTCCAGGGTCACACAGCTTAAAAAATGTGAGGCTGGATCTGAACTCAGATACTCCTGACTCCAAGCTCACTCTCTCTACTGTACCACAAATACCGAAATTAGGAAAATCTGCAGTGAGGCTGATGGAATTTAGGCATGAAATGAATGCCGAACTACACGAGGTTGATATCTCAGCCTGAGCAGGGGTCAACTGATATGGTACACATGGAATACTTGTGGCCACAATATTCCCATGAAGGGCTGCTTTTACTAAAAGACACAATGAGCCTAGGCTCCTTATGGCCTTAAAAGGCCACATCAATAACCCATGTAAAGAGCCCACACAGTCATTTTGTGGGGAATAATGGAGTTTGTAGGGGTGATCGTTGGAAAGGGCACATCTTATCTAAGTGTCAGAGGCAGGAGTGGAATCTAGGCCTTCCCAACCCTGAGTCTAACATTCTATGCATTCAGTTTATACTGCCTACTTTTCTTTGCTGGAAGGAGTTTTTTGAAACCTATCCCTGTACTAGAAACTCCTCCTAAAGTCATTAACTGGTTGTATAAAAGCTTAGGTAAAATGATGTTACCCAGGGCAGTTAGTTTCATAGAAGTAATGTATAAACAGGTGGTAGGCCTAGCTATTACCACAAAGTCTAGCAGGGGAGTTAAAACGTATTCACAGCATTACTAAGAGGCAATGTTGGTAGGGGAAATGTAAAGCAGAATATATTTATAGAGGTTATTTCCCTCTGGGCACTATTTCTTCAATACCAGTAACTGTCACTAAATAAATCATAGTGCTGGCTGGGTGAATGAGGTGGGGTAGGGCTTAGGAAGGGGGATGTTTGAGAGGTGGGATAGATGACAGGTAAGTCAGTAGGCTGTCCTCGAGTCTAAGTTTATCTAACTTTGATTTTTGAGGTCTTGGGGTAGCCATTATGTTCTAATTGGGATTTATATTATCTGTTTATGCTAGTGGTATTCCATAAATGCTAAGTAGTAATATAGCCTTATCTTTGTTATGAAACACTTTCACACACATTTTCTTTTTAGATCCTGTGGAGTAGGCAAGAGACATTATCCCCATTTTGTGGATGATGAAACTGAAGTTGAAAAGTAAACTAACACGTGGCTAGTAAGTAATTATTAGTTGGGTCTAGAACCCAGTGGCTCTTAGTCAGAAGCTCTTTCTGCTCATCACACGTTGGTAGAAGCATTTGAATTGTCACCATGTTGTACCTAAAGGGGGAAAAATCAAGAGAGGGGGAAAATTTGCCCAATTTCATCAACAGCAGGATGAAATGTGAAAAAAAAATATATGCCTCCTAATGAATGAATGCCTAGCATTGCCCCTTCCTCCAGTGTCTCCTGGAGAGTAGAGTTGGGGGGTTGGTTGCTATAAAATTGGAGGTGCTGAAGGTAAACACTATGATACAAATGCATATAAAACTGAATCGTTGAGAAAAAACATAGTAATAAGCCATCTGCTCTTGCCAGTGGTGGGGAAAGGAAGCTCGTTATAGTGATATCTCTCTCTTGGTTAATTGCACAAAACTTTTCTCATTTTTAGTACCACACTTTTCTCTGAGGAATGCGGGAAGCTAGTTAGTTACATACCAACTAGGACGAGGAGTAAGAACAGCGCAGTGGAATGAGTGTGAGATTGGAAGTCAGAGGGCCTAGATTCAAATATTGGTTCTATTGCTCATATAAATGTGGACAAATCACTTAACTTTACAGGACTCCAATTTCCTTGACTAGGAAATAAAGGAGTAAGAATTGATAACTTCTAAGTTCCCTTTTAGCCCTAAGTTGCACTAATTCTTTATGTTCCAGTTGGAGAGGTGTTGTGACCCATCTCCTAATACCTGGTAAGTACCAGGTACTGTCAATCAAAAGGACAGCTAGGTGGCGCAAGGAAGATTCTTCTTCCTGAGTTCAAATTTGGCCTCAGACACTTACTTGTTGTGTGACCTTGAGTAAGCCACTTAACCCTGTTTGCCTCAGTTTCCTCATCTATAAAACGAGCTAGAGAAGGAAATAGCAAACCCCTCCAGTATCTTTGCCAAGAAAACCTGGAATGAGATCACGAAGAGTGGCACACAATTGAACAATGATGACTGAAGAGGACAAATGAAACAGACCAAAACCCCAAGCCTGTTTCTTGGGGCTACAGGGCCTAAAAGGAATTAGGGGGAACTGGATGAATGAGACCTTCCTCTCTTGGACATGACCAGAAAGAAAGACTGTCCCTGTCTGATAATTTTAAAGACGCAGCCTCCTCCAGCTGCACAGACAATGGAAAGAAGCTCTTGCCAACCATGTGATAGGGGCACACAGAATATCTTCTTCTAGAAGCAGGTCCTAAGCATCTCTCACATAGGCGGCTCCATCCTAGGCACGAGTAGAACCCTGGGACAAACATATATAACATCGATGAACCCAACATGGACATCCCCTCCCAAACTATAGAGTCCTCCTAAGGCTAGGCAGAAACTCCTCCATCTGGCATGCAAGCCCAGACCACACCGGCTCCTCTTACAGCTGCTCAGAGGAAGACCTGGCACTTTTCCCACTCACATTAAAATCTCTGAGTGGGTCCATATCCACAGTTTTGGGATGGTAGAGTCAGGAACACCCAAGTTCAAATCTGGCCTCAAACACTTACTAGCTATGTGACCCTCAAGAAGACACTTAACTTCTGTCTGCCTCAGTTTCCTTAACTGTAAAATGGAGATTACAGCACCTACCTCCCAGGGCTGTTGTGAGAATCAAATGAGATAATACTTGTAAAGTGCTTAGCATAGTGCCTGGCATATAGTAGGTGCTTAATAAATGCTTATTCCCTTCCCCTTTCTTATTCCTCTGGCTACTGTCTCTGCTGTTCCACCTCCAGCTTTTTTCAGGGACCCTCATTTAGTTGAGCCTCCAATCTTCTCACTCCAGCAAATGTAACAGAAGGGGAAAGCACATGATGGCAGTCCTCAGTCCTGTCCAAGGAACCCAAGAGGGAATATAAAGGCTTTCCTAACTGGAAGCCATTTCCCCATCTTCTTCACATTCCAGATCTATGATCCTAGGAAGTGAAAGAATCTTTCTCTGACAAGAACATGGCTCCTGTCCCTTAGTCACACACACACAGACATGGCAATCCAGTGATCATTGAGATAAGGCATTAATATGCCCAAATATTGCCAAGGAAAGAAGCAATGAAGCACAGATTTCTTTTTCTTGTTGGTCTGGCTCTATGACTTCATCTATGTGGGGAACACCATTGTAGAAATCCCCTTTGCTGATATAGATCAGCAACTTGTCTGTAACTTAACATCTTAAAGAATTACCTGGAATAACCTGGTTACCTGGAGAGAGGCGAAGTAACTTGACCATTCTCACACAGGGTCAGAGAGAAGACTTAGACTGGCCCACTATCCACTATACCACACTGCTTCTCATAGACACAAAAACACTCATCACTCCTTCATGGTAAGTATTGTCATTGACATGATGTTGACATTTTGGAAAATCCTAGAAAGAGGAACATCTGCAAGAAAATGGATTTATGCTAAACTATAATTTGAAAGCAGAAAAGAAACAAGTTTTATATGGTATTGAGAGAAAAGAATATCCTTTTGTAAACTGCAACAGAGGCACCCATCAGGAAGGATCATTTCAACTTTCCGATTTGCACAATGTGAGGACCCTAAGGGTAACCATAAAAAGGAAGCTAGTGCTTGTAAACATAAATGACGAACAAAGCACAGAGCAGAACTTTCCATGCGCTGGTATGTGTAGGACATCTCAGCCATGTCAAAAGCTACCAAACAGGGGTGGAATCCTGACATCCTGAGGCAAGAAGACACCTACTAGCCTATTCCATTGGTCATAAAGTAAGAAAACATTAAAACTCTCCTTGAAATACAACAGCCAATGAAGACTAAATGGAAGACATATTTTACAGCTTCAGACAATAGCAAGAAAATTGTCGGAAGAGTAGAAATCAACACATGTGTTTGATTACTGAGACATTCCCTTCTGCTCAGAATGTTTTGAACATCAAAAGTTTGCACTAGAAAGGCTTTAAACAAAATGCTCAAGTCAGCTTCAAAATTAGGCAGGAAGGGAGAGAGTGAATGCGCTTCCTGTTACCTTTTTAATGCAGGTTTGGCCTGATCCTTTTAGGGTGTCCAATTTCCCAGACCTTTTTACCTCTAATTTGTTCTGTCTGTAGTCACCAAACCACAGAGATACAGAATTATAACATCTTAGGGTTCCCTGTTGTCATCCCCTTCCCTTCCCTTCCCATTTCTCACTTAGTTGAGCCTCTGATCTTATGCTCTCTATTGTTCTCTGGATCCCTAGATCATCAACCAATCAATTTATCAATTTATCAAATGATTTCTATGTACCAAGTGCTATACTAAGCATGGGAGATGAAATAGTCCTCAAGGAGCTTATATTCTGTATATTCTATAATATTCCTAACAACTGGTTTTCCAGCCTCTGCTTTAAGACTTCTAGTGGTTCCTACTCACTCTCACACTGAGGCAGATAAAAATTTTTTTCTTTATTGTAGAACCGCTTTGGGATACCTCCCCCAAATTCCCAATATTAGGCTTCATTCCTCAAGGAATGATCATTCCAGATTTATTCTACCCTGTGGGTTTTTACTCCTAAAATGATAGCCCCTATTAGTGAGTATACTTTTTCTCTAGTTAATCATAGGACACAATTAGCTCAAAACAAAAATGTGTTTTATCGAAATGGCATGGTAAGAAAATGTTACTAAATTGTGCATACCCTTTGTTCCAGTGATACTTCTACTACGGATATAGGTATCCCAAATTGACAAAAAGAGGGGGGAATTCATGTGCACAAAAACATTTTTAACAGTGCTATTTGTTGTAGCAAAGAACTGGAAACTAAAGAGGTACCTACTGATTAGGGAATGGCTGAACAAATTATGATATATGGGCATAACTGAATGATTCGAGATTGTAAGAAGTGACAAAAGAAATGGTTTCAGAGAAACTTGGGAAGATTTATATGAACTGATTCATAATGATATAAAAAGAACCAAGACAACAATTTGCGTAATAATGTTACAAAGATGAACAACTTTGACAGACTTAAGAACTCTAACATAAAAACACAATTCCAGAGGACCCTTAATGAAACATGCTTACCCATTGGGGCAGGTAAGTAGATAGAGTAGGTCGATAGCATTCAGACCAGGTAGGATGGATATGTAGATAGCACTCAGTAGATAGAATGCCTAGTCTGGATTCAGGAAGACCTGAGTTCAAATCCAGCCTCAGACACAACCTGTGTGACCCTGGGTAAGTCACTTAACTCTGTCTGCCTCAGTTTCTTTATCTGTATAATGGCAATGACAGTAGTTCCTACTTTTCAAGACTGTTGTAAGAATCATCTGGGATAATATTTGTAAAGCCCTTAGCACCATGCCTGGTATATAGTAAGCAATATATAGATATTAGCTAGTATTACCTTCTAAAGAAGAGATGCACTCAAGGTGAACAAAGAAATATAAAATCTAGACATTGCCAACGTGGGGAGATTTTTTCTTAATGATGCTTATCTGGTACAAAGGTTTGGTTTTTTTTTTTTAATGTGGGAGGATAGTAAAACGGCAGTAATTTTTTTTTTTGCCAAAAAAAAAGAAGAAAAATTTTTGAAAATAGGGCCATTGAAGCATTTTAAAATACACAGGAGAGAACAATAGGAAGGCCAGAAGGAAACATAAGCAAGCAGTACAGTTTTGAAAGTCATATGTCAAATTTATTATAGATTTAAAAGAAGCTATGCATAACATAGATTTGCAGTTTCGTATACAATCCTCCATTCCAGCTCTACTTTGTAGTCAGAGATGCTCATTGTATTTAATATTCGTTCAGTACAAGATAGCATAAAAAGAAATAATGTGGTGACAAAGAAATAAAATACACCCATATGGATTGAGAGTACACTCTCCCATAAATATACCCAGCATTACTAAGAAGAGTAGGCACACATAGTCAATATATATTCCAAGGCCACTTATATCTCTGGTGACACTGTCCCTCTTCCCACCCTCCACCCCCCAAACCATCTTATAATGTCCTCACATTGCTCCTTGAAAGATGTTGTGTCTTTTCTGAAATATTTATTCTACTGGGCCCTGTGGAGCCTTTGGCTTGGCTATGGTCTCTAGCCTTAGTATCTACCATCTCCAGCTTTGTGATCAGTTGATTTTCTGGCTTAGGGTATGGCTAGATATTTTCAGAAAGAACTGGACCCCATACCTTAGGAATAGCAGGAATCTCGGTTCTGGAGTCCACTATATCTGAAGTAGGGTCTCAGCTCTGAGCACTGGACTCGTCTCTCCAACTCAACTTAACTTGGTAGTTGGTCTTTGTTTATATGCTTATGCAGCAGGATGCCATTGATAAAAGTGGAGTTGGGGCAAAGGAGATGAGAGATAAATCCCTACCTTCCTTGCTGAAATCTCCAACGGTGAAAGACAAAAAACAGAGAGCAAATTGTTCCTCAAAACTAGATTCTTGCTTTTTTTTTTTAAGGGTGGCAGCAAGGTGGCATAGTGGATAGAGCACATGTCCTGAAGTTAGGAGAACCTGAGTTCAAATTGGGCCTCAGTGACTCATTATGAGACCCTGGGCAAGTCACTTAACCCTATTACTTTCCCCCTTCCCCCCAAATAAATAAAGATCATCAAAGGTGTGGCTAATCCTTAGGCAGTCATTTTTACCCAATGCCAAGGTTATATAATATTATCAATTTGTTAATATTTTGTTCTCAGATTGTTTAAGTGAGCCCTCTATTATTGAGTTGTTTTAGGAAAACTCCTAAACATCTCCTTTATACATGCTCTACTGAGACAAAATTTGCTTCCCTATAATTTCTACCCTTTGGAAATATACAGACTAAGTTTAAATTCTCTTTTCCCATGTCTCTCTTACAGATAATAAATCAGATCATAGAATTTCAGAATCAGAAGGGGCCTTGGAGGTCATGCATGAAGAGGAAATTTCTCTACAACATGCTCAACAAGTAGTTTTAGACTCTGCTTGAATTTCTCCAGTAATGGCAAAATCACCATCTTCCAAAGTAGTTTACCCTACTTTGAGACTCAAAAATTGACTTCTACTTGTGGGGTACTACTAAACCATACATGATATGATATAAAGAAGCATGCTAATAATTTCTAAATGATAGAGCTAACCACCCTGATATACATTAACACCAATGCTACTTGGAGCTGCTGTGGAGGTGTAAGACCAATAACACCAGCACACAGGAGGGCTGCTAGCACAGGCTCTTTGGTCTGCTTTTCTAAGGAAAGCAACTTTAAAGGGTTTACAATCTCGCTTTAATTAAACCTACATATATCACTCACTTAGTTCAGGGGAAAAACTCAGCATGCTGAACTTCAGAAAAAACATAAATAGAAATTATAAGTAGAAATTATGTAAATAGAGCAAATAACACAAATCAGCAGACAAAGCTTCTGTCTGTCCATAGCAATACATACATAGTTACCAGAGAGAGAAGCACAAACATCTAGGTTTTCAAAGCCAGGGGGCTCCTTAATGGCTACCCAGAGTCTTGTCTGGCCAAATCACACAAACACGTTTCCAGTGAGTGAGCCTCCAAAGCAAAATGCTAATCTCAGAGTATATATACACTTCTTCAGAGTCAGACAGAATCACAATCATGTGACTCAAACTCATGTGACTTAGGCTTTCTCGTGACTTAAGCAGGTCATCAAAGACTCGATTCAATCAAAGACTCTCGATTCAAACAAAGGCAAGACTCAATCAAAGGCACTTGATTGCCTTAGTGCTGAGAAGCGCTCCAAAAGAAAAAACAACAAAAAGTCCCATTTTGCTTGCCATTACATATACTATATATAAAAGCCACATATACAAATAGTTAAAACTATTGAGCTGCCTATGGAATTGATTTCAAGATCATTGAACAAGAAAGTAGTGGCAAATCTGGGATTAGAACCTAGGTTTTCTGACCCTGGGGCCAATACTCTTTCCAAGATGGCTTTTAAAGGAAATTAATACAACACTGAGGAACTTTTTGCTCAGCTATTCCATGAGACTCAGTATTTTTGAGTTCAATGTGCCTTAATACACAAATACTGGAAGAAATATGAAGAATGTTATCCAAAGGAAATTTGCAGTCTCCCGAATAGAATTCGTTCCTTAGCCCACTTTCTTAACCATTACAGCTGTACCCTGCGCATCCACACTGGCTGAGATCTTGGTGCCAGGCAGAACTCCATGATGACAGACTGTGGGTTAGTTTTCTGTAGAATATGGAAACACTTAGATCTCATAAATCACAGGAATGATATATAAGTGGGAAGCCAGAAATAACCACATGCCCAGAAAACCTAAGCCCTGATTTCGTCACAGAGCACATTTAAAAGAAGAATAAACATAAAGAGACTTAATACCAGATGGAGCTGAGTTTTGAAATCTCCAGGAAAATAAAAAGCCTGACAGCGTGTGTCTCAGCAACAAGATATGTGGGGTGGACCACCAATGGCGCAGCATCAGTTGTTATTCCCAGTTTATTAGAAATTAGACATCTAGGCCTGCAAATGATATGAATAGCACATCATGGCAGAGAAAAGAGAAATAAGTTTCAGCAAAAGCCCACAATTAGGTGGCAGAAATAGCGGGGTGGGTGATGGGGGTTGGGAATAACAATGCACCCACCCAGGGTTTACTGGAACATGCCATTGATGCTCCAGTTCAACCACTTTCAGAGTCTTTTAAAGTATCCATGTGGGCCAACACTCACAAGCAACCAGCTCCTCTGAACCGGGGATGAACACGTTTCAAGAAGTGAGTCTAAGGGGCCTGGGGACAAAGTAGAAGAACACTTTTCTGATTTTCTGCTCTCATTGGGTCCAGATGTTATGTTCTGTGGAGGAAGGAACAAAGAACCAGGTGAAAGATGTATTGTATAAGAAATATTTAAATCCTAGGATAAATCCTACATCTTGGTCAATTAACCCAGCTGAGGAGAACACAGGGCTAATGAGGCCACACTCAGCATTTGATCCTATTGTGAGCCAGTGACCTTTGCCCTCTTCTGTGGTAATCTACTCAACATTGATAGAGCCCTGAGGTAAAGTTGACCAGGCAGAGAAATGGAGGACTAGTACCTCTTATATAAATGTAATCCCCTAATCCCTATCTGCCATTATCCTACAGGTGGCTGGTTTAAGGTGAAACAGATGAAAAAATATAGTCCTATCTGTGAAAACCTGTCACTACCATTAGAAAACTAACTTAAACAACATACCCTCTACAAGCGAGTAAGTAGGGCTCTCTCTATGGGATGAGGTAGATACGAAGCTAGTTAAGACATGATCTTCAAGAAGTTTATAATCAGAATACAAGACATATCTAATAAAATATTTGCATGTTAATTTGAGTTATAAAAGAAAGTTCTATGTGAAGTCTGAGGGGAAATATCTTTCCAAGGAAGAATTAGTTGGTCTTTCCGAAGAATAAGGCACTTCAGTTAGTTTTTAAAGGATGAGAAGAAATTTAAAAAAAAAATGCTGAAGGAGGTCCTTCCAGGAAATTAAGTTTAACAAAAATTTATTAACCTCTTATTATGTGCAAGGCACTGTGCTAGCCCCTTGGTATGTGTGTTTTTGTGTACATGTATATATGCATATATATATATATATACACACAGACATACACATATATGTGTATACATAAACATATTTTCAACTGGATGGAACCAGCCTCTAACCTGTAGGTGGCCAGAGCTGAACAGAGCAGTCTAGAGACAGGAGAGTCAGGAATCAAACAGAACTTTAATTTCAAAATAGGGAAATGGCTTGCCAGCAAGGACATCATGCCAGAGCCCCATCCCTGGTGAGGGGACCACTCTAGTGTGGCTGAACCTTGATTTACATACTTTTGGCCATACAAAGAGTCAAACAACATGGTGTAGCAATGGCAGTGAGGCTTAACAGCAATGGTGAGGCAAGGCAAGGCAAGGCAAGGCAAGGTTGTCTAGTGACAAAAAGTCCGTTCATAGCAGAGCTTCGCATCTGGTTCTGTTGGTGCTTGCCCGAGCTTGGGGACCATCAGCTCCAGAGGATAAGGCCTAAAGGATTGTTGTTATGCCAAGCTCAGGGCACAGTTTGCTTGCTGGACCTTAGCTCTGGAAAACAGAATGTCTCCTAAAATCTTGACAATATATACACATACACATATACATACATACATACATACATACACATGTGTGTATATATACAATATATACATACACATTGTATATACACATATACCTATGTGTATGTATGTGTGCGTAATGTGTATGCGTGTACATATACAATATACATATACATTGTATATACACATATACACAAATACATATGTGTATATACATATGTATGTATATATATATGTGTGTGTGTGTGTATGTATGTGTATAAGTATATAAAACCTACCTTCAAGGCACTTTATTTTGAATGGGGAAAGGGGAGAAAGAAATCCAGATAAGTAAATACAAAGTGCGTGGGGGCAGAGCACAAACTACTGGATGAATCAGGAAAAGTCTGATGTAAGAAGGGGCCTATGAGCAGAGCCTTTGAGGAAACAAGAGAAGTTCAGAGACAGAAGTAAATCTATCAATAAACATTTGTAAAGGGGGTGCTATAGGCACTTGTGCTAAGTGACAAAGGACAGAAACAAAGGACATAAAGAAAGGTAAAAGACAGTCTCTGCTCTCAAGAAGCTCACTGTCTAATGGGAGAGAAAGATGCAAACAACTATATACAAGCACATTCTATACAAGATAAGTGGGTAGTAATCAGCAGAGGGAAGGCACTAGCACTAAGGGTGATTGGGAAAGTCTTTCTCTTACAGAAGGGGGATTCTAACTAGTGACAAAGGAGCGTATTCCAGGTTATAGAATCATTGATTTAGACCTGGAAGGGACCTTAAAGACCGTCAAATATCACACCCCACCCCAACCGCCATTTATAGTTGAAAAAAACTGAGGCATAAAACAGTTAAGGACTTAGCCATGGTCACATAGCTAATGTATGTCCAAGGAAGGATTTGAACACAGGTCTTCCTCACTCAAAGTCCTGTTTATCCACACTGCCTTTTTAAGGTATGGGGAATAGTCTGTGCAAACACACAAGAGGTAGGAAATGGAATGTTCTGGAATGGTGACAAAAGTCAGGCTGGTTTACGTAGAAAATGGAATGGGTAAGGGAGAATGAAAGGATATATCTAGAAGTAGGCTGGAGCCAGCCTGTGATGGTCTTTCAATGCCCAAGAGAGGGATTTGTCTTTTACCCTAGAGGGAATAGGGAGCCATTAAGGTTTCTTGAGTAGGAGAGTAGTGTGTTCAAACCTGTGCTTTCTGAATATCAATATGTCAGCTATGGGACGGTTGGATTACGGAGGGGTGAGGCTAAAAAGAAAGGAAATCAGGTAGGAAACCATTGTAATAGCCCAGTTGTAAAAGCTTGTGAAAGTGTTAAGGAGCTGAGCAAAGTGGAAAGGAAAGGCTAGGGAATAGTATGGACCATGGGGGAGCAAGAGGGGGAGGGGGCATTTACAGTCGGGGGAGGACTGAGATTTGGCCAGTTTGGCTGGGGCAGGGAGTGGACAGAGGGAAGCGATATGAGATAAAGCTGGAAAGGCAGAATGATGTCAAGTTGTGGAGTTCCATGATTTCCACGTGCAGAAAATTTGAATTTAACTCAATATAGAACAGGAAGTCTCTGAAGATTTTTGAGTAAAGAAGGGATATAACTAGATCTATGTGCAAGAAAGATTAATCTGGCAACTGCGTAAAGGAGAGTGATGAGAAAGGAGGCAGGAAAACCTGTAAAGAACCTATTTGTTTTAGTCCAGAGGGGGCAGTAATGAGGGTGTGTATTGGTGTAGCAGGGACAGCTAGGTGGCCCAGTAGGACTTGGAATCAGGAAGACTCATCCTCACGAGTTCAAATCCAGCCTCAGACACTTACTAGCTGTATGATCCTGGGCAAGTCACTTTACTCTGTTTGCCTCAGTTTCCTCATCTGTAAAATGAGCTAGAGAAGGAAATGGTGAACCATTCTAGTATTTTCTATCAAGAAAACTTCAAATAGAGTCACCTAGAGTCTGAAATGACTCAACAACATTAGTATAGTAGCAGTTGGAACAAGGAGGCAGCACTGAGCCAAGAGCCTGGAAGACCTGAGTTTAGATCTGGCCTCAAATACTTTCTAGCTGTGTGACCTGGACAGGTCATTGAACCTCTGCTTGCTTCCGTCCACTGGAGAAAGAAATGGCAAACAGTATCTTTACCTAGAAAAGCCTGTGGACACCACTGGTGCGCTATGGTCCAGGGATCACAAAGAGTCAGACACAGCTGCACAACAACAAGTGGGAATAAAGGTGAAGAACAAATTAGTGCTTTTTCAATAATAGCCGGTGTTTGCTTTAAAGGCTAATAAAGTGCCTCGTTTGATCCTCCCAACACCCCTAAGACGTATTACCATACCCTTTTTACAGATAAGGAAACTGAGGATCAGACTCAGGAGCTATGTGAGCACGAGCAAGTCACTTGACCGTTGTGTGAGGAAAGGGCTTTGCAAGTCATAAAGTCTATATGATGGTGACTTTTAAAGTGACTTGCTCGTGCTAGCCCATGTCAAGGGCAGGATTCAAACTCAGGTCTTACCTGATTCCAGATCAAACATTCTTTCCATTATAACACACTGCTCCTTCCTACCTTTGCTGGGAAACAACTTCCAACTGGTGTCAAGTTTATTTTCCACTCATCCAAGATGACTATCTTCCAGGGCTGAGGGAAAACAACTAAGGGAAAACTTTGGGTGTAAAGGACAATTAAGCGCCTACACTCAGTATTTGCTGTCCTATTTTTGTGCTGAGGCAAGGCTGAATTTGGAAGCTTTGGAGATGTGTAAAAAATGCCCTTTTCTAGTGTTCACAAATGTGGCCAGTGGCCTAGCCTACCACATGATGAGCAAAATGCTGAGTTGGGCCAATTAAATGAGGAACACTTTTTTTTAGCTGTCTGCTGAGCTGTTTGGAGATTTCTTAGGTCAAATCTTAGGACCAGCTGGGGAGATGAACAATTTGCAGACGGGCAAGGAGATTGCCAGGTTTAAGAGAAATTGCAAAATTAAATGACCAAGAGGTATCCGTTGAGAGTATTTCTGTAGGTGGCAATGCTTCCTGAAAGAAATTCAAATGGGGGTGGTTGATATATCTTATGGAAAAAAAGGTAAGGTGGAATAAATTTTGGAAATATGTTACTACTTGCTGCTCATGTGATCTTGAGCAAGTAACTTACCCTCTCTGGGTCTCAGTTCCTCATCCATAAAATAAGGGAACTGGGCTGGACTCAATGGCCTCCGGGGTCCCCTGTAGCTCACAATCTCTGCTCCTATGATGTACTATATGAATCCCTACTGCAGGATTTTGGTTCTGGCAGATGAAACCCAGCAGCTTATTGGCCTATGTTTGGTCTCATTTTTTCTCTGGGGCTGTTTTTAGTCCTCTAAGGAAGTATTCCCTCTCTTTATTTTTTCCTTAAAAAATTGTTTCCCTAATTATTAAATATTCATTTTCTCCTCTCTTCCATTTCCCCGGCCCACAAAAAAGAAAAAAGACATGCAGAACTTGTATATCACAGAAGCACAATCAAGCAAAATGCATTTCTTTCCCATATTAGTTATGTCCAAAACTCATGTTCTATTCTGCATATTAGTCCATCATCTCTCGATCAGGAGGTGGTCAGCACTCTTCATCAGTCCTCAGAAATGATGGCTGATAGGGGCAGCTGGGATAGAGCACCAGCCCTGAAGTCTGGCACTTAATTGCTGTGTGACCCTGGGCAAGTCATTTAATCCTCACAATTTCCTCATTCAGCTTTCCCTGTATCCTACTTCTGAGCTGCCCAGATACACAGGGTGATGTTGGATCCAGGAGTGTGCTATAACAAACAGGCTACAACTGGCTCAAGAGATCCGATTGTTAAATTTTCAGTGTGAACGCTTACATCTTGGAAATAGATTGTTTTATTGATCTTCTAGATTTAAGAAAGTGATGGGAAAAATGTTAATAATGCAGATTAAATCTGAAAGTGCATTGTGAGTACATCCCAACCCCTCCCCGCCCCAGCCAATTGTTAAACATTTTCTAGGACACTCCTAGTAGGACCTTCTACCTTTTACTTTTACATTATCTGTCCCATTAGAATGGGAGCTGCCTAAAGACAGAAGGTTGTGTTTTTGCCTCTTTGTTTTCTTCCAGTTTGTGTCTCTAACACTTAGCTCAGTGGCTAGCACAGAGCAGTCACTTAATAAATGTTTGTTGACTGACTGACTAACCCAGAAAGGCCACTCACTAAACTTGAAGGCATGATAAGTCTGATATAAGAATGCACTAAGCCTTTGGCATGTGTTATCAAAGGACCTCTTCCTTCCACAGCCTTAAGATTATCGCAGCAGAGTCCTTTGTTCCTGTTTATGTTCCTTTTCTGCTATTCCCAGACCATTTAAAAATGTCTGCAGCTGCAGTGGTTTGGGGGAGGTGGGGCAGAGGGCAATGGCTGTCAGGATTCAAACCCAGGTTCTCTAATTCCAAATCCAATTCTTTCCCCATTAAACACAGAGCCAATATTTCATCCTGAGCTTACAATTACTCTTCTGTTGTGACACCTGCCCCAGGACATGAGCGTCACAATTTTAAAGCCTGGTCCATCCTGTAGGGCAGGATAGAGGGGTCTATGAATGTTGCTGTTTGACCTTCATTCTCGAAGAGGACCATGACATCAGGAAGATGATACCATGAGAGGTAAGTGAATTGGATTACAGCGGAGGGCTGAGCAAGGTCATGAGCCTCACTTTTTCCTCCAGAGTCATCTGGGTCCAGCGGCCAGATATAGATCAGGATGATTGGCAATAGCCCGGGATGCCAAGGTCTGTGAACAAGATTGGCGCCATTATAATTTATAGATTTAGAGCTGGACAGGACCTTTGAGATCATGTAGCCCAACACCGTGTTTTATAAGCAAGGAAACAGAATCCCAGGAAAGCTGAACATCTCATCCAGGATCATCCAGGTGATAAGTAACAGAGTCTGTGTTCGGCCCCAGGTCCTCTGTTTCCAAACCCAGTATTCTTTCTGCTGTACCAGATGGAGGTGGTATTAGAGAGAATGTGCCTGGGCCTCTTGCCCCTAAATGCTGCTTCACTAAATGAGGTCACATACGTATTTAAAATGCTATCAAACACACCTGAAAATTTCAAAGAAAGCAGCCAACACCATAACAAATGAAATAATAACTGGCATTAACACAGTGCTTTAAGCTATGCAAAGTTCTTCAAGTTCATATGTTATCTCATTTAATCCTCGCCATAGCCCTGGGAGGGAAGTTCCTCAACTATTGTTCTGTCCATTTTAAAGATGAGGGAAACTGAGGTTCACAGAGGTCAAGTGACTTGGCCAAGGTAACATAAGAAGTTCCCCACATGCATTGCCTCTGTCTTTGCCTAGTCTGTTCCTCATCCCTGGAATGCTGTCTATCCTAGCCTCCAGCTCTTAGAACCTCTATCTCTCTTTGTTTCCTTTTATTTTTTTTTTATGGTAATTGGAGTTAAGTGACTTGTCCAGAGTCACACAGCTAATAAGTGTCTGAGGCCGGAATTGCACTCAGGTCCTCCTGACTCCAAACCAGTGTTCCATCCACTGTACCTGACTCCTTTTCAAGTTTCAACTCAAGTGCCATCTCCTGCAATAATAATAAAGCATTTGCATGGCACTTATTGTGTGCCAAGCTCTGTGCTAAGTGCTTTCCAATTATTTTCTGACTTTATCCTTACAATAACCCTGTGAGGAAGGTGCTATTATTATCCAAATTTTACAGATGAAGAAATGGAGGCAAACAGAAATTAAGTGGCTTGCCCGGGATCACACAACTAATAAGTCTTCCTGACTCCATACCCTGCACTCTAACCACTGTACCACCTAGCTACAAAAGATATTTGTTAATGACACTCCCTCCCTTGGAAATCTTTTTTTAAAATTTATTTTGTGGATTATAAGCTCCCAGTGGATTGTTTTTTATTTATTTTTATATTATGTAAGTCTCCTGGCAAGGACTACTTTGTCTTTGTCTCTGTGTCTTCAACATACAAGCTCAGTGCCTAGTGTACAGAAGGCACTTAAGAAATGGTCACTGAATTCAAATGACCTGAGGTGGAATATGAGCCCAGATCCTTCTGCCTCCAAGTCCAATGCTAAAACACTTCCCCGTATGATAGAGGGAGTCAAACTATAGCTAACGACTAGACAAGTAGAAGGGGTGTGTGTGTCCTCAATGAATCCCTATAATTATAATAAATGCATATGTTCTAGGCAAAGCAGAAATTGGGTAGGCCTTTGGCTTAAGCTCTACCATGGAGGTAGACGTGGGTTCCCTCTGCAATTACATTGTGCAGACACTGTGAGCGGCTGGGGCTAGTTTTGACATGCAGGGCTCCCAACAGCCAACATTAGAGGGCATCTGGAAGGCAGGCTGTGGGATTAGCTATGACATGAGTCACAGCAATTTGTCAGATGCTTCAATATTGACTTTGGGGCTAATTTTTAAATGGGAGAGAGAAGAAGGGGCCAGGGGTCAGCTTTTTGCATCCCATTGCTATGGAGAGGGGGGAGAGGAGTACCCACACGGCTCAGGGGTCACTGCCTCAGGCAGCAGAAGGATTCATACCTGGGTTAAGGATCAATTTTCTCAAATCTGGGTCTGGGTCTGGGTCTGTGGGTGCCTTTTGTCCTTACTCTCTGATCGTAGAAAAATAAAACAAGCAATACACCCCATCCTGACAATGTCTGCCTGACCAACTCTCAGTCTATTTAATAGAAGGATCTTGCTGGCTACCAAGAACAGTAGACAAACCAAGAGAAAAAAGAGAGGCTTTGAGACATCAGGCTGAAAACTCTCCTATTGGACTTTATTAATAAAGGCACATATCAGGGTTGGAGAAAAATACCAAGGAAGTGGCTGTGGCCATGGATTCACATGTGGCCATGTGGTTGCAGCGTCTACCCAGGAATAAGGGGCCAAGAATGAAAACTAATTGAGTGTAGGAGACATTGGATTGACCAAAATATGTCCTATTTTCTGATTAAAAAAAAAAAAAGCCTTGCATGTTTTCATTCGAAATGTGCTCCCTCAGCTGGGATGTGCTTCGACTTTGGCCAGCGTGCACCCAGCTCTTAGCCATGCATGTAGCTGCAGATCTGTGCATATTGAGGCTTAATTCTCCTGGCAAGAATGGGAGGCTGCTGTATGAGATATATGCCAGCAATGGAAAAACAAAGCACACAAACAAAATAAAGCTTTCTGATGGGCTTTCCGTTTCAGGAGAGCTTTCTGATGGGAGCCTGAAAACTAGTACTGCTTTCTTTGCTGGCGATAGTCACTTATGGATCTACTTATTTTGAGGAGAAAAGATCTGGTGGAGAAAGATCCTGCCTGAATCCCTTCGGCTTCCTCTGGAATAGAAGCACCCTCCCAGCAAGAGGCAGAATTCCGTTAAAAAAAATTCTGCCAGGCCATTCAAGGCCCATTCAGACTGACCACCCTACAGGCACATGAAAAAAAATTCCAACTGCCAAGTTCTTTAATCCAGGGCAGCAATTCACCAAAAGGGAAGACCTTGTCATAGGCACAATTCAGCCTGGCCTAAACTCAGGGCCCCGCAGCCATCATTTGCATATGTGCCAGTAGGGAGCTCACAATGCTGGCCTGTTCAGGGAAGGCATTGGTCGGCTGCTGCTTGCAGGTGTTCTCAGGGACCCAAGGCATAGGGTGTAGCTCGTTATTTTCTCTTTATGGTTTCTTATCTGTGAAAAGTGTCCCACTTAAACATATTCCAATGTATGAGTGACAGAGGTATTCGACTGCTGGGGGAAGAGGCCATGCAAAACTTTCTCTTCCCCTCCCCCTTCCTTCTCATCAGTCCCACACTGTTAATGAGCCCAACTGGGGAAATGGGGGTTGGCAATTAAACCTCAAATGAATGTAATGTCTCTCCCCTTCCAGGACCCCTTCTTGTCTGAGTCTGTGGCTTCATAAAGGAATAGAGTTGCCTCTTATTAAAGGGATATACAGTCCCCTCATTGATATACATGCAAATATGTATATATCTGTTATATATCATATGTAATTATTGTAATGTTATATAGTACACACAAACTTTGTATATACTATATGCAAACATCAATATTTATGTGCATTTCTTATATCATATAAATTATATATGAAATCACATCATGTTGTAAAATTATATGTTAATATTTCAAAATTATATATAATACATGATAAAGTTAAATATATAACAATGAATGTTGTTGTTATTCAGTCATATCTGACTCTTCGTGACCCCATTTGGAGTTTTCTTAGCAAAGATACAAGAGCGTTTTGCCATTTCCTTCTCCAGCTCCTTTTACAGATGAGGAAAATGAAACAATCAGGGTTAAATGACTTACCCAGAGTCACACAATTAGTAAGTGTCTGGGGTCAAATTGGAACTCAGCTCTTCCTAACTCCATGCCCAGTGCTTTATTTACTGTACCACCTAGCCGCCTATATGTGTGTGTGTATGTGTGTAAATACACACATGTATACATGTGCATGTATATGCATGTATATATGTAACATAAAACATCTTGATTTATATATGTATATGTAATTTTAAATTTGCCTATAAAATGTAGTATATATAATGTACATATATATTCCATATGTATATTCTGTTTGTATGTGTGTGTATAGTATAACATATAAATAATAGGATAAGATACTTTTATTCATAATTTAGGGTGGCTAAAGTGGTGCAGTGGATAGAGTTCCAGACCTGGAGTCAAGAAGACTCCTCTTCATGAGTTCAAATCTGGCCTCAGATGCTTACTAGTTGTGTGGCTCTGGGCAAAGTCATTCAACCCTGTTTGCCTCAATTTCCTCAACTATAAAATGAGCTGGAGAAGGAAATAGCAAACCATTCTAGCCTCTTTGACAAGAAAACCCCAAATGAGGTCATGAAGAGTCAGACATAACTGAAAAACAACCAAAATTTTTATACGTGATATATTATATATGTATATATATATACATAAATAGAAATATTTTTGTTTTTACAACACCTTCATTTAAAAATCTATTCCTGCCCCAAGGATTGATATATCCCCAATCTAAGAGCCATCCCTCATACCAAAGAATAAAAAAGAATGAATTAAAAAAATTTAAAAGCAGTTCTACAAAACCAACCAATACATCAATCAAGTCTGACCATACATATTGTACTCCATCTCTATGGAACCCCACTTCTGCAAAGAAAGGAGGGACACACATTCTTACATTTCTTGTTTGGGGTTAAGCTTTGGTCCCTACATTCTAAAACACCTATAGAAGTGAAGCTTGTTGCCTGGGTTACGGAAAGAGTCAATTTCTTGGGAAAGTGATGGAGTGAGGAGAGGAGATGAGAGAGATGGACAATTTTTAAAATGGTCTTTCTTTGTTATTTGGAATTGCAGAATAACACTGAGTTCTTTTAAATATCTTAGTGACCTGTATGAAGGTATCTCAATGGGAAGGATCTGTAACACAGAACAAAGGTCCCTGACTTTTTTTTTTTTGGTGTGAAGGGGACCTACTTTTTTTTTTTCTTTAAAACTTTGAGATCACAGAGCCACAGGCTAAGAGAGTCATAGACCCTTGCAGATAGAAGAGATTTCAAAGATCACAAAGTCCAACCTTTACCTGAATGGGAATCTTCTCAACATTAGTGAAAAGTGATGATCCTGTGTTTTTGTAGAGACTGTAAATGTAAGTTGAGGGTGAATGGGTGGGTGGGGAGTTCACTATGTCCAGAGAAAGCTTTCACTCTGGGACAGCTCTAATTAGTATGAAGCTTGTACTTATATTTGAGCTAAAATCTGCCTCTCTGTATCTTCCACCCATTATATCTAGTTCCACCTTCATGGATCAAGCAATCCAAATCTAATTCTTTTTCTTTGTAACATTCTCTTCAAATATTGAAGATATCTTGTTCCCCAAAAAAGAGGTGAGAAAATGCACCTCCCTCTATTCATGCAGAAGGGGAGGACTGGGTGTGGCTGCATATGCTGTCAGATTCTGCTAATGTCTTGGTTAGTTTTGCTGAATTGCTTTTTTTTTCTTTGAAAAAATATTCTTATAAAAGATGGGCAGAGGAGGATGGGATGATATATTCAATAATAACGGAATATAAAAAATAAACTACAAAAAACTATAAAAACATTAACTGTAAAAAGATCAAAACATTGGAAAGCAGCTATCGCTCCCTTACTCCCTCATGAATGTTGCTTATCTTTTCTAAATTAAATATCCTTCATTCCTTCAACAAATCCTTATATGACATGGAATCTAGTTTCCACACTATCATAGTTGTCCTCATCTGGACTTATCTAAGGGCTTCATAAGATCAAGTATCTAGAACTACAATGCCCTACAGATGGTCTGGTCAGCAGAGGATACAACAGGACTATGACCTCCCTTGTTCTGAGTCCTCTGCCCACCAGAATGGCATTTAGGCTGGTAGTTGGATGGTCTCAAGGAATGGTGAGCCATGCTGACAATAATCTTTGTGTCTCCAGGTCCAATGTTAAAACATTTTACCATGTAATAGAAGGAGTTAAACTGTAGCTGATGACTAGATAGGTAGAAGGGGTTATGATGAATCCCTATAATTATGGCAAATCCATATTTTCCTTTCCTCTTTCCTTCCTTCCTTCCTTCCTTCCTTCCTTCCTTCCTTCCTTCCTTCCTTCCTTCCTTCCTTCCTTCCTTCCTTCCTTCCTTCTCTCCTTCCTTCCTTCCTTCTCTCCTTCCTTCCTTCCTTCCTTCCTTCC
>CM053622.1:149653595-149687895 GCA_028646595.1 Phalanger gymnotis | reverse complement strand
AAGGAAGGAAGGAAGGAAGGAAGGAAGGAAGGAAGGAAGGAAGGAAGGGAGGGAGGAAAGGAGGAAGGAAGGAAAAATGATCAATGGGACTTTTTTTGGAAAAGAGAACAATAGACTGGAAAGAACAGAGAAGCAGTATATATAGAAAGCTACAGGTTGAATTTTTTTAAGTATTTAAAAAAAAAAGCAAGTTTATATAAGAGAGATCTGCAGTTTAATGCACAATCCTCTACAACTATTCTACTATGTATATGGAAACCACAGTTTTACTTGGTGTTTGTTAAGTTCAGAATGCAGGTGTTGCTGATTCTGAGTGAGGAAGTCAGCTTTCTATACTGTAGGCCAGTGGTATTAAACTCAAATAGCAACAGGGGCCACTAATCCACACATAAGGAGCCCTGAGAGCTGCATATTGACTTAGTTTTAAAAATGTAACATTATCATGTTTTGTTGACTTTTTATTCTGGGTAGAGAGGCACTTGGGAGTGTTGTGGTCTGCACAAGAGCAGTGAGTTTGATTTTTAACCCAGGGTCCATGAACCCCCAAGGTACCTGCAGACCCGGATAGGATAATTTTCACTAATCTTTATCTTGCTTTGTATGTATTTATGCAAATCCTAGAGGTATCTAGGTGGTACAGTGGATAGAGTGCCATGTCTGAATTCAGGAAGACTCATCTTCCCAAGTTCAAATCTGGCCTCAGATACTTACTAGCTGTGTGACCTGGGCAAGTCACTTAACTCTGTTTGCCTCAGTTTCCTCATCCATAAAATGAGCCAGAGAAGGAAATGGCAAATCACTCCAGTATCTTTGCCAAGAAAACCCCAAATGGAACCATAAAGTCAGACATGATTGAATAACAACAAAAATTCTCTACTACATTGTACTCTATATACTATGTCATGCCATGCTATGCCATGCCATCCTATCCCAAACTACATCATTTATAGTATTACATAATATTATATGCTCTACATTCTTCTAGACTATATACTACCATACCACATCATACTCTACTCTTTGTTCTTTTGCATCTTTTTTAACCTCTCATGCCCTTTCTTTTTCTTTCATTGTTTCCCTGACTATACTTCTCATAGGTATAGTCTCCCAGCATGACAAATAAACCCCCTTATTGCCCTTTATTGATACAGAGGTTATCCCTTGACCTAGAAAAATAATAATAAACATGCACATTTATATTATATTTGAAGATTGGCCAAGAGTTCTCCTCACCACAAATGGGTGAAGCAGACAGTAATATTATTATTATCCCCACCTGATAAGAAACTGAGACTAAGGAAAATTAAATGGCAAATGACTTGCTCCAATAGCATAGCTACTCTGTCTCAGAACAGACTCAGAATGAGGGCTTCTCA
Source organism: Phalanger gymnotis (assembly GCA_028646595.1). Classification (NCBI taxonomy): domain Eukaryota; kingdom Metazoa; phylum Chordata; class Mammalia; order Diprotodontia; family Phalangeridae; genus Phalanger; species Phalanger gymnotis. Next base: position 149,686,519 of record CM053622.1, on the reverse strand, counting down.
CTTCAAGACTGATTTTCCATGAGGGTTGTTGTTGTTCAGTCATGTCAGACTATTTATTATATTTATTTACATATTTATTATATACAGACCCAATTTGGGGGGTTTTCTTGGCAAAGATGCTGCAGTGGTTTGCATCATTTTACAGATGAGGAAACTGAGGCAAGTGGGGTAAAGTGAATTGCCCAGGGGCATCTGGTTAGTAAGTGCTTGAGACTAGCTTTGAACTCAGGAAGATGAGTCTTCCTGACTCCAGATCCATTGGTCTGTGTACTATAACACCTATCTATGCTTTCCATAAGTACATTCCATTAACTATAGGAATAAGAACTGGACTTTTGATTGTATTTGTGTCAATTGTATCATCTGTAGAATGAGCTGGAAAAGGAAATGGCAAACCACTCAAGTTTCTTTGCCAAGAAAACCCCAAATGGGGTTACAGAGACTGGGACATGACTAAACAATTAAAATTGCCCAACTGAGCCCATATGATACTTACTACTGAGAAATATCATCAATGTAAGAAAAAGCCTGTGTTGTCTCCTCTCAATGAAGAGTTGAAAAGTCTAGACTGACACCCACCTCCAGTCCCGATCCACTTCTGTGGAATCAGATGTGGGAAACCATGACCAGAGGAAACAAGGCTCTGGGAAGAGGGATTACTAATAATTCTCTTTTCCTTTACCCTTGGCTGTTGTGGTGGTTGGGGGAGGGGGAGTAGGAAATTGTTTATATTGGATCTGCCCCTCCAAACCAAACCAAACCACATAGAAGCCTCGGCTTTCTCCGCCCTTTACTTGTTCATTTACAGGATGGGTTAGGTTTCAAAAGCTATTACCTCCAACTGAGAAGCCTCCTTAGGTACACCTTTGAAATTCTAAACCGGGGCTTGAATGATAAACATGTGACCAAGACAGCTCCCCTTTGTTCTCTGTTTTCACTTTCTATTTTGCAGCCTTGGGCATTTGACTAATAAACCTAATTTTACTATATGAATATACCAGTCCACACATCCCTACCCCAAATCCATACAGTTTAGAGAGATAATCATTTATATAGCATACTTCCCATCTTAGTGGCTTACTATGCCACCTCTAACATACACACCATATAATTTATCCTAACAATAGCTCTAGGTCTTTTTAACCCTATTTTACAGAAAGAAAAGTTGAGGCACAGAAAGAATAAAGGATTTGTCTGAGAGAAAACAGCTAGTGAATTGTGGAACCATAAGTGACATCCAGGCCTCCTAATTTTTAATTCAGAGTTCCTCTTATCTCCTAACATTTGATACAGATATATTTTAGCTTTGAGGCTGATTTGAAAATGCTTAATTTCTTCTTATTCATTGGGCTTCATTCTCTTTCACAGAAAAAGTCTGGCTAGTAGAAAAGATCTCACAGAGCTATATAGAAAGGAATGGGGTAATGAATAACCTGGTTACTCTCAAGACGACCTTATACAGAAAAAGACGCTTAGAGTCATCTCCCAGGAAAACCAGGCCAATAAAACTCTATAACTTTAGCTTTTTTACTGCCACAGAAATGTTCCCAGTTGGACAGTGCCAGGAAGGAGGTGTGTGGTGGGGAAGAAAAGGAATGTGATTGCAATTCAGTCCATAAGTATGCATTAAGCACCAGCAAGATTCCAGCTAAGAATTGGCACTAGGAAGATAAAATTGATTCTGTGCCTGCTCTCGAGTAGCTCACCTTTTACTGTGAGATTCCAACTCTGAGAGGTACACAGGCAAATACTGGGTAACTTGAGGAGTCAGAGAGCACTGAGAGATCAAATCAGATAATAGCCTCAAGCACTTCATTCGTTATTATTGTAGTTCAGTTGTTTCAGTCAAGGCCAGCTCTTCAAGACCTCATTTGGAGTTTTTGGCAAAAATAATGGAGTGGTTTGCTCTTTCCTTCTCCAGCTCATTTTATAAAAGAAGGAAACTAAGGCGAACAGGGTGAAGTGACTTGCCCAGGGTCACACAGCTAGTAAGTATCTGAGGCCAGATTCAAACTCAGGAAGATGAGTCTTCCTAACTCTAAGCTGGTGCTCTATCTAGTGGAACCCCTAGCTGCCCCATCAAGTACTAGTAGGTACTAGTTCCCTCTCCCTTCCCTGGCCCTCCTTCCCAACAATTGAGGGGATTAAGGAAAGTTTCACCAAAAAGCAGGTACTTCAGCTTTGGAAGGACAGGGATACTGAAAGGCTGAAGTAAGGAATATGCTTCAAGCTTGGAAGCAGAAGATTGGAGTGTTCAGTTTGCTAACTTAGCTAGACCTCCCTGTAACAGGGAGCGTATCAGGGAGACATATGAAATAAAGCTGGAAAGGTAGGCTGGAGCTCTTAAATGCCAGGTGGAGGAGTTTGTGAAAATTCAGAAAAGGAATGGGAACCACTGACTATGTGAATGAACGGGGGACCATTAAGGTGATGGCTTCAATCTGTCCTATTCAAATAAAATGTTGGCACCACAAAGTTATACATAGAAAAAGGCAAAGATATTGAATGAATGAAAAGCCATTTGGTCAGCATTTATTATTTTATTTATTTACTTTGTCAGCATTTATTATGTGTTAGGAAGTGTGCTATTAGACTTGGTTATCGTAGTTTTCCAGGAATTTCACCAACAGAAAGTAGTTGCTACAGTAAGGAGGCCCAAAGAACTCAGAAAACCATTTAGTCAGCTTACTTTGAAAATGAGTAGAGAAGGAAATGGTAAACCACTCCATTCTCTTTGCCAAGAAAACTCCAAATGATGTCATGAACAGTTGGATACAACTGAAAAGACAGAACAACAACAGCAACATGGTGTAGTAGCAGACTTGGAGTCAGGACGACCTTGGTTTAAATTCCATCTCAAATACTTACTTGCTGTATGATCTCTGGCCACATGACACCATTTCTCTGGTTGGCCTTGAACTCTAAGGTCCCTTCCAGCTCTAAGACAGAAGGAAGCATGATTGGGTTGAAAAGCCCAGGAGACATCTTCAACTGTTTCACAAGGATTGTCAAAGTCCCAAACAAAGGTGCCCTTGCCACCTCCCAAAACCCCCATAACCATGTCAGGTTGACCATCAGGTGAAACAAATGTCAATATTTCTTTTTTTTTAAATTATTTTAAAATTTGGTTACTTTATTGGGGACCCAGAATTTAGAGTTGGAAAGGACCTTTGAGATTGTTCGACCCTATTTTTTTTTTGGTTTTTTGGCAGGGAAATTGGGGTTAAGTGACTCGCTCAAGGTCACACAGCTAGTACATGTGTCAAGTGTCTGACGTCACATTTGAACTCAGGTCCCCCTGACTCCAGGGCTGGTGCTCTACTCACTGCACCACCTAGCTGCACCTAAAATGTCAATATTTCTAAAGCAATCTGTATTCATCTTCAGTGACAATGGAGCCACCACAACTGCACTTTTAACACCTTAATCTCTGAAATGCTTCGTGAAGAAATTTTAAATGACTTTTAAGAAAGTGAAGTCATACAAAATGTCTCTTAGTTTGCAGACCTGGATGACCAGATGCCTTCAGAAAAAACAGAGAAGATTAGAGGAAAAGGGAGTGGATTTAGGGGGAAAAGAATCATAGGTCTTGTCTTGTTCATATTTGAAGGCAGAATAACAAACTTTGGTACAAAAGAATTAGAATGTGATACCTTAAAAATGCAATGCTCTCTTCCTTGTCATTGTGTCTGACTCTTGGTGACCCCTTTTGAGGTTTTCTTGGCAAAGATACTGGAGTAGCTTGGCATTTTCTTCTTCAGCTCATTTTACAGATGAGAAAAATGAGGCAAACAGGGTTAAGTGACTTGCCTAGGGTCACATAGGTAGTAAGTGTCTGAGGCTAGATTTGAACTCATGAAGATGAGTCATTCAGACTCCAGATTCCAAGTCCAGCGTTCTATCATCTGTGCCACCTAGCTGCCCTTTTATGTTTTCTTCAAGTCAGTTCACGTGGTATCACACCAAGAAGCCTTTTCTCATCTCCCACTCCATCCTCCCCCAGTGGACCCATTTGGCCTCAAATGTCCTGGAATTCATTCATTTGTACAAGTTGAAAAGTAAACTACTTGGAGGCAGGAATTACTTCATTTTTTATTTTTCACATTAAGTGGCTAGCACGGTGCTCCCTGCATAATGAATATTCATCAATTTAAACTGCATTATGAGCTTCATTGATTCATCTACATTTATCAAATGCTCATTATAGATTAAGCCCAAAAGAAGAGGTTACAAAAGAGGAGAAAACTCTCTTCTCAAAGAGGAGACAAGTACGATATTTCTCCAAGTAACCACAAGTATTGATGGTGAGACCTTGAAAAAATTGTTTCACCTCTCTGGGCCTCAGTTCCCTCAGCTATACAATTAGGGGTTTGCACCAGCAGATCTGTAAGTACTTTTTCAGTTCTAAAGTCAAGAATCCTGGGGCTTTTATAGGGCATGCTGCCAACTGAAGATCTGCCTCCTCCCTCAAATACTTAGTAATAAGGGAGGTGGGAAATAAAAAGGGAAGGATTTTCTTATATTAAATATATGTATACATACGTATATATTAGCTTGTTTGTACATATTGGCTTGCTTGCTTTCTCCCCCATTAGACTGTAAGCTCTTTGAGGGCAGAGATTGTCTTTTGCCCCTTTTTGTATCTTTAACACTTAGCGCTGTGCCTGACACATATTGACTGATTGACTGAAAGAAGCTAGGTTATATATTTATATGGAGTCAAACCTCAGAACTCCCTCTTGATCTCTGTATTTCAGGACTTTGGTGATATCCATTATCCATTTTTGTTACTATGAATGCTTAATTCCTGCCATCTCTTCCTCCTTCTGCCCACATTTTCCTAAAGCACCAAGCTGTAAAGTATGTTAAGTGGGTACCATGGTGTTTCTGGGACCAAATGCCAAATCATTAAGTAATCGCTTGGAATTATCTTCTAATTGCTTTCAGCAAAGAGCTTTGCGGGGAGGGAAGAAGTGGGAATGAAGGAATAAATACAACAAGTTACTATGACTCAGAGCTGTGCAAGTTTTCAGTTTGGACAATTTTCTTCATTATTACTTGTCTCCTGATTCTCTTCCAACCCAGTCAGTTTTTCCTTTCCATTCTCTGTTTCAGAGTTCATCAATTGTGTCAGCTAGGTGAGGGACAGAGGTTGTTGTTGCTGCTGTTTATCCTTTGTTCTTGAAGAGGACCAGGACATCAGGGAGATGATGCCATGACATGCGAGTGAGTTGGATTTAAGTGAGGGAGGGCTGTGCAAAGTCACCAGCCTCACTTTCTCCTCCAGAGCAATCTGGGTCCAGTGGCAAGACATAGATCAGAATGACTGGAGATGACCCTGGATGCAGTAGGAGTCCCAGGCCTTTTTAATCTAAGGTCTTTAACAAGTCTCAGTTTGACTGAGGCAAAGCCCATTCAGAGATTAAGGGTAGGTAAGAAGTGAGGCAGAAAATGACCTCTTATGTAGTTAAAAAAAAAAGTGACAGAGCTAGAGTGCTGGAAGTGGAGTCAGGAAAACCAGAGTTCAAATCTACTTACTACTTATGTGAGCCAGGGCAAATCATTTAATCTTTACCTCAGTTTTCTCAATTCTAAAACGAGATAATAATAGCACCTACTTTCCAGAGTTGTTATAAGAAAGAAATAATGTTTGTAAACTTTATAAACTTTAATAAGCTAGATTTTTATAAATAAAACAGCCAACATTTACATAGTGTTTATTATAGTTGAGGGTAGCTACATTTGAAGTGAATAGAGCACTAGGCCTGGAGTCGGGAAGATCTGACCTTAGATATTAGCTATGTGACCCTGGGCAAGTCACTTAATCCTGTTTGTCACAGTTTTCTCATCTGTAAAATGAGCCCGAGAAGGAAATGGCAAACTACATCAGTATCTTTGCCAAGAAAACCCCAAATGGAATCATAAAGAGTATGAAATGACTTAACAATAACAACTACAGGCACTTTACAGGAAACTGAAGCAAATGGCATTTAAGTGACTTGCCCAGTTTACACAGCAAAAGTATATAATGCTGCATTTGAACTCAGGTTCTCCTGATTACAGGCCCAAGGATCTATCTACTGAGCCAAGTAGCTATTATTGTCATAGCCCATATGCTCAGGCCCTTTTCTGTGAATGGGTTGTTTTCCCAAGCAGGATGTAAAAAGCTCCTTGAAGGCAGGGATCATTTCATTTTTGTCCTTTTCTCCCCTGAGTCTAATTCAGTCTTTGACACATATAGGGCTTTAATAACTGCTTATTGAATTGAATTGAATCCCACAATTTCCTAGCCTGCTCACTTGGGAAAATACACACATACTTAAAGACCAAAATTGAATTTCAAATCAAACTTTTATTAAGTACGCCCTGAGAACACAAAGACAAAAACACAGTTCCCTGCCTCCAAGGAATTTTTGGCTGCTGGGAAATACATGCACAGAGAAGGGCAGGTAGATAAATAAACAGATATGTGGATGGAAAAAAGGAAGGAGGAAAGGAAGAGAAATGAAAGAGAAGGGAAGGAAGGAGGGAAGGAAGGAAGGAAGGAAGGAAGGAAGGAAGGAAGGAAGGAAGGAAGGAAGGAAGGAAGGAAGGAAGGAAGGAAGGAAAGAAGGAAGGAAGGAAGGAAAGTCATTTGAGGAACAGCCATTACCCTGATCCTGCAGGGACCAGGATAAGCTTCATTGAGAAGTGGTACTTGAGCTGAGCCTGGAAGGACTGTGAAAAGTGAAGAGATGGAAAGGGAGCAAATGCGAGGCCTGGGGGAAGGCTAGTTCTGCTGGGAGGCAGTTGTACTGCTTAGTTTGGGGAAAGTCGCAGGTCAGCTTGGCAGTCAATTCAGTGTGTGCCGAAGGTTGGAAGATAACTTGGTGTGAGACTGGAGAGCTTTCAAAAAATAGGCTTAGCAGTTAATTTTTCCCTCTCCCCCATTTATCCTTCTGTAATAGCCCTTGAAAAGGTCTTATCTTGATTTGCCAAGAAACTTGTTTGTTAGGATTTACTGAATCTTAATTCTGTTCTGCTAGGAAGCTTGTCCTTGATGCAAAAACTACCTCGGTTCTACCAAGCGCACTTCCCAGACATTGTTATCATTTGGGTTGTCGTAGCCCAGCCGGCCAGTCCTGGTGGCTTTCTCCGTGGAATTAAAGCATGATCGGAATGTGTCACAAAAAGAATCCACGAGGTACTTGGAGGCACCATTACCGAGTACCCGGGCAGGGACAACGCGCAGCCTATTCATCCTACGCTGGTCAGGAGGGGTGACAGGTTGCTGCTGCTCGCTTTCTTGGCGCTTCTCATCTTCTCTGTCCCGGGTGCTGGGCCGATACCAACTATCTGGCATCACTTTTCCTCCGGGTCTTATTTCCTTCATGCTGTACTTTTATCAGTTTAAGGCTCGGGTTTGGTGCTGAGCTTTCGGTGTTTTAACTAGAAGAAAAGCAAAGGAGAACAAAACAAACCCTGCAGGAGTTTGCAATATGTTCCAAACTCCTCCTCCCCCGGAGGATCGGGAGGAATTCCTGGCACTTGAAGCAGCAGAGTTTTCTTCCAAAGGGGGAAAAAAAAAAACAAAACCATATATTTCCCCTCCCTACCGAGGCTCCCGCCCACCCTTACTCCACCCCCATACGACGCACAGTCTGCCCCAGTGGGAGCCAAGGGAATGGGCTGAGCCCGGAGCCCCCTCCTAGGGGCGGAGGTCTAAGGAGCGGAGAAAGAAAAAAGGAAGATTTGCAATATCTTGTGAAGTCAGGAGGGTGGCAGGCGCGCCTCCCACCGAAGCCCGGTTACTTCCGAGATTTCAAAAAGAAAGAGAAGCAGTCTATGCATGGGGGTGGGGTGGGGGTGTCTCGGTCCTCGGGCTCTTCTTCCTTGCTTGGTGGCCCAATCACCATCTCGCCGAGGAGGGACGGGACCCGGAGAAGGCACCGGACAGGCGCGGGAGGGACGTGGTCTTAGGGGAAGGCTGTAGCTTAACCACTGCGTGCATCAGCTAAGAGGGCGGTAGCAGCATCAGCTCACTAGCCAGGCGGAGGAGGAGGAGGAAAAGGAAAAGGAGGAGTGTGTTCTCGTTGCACCCCCAGTTTGGCACTTCCCGCGGAGTCGAGGCAGACAAGGGGACTCAGGCTTTGCCCGGGGTTCTCCCACTCTCACTCCCCATCCCCAACCCCCACACAGCCGGGGCAGAGAGGAGTTCGGCTGGACTTGTTCAGTTGCTCCAGCTCGACTCTCCCGGAGTGCGGGGGTGAGACGGCGGGGCGGTCCCTCCCCGGGAGTCGCAGGGCGAAGGGGCGGAGGCGACGACTGCGGCGGCTGCTTCCCCGAGCCCAGGGATTTACCCTCGGGAAACTCCTCTACTTAAGCGGAGGCGGGGGCTGGGGGGAACCCCGGCGCCCCGGATATAGTGCCACTTCGGCATTTGGAGGGACAGGGCGAGTGGGCGTCAACTGCCGAGGCAAGTCAGGAGCCAAAGGTGACCCTTGCACCCCAGGGCTGACTTTCCGCGGAGCCAAACAAGAGGGCGGGTAGTTTGCAGAGCCTTGCAGGCTGTCTAGCCTCCCGAAAGCCACTTCCTCTGGGGCCAGGGGGCAGGGGCCGGTCTGCCAGCGGAGAAGAGGGGGAAGGGCTGCCCTCACACCCGGCAACGTAGACGTAGACAACAGCAACCCGTGATGAAAAGTTTCCTTAAAAGCCAGCGTCTTTGAGGGAGCGCGGAAGGAAGCGAACACTGTTGCCTGTTTGGATCTCGGGAACCCCAGGCGGGGACCCAGCCCGCGGCTCAGCGTCCTCAAGCAAGCCCACTCCTCATCCCCTTCTTCCCCTTCTTCCCCTTCTGTTTCTCCTGCTCCCAGGGCGCGGCTGGACGGGGCGCCCTCCCGCGTCCGGGGCATGTGCGGCCACCGCGGGCATGGCATCTGCGGTGTTTGAGGGCACGTCGCTGGTGAACATGTTTGTGCGGGGCTGCTGGGTGAATGGTATCCGGAGACTGATTATCAACCGACGGGGCGACGAGGAGGAGTTCTTCGAGATCCGCACTGAGTGGTCGGACCGCAACGTTCTGTACTTGCACCGAAGCTACTCGGACCTGGGACGCCTCTTCCAACGGCTCCGAGACTCCTTCCCCGAGGACAGACCCGAGCTGTCACGGTCCCCGCTCCTGCAAGGTTGGTTGGAGACACCTCCCTTTCTGCCTTCCTATACCCATCTGTGGCTTGACCACTTGGCATACTTGGGAGGAGGGAGAAGGGAAGAGGGAAAACGCTGTGGAAGGAGTGTTTATTAAATGAAGGGCATTATTAAGCGAAGAGCTTGCGAGAGCGTTTTGAAAAATGTAATGAAGTGCCTGGAACATTGAAGGCGCTTAATAAATGCTTATTGACGGACCATAGCCTGAAATAAGGGCTCTGGAGGGGAAAGGTGAGGGAGTTACTGTAGTCGTAAATATTGCCGTCTCTTCCCCCCCTGCTGAGGGGCCAATTAAAAAAAAAGAGAGAGGAGACGCCCGGTTGACACTCAGCTACAATCCATTGGTGCTGGCCTTAATGCAGAGAAGGGGAACGGGGGGTGAGAGGTGGGGGACAGAAAAAAATGAAGGCTACCTACTGTTGATTAGTTGGAACTTGGACATGAACTTGGCCACACGTCGTAACCGCCTGTTTCCTAGTATAGACTTATACTAGGGGATGTAGAGCTGGATGGATCCTCAGAAGCCATAAAGTCCAGTACCTTCATTCAAATAAGGAAACTGAGGCCCAGAGGTTGTGACTTGCCTAAGGTTTCACAGATTGTTAAGGTCAGAGTCAGGAAAGGGAACTGAGGAAAGTCTTGGGAGAAAAAAGTTGACGGTTTAAATAAGGAAAAGTTGAGATTTTTCCAAGAAACAGCATGACGATTATTAGGTAGGTAACATGGTTCTATTTGTTGGTTACTTCGTGACATGGGTTGGAGATTTGTTTGTTTTAAGGTAGCGAGGGGAATGTAAGACATTTTCACCTATTCTTATCCCGAAAGACAAGGACCCACCAATTCTAACATTGATTAAACACCTACAATAAAGCACAATGTCCAGCTCATAGTAGGTGCTTAATAAATGCTTGCTGACATCTTTGTCTTGGTGAACCAAACATCGATTCCTGTCCTTTGAAACAATAATTTTATTTACTCTGTCCCTTCATCCTCATTACCCACTACCACAACCACCACCACCACCGCACCCCCACCCCAGCCCCGTTGGGAGGAGGGAGGTAGAGGGAGGGGGTCTTGCTGAAGAAAACGGGTACATCGTTTCAGAAACAGCCGCTTGACTGCTGGCAAGGATGGAATGAGGTGGCCCCGAGCTGTTTTCTGCGGTTCCCCAGACCCGGCGTAGGAGATAATGAGGACAAGACAAATACTGTAAAATTGGCTATAGGAATCTGTCATCTCTTCTCCTGCTGCGTTACCGGAGTCCTTTCCCAGAGAGGCTTGGTTTATTGGCATCGGACTTTGGCTTCTCTTGATCAATCGATGACAAAACTCGTGATGCCAGATGCCACGCTGTCCTTTAGTAATTCAGCTCTGTGGGGAGTAGAGGGAGGAGGATTGGCTTCGACTTTCTTGACAGTGCTGTGTAGTAAGCATACGTCCTGGCCCCAGCTCCTTGTCAAAACATGTGGATTTTATTAACTACTGCCACCTCCTTCTCTTGAACCCGTGACTGATGATCCTGGCTCACTGGGAACCGTTCTTGTCTTTAGAAAACTGGTTATTTTTCTTCCTAACCACCTAGTCTGTGCCTCTTCCCACACTGCCTATTGGAGCCAGGAGACACTGAGTAGAAGAGAAGGAAGGAAGGGAGGATGGGGAGAAAGGGCAGGAGAGAGAAGAGAGAGATAGAAAGAAGGAAAAAAATGGAGGAAACTTGGAAGAGGAAAAGGAGGAGGGAACTGAGAAAAATGGAGAGAATGGGGAGGAGGAAGCTTGAATGGACAGAAGGGAAGAAAGGAAAGAGAGAAGGGAGACCAGAAAGAAGGCAAAGAGGGAATGAAGAAGTTATGTAAAAGGAAAGACGATAGAAAATACTATGATCTTAAAAGGGAATGTTCTGAATAATATTTGACTTGAAGGGCTCAGACACATCAGCAGATGCTTAATAAATACTGTGACAAGGCAAAGTGAATTTGATACAAAAAATCAGTCTCTTGGGACAGTCTTAATTTTCCCTTCGTGATATGGAGAATTTTTGTTTGGTTGGTTTAAGTTATCCAGATAATTGAGGCAGACAGGTGGTATAGTGAATAGAGCAAGACAGACACTTACTAACTGTTCCACCCTGGGCAAGTCATCCAACCTCTGTTTGCCTCAGTTTCCTCATCTGTAGAATGGGGAGAATAGTAGCACCTACCTACCTGGGCTGATGAGGCTCAAAGGAGGTAATATTTGTAAAGCTCCTGGAGCTATATAAAAGCTATTATTATTATTATTATTAGTTCAGAGATTTACTCTGGCTGTATAGACACATCCTGATAAATGAAATCATTTGGGAGAGACTACGAAATCACTCTAGCAAGCTTCAGTTGCCTTGATTGACTAAGCCTGGTACTCTGATTTGCCCCGTCTATTTGAAAGTTCTGGGGAGACTTTCAGATTATATAGATAATTTTTCTTGGATTTCCTTTTTGGGTAGGTATGTTTTCTTTTTTTAAACTTAACAAATTAATGTCAAAGTGAAGAAATTTTAGTTGGAGAAGAAATCAGATGACAGCAGATCACTGTTATGAAAATCTCCAAGACAATAGTACTTTTGAACCCGACTTCTGATTTTGAGCTCAGGAGGATAGGGAATAAGAACCATGGCTGAAAGATAAACACACTCACACCTAGCTACCACAATTCTGCCGGCAAGTTGTGTTGCCTCATTAACCTTGGTTTATAGTAATAATAGGCAGCATTTATATAGTACCTGCTATGTGCCAGGTGCTTTATGAAGATTATCTCCTTTAATCCTCACAATGACCCTGGAGAGATAGTTGCTATTCTCCTCATTTTACAGCTGAAGAAACTGACAGCCAAGTAACCTGCCCAAGGTTATATAGAGAGTTGGAATCCTCCTGACTGTAGGCTCAGCACCCTATCCACTGCACCAGCTAGCTGGGCACCTTTTTCCAGAATAGAAGAGAGATGGTGGGAAGGGTGTCAGATTTGTCGTTCATGTGCTCTTGACCCTGCTGCCTTCAGGATGGATGATGCTGCTGCCTGTGTTATGTCCATATTCAGTCTTTTCCATAAAGACTCTTAAGGAAAAGCAACTTGGGAATAATCTTGACGGCACTTTCTTATTTCTTGTTGTACCTCTGACTCCCAACACACTGCCCAGCATATAGATCACTTGAGATAATAAATATATTGTCTTTATAACTATAGCCTATATATTTATAAAGCCTTTCTATATGTATGCTTGCTATTATTATTAGATGCTTAATAAACACTTGTTAATTGATTAGTAAGCCTTCATGCCATGCACCCAAAAGAATTCTGATCCTTGTTGTAAAACAAAGAGAAGGGGCAGCTAAGTGTCACAGTGGATGTCAGAAGGACCTGAGTTCAAATCTGGCCTTACTAGCTGTGAGACCCTGGACAAAGTCATTTAACCCTACTTGGCCTCCCCCCGCGAAAGAGGGAAAGATATTTTCTTCTATCTTATCCTTCAAATTAGTGAGGAATAATATCAAAATATCAGAAAAAGACTTTATTTTCTTTCTCTGATCCAGTATTTCAAGAACTTTTATTTCATCAACAGAGATACCCCTACTTGCTACAACAGAGACTAAGCAAACAATCTGGAGAGTGGTGAGTCTCTCCCAACCTTACCTGGGCTGATCCTTAGCTGACCAACATACATACATTCAATCCATTTCTGGGCAGCTTTTCAAGTTTGGTAGGACCCACCTCAGCTGTGCTATGCCAGAGAGCCCAGGGTCACCTCAAAGCTACAAACAAGGCATCAGAGTAAGAGAATAAAACTTGTGCATCACAAAGAAAGATTTTACTTCTTTTCCATGTAACTTAATTTTTGCCTAACAGGGTTGTCTAGCTATAGACTTGACTTGAAGGAACTTCTTTATTTTTTCTTGGAGGGGGGAAGGCAGTGCAATTAGAGTTAAATGACTTGCCCAAGGTCACATATCTATAAGTGTATCAAGTGTCTGAGGCTGGATTTAAACTCAGGTCCGCCTGATTCCAGGGCGGGTGCTCTACTTACTGCGCCACCTAGCTGCCCCTTGAAGGAACTTCTGATAGAAACTAGCTTAACCTCCAATTTTACAAATAAGGAAACTGAGGCTGCGTGCTTAAGGTCACAAACTAGTTAGTGGTAGTTACAATTCCTGACTCAGGGTGCTTTGTCCTATGCAACATTGACTGTCTAGCCAAACTATAACACACGAAAGATGTATGTGTTGTAATGAAAATACATATTTGTTTTCAGTACTGTTTTTCATCAAGTTCTACTTGCTTAAATATATTGAAATATTTTCTGTACTGTCTTACATTTACTCTCTAGTATGATGAAAAATCTTCAAAGCTTTAGGAGAAAAATGCTGGTTGGTTTCAGATGGAAATTGGCAGCAGGCTGTAAGCTCCTAGAGATGTGTGATTGAACACCCTCAGAGCAGTGTGATCGATCACCTTGGCTCCTTTACACATTTTAAAATTTACATATAATTAAAGGGCTGTGGAGTCTAATTCAGTCCCCTAGAGTACTGGGGCTGAGCATGGGAGAGAATGTTTACATGGGAACTGAAAGAGAATGCTGTCTATCCCGTTGTCTGCACTCTATGGAGTTATTCTTGGCTGCCATGATATGCCATGATATCTGGCACAGAGTACAAAAGCGCATAAAAATTCAGAGGGCCCAGGGTGGCCACGGATGTAGGCATTGACAAAGGACTCAGAAACCTGTATTCTTTGGGAGGGCAACTGCGCAAAGTATTACCACTGGGGAGAATCACTAGACCCTTTGACCTCTTTCTGAGGAGTTTTTGGTGTTCTCTTTTTCTCCCTTTTTTGCTCTAGTGCAGGCTCGCACAGCCTGTGGCCTTCGGGCTGTATGTTGTGCAGTCCTGATCTGGTGTCTTATTCTGTCATTCTCATGATCCTTCCTAACTCATCTCTATTATCTAAATCTCATTTGATTTTTTACAGTATCCCTGGTAGAGCCATATTAGTCCCATTTAACAGACTAGGAAAACTGAGACCCAGCGAAGTTAAATAACCAGTCCCTATGGTGTCGATGACATATAGTTAGTATATATCAGAGATGGGATTTTAATCCAGGCCTCACCTTACTCCAGAGTGCTTCCCATTACACCAGAGTGCCTCTCGGAGCTGCTTCATATTCCGATATTCGCAGGGTATACTGGAGCAGAATGAGGCTGCCTTCTGCCCTCCTCTTCCTCTCCCATCCTGCCTCTAGCTTTTAGGTATATAACTCTTAACCAATAGCCAACATTTACATAGTACTTTAAATTTTGCAAGATGTTTTACGTATATTACTGCACATATATTACTGCACATACCTGATCCTCAGATAACCTTGTGAAGTAGGTGCTATTATCATCTCCATTTTACAAGTGAGGAAACTGAGGCAGACAGATTCACTTGCCCAGGGTCGGTCATACAGTCAGTGTCTGGAGCTGGGATTTGAACTCAGATTTTCCTGACTCCAAGTCACTCTGTCTACTGTTCCTTGGATTGTAAACACTTGAGAACTAGATTCAGTTTTTGCTTTTAATAGCAGCCTGCCTGTGGTTCTACTCAGGGCTTATTATGATTTAACTATGGCTACCTATTGACTTTATAGTTTTTCTAGCTATTCTTGAAATTATAGCATATTTCCCCAAAAGTTCTTTGCTTGTGGCTGAACCAGCAACTCTTCTACTTTTCACCCATGTGACATAGGGACACCATTACTTTTTATAGTCTGATGCCTTCTTTTATACAGGGTTACCTTTCCAGAATCGACATGTTCATATCCTTAGAAGTAACCTAGTCTGAACTATTGCTCCCCAGTGTCACTAGCTGCCACTCTCCTTTCTTCCCATTTTCTTCATCCCCTTTTCTCTTCTCCCTGATCTTCCTCTTGTCATTTCCCCCATATCTTTGGTGTGCTGCCTTTCCCCTGTATTAAGTTTATTTCTTATTTTTCCTCTCCTCTCTCCAGCTGAAAGTGGTCTGTCCTTTCCCTCAATTTCTTTTAGAGCACTTTGCTTAAATTTCTCTTCACATACTCCCTTGTATCATATCATATCCAGTTAGAGCCCCACATTAGATTGTAAACTCCCTGAGGGCAGGGCAATGACTTCCCATCCAAGACATCTTTGTAGCCCCTAAGTCTAGCAGAGAGCTTTCACATAGCAGACATTTAATAAGTAGTGAATTTTTTTCTTTTTTGAATTCCTGAAGCACATTCCTGAATCTGTGATCAACTAAAGCTGGCCTATTAAACATTCTAGGCCACCTATTAGAGCAAAACATAAATTTTAATTTCAGATAAATTTCATGGCCCAAGAGGGATTGGATTAAGAAATTTGTATAAGGTTGCCCTGAAATGTTCAGGACAAGACAGGTAGTCATACCTTCATAAAACAGAGATAATAGTAGTACTTACTTCAGAGAGCTGTTTTGAGGATCAGATGCGGTATTTGTAAAGTTCTCTGCATAACTTAAAGGATCTCATAAATGCCATCTAGTATAGTCACCATTGTTATGATTATTATGCGTGTGACTCAGGAGGGGCTTTGGCTTTAACTAGGATTAAAGTCAGGGATATCCCTCTCTTTCGTTTCTGCCTGTAGACTCTCTTATGTAACACATCTCCACGTAGGCGATTTTTGTTGGATTACAATTTTGTGTGCAGATAGAAGTCAAAGTCAAATCAACAAACATTTATTAAGCACCTTCTGTGTGCTGGCACTTTGCTAAGAGCTGGGTATACAAAGGTATAAAACAGCTCCTGCCCTCAAGGAGATCACGATCTCATGAGAAAGACAACATGCAAACCACTTTACAAATAAGGTGCGTATGGTATAAATTGGAGATACTCTCATAGGGAAGACACCAGCTTTGAGGGGGAAAAGGAAAGACTTCTTGCAGAAGGTAAGACCTGAAGGCAGTAGAGAGAAGCCAGGAGGTGGAGATGAGGAGGAAGAGCATTCCATGCCTGGGAGATGGACTGTCTTGGGGGAAGAACAGTAAAGAGACCAGTGTCACAAGATCAGAGTATAAGGTGATGAGTTAGGTGTACAAAGACTGGATAAGTGGGAAGGGGGCCAAGTTTTCAAGCACTTTAAGAGCTAAACTGGATTTTATATTTGGTCCTGGAGGTGAGTGATCAGAAGCCTCTAGAATTTATTGAATAGGAGTGTGGCATGGTCATGCTTGAACTTTTGGAGGATCGTTTTGATAGCTAAGTGGGAAGTGAATTGTAGCAGCACAAGTAGATTTTAAGCTAATGGTAGCAATTAAAACAAATAAAACTTAAGCGATTTCATAATTCCTCAATAGATTTCATCTTGGAGCTGGGTAAGTTCATATAAAAATTGCCCTTGAGAGTCTATGGGGAGAGGCAGACGGTAGGTTACAGGCTCTTGGCTTGCATGCTGTCACCAATAATCGACATCCCTGCATTCTCCTCATAATGCCAAAAGGGAGTTGGTTTTGTTCAGGGCATTCTGTGGGAGCCGCAGCTGTCCCTAGGCTGGGAAGACACCAATAAATACACTGCCTCTATTGTGCCTCTTCCCGTTGTCGACAGTGTCAACAGTTCATTAATGGGAGCTTGCCCGAGCATCTGGGAGACAATGAGCACAGCTCTTCATTATCAGTCATTCAGCCCAGTTATCTAACCGAAATCACAGTTTTTATTTGTCTTTGTATTTATCTTCGACTTCCTACCAGGAACCCCCTTTTTCATTTCCAAGTTGGTGCCGCTGAAAAGATAACCCCTTCCCCCTCCCCCAATTACCCACTCCTTTTAGCCAAGCTCTTTCATCGATAATATTGCTGGTCTGTGAAACGAACCAAAAAAGAGTCAAAGCAACTCTTCCTTCCATCCATTCTTTTTTGTGCTGGCTGGAGGCTGCATTAATCACAATGTCAGTTTAGATTGAGCAGAAATGTCACTTCCAAGCAAATGAGCCATGTGCTTGTTATAATTTTCTCTAGAATAGACAACTTCCCTCCCATCCTTTCATTTTTCATCCCCCTCCTTTCAAATAGATGGTTGCTGACACAGCTTCCATATCAATTATGCCAGTTTGGGCTACCCATTTCTACTCCAATTTAGAGTTTCCTTTAAGCAAAGTAGGTGCTTTTGAAGTGGTTGGGTTTGTTTTTTTTTTTTTTTGGTACAGTACCTTACTGTACCAGATGTAGTTTGGTACAGTACCAAAATACAGTACCAAATACAGAAATACTACAATTATTTCTGGATATACTTCTTATCTTATCTCTCCAACCCCAACCATTGATCTCTCCCTTATAACCAAGGTAGAGAGGCCAAAGGAAAAGCTTCATTATCTATCTGCTTCATTATCTGTCTTCTGACCCTTAACTGGTTTTTAATAGCTAAGTTCCCTTTTGATGATCATTTCATTCATCCTTTTGTCTTTGTGTACATTCCACTTATCATTCTGGGCATCATTTCATACAGATCTTCTCCTGTTTCTCTGAATTCCTCAAATTCATCATTTCCTAATATTAGTGCCATGATATTCATTACATTGTATGCAGTTTATTCTGCTATTCCACGTTCTTTCAGCCTCCACCTTTATATCCACTTCTTTGCTTCTACAGAAAGAAGTGCTGGAAATGTTTCTGTTATGTATTGCAACTTTCTTTCTGTTTCTGATCTCCTTGAGATATATGCCTAGTAAGTTTTCATAGTTTAGTATATGCACTTTTCCTCATATACTTCCAAATTGTTTTCCAGAATGACTGGATTAATTTGCATGAAGATCCCATAGTGTCTTAATATGCCTTTTTTCCCCCCTACAGGTTAGTTTTAAATATACTAAGCTTTAATTATGTGTCATTGATATGTTCCTCAGATTCAGGGCATCAGCCTAAGACATTAAGATTCTTCATCAGAGCAGTAAAAAGTCTTTCTCCAGTAAGGACAGGAAAAAGTTCTTCCTAAATGAATCCATTCTAGAATTAGAGGCAGAATAGTTTAGTAGTTTGGAGTGTTAAGAGTCAGGAAGACCTGGGTTCAAATCTATCTGCTAACATTTACTAGCTGTGTGACCTTGGACACTTACTCAGGGCCTCACTTTTTTCCTCTTTTTTTCTTTGCTTAAAAGTATTTTATTTTTTTCCAATTACATGTAAAGATAGCCTTTGACATTTACTTATTTATGCCTGTTTAATTTCAATCATGACACGTGTTTAAGAAATAATTGATTAATTGATTACCCCTATGTAGCAATTCTAATGTTTCCTTAAACTTATAGCTGACGCTAATCTGTCCTAGGATAAAAGAAAATATATGGAAAAATGATACATACACTACTTTTCACTCTGTGGAAGCAAAACTCTATTTAGAGATGAAAACTTTGGAGGGATAGAATCCTTTTGCACATAGACAAATTATGTCTCTTTCATCAGTTTCTTTGTTTTATCTTTTTTTGTGCTCTGGACTTGCTATTTAATTCATACATGGAACTCCTGGTGAGGAAACTCCCTGTATTAATATATATCAGTAACGGTTCTGTATTTTATAATCTTAGAGCTTGCTGGAATACTGATCAAAGAATTTTTTAAAAAGTATTTGTAATGTGAAAAATTCCTTTAAGAATTCTGCTTTTAAAAAAAAATTATTCAATTTTAGTTTTCAACATTCACTTTTATAAGATTTTGATTTCTAAAATTTTTCCACCTTCTTCCACTTCCTCCTCCCCACGACAGCATGCAATCTGATATAGGCTATACATGTATAATCATATTAAACATATTTCCACATCAGTCACAATAATTCACTTTTATAAGATTTTGAGTTCCAAATTCCCCCCAAGATAGCAAGCAATATAATAGCAATAAAATAGGTTATACATGTACAATCACGTTAAACATATTTTTACCTTAGTTATGCTGTGAAAGGAGAATCAGAACAAAAGGGAAAAACCACAAGAAAGAAAGAAAAAAGAAAATGGTATGCTTTGATCTGCATTCAGACTGTATCAGTACTTTCTCTAGATATGGGTAGTATTTTCCATCCTAAGTCTTTTGGAATTGTCTTGGGTCATTGTATTGCTGAGAAGAGCTAAGTCTGACATAGCTAGTCATTGCACAATATTGCTGTTACTGTGTACAATGTTCTTCTGGTTCTGCTCACTTCACTCAGCATCGGTTCATGCAAGTCTTTCCAGGCTTTTCTGAAATCCTCCTGCTCATCATTTCTTATAGCACAATAGTATTCCATTACATTCATATACCACAACTTGTTCAGCCATTCCCCAATTGATGGAGCTGCACTTTTTTGTCTGTAGAATGAGGAGGCTGGACTCTGGCTTCTAAGGTCCTTAAGGGCTGTAGATCTATGACTCTTTAACATCCGGGAGGGCTTGACTGAATAAAACAATAAGGAACAGATCTTCCTTTTCCAAACTGATTCTTAAGGCACTTGTGACAATAGACACCTATTGTCTGAAGCAGAGATGGTAAGTATAGTCTGAGAAGTCCCTGCCACTAGAGAAATAGGCTGCTGGCAGTATGGAGCAAGAGGAAGGTGGTAATTTAAGAGGATTTTTAGCTATCTGTCTAAACCAGAGCATATGTATCTCTGAATCCCTAACACTTTTGTTATTATTGTTCAGTTGTTTTAGTCACGTCTGACTCTTTGGGGCCCCATTTTAGGGTTTTCTTGACAGAGATACTAGAGTAATTTGCCATTTCCTTCTTCACCTCATTTTTATAGATGAGGAAACTGAGCCAAACAGAGTTAAGTGACTTGCCCAGGGTCACAAAGCTAGTAGATATCTGAGGATTTGAATTCATGAAGAGGGTCCTTCAACATATTTCAGTCTTTCCTGTGGAAGACAAGAGGAGCAGTGCTCCTTCCTAGACACTATACTAGTAGGGCAAAGAGTAAATGTTGTTAGATGTCAGAATAATGAGTTCTACAAGAAATTGAAAATAGGGAAACCCACTTTGGATTGGCGGTGACTCTTTGGATCTAATGAATCTAGGTCTTCCATCTTCAAGTCTGTAATTTCAAGTATGGGATTACACATTTGGTTCTTTGACTATAATTCAATCTAATTCTCTTAGGGTAGAGAGGCGAAATCATCTTTAGGTTCTTGTATCTCTTAAATACAACCCCTTTTCTCCTCTGATGCTGACATCATCCTGGTACAAGCCTTCATCACCTCACACCTGGATTATTGCTATAGCCTGCTGGTGGATCTATATGACTTGTCTCTCCCCACTCCATTCAGCCACTAAAGTGATTTTGCTAAAGCATAGGCTTGACCATCTCACCCCCTACTCAGTAAACTCCAGTGGTTCCCTATCCCTTCTAGGATCAAGGACAAAATGTTCCGTTTGACATTCAAAGCCTTTCACAACCTAGCCCCCTTCCAACCTTTCCCATCTTCTTACACCTTATTCTTCAATCCAGTGACACTGGCCTTCTGGCTGTTCCTTGAATAAGACACTCCAGCCCTCAAATCTGAGAATTTTCTCTGATCTCTATCATGGAATGCTTTCTCTATCTCTATTGTGATTCTCTATCGTGGAATGCTTTCCTTTCTCATCTCTACCTAATTTCCTTTAAGTTCAAACTAAAATCCTATCTTCTACAGAAAGGATTTCCCAATCCTTCTTAATACTAATGCCTTCTCTCTCTTAATTATTTCCCATTTTTCCCTGCATATAGCTTGTCTGTGCAAATTTATTTGCTTCTTGTCTCCCTCATTAGATTGTGAGCTCCTTGAGGGCAGGGACTGCCCTTTGCCTCTTTTTCTAGCCCTAGTGCGTAGCACAGTGCCCAGGTCGTAGTAGGTGCTTAATAAAAATGTATTGACTGACTTACTAACAGACTTATCTAGGGATGAGAGACTTGGTAAATATGTCTTTGTCTTGCCTTTACCTAGTCAGGGAATTTTCTTCACTTTAGTGGCCCCAGAACATAAGTTGTTAGTGTACCAGGTGCTTGGAAGGAGAGAGTTAGGCTGATAGGTAGTTTTCTTTAAAATCTTGTGCTTTTAATCTTGTACTGTGTTGTAAAAATTAACTAAAAATTGTCAGATCATTTTCCCCTTGATTTACTCTTAGGAACAGAGGCCAGTGAACGATAATGCAGATAATCTTAATTTCCTTAGCACTTTGGAAAGTGTTCCTCTTTCCAGTTAAGTCCACTGCATAATTCTTTTCAGTTATGGCTTTTGAATAAACCTATCTTTGTTTAATTAATTTTCTCTAGGTTGAACAAAATATTGAAGCTATTTAGTGAGATATATTTTTAGTTATCAGTCGTCTTTCGAAAGAAGCAAAGACTCACAATGTTTTGACAGGATCCAAGTGAGAGCCGAGAATAGAGTGTCCAATGAATGCCTAGCATTATTTTAAAATGAAGACTGGTCTATTTTAATGATATTCACAAGTGTTTAACTCTTAAGTTCACTTCTCTTTTGTAGAGAATTCAAAAGTGGGAAATGGGACGTTTAGTAGGGGATACTGTAGGGAAAAAAAAAAACAGTGAAGTAAAAATAGAGTAAGGAGTATTGGACTTGGAGGAGGGGACCTGGCTTCAGATCCACTTAGATTCTAAGTCTGTTTCCTCATCTGTAAAACAAAGGGATTGAACTAGATGCCTTTTGAGGTCCCTTCTATCCCTGAATACTGTGTATTTAACTCTTGCGTATTTTGAAGTTTTCTCATCTGGAACAAAGGGGCTTTGCCTATGTTTTTTTTCATTGGTTTGTTGTTGTTTAGTCGTTTTCAATCGTGTCTGACTCTTTGTGACTCCATTTGGGGTTTGCTTGGCAAAGATACTGAAGTGACTTGCCATCTCTTTCTCCAGCTCATTTTACAGACGAGGAAAATGAGGCAAAGAGGGTTAAGTGACTTGCCCAGGGTCACACAGCTAGTTAGTCTCTAAGGACAGATTTGAACTCAGGTCTTTCTTGCTCCAGCCTTGGTGCTCTATCCACTGTGCTATCTACATGCCCAATAGTATAGCTGTTTTCACTGGTATAGACATGAAATCACAGAATGAAGAAACTCCCTATATCAATCCACAATGACACATTCTTTCTTGCTTAGAGCAAAAAGGCTGTGACTTGTCCATAATAATGTAGTTAGTATGTGTCAGAAGCAACATTTGTAATAAAATATGTTCATTATTTACTTCCGAAGAAAATGCTTTGTAAATAAGGTTATAATCTTATTTCAGCAAGTTATGTTAATCTCATTCTTGCATGTGAAAGGAAATGATCCTCTTCCCTTGAGGAAACAGCTTTAGAGATGCAAAGAACATCTGCATTATCTCTCTAAAGAACAATTGAATATCTTACCAAAAGAACTTATTTTAATACAACTCTCCATCCCCATTCCTTCTTCATGTATAGACATAGCCTAAGTTTGAGTCTATTGTATCCTGTTCTCAGCCCAGTTCAAGAACGCTTATTGTAAAGTTCTTATTTTTCTTGCATGTGTCCTATCTCTTCTGAGATGTGTTTGTGGTCCTCTCACCAAATTTTGCCTACGTGTTCAGGGCTTATCTTTTTTCCTTGGGTTCCTAGGTAGGAAAGACCATACATATCATGTCTGGAGGGATGTTCAAATGATCTTAAAAGAAACAAACAAAAAACCCATGGATACTTCATGGATCTGTGGTTTCATCCGTAATAATTGTAAAATGCTTAGCGTAGCACCTGGTACCTGCCGACCGCCAGTGTCTGTTCTTGCCCTTCCTTTTGTCCATGTCCTGTAAACCACCTCCCAGGGGTTCACTCAGTGTTCTGAGGAGCCGTCTTCTAAGTCACTTGACAGTGTGTGGATTCCGATGGAGCCACCCAGCCCTTGCCCTTCATTCTTGCTGCAGAATTCCCTGCCTTTTTTTTTCCTAATCATATTTTTCTAATAATGTTGAAGCAATAGAAAGAAAGTTGGACTTGGAGTCAGAAAGCCTTCACTTGAATATTGACTCTGCGGCTAACTACTACCTCTCTAGGTCTCATTGGAGGAGATGGCTTCTTAGAGCCCTGCCATCTCTAAATCTCATGGTTCTTCATTCTATTTCGGTTAAATTCTTTATGCATAATATGCTGCCGCCCGCTCAAGTCTGTCATGTACCTCTGTTGCCCTCTGAGTGACCCTCAACTTAAATTCTTTAGAAATGATGAAACAAAAACCAACAAAATAAAAAACTTCAAATATGGAGGTCAGTGTGCTTGCTGTTATGCAAGTGCCATTATTAATGGAATTAGTATAGTTTATATTGTTGTTGTTCAGTTATGTCTGACAATTCATGACCCCTTCTTGGCAGACATACTAAGAGTCATTTGTTAGTTCCTTGTCCAACTCATTTTACAGATGAGGAAACTGAGGCAAGCAAGATTAAATGACTTGCCCAGAGTCATACAGCTAGCAAGTGTCTGAGGCTATATTTGAACTCAAGAAGATGAGTCTTCCTGACTCCAGGCCTGGCACTCTATCTACTATGACCCCTTCCAAATAAATATATACTGTGCTAAATAATATATATTTATGTGTATATACATGTATACGTACATGTGATATAAGATAGTATGGTACATACATATATTATGCATTCACAAATATAGGGAACTCAAGCTGAGTTAATTCCTTCTACCAACTCAGGCCAGCACCTGCTCTGCAAATTATAAGTGTAGACATAGGCATTTGGAGGGTTAAGTGGCTTGCCCAGAGTCACATTGTTGAGATATGGAATAGGGAATAGAGAGCTGGAGTTGGAGCCAGAAGATTGGAGTTTGAATTTTACCTTGGATACTTACTAACTGTGTGACCCAGATCAGGGCAAGTCACTTAACCGCTTTTAAAAATCCTCAGTTTCCTCACCTGTAAAATGGAAGTAAAATGAGATAATAAATGTACAAGGCTTTGCAAACCTTAGAGTTCTATATAGATTTTGTTGTTCATTTGTTTCAGACTCTTTATGACCCTGTTTGGGGTCTTCTTGGCAAAGATGCTGGAATGGTTTTGCCATTTCCTTCTCCAGCTCATTTTACAATTGAGGAAACTGAGGCAAATAGGGTTAAGTGACTTGCTCAGGGTCACCCAGCTAGTAAGTGTCTGAGGCTAGATTTGAACTCAAGAAATGTCTTTCTGACTCCAGGCCCAGCACTCTATCCACTGCGCCACCGAGCTGCCTATATAGATGGCAGCTATTAATATGTGTCAGCAGTTGGTCTTGGACCCAGGTCTTCCCAAAGCTCAGCACAGTGCCTGGCATGCTGGTCCAGACTTGACTCCATGCCTCCAAGGCCAAACCCCTATCCAGTAAGCCACACTTCCGCCTCTGCAGAAATTTTCCTACGCAACAGAACTTCACTTGTATGAGGGGTGTGTTCCCAATTCTTCTTCCATCCCTGTGAAAGACTGCCTAATTGTGCCAGTATAGATTCAGCCTCCCTGCCAAGGGCTATAGCCAGTGTTTCCTGGGGAGTTAGCTCTAGCCTTCACTGGGAAGTTTGACTGTAACTAACACAGGGATTTGTTACCCAGGCACTCCAGAACTAAGATCAATTTTGTTTGAGTGCGTTGGTTTCCAAGCTGTAAGACTGCTTGCTCTCAAACTCATCGTTTATTCCTTTCACTTCTTAAAACCTAAACAATACAAGTAGATGTAGCCTGGATTTATAAACCGACAAATTAGGCAGTAATCATTGTGAATTAAAACAGGATGTGTTTGTACGTTAATCCCTGGACATGGGAATTACACCCAAAGAAATCACCCCTCTTCTTCCACTCAACCATATAATACCAGAAATCAGTGAAGTAAAACCACCTAAAAGAATGATTGGGACTGATTGTCCATGACATTTTCTATTTCTGTAGCTTACTGATTATTAATAGAATGGAAGGCTGTGCTGTTTAATAGCTTAATATTAGAATTGTCCATTATATTCGACCTGAGTTCGATAGATTTTATTTAAATTATCATAATCATTGCATATATTGTTCTTTTGGGCCTTCTTTCTTTACACTGCATCACTTTATACTAGTCCACCTATGTTGCCCTGGATTTTTCATAGTCATTGTTCCTTATTGTTCAGTATTGAACATTTTTTGTTGTTCTTATTCAGTTGTTTCAGACTCTTCACCACCCCATTTGTGGTTTTCTTGACAGAGATACTGAAGGGGTTTGACATTTCCTTCTCCAGTTCATTTTGCGGTTGAGGAAACTGAGGCAAACAGGGTTAAGTAACTTGCCCAGGATCACCCAGCTAATAAGCATCTGAGGCCATATTTGAACTCAAGAAGAGTCTTCCTGATTCAAGGTCCAGAGCGATATCCATTGTGCCACCTAGCTGCATATATAGATGGCAGTTATTAATGTGTCAGTGGTTGGTCTTAGACCTCTATCATTCCTTATGTTCAGTATTGCATTCAAATACACTTGGAAGGGCAGAAGTTGCCATGGTGGATAACACACTGGGCTTAGAACCAGGAAGACTCATCTTCTTGAGTTCAAATTTGGCCTCAGACACTTACTAGCTGTGTGACCCTGGGCAAGTCACTTTACTCTGCCTCCGTTTCCTTATCTGTAAAATGAGCTGGAGAAGGAAATGGCAAGCCACTCCCATGTCTTTGCCAACAAAACCCCAAACGGGGTGATGAAGAGTTAGATAGAACTCAACAACCACAAACATTTGCAAAGTTCAGCAGTTCCCCAGTGTTGGGCATAAAGTTTGCTTCCAACTTCTTATTCCAATGCATATAATGCTTCTTTGGAGATTTTTGTGCGTGTGGGTCTTTAATTGCTATTATTAATTTGCCCAGGCTATAAACCCAGTGCCTCCTATACATCATGAATCATAATCTCCTCCTCTTCTCTGTTCTCTGGACTTTAGGTTTTCTTTAATAGTTTCAAATTAAGCCAAGCCAAGTCCACAAACATTTATTCAATACCTGCTGTGTTCAGGTTAGGTGAAGCACTGGTCCTGAAGTCAGGAAGACCTGAGTTGACATCCCCTCTCAGACACTTATTAGCTGTGTGTCCTTGGGCAAGTCACTTAAATTGTTTGCCTCATTTTCTTCAGCTATAAAACCGGGATAATGATAGTACCTACCTCCCAAGTTTGTTGTGAGGACCAAATGAAGTAGTGTTTGTGAAGCACTTAGCGCAGTGGCTGGCACATAATAAGCACCTAATTAATGGGTAGCTAGTTGGTGCAGTGGGTAGAGTGTTTAGCCTGGAGTCAGGAAGACTCATCTTCCTGAGTTCAACCTGGCCTCAGACACTCTTATTGGCTATGTGCCTCCAGGCAAGTCGCTTAACCTCATTTGCCTCAGTTTCCTCATCAGTAAAATGAGCTGGAGAAGGTAATGACAAATTACTTCAATATCTTTGCCAAGATAACCCCAAAACAGAGTCACAAAGAGTGTGGCACAACTGAAACAACTGAACCACAGCAACAGTTGCAGCTAGGTGCACCATGGTGCACCGACCCTCAACCTGGAGTCAGGAAGATTCATCTTCCTGAGTTCAAACCTGGCCTCAGACCCTTGCTAGCTGTGTGACCCTGGGAAAGTCGCTTAACCCTGTTGGCTTCAGTTTCCTCATCTGTGAAACGAGCTGGAGAAGGAAATGGCAAACCACTCCAGTATCTCTGCCAAGAAAAACCCCAAATGGGGTCACAAAGAGTCAGACACGATAGAACATTGCATTTTTATTTGTTTTGTCAAATATTTCCCAATTACATTTTAATCTGGTTTTGGAATGCTGCGGACCACATGCAGGCCACATGTTTGACATCTCAGCTATTGCTGGCTAGCTCTCTGGAAATAAGAGTCTTTAGCAATTCACTAGAAATGTCATCATTTGGTTATATTTTCAATGTTAGGAACAAGTCACACAAATTACAGTTAGGTTTCTGAATGTGGAAGGTGGAGGTAATTATCTGCTTTATTTGCACCTCGAACCTCTTCTAAAGACCTGTTCAGATGCCTCATTATTGATTAGACATGACACCCTGGATTTTCAAAGGCTTTGTACCCCACCCAAGCACAAGTTCTGGCTGGCCTATGGAACTAGTAAGGCTTCAGGTGTAGATGTGCCTGTAATCCAGGATTGTGCATCGTTCAACATGGCTTATTTCAGAGAGGCTCATCACCAAAAGGTATGAGGGTACAGGGGAAAGTTAGGTGGCTCATTGGATAGAGTGCTGGGCCTGAAGTCAAGAAGACTCATCTTCCTAAGTTCAAATCCGGCCCCAGACACTTATTAGCTGTGTGATTCTGGGCAGGTCACTCAACTGTATTTGCCTCGGTTTCCTCATCTGCAAAATGAGCTGAAGAAGGAAATGGCAAATCACTCCAGTATTTTTGCCAAGAAAACCTCAAATGGGGTCACAAAGAGTCAGACATGACCGAAAACAACTGAACAGCAACATCACCAAGGACAGTTTTATTTTGTTTTTTGTTTTGTTTTTTTTTTTCTGACACAGCAGCTCATGAAGGCATGGAGGGATTGCTGCCCACAAGCAGTGAAACTAGATATCTTTGTCAAATGAGGGAGCTGGAGGAGATGGATTCCAAGGTCCCTTCCAGCTCTAAATCTTCAAGATCTTTTCCAATTCTGAAATTTTAGGGAACGATAACTCATCTTCAGCGATTCCTGTGTTTTCCTAAAGTGATCTATTTTGGCACACAGAAATAAATCAATCATTTTCATGTGCATAAAGACATTTAACTGGAAACTGACTGTGAAACACATTCCTTGCTAGTAGATTTCAGGGAGGGAGCCAGTTTAGGAGAGAAGAGCACTTGCTGCTCCCGGCAATTCATTCCCTATATGAGTATGGAATTGGCAAACTGCTGTGAAGAGGGTATTGTCGCCAAGTTTCTATTTCCAACTTCCAGATGCTTGGAGCAAAGCTGAATACAGCTCTTTGTGCCACCGGTGTTATGTGATGTAAAATCGAAAGTCAAATAGATGCTAAGTGATTGTATTTTAGCAGAAATTAGGGAAATTGCCAGGGCATGCACCATTTTCTGTATCAGCTCCCTGAGAGCAATTCTTTAATTGAGGCTGGTGGACTTCTTTCCAAGTGAGATCTTTGCCTACTAATAGAAACAAGCCTCGGTGCACACATGGAACTTGAGGGCCCCCTTCTGATCAATCTCCAGAGTGGCAGCCCAAGTTTTGTGAGTCCTGTTCTCTAAGGTAGTGTCCTGCACGCCTTGATGCTCCTGAAAGTTATTGAGGACGCTTTTGTTTTGTATATATTGATATTTATCAATATCAGTGTTGATATTTATCAATATCAGTAAAACTGAAAAGGGCTGCATTTAAAATACTTATTTTAATAACAATAATTAATCTGTTATATGTTAACATAAATAACATTTTATAAATGAAAAATAATTACATTTCCCGAAACAAAACTTATTGAAAGAAGTGGCGTGATTTTACAGATTTTTGCTAATCTCTCTAATGTCTGGCTTGCAAAATAGCTGGATGACCGTATCTGCTTCTGCGTTTACCCTGTTGTGTTTTGCTGTTTTAGTTGGAGTATTTGGAAGAAGTCCAGCCTCAGACAGATATGTAGCTTGAAAAGGGAGGAGTGTTTTAGTTGGTAAATAACATTTTAGAATTAGGAAAATAGTTTGTATTAGGAAGTAGTTTAGTATTAGGAAAATAGCTCTTCTGTTAAATTGTGAGCTTCTTGAGGACAGGAACTGTCTTTTGCCTCCTTTTTGTGTCCCCAGTGCTTAGCATAATGCCTGGCACATAGTAGGTACTTAAATGTTTATTGATTGGTTGACCTTACAGATACCCTGAAGGGGCCTGGGGGCTGCAGATGACATTTTGAGAATTTTTGCTGCAAGCTTTTGTTTAGGGGTGATAGAACATTTTTTCTTGTATCCTGCCATTATAGACATGCACATAAATGTTTCACTGATGAAAACCTTTTTCTTTTTTCTCTCTTGCCATGTAAGACATCAGAAAAATAAGTAAGTGAAGCAAAAGTCCTAGTCTACTCAGACAGTGTATATGCCACCGTCTTGCCTTTGTTGCTTGTATGACCTTGTGTGACCTTGGGCAAATCTCTTAATCTCTGGTCTCAGTCTATAAAGTGAGGGGCTTGGGCTATATAGTTTTTTAAGGTCTCTTAGCTCTGTGATTCTCAACAGTGCATTTATAATATGAATTTCAAAATTGTGATGATAATAGCAAAAATTAGAATCTAACAGGATTGACCTCTAAATGATTATTCAACTAGGCAGGCAGATTTTTTAAAGGCTAAACTAATCATTTAATTAGTACCAGAATCTTGAAAAAGAACGATGATAGGAGTTTGTAAAATTATAGAGGTTGGGACATTTGTGGATATATTAAGCTCTTCTTGGGTGAGCCATGCTTTTTGAACATATTATAGTTTTATTAAATAATCTATTCCTCTTGGACCAGAATGTAGAATTTCAGAATTCAAAGGGACCTCAGTGGCCATCTAGTTTAATCTCCTACTTGGAAGAGAATATCTCTTCTACATTATATTCACTTTAAAAATTATTAATAGTGCTGTTATGAAGATTTTTTTGCTCATTTCTCTCTTTCCCTTTTTTTTTTTTTGAGACTGTCTCCCTGTCTTGCCCAGGCTAAGAGTGAAGTGGCTACTAGTGGGTCCAACCCCATCACTGATTGGCATGGAAACTTTGGCCTGCTCCATTTCCAACCCAGGCTGGTTTGTCCATTCTTTGGCACCTTGGTGGCCTCTTGGTGCCAGACTCAGTAGGGACACTGGACCTGCTTTAGGTGACTGAAGCTCAAAAGTCCTAAGTTTAAGCAACCAAACTCAACCTCCCCAACAGCAGTGATTACAGGCATGTTCCATCATGCTTGGCCTATATCATTCCTTTCTTATTACATTTAACTAAATGCTTTGGAATATAGTCTCAAGTGTAATGCTTTGGTCAAAAGAAATTAACAGTAATTGATTAAATAGTGCCCAAGTTCCATTTCCCAGGACACGCATACAAAGCTAAAATGTTACTTTTCCACCTAAGGGAGGCAAAGTGTGGAATAAGGCAAAGAGCCTTTTTCTCTGAATTTAGGAGATCTGTTTGGATGCCAATAATGACGCCATTAGTAGTGACATGAATATTTGTTGAATTAGATGAAACATGAATGGGTCTCTGTACCTTAACTTTCTTGTCTTGGGCTAGACACTTTTAAGTAAACTCTAAAATAACTAAATTCTGCTGAGAAATGGAAGTTCACATCTGGAGCCCTTAGCCTTGTATTTCCTTTCAGTAGTTCACAACTTCTTAGCTATCAGCACCATGGAAAGCCCATCCTTGAGACTGAGGCTGAGTTTGCTGCCCAAGAAGCATCCATTGTAAGTTCCGGGGGTGTCTAGGGTTCTGAATTTGAAATCAGAAAGTCCCAAGCTCAAATGTGACCTCAGTCACTTACTGGCTGTGTGACACTGGGCAGGTCATGTGACCTCTGCCTCAGTTTCCTCACTTGTAAAAGGGGGATAATAATAGCACCTACCCCCAGGATTGTGGTGAGGATCTATTAGGGTAATGTAAAGCACTTTGTAAAACTTAGAACAGTATCTACCTACACATCCATCTATCTATCTATCTGCCTGTCTATACATATATATACATATATGTATGTGTACATATATGTAGTGTGTATATATACATATATGTATATAAATATAACATTATTGGTAGTATTATTATTGCTAGAAAGGCCTCAGAGATCATATAGGCTCTCCCCCCTCCTCAGTTTACATATGAAGAAACAAAGACCTAAATGGCTTCTTCCCGATTACCCAGGTAGTATGAAGGGAAGCTAGGATTTGAAGTCATGTCCTCTGACATCAAATCCAGCACTTTTTTTCACCAATTGCCTGAAAATGCTTTGGGGGATTTAACAGATAATAATGTCTAATACCAACTGGAGAACAGTTTTGTTAGAAACTATTATGTGCTTTTTCTTTTCTTTCAGTGCTGGCGATTCAGCATCTCTTCTCTTCCTCTGTCAAGCCTCATTCCCATTTCCCTTCCTTTTTTTCTTAAAATACAGTGAAGAACATAGGAAGTATGCCCAGTGGCTCGAACATATCTTATCAAATGCTTATTGAGTGAATGGCTGTTTATAAAGCATTCTTCTATTCACAGGATCATATATTTAGACCTGGAAAGGACTTCAAAAGTCTTGTTGGCCAATCCCTTCGTTTTCGAATGAGGAGACTGTGACCCAGGGAAGTAAAATGACTTACTTGCCCAAGGTCACACAGGTAGTGTCAGAGGCAGGATTTGAACACAGGCCTTCTGATTTTCCCACTGCATCATGCTCCGCTGAAGTATGTTCAGGCTTTGATGAGAGCCTCTTGGCTTCCATTCAGCAAACACAGACACATTGAAATGGAGAAATAGCTTTAGATTCTGGACATTTCCACATACACACAGTGTACTCAGCAGTTAGCCTGCTGGCTGGTCTCCCTGCCTTAAATCTCCCCAGACTCCATTCTGTCCTTCGCTCAGCTGTCAAATTGATCTCTCTAAAATGCCGGTCTGAGCATATCATCCTCCTATTCAATAACCTCTCACAGGCTCCCTGTTACCTTAAGGATCAAATATAAAATCCTCTGTTTGGCTTCCAAAGCCTCTTATGATCTGGCCTCCTCCTCCTCCTCCTCCCTTTTCCATTTTCTTATACCTTATTGTCCTCTATGAACTTGCAATCAATCCATCGATCGTGGCTCCCTGCTGTTCCCCACACATGACACTGCATCTCTCAACTCTGGGCATTCTCACTGGCTGGCCTCATGCCTGTGATGTTATCCCTCTTCATCTCGATTTTCTGGCTTCTTTGGCTTCCTTCAAGTCTCTGCTAATGTCTTACCTTCTGCAAGAGTGTCCTCCCAGTCCTCCTTAATCTTCATGCCTTTCCTCTGAGACCGTATTATTTTATTATTATTTATGTTATTTATTATTCAATTACCTTATTATTTATTGTCATTCATTTATTACTATTTTATTAATTTATCCTGTATATAGCTTGTTTGTACCTCGTTGTTTGCATGTTAGAATGTAGGCTTCTTGGGGGCAGGGACTTTTTTTTTTTGCTTTACTTTAAATCCCCAGTATGTAGCACAGTGCCTGGCATATAATAGGCATTTCATAAATGCTAATTGACTGACTGACCCTGACGCAAAGAGGAATACATAAGAATCAGGAAGTGAAAAATGTGTCATTAGTTAATAGAGCCCTGGGCTCGTCAGTGGATGAGCTACATTAAACTCCCAGCTTTGATGTTTAACTATCTGATTTTGGACAAGACACTGACTTTCTGTTTCCTCATCTGTTAAATGGGGATGAAATAGTAATTTCAGTGCCTGCTTGGCTTGTGTGGGTGTCCTGAAGATCATGCGAGACAGTGATGAGAATCAACTCTTACTAATAGTGAAGTGCATTAAGACCCCCTGTCAGTTCTTGTTATCAACTACAACAATGGCCCACAGTGACTCAGTGGATTAAATGCTGGTTCACTCTCAGATGGTTTCACCGTGATCTGAAGCAACCAACAAATACTTTTTTTTCTTTTAATTTTTTATTATTTAATATATTTAGTTTTCAGCGTTGATTTTCACAGGAGTTTGAATTACAAATTTTCTCCCTATTTCTACCCTCCCCCCCACTCCAAGATGGTGTATATTCTG
>CM053622.1:149609384-149653095 GCA_028646595.1 Phalanger gymnotis | reverse complement strand
ATATTTTTCAGTATTTTTTTGGGTCTCTTTTAGCAAGTTGTTGACTTGTTTTTCATGGTTTTCTCTCATCCTTCTCATTTCTCTTCCCAATTTTTCCTCTACTTCTCTAATTTGCTTTTCCAAATCCTTTTTGAGCTCTTCCATGGCCTGACACCAGTTCATGTTTTTCTTGGAGGCTTTTGTTGTAGGCTCTTTGACTTTGTTGACTTCTTCTGGCTGTATGTTTTGGTCTTCTCTGTCACCGAAGAAGGATTCCAGAGTCTGAGACTGAATCTGGGTGCGTTTTTGCTGCCTGGCCATGTTCCCAGCCAACTCACTTGACCCTTGAGTTTTTCAGCTGGGTATGACTGCTTGTAGACTAAAGAGTTCTATGTTCCAAGCCTGGGGGGATGTGCCAGCTCTGCCATACCAGCACTCCTCCTTCCCGAAGAACCCTCCTTCCCGAAGAACTGGACTTAGATTTTCAGCAGGCTCTTCACTCCTGCTCTGATCTGCCACTTATTTCCTCCCACCAGGTGAGCCTGGGGCCAGAAGCAACTGCAGCTGTAGTTCTAAAGCTGCCCCACCTCAACTGCTCCTGGGGCAGTAGCCGAACTGCAAACTCTATCCCAGTCCCCAGCAGCTTCTCCCACTAACCTACTCTGTTGTCCTTGGTGTTTGTGGGTTGAGAAGTCTGGTAACTGCTGCAGCTCACTGATTCAGGGTGCTAGGGCACGCTCCAACGGGCTCTTGGTCTGGTGGGTCTGCGCCACCCACACTGGGCTCTGCTCTGCTCAGCTCCGTTCCCCTCAGCTCCCAGCTCCATGCAGGATAGGCCTTACGCAGAGACCATCCAGGCTGTCCTGGGCTAGAGCCCTGTTTCCCTATGCTATTTCATGGGTTCTGCAGTTCTAGAATTGGTTCAGAGCCATTTTTTATAGGTTTTTGGAGGGACTTGGCGGGGAGCCCATGCTAGTCCCTGCTTTCCAGCCGCCATCTTGGCTCTGCCCCTCCAAACAACAAATATTTACTGAGAAGTGCTCACAATGGCTGGCAGGGCCAAGTATGATGCCCGGAAGGAGAACACAGGTGCCTGTTCTCAGACAAGACATAAACACATAAAAAGACAACCAGCGTAATAAAGGAGACATTGTGGGAGAGGAGGAAAAAGCCCTAGGCTTGGAGGCAGGCCTCCCTCTGACATTTGTCAGCTCTGTGTCCTGGGACAGGTCACTCTACCCGCCCTAGGCCTCATCTGGAAAGTGGGAGTGTTGGACTCAATCACAGAATCCTAGGATCTGGGAAGCACCTTTACGGGCCAATGCCGACCAATGTCTTTCCAAAGAGTTTCTTCCTTAAACATGTGACAAATCGATGATCATCCCAGAGCCATAATGAGGCTCTCTTTCTTCCCATAGTGGCCTCACCCCTGGTGAACCTATCCCTCTTCTCCTAAGGCTGCTGCTTGTTCCACGTATAGAAATAAGTAGTGTTAGCTCTAGGATGTTCTCTCTCTGTTGGAAGATGTTCAGTGAGGAGGAGCACACTACCACCTAGTGGTGTGTATGGGAAGATGTTAGAGAGAGTACAGTCACTTGTGCATTCATTGGAAGGGTTAGGGGTTGGGGGGAGGGGGTTTTATAGAAACAGAAATGCTTGAATCAGGCTTTAAAGTCAGGACAGGAATTCGGCAGGCAAAGGAGAGGAGGGAAGACATGATGGGCAAAGGGAACAGCGTGAGCAAAGGCTGGGGTGGGAGAACCTAGGTATGTCCAGGAGATGGTTCAGTTTGGTTCATAGATGTGGGGGAGTATTAAGAGAAAAGGTGGGAAACTGAATACAAGATTCATTTTGGGATATAAACCTGGGAGCCGGGAGGAGTAGCAGAAAAGAGAAGAGTAAATTAAGCAGGAGCGTCTATTTCCAATGCTTAACACAGTGCCTAGTGCACAGTGGGCACTAAATAAATATTGGCTGATTGATGATCATAATTTTGTTTTGGACTTGACCTATTTAGAAAAACCATAAAATCCCCACAATACACTTGTCCAAAGAAATTAGCATTTCTTTTCCTATGTTTTCTGATGAAATTGGGTGTGGGAGGAGGGCATCCTACTACTGAATGATAATTATTTTTTTTCTGTCTGTGTCTTTCTCTTTTTTTGAATGGTAATTAAGGGAGAGAACCTAATGATTAAAAACAAAAAAACAAACCATCTATTAAGTACTTACTAAGTGCACTCTGCTGAGCCCTGGTGATTCAAATAGGAAAGCAAGACAATCCTTGCTCCACGGCGCTCACATTCTCATACGGGGAGACACTACATGAGAGGCTTGGGCAGCAAGTCATACGGAAAGTCCCTGTAGTCTTTTGGGTATGTCGGCAAAGCAGAGGTTGGTAATGCGTCTTCTAAAATGATATCTCCATTGCCAAAACCACATCCATTTCTTATATTGAAGCATGTGACCTTTGCCAAGGACTTTGGTGGTGAAAACTCTTTTCCAACCTGACAGATTTGTTTTGAATCTAGGAGATGTTTCAGAAATGTAGGAGCCACTTGAATCTTTCCATTTTTAAGGAAAGAGGAATGAACATGGGTAGCTTGTTGCCGAGAGTGTTGGTTTCCACAGAGTCTGCATTCAAATTAAGACTGTTTAAAAGGCCCGCAGAAAGGTCTTGACAGAGCTAGAAAATATCAAAGTGAAGCAGTGGGGAGGAAGAGGTCAAAGAATGCCAACTCTGGGATCATAGCTCCCCCCCTCCCCCGCCATCTTTCCTCTCTAATGCTTGTGGTGTCCTTGGGCTAATCAGCTTCCTTGGGTCATAGTTCCCATATCTGTACAGGGAGGGTGATGACTTCTGAGGTCCTTTCTACTTCTAGATTTATCATTCTGTGATCGTGGAGAGCTGAGCATGGCAGATCAAAATTCTTCTTCAGCCAGGGGAGGAGTGGATGGAAGCTCCAGTGAGTCCCTCTTACCGGTCCCCTACCTTCTACACCCCCATTCCCCATTCACCGTAGTACCAGTGCCCAAGTCAGGACTGGACAAGTTGCATTGACGGGAGAAACCCCTAAGGAGGTCCCCACTGCTGTCTTCATCAAGTGACCTCGTCTGGTGCAGTGGGTGTCTCTGAGTTAATGTGAGAGTCAGATGAGAAGCAGAGTGTACTCCTGTGGTTTCATTTGAGCTGCCACTGAAAGCACCAGGTGCTGTGATGAGATTACTAGGTACCATGGGCCTTGCAAAACAAAGCCCTGATCTAGTCCAACTCTCTTATTTTACAAGGGGGGAAGCAAAGAGTGCTTTGCTCTGGCCTAACACTAGAACCCAAGACTGTGGTTTTTCTAGCACAGTACATTGTGGTGCAGTGGAAGGAGCACAGGACTTCTGGATAGATTTAGGTTCCGTTTTCAGCTCTCCCGCTCTTTAGCTGAGTCATCCTGGATAAGTCAACCTCCCTGCTTCTTACTTTCCTCCTCTGTAAAAGGAGGACCAGAAATAATATTTGCCCTAGGGTCCCTTCTAGCTCTTGTTATTGTTATTCAGTTGTGTCCAACTCTTTGTGACCCATGGGTTTTTGTTTTTGGTTTTTTTTTGGCAAAAATACTGGAGTGGTTTGCCTAAGGGTAAGTGACTTGCCCAGGGTCACACAGCTAGTAAGTGTCTGAATTCAGATTTGAACTCAGATCTGCTTAACTCCAGGCCCAGCGTTCTATCCACTGAGTCACCTAGCTGCCAGTTCTAACATTCTCTCTCTCTCTTTTTTATTTTTTTGGAGGGGGGAAGGCAGAACAATTGGGGTTAAGTGATTTGCCTAAGGTCACACAGCTAGTAAGTGTGTCAAGTGTCTGAGGCCGAATTTGAACTCAGGTCCTCCCGACTCCAAGGCCGGTACTCTACGCACTGTGCCCCCTAGCTGCCCCCTCTAACATTCTCTAATGCAGGCCTTGAGTCTTGCCACAGCTGTTATTGAAAACAATGTCATTCTACAAATCCTATTTCCCCATAGGAACAATGTTCTACATTCAATAAATCATAGACAGAACCAAGAGTACACTATGATAGCTAAGATAAAATAACTCTAAATTTCTGCGCCTACTACAAATACACAATCCTCTGTAGTCATTTCAAAATCATATTACTGATTGTACATGTGTAACCTATATCAGATTGCTTGCTGTCTTGCGGAGGGGGAGAGGAGAGGGAAGGAAGGAGGGAGAAAAAATTTGGAACTCAAAATTTTATAAAAGTGAATGTTGAAAACTATCTTTATATGTAATTGGAAAAATAAAATACTATTAAGTGGGGAAAAATAAACTTAAAAAATAAAAAAAAATCATATTACCCTGCGAATATTACAGAGACCCTGTGGTATGTAAAGAACACCCAATGGGGTTGAAATCAGAGGCCAAATCAGGACTCTGCTACTTGCCATGTTGATGCAGGCCAGTCTCCGCCCCTGTCTGGGCTACAGTTTCCTTACCCTCATTCCTTATTATGGGCAGCTAGGTGGGAAAAGTCTTCAGAGGATCGGGCCTGGAGTCAAGAAGACCCGAGTTCAAATCTGGTCTGTGTGATCCCAGGCAAGTCACTTAACTGCTATCTGCTTCATGTTCTTTGTCTGAAAATAGGGACAATAATAACCCCTTACCTGCCAGCATTGTTATGAGGATCAAGCGAGTTAGTATTTATAAAGCTCTTAGCGCAGTGCCTGGCACGTAGTAGGCCCTATAGAAATGATTGTTCCCTTCCCTCTGTAAAACAGATTCAACTAGATGATCTGAGAGGTTCATGGCTAATATTTAATGAAAACCGGCAGAGGTGGGCTGTGCACATTGATTTTAAAAGGTAGGGGTGGGGCTCCAGTGTACAGTCACAGAACACACAAAAATAAAGTTCTGGGAGTTTTACTCAATAGCTCTATGAGTATGAAACTATATTTGACTTGTATGAAACTAATACGCTAGCTCTATCATAAGCATTCATTCAGTATTTTTATCTTCTTATTGGTATCCTAGTTTACAAATGAGATAGTATTTATAAAGTGCTTGGCACACGGTAGGCATTTGATAAATGTTTATTCCCTTCCCCTACACCACCTGTATTTCCCAATGTATCTCCCGATGTCAGAGAGCCCTTATAGCAAAGAATAAAAAATGTCTGGCAGTGGGATCTCTGGGTCAAAGGGTATGGACATTTCAGTTATGTAGTAACTTTCTTTGCTGTTTGCAGTGGTTGGCCCAATTCACAATTCTACTCACTAAATGTTAAATACAGGGGTTTGGTTTGCCTCCTTTGGATTTAGAAACATTTTTCAGGGGAGGGAGAAGGAGGGGGCATTATTTGGATAGTCGGATAGTCGGAAAGACAGTGAAGTATAAGGGATTGAGGCTGACCTCGATTAAAGCCTCACATCTAACACATAAAGGCTTTCTCTGACCCTGGGCACGTCAATTAATCTCTCAAGGTCCCAGGCTGCTTACTGTCTAAGTCTACAAAGTCTACAAAGGTAAGACAAGTTATTGATCCACCGTTAGTGGAAGGAAGAAATGCACAGGTCTGCCTCTCTCCCCAGGACAAAGAATCTCTCTAGGAAAGTGTGGATCGGTGCTCTTTTTCTGTATTAAGTGGAGATCTTCAAAAGGATTGTATATAGCTGGCCTCAGAGTTGCAATGATTCTTTGGAAAAGCAAGTGTTGGAGACTTGAAATATTAGGGGAGAGTACTCAAGACTTTAGTGGGGATCCTTTGGAGAGCAGGAAGGACTCTCTTGAATCTGATACATCTGGTTTTTTTTTCTTGGCATTTCCCTCCTCTTATTTAAGGCAACATGAGAGGGTTGGGGGTCGGGGTACAGAGAGGAAGGAGGATTTGGGAGGGAGGGACGCTTGTTTTCCTTTACCTAATTATGGCACAGTCGTTTTATGGGCTGCTTGTATGTTCAAGGGCTTCTGGACTTTTAAATAACACCTTCCAAGGCTGGCTACCTGTCACCCCCACTTTCTACCCACTTCCCTTCCTGCTGCCTGCTTGAACCACTGCCCAAGGCCACACCTTGGGCTCCTGACACCTTCCAATAAGCAGATGAGGACATGAGCCAGTAAAGCTGGTGATAATGTTAGTAAGACACCTACAATTTTTGTGTGTATTTATTGGGGACTAAGCATTTTCTTGGAATTTCATGTTAGACCAATTTAATCTATTGCTTTGTTAGATTTATCAGATGCTTAGTGTTCCAATAAATTTGTCCTTACAAGAGTGTTTCCTTAACATATATGCGTGTTTGTATATGAATGTGAATGCAACATACACATATGTGTGTATTTATACATGTATGTGTATATTATGTGTGTGTACCCCAGGAAGGGTACAGATAATAGGTGCTATAGGAATTTAGTAGGGGAAAGGGAAATATATTGGATTGATCAATTTATCCAGCCAGAGGCCCAAGTTTATCTTTTGAATCTAGCCTTCTCCTCACCTGCTTCATACCAATTAACCATCTTTTCAACAGAAGCACTGAGCCCCACAAAATTAGACCTCACCTTTCGATGCACCCCAAGCACTGTGGGGCCTTTGGGGTTCTATCCATGCCTGTGGGCACAGTGTTTTAGTGATGTTTAAACTTTCTAACCTATGTTAATCAGTGGCTGCTATCATTCTAGCAGCTAGGTGGCACAGTGGCTAGAGCACAGGGTCTGGAGTCCAGAAGTCCTGAGTTCAAATGCAGCCTCAGACACTTACTAGCTGTGTGACCCTAGGCAAGTCACTTGCCTCAGCTCCTCATCTGTAAAATGGGGACACACTGGAGAAGGAAATGACAAACCATTCCTGTATCTTTGCCAAGAAAACCCCAAATGGGATCACGAAGAGTTGGACATGACTGAAAAACGACTTAACAACAGGTTTATAGTTTCTGTGGTTTACCATAGGCAGTACAGATAAGAGTTCCTGGGTTAAGTGAGTTATGGGGAAGTTTCCAGTATGCTTGGCAGTCTTCTTTTCCTACCTCTAGAAAATTGACTTTTAGAAGCTATAGAGTAGTGGTGTCAAACTCAAATAGAAATAAGAGTCACCACCAGGGGTGGGGAACCTGTAGTCTCGAGGCCACCTATAGCTCTCTAGGCCTTCAAGTGCGGCCCTTTGACTGAATCCAAACTTCACAGATCAAATCCCCTCATTAAAAGTTTTTGTTCTATAAAACTTGGACTCATTGAAAAGGCTGCACCCAAGGACCAAGAAGGCCACATGTGGCCTTGAGGCTGCAGGTTCCCCTGCACCAAACCATAGGTGAGGATCTCCCTGGGCCACATATTGGACTTAGAAAACCACATATTAATGTTATCTATATTTTATTTTATTTTTATTTACTTTGTAAATATTTCCATTTTAATCTGGTTTAGCTGCAGGAGTATTGTGGGCCTGCCCATGGCTGCCTCTTGTTTGACAGTCATCTTTGTGCTAGGCAGCTCTCTCTCTCTCTCAAGTTAATATATTTATTTTTAGTTTTCAACTTTCACTTCCATAAGTTTTAAATTTTCTCCCTCTCCCTTTCCTCCTCCCTCCTCAAGACGGCATGCACTCCAATATAGGCTCTGCATATACATTCCTATTAGGCAGCTCTCTTAAAAGCCTAAGTCGAGAGATGATGCTAATAAGTAATGGAGACCAGCTTTGTCCAAGGAAACTACTCACTGGGAGTTCCCTATGATACCAGTGACGTCACAGGTCTGGTGTCTGTAGTCATAATTATTTAAGTAGAGTTACTCAGCACAAACACTGAAATCAATAGGTTTTTCAAATACTCGTGAATATTTGAGTTGAGCTCAGAGTTGCTCTACTTCCTTACGTCAATGGGATAGTTCATGTGGTTCTTGGAAAGACCTATGACTCATATCCAGTTTGGTTTTCTTAGAGCAAAGAGCTAATCATCTCCCCCTGTAAACTCAGCATTTAAATAACTGGCGATCGTAAGTAAGCACTTTTCCAGCAGGCTCTGTGGATTGATGAAGGTTACTGAGGCCCTCTAGTGACAGA
Source organism: Phalanger gymnotis (assembly GCA_028646595.1). Taxonomy (NCBI): domain Eukaryota; kingdom Metazoa; phylum Chordata; class Mammalia; order Diprotodontia; family Phalangeridae; genus Phalanger; species Phalanger gymnotis. The sequence goes on along the minus strand of CM053622.1, from coordinate 149,645,076 downwards.
CCACTGTAGCCACATAATTCAGAACAAAGTTCTGTGGGTGAATTAAATTCAAGACTTCCCATCTTCCCCTGCTGCCCACTTTAGATAAGGGATGCTTAGGCACAATTAGTAATATTCCAGAGTTGAGCCTTGTAGTTCCGTCTCCTTCCTGTCCCTTGCTGTATGGGTCCCTAATCCAGACTTCTCAGAAATAGCAAAGATTTTCTCCTGCTTTCAGCTATTAACCCCACTCCTGCCTCCCTTTTGTTGTTGCTGCTGCTCAGTCATTCAGTTGAATCCTGTGGCCCACAGCATGCCAGACCCTTCCTTCCTTCCCTATCTCCTGAAGTCTGTCCAAGTTCATGTTTGTTGTTTCCATGACACTATCTAGCCATCTCATCCTCTGCCGTCTCATTTTCCTTTTGCCTTCTATCTTTCCCAATATCAGGATCTTTTCCAGTGAGTCCTGCTTTCTCATTATGTGGCTTCACTTTTGCCCATCATCAGATAGCCAAGCTACTCAAAATAATTTATTATGTCATCAGTGGAAATAGTAAAAGTCAAGACCAAGAGTTTCTGGAATGTTATTACTGCCTTCTAGAATTGTGTTCAGTGTAAGCACTAAAAATGGAAGTATGTACCCTTTCTGCACATTTCAGGACAATGCTACAATTTTCAGTGGGACCATCATTGTCTTTGTTTAAAAAGCCCATGTTTCTGGGATCCTTATTCTGACAGGGTTTTCTGTCTTAATTTCTAGGGCTAATTGCAATAAAGGATGCTCATGATATAGAAGCCAGACTTAATGAAGTGGAGAAACTTCTAAAAACTATTATTAGCATGCCATGCAAAGTAAGTATTATCATCATTGCATTATGATTGATGGGAAGGGGGAGGAGTGAGAGATCAGGGGTGGGGGTGATGAAGGCAGAGAAAGAAGAGGTGAGAGCAAAGGGAGAGAAGAGGAAGGAAGGAGTGGGGAGGAAGAGAGAGATTTTTATCACAAGTGGATATATTTGGGGGTAGGGTGGGGAAATGACAACAAAGCGGTGTGAAATGTCCGCTGGCATCAAAGGAGTCTGAAGTTGGTCAGTTCCTTTCATGCTAAATTAGTTTTTGTGGGGTAGCACCTTCATTTTGGGTAACTCCTAGATGATTGAGTGCCATTGAAGTGGGTTGAATAAGGACAACCTTGTCAGAGGCTAGCCTTTTTTTTTTTAATTCTTGGAATTATCCATAAGTTCCTTATTGTCCTTAGAATCATTGACATGGAGGCATAAGAAAATGGAGACTCAAAAGAAGTGTACTTCTCCAAGGTCACACAGATAGCAAGGTTCAGAGCCTGGATTTGAACCCAGGTCCTTGATGAATTAAGCCAGTTTACCCTCTTGGCACAAAGAGCATCACTGTTGGCTAGGTTTCTTTGTTTCTTACTAAGGAGGAGATCTGAATTCTAGTCCATCTGCCTACTGCTTACCAGGTGTGACATTAGATTAGTGCCCTAGTAATGACTCTAATTCGTTGAGAGCTTGAAAAGTTTTTCCTCACAATGACCCTTTGAGGGGACAGCTAGGGGGTGCAGTGGAGTCAGAGTCAGGAGGACATGAGTTCAAATCCAGCCTCAGATACTTACTAGCTGTGTTGGCCCTGGGCAAGTCACTTAACCTGATTGCCTCTGAAAAAAAAAAAAACCAACCTTTCAAGATACAAGTATCATTATCCCCATTTTGCAGACAAGAAAACCAAGGCTCAAAGGTAAAATGATTTGTTTGAGATCACGCAGCTACAAAGTGTCAGAGCTCGGATTTGAACCCAGGTCCCATTTCTACCAATCTACACTATATTAGCTTTTCTGGGCTTTGGCTTTCTTGGCTATAAAATTAAGAGGTCGAACTTGATAATCCCTAAGGTAACTTTTATAGCTAACATTCTGTGATCCTGGGGTCCTTTTTTTTCTGTCTGAAATTCTATGAAGTTCTGAAATAAAAAACTGTGGGGAAATTAAAGGAAATGAAAATAAGCCCAAATTCTAAGTAATGAATCTTTCTTTCCAGTATTCTAGGTCAGAAGTGGTGCTTACCTTCTTTGAAAGATCCCCTTTAGATCAAGTATTAAAGAATGATAACGTACATAAAATTCAACCAAGTTTTCAGAGTCCAGTCAAAATATCAGGTAAGAAAAAAAACCACATTTTTCTTGATCACTCTGGCCCTCAAAAACATTTTTGTTTGTGAACCATTTCAGTGAGGAAAAAAGGATTTTGGGGTAGTCACTCATTCTATCTACTGCCACTTAGGCCAGAGGAAAAAAGTTACTGGAATAAGCAGAAAAAGTGGTACAGGTGACAGCAAAGAGAGATAACATCTCATTTTTATTAAACAGCATACACTGATTGTTTTGGGATTTGTATCCTGACTACTTTTAAGGGATCTGAGGCAGCTTACAAAATTGACCACCTTTGCAAAATGAAACATTAGGTACTGAATTGATTCCTTTTAAAAGGAGAATGGAGAGCAATGTGACAACTCCAAATGCCTCCTGGAGATCTCCCCTGTTCTGAAGTCACCTTTAAGTTGCCCAGAGAAGAAGTCTCCAAAAGATTACACTGGGTCACATGGCTTTAATCATTTGTTAGCCAATAAAAGAAAGCATTTGCACATATAGAGACTAATTTTTTTTTGGTCCTCCTAGAACTAAACAAAGAGAAATTCAGTTCTTTTCAGATCAGTAGATAAATGGCACTGGGAAAAATACGTACCATTATGATTTGGGAGAAGCTATAGGAACATTCAGACAGCTCCTTTTGGCATTGAACTTCTTGAAAGCCTGGGGGCGTAATAGTGAATTGTAAGTCAGTGAAGGCATTTCTGCAGGGGGCTGGGTTAACATGGTTCAAATACTTTACTTTCTAATGAACTCTGGAATGGAACCTGGAAAATTTTGAACAGTGGAAAGCTTTTTCCACTGAGTTGCTTTCACGTATTAGGTATCTTAAATTTAAGAACCTCTGGAAAAAACTGGATCATAGTCGATTAACGATTGAAGTCGTTGTTGCTGGTTAAAATGAAGATCACGTGCTTTAGCTATCAGCTTTTTTTTTTTCTGTAGAAGTTTTAAGAATCAGATCTTAATTTTGCCCAGAGAGAGGGCCAAGCACACTTTTGTATGGGCATGGGCATTAGGTAGGGAGCCAAAGTTTTCCTTCCAAAAGAGCTTTGGATATTTATCACTTGGGCAAGCGATTTTTTTTTAGATACCAAAGTTCGAAGGTCAAATGAAATTATATTTGTAAAAAAAAATGTATGGCAAGTAATATGTGCTTGGCTTGCTTTTTGTTTGTTTGTTTGTTTTTTTTTCAGTCGTATCTACCTCTTTGTGACTCCATTTGGGATTTTCTTGGCAAAGATACTGGACTGGTTTGCCATTTCCTTCTCCAACTCATTTTACAGATGAGGAAACTGAGGCAAATGGGGATAAGTGACTTACTCAGGGTCACATAGCTAGTACTGGTCTGATTTCTAGATTTAAACTCACAAAGATAAGTTTTCCTGTCTCCAGGCTCTGTACTCTATGCACTGTGGCACCACCTGGCTGCTTCTAATAAGTGCTTAAAAAAAGCTTATTCTCTTTATCTCTTGCAGCTTTATAACATCAAAAGAGAGGTCATAATTGCCTGAAAAGTGTTGAGGGCAGGTGTGATCAGCTGATCACTTTGTCCACTGAACACTCTCTACCTCATTTTAAAGCCTAGATTCTGACAGGAGAATAGAGGTAGAGCCAGAAGAGGCCTGAGAGGTCAGTTAGTACTTCCAACCTCTCTTATTTTGACAGATAGGGAAACTGAGACCCAGAGAAATGAAGTGACTTGCCCAATTGTGCACAGATAGTCAATGGCCAGGACTAAAAATAAGGTTCTTGGTCTCTAAATTCAACACTCTTCCCACTACTCTACTACCTCTCACTCTCAGCAGAGTGATCTGGCTGCCAAAGGCACATCCCCAAGACACTGAATGAATTGTTCTTAGATGGAGTCATTCAAGGATCACCTTTTAAGGTGGTTAATGGCTACCAAATGCACCATTTCTTAGTTTTGATAGAACTGATGCTGAGCTGTTCTAGTGATAATCAAGCCTCCAAGTCCAACCACTACTCCATGACTCTTGGTCAAATGTGATCAGATCCTGTGTCAGATCAAGAAGGACCGGCTTCCTTTTTGGATAAATTCAATTCACTTAATGGTATTAAGAAATTAAGATAAATGAGATTGTTTCCATTGAAGGCCATACCATTAAAATAATATCTCTTTATAAGGAAATATACAATGAAAAATAACATTGAGTATTGACTGCATGCCGGTTTTCTGTAAGCCAGATTTTGGAGGAGAGTGTGGCCTATATTGGCACCACTATGATAAATTACAAAGAAAGGGGAGCTAAGACATAGCTTTTTGAGGCTGAAATTCCTCCGTAACACTCTAATGCTTTATTGGGGTGTGGCACTCATGTTGAGTTCTCGAAGGCTATGGCAGTTTCTCCCAGGCTGGAAAGGTTTAACTATGGGCCTAATGATAAAATTGTGTCGGTTGCATGAGGACTAGTCTAGACAGGTATGGAGAAGCTCTTCACCAGAAGACTAGACTTGAAGTGCTAAAAAGACCGAAGTCTCCCACTGCATCTGGGGCCATCTCCAGTCATCCTGGTCTGTATCTGGCCACTGGACCCAGATGGGTCTGGAGGATAGACTGAGGCTGGTGACTTGGCACAGCTCTCCCTCACTTAAATCTAATTCACTTGTAAATCAAGACATCACCTTCCTGATGTCATGGTCCTCTTTGAGAATGAAGGCCTTCAAGCGATGAACTTTTTTGGTCCCCAGTCATCCATGCAAAGGACAAAAATACAAAATGGCTCTCAGTACTCTGTAAACCTCAACCCCGACTGCAGTGACTTTAAAGGATGCCATAAATCACACAGTTCTTAGTCTTTGTACATTAATTTGACTCTTGGCATTCTAGCATTCTAAATGGGAAACCTTTGCTGACTAATTGGCCATCGATGAATTGATAATGCTGCTAGAATAATAGAATTGCAATACCGTAATGACATTATACCAGACATTTCATCTAAATGGAAACATGGCTCCCAGGCTCTTCTCTAAGAGGCAAATAAAGTGGATGGTGGAAATAATTTCATTGTACCCCTCAAGGCAACAAGAAATGTTATTTCAGAAACACTTAGACAATTCTCTTTGCGCTCACAATGATTTAATTTTTTACCTTTCATCATATAAAATTAGCTATTTGTGAACTGACGTTCAAATCAGTCCTCAAACAGATAACAATACTGCACTACCAATTCACATTAATAACAGGTAAACTAAAAATAGTTAATTTACATAAAATGTGATTTTAAATAAAATTAAATTAATTTTTGAAATTTGTAGATTTATATCTCTTTCCTTCCCTTTTTCTTTTTTTTTCTTTCTTTCTTTCTTTCTTTCTTTCTTTCTTTCTTTCTTTCTTTCTTTCTTTCTTTCTTTCTTTCTTTCTTTCTTTCTTTCTTTCTTTCTTTCTTTCTTTCCTTATCCCTCCCTTCCTTTCTCTCTCTCTCTTTCCCCCCTCCCTTTCCCCGTCTGGTAGGGTATATCAAACAAGTTAAACTGGCCAATTTTCTCCTAACTAGTCCAAGGGTAATAAAAACTGGGCCTTAGGTTCTAGATATGCTATCTGCTGGTATTCCATTAAAGAGGAATTATCTTCCAGAAGATAGGAAGAGCCAAATTCTGCCCAATGTTTAGAATTCTGGAGGTTAATCCAAGAACTGGATGAAAATCCTTTCCTCCTCAATATCTTCATCCCCCAAATCTCTAAAAATAGTTGGAGGAGGGAAATATAAACATGAAAATAAGTCAAAGGGAAAAGAATACACTTTCCATATTAGTATATATAGGTCTAGGTCCATTTCAATCTGGAGTTAGAGGCGAGCTGATTGACTCTAACACCTTGTTTAGAGAAATGTGTATAATGAGACTTGGTGATTGTCACAGAGAACAGTGAAGGCATCATCTAAACACAGGGTTGGGGGACCTGCAACCTCGAGTCCACATGTGGCCAGGACTTATTCTGTGAAATTTGGGTTCAGTCAAAGGGCTGCACCTGAGGACCTAGAAGGTCACATGTAGCCTCAAGGCTGCAGGTTCCCCAGCCCTGATAGAGCTCTCCAGCTGAAGAGAATTCAAAGGAAACTTAAAGGTGGACCTACTAGATATGACTGGCCATATAGCCACATATATCCTTATAAAATATTTGAATAAATAGGTAGAGAACAGTCAAACTCACTTCATCAAGCTTACTGTAGTCTAGCCCTTACATGTTGTCTCTCATTATACCTCTAGTTCCTGGCCCTTTCTTACCATTCCAGGCTTATTTATTTTATTAAATATTTCTCAATTATGTGAAAAAATTCAATATTCATTTTCAAAATTTTGAGTTCATATTCTCTCCCTCTCTCCCACCCCTTGAGATGGCAAGTAGTATGATATCTCTAGTCATGTTTCTTTCTCTCTGTTTAGGTCTATCCCTACCTTTGTTCAGGTTGGGCCAGCTCCCTAGAACATCCTCCCTTTTTCTTTCCAACTAGCCAGTCATACCCATCCTTAGAGGCCTGTGTCAAGGCCATGTCCCTTTTCAAGCCTTCTCCAACCAACTAGCCCCATGGATATTTCTTTCTTTTAAAATAATGGCAACCAACATTTATGTAGTATATTGGATAGGTGAAAAGCAGCCCGAAGGAGTGGATAGAGTAATGATGTTGGAAGAAGACTTGGGTTCAAATCCTGCCTCTGACCCCAACTGGCTGTGTGACCCTGGGCAAGCTACATAACCTCTCAGTGCTCTAGACAATTCCAAGACTCTAAATCTCAGAGCAGAGGCCAAACTGCACAGCTAGAGGGAAATTCCTCATCTGGGAACGTCCTAGACTAATGAAATAACAGGCCTGATCCCTATCCATGTCCCTTGGATCAGTAGAATGATGGAGCTAGAGCTGAAAGAGATTTCAAAGGTCATCTAGTCCAACCCCTTCATTTTACAGCAGAGGAAACTGAGGCTGCGACCCACCCACAGTCCCAAAGATGGCAAGTGACAGAGAAAGTACTTGAACCCAGCTCCTGAGAATCCAGAATTACTGTTCTTTGTAAGGCACTTTACATATTGTGTTTGTCCTTCATTCTCAGAGAGGACCATGACATCAAGGAAATGATGACATGACTTGCAGTGGACTTTGATTTGAGGGAGGGAGGGCTATGCAAGGTCACCAGCCTCACTTTCTCCTCCAAAGCCATCTGGGTCTAGTGGCCAGATATAGATCAGGACAACTGGAGATGCATTAAGAGCTGCTGGCCCTTTCAGGCTAAGCTCTTTTCAGGTTCTCACTTTGAGTGAGGTAACACCCATTCAGTGAATAGGCCTCTTTAAGAAGTGCGTCAAGGGATGGCCCCTTTAATCAAAACTCAAAAAAAAAAAAATCAAACTGGGAGGGGAAGACCCTCAGGGTTCCTGGCCAAAAGATAAACAGTTTTACTTAAACCCCAGTTGCATTTAGTGGCAGTGCAACTTATTTTAGACTTATTGCCTTTCGTTGTTATTTAAGTATTTGTATTTTTTTTTCTCCCTTAATTTTAAACTCTTGTAAGGTAGAGGATCCAGTCATGTATTGCTGTGTCTGTGCCTTTATGTCCTCCACATCGAAATGTCTTGTGCACAAATAGGCATTGAGAAATTATCAGTTGAATTGAAATCTGCTTAATCTCAGAAGCCAGATTCTACCTTCAGGCCACCATACTTTATTTGCACAACCCAGTTCTTACAATTACTAATAGCGGACGCGCGCGTGCACACACACACACACACACACACACACACACACACACACAGAATACTTGAAGCTTTGCAGAGCTCTTTACAAATATGATCTCATTTGATCTTCACAACAACCTTGGGAGACAGGGGCTATTATTATCCCCATTTTATAGTTGACAGAACTGAGGCAGGCAGAGGTTAAGTGTCTAGGGTCACATAGCTAGTAAGTGTCAAAGGCAGGATTTGAACTCAGTTCTTCCTGAACCCACTATTCACTATACCACTGAATTGTCTGCCTCCCGGTTTCTTCAGTTACTTACTCCACTAATGTCCAGACCAAGAGGTGAGCACAGACAGGAATAATGACGTTAGAAACAAGCAGCTCATAAATTTCACTTTGTGAACCTTAGAGTACTATAGAAAATATTAGTTAATATGGGGTGTGGGGGTGGAAGACAATTAGTAATTAGGAAATTATGTTCAAGATGTGGCTATGATGAGCCTTTGAACTTCGGAAATGGTTATATTGTTCACCTGTAGACCTCAGGAAATTCATCCACTGTTAATTCAGTAAATAGTAATTATTATGAGAGGGGGAAGGAAATAATCATTTGTATAGCACCTACATTTTGGTTAATTTTACTGAATTGAGATAAACATACGAAGACGGTTGCGAATTATATAGCATTTCTATGTTAAGCAGCCAGACTTACTTTGACCAGAATTGTCATCAATGTGCTGGCCTCTCGGGATTAGCATAGCTGGGTTCTGCACAAAGAATTTTCCCTTGAGATGAATGGGTAGAGGAATCTGGTTCTGAAGGTTCAGGTATATTTTCAAAGGCTTTTTTGAGCTTGATTAGTAGGTCCACTAGGTGGTGCTAAGTGTTAACCTCTGAAAAATAACTCACAATGGGAGAATTGTTGTAAAATGTTAGAACAATTTAGGACAATATCAAGGACATATAATGTCCTTGAATAAATGCTATACTGTCCCAGGTGTCCTAACATGTTTATAACATAGTGACTCATTACTAAAATAAATGTTCAACCAACATGAGAAAAGAAAATCCATCATGGAAGAGTGGAAAGAGAAGTAGAGTTAGAGGACCTGAGTTCCAATTGACAAAATTGGTGTGGCTTTGGTTAAGTCACTTAGCTCCCTATGTCTCTGGTTCCTCATCTGTAAATCAAGGGGATGAGCCTCATGCAGGTCCCCCTCTCCCCTTGTTTCTAGATATACGATCCTATGACCACTGGGAGAGTTCCCAGTTGCTAGCATTGTGAACTCAAAGGGAAATGAAGATAACCATTAACTGGCTAATTTGATTAGTGTAGACTGCAAAAGCTGATATTCTTTCTCTTGAATGTTCATATTTCAGTTAAATTAGGCAGATAATTTTCATATTCATTTTGTGCTATATTTTAACCATGAATGAAAAGATACTTCTTTAGATTTTTATGTCCTGGTTTATACTGGAAGAGTAATTCCAAACTGAAGTACATATGTGAACCTGGGGGTAGTAAACTGAGAATCTGAAACAGATGATTTTAAGCAAAAGTCTTTTCAATTAATTTCATAAACTTCTGGAAACATAGAGACAAAAGCAGAAAAATCATCCTTGCCCTTAGGGACCTTATATGGGGGGAGAGGGAGAGGGTACACAACACTTAATAGACAAGAAAACACAAAATACTTTGAGAAAGGAAGAGGGCCTACACCTGGCAAATTCCAGAAAGGTTGCCAGTAGGACAAGGCAAGTGAACTGAGGTGGAGGTCACTGGAACCTCCAAAAAGCCACAGAGATGGAGGGCCCTGTTTAGGGATTAGCAAGTAATCCAGTTTGCCTGGAATGTGGTAGGGAGCAGTAATATGAGATAAATCTGGAAAGGCAGATGATGAAGCAAGACTTTTTTTTGAGAGAAAATAAAAATATACAAGTGTCAATAGCTTGAAGATCCAAATGCATTTAAATAATTCTGTCCTTTTTCTGCACTAAGAAAAATCATAACTACCTTTTTTTTTAAAAAAGGACATTTATACTTTTCCTCTTCAGATTATCTTTTTGAGAGCAAATTGAGATGGCTGCTCAGTTTAGCCAAACAACTTGATTTGGCTGATTTTAGTCCCAATAAATCAACCATATTTTAAACTAAAAGATGAATCTGAGTGACTGAAAAACCAGTGAAGGTCTAGAAGAAGTAATAATGAAACGTATGAATCAATGGAGATTCTTCATGGCAAAGACGTGAAGGACCACAGGGACCACAAATGACAGAGAGCCAGCACATGAACACAGGCCTTCTGACTCTATAACCAGGGTTGGTCATGAGAATAGGGTTAGCTTAATTCATTTCAGTTTAGCAAACATTAGCAAACAGAATACCGTTTGCATGATATTGAGTGTTTTCACTTTATTAGTTGGCTTTGTCACAAAGGAGGATGTACTTTGAAGGGGTGGGAAACAACTGTAAAGCCAAAGTCATCAATAAAAATGTCTTTTTTAAAAAAAATAGGCTGACTCGAGAAATAATAATACTGGTATTGGACAAATCCAAGTGGCCTGGAGGGGCCATTCTCCCATGTCTTTACAAGAAGGGCTTGCTCTATATACTTGCTCTATGAACCTATGAACCTAGATAGATAGAATCTAAAATCTTATTTGCTATAAGGATTCACATTTGAGGTTTATAAAGCACTTTCCTCACAACAACCCTATGAAGGAGGCAGTGCAAGTATCTCCATTTTACAGATGAAGAAACTGAGGCTCAAAGACATTAAGAATCACACAACAAATGTCAGAGAGCCAGTACATGAACACAGGCCTTCTGACTCTACGACCAGGGCTGTTCATGAGAATAGGGTTAGCTTAATTCAGTTCAGTTTAGCAAGCATTTATTAAGTGACCATTATATGTAAGGCCCTGTGCAGAGAATACAAAGATAAAAAATGCCTCCATCTGGGGTCCAGAAGCATTATAATCTAATTGTGCAGCTAAAACATGCATAGAGCCATGCATGCCTCAGGACAAAATTCAGTAGGTGCAAAGGAGAGGCCTAAATGAAGCTTTGTGAGAAATTTGAGGAAGGAAGAGAACGCTCTCAGCTGGGGGTATCAGGAGAGAACAATTTCAAAAAGTGGGGGTGTAGAGGGAGCATGTTCCAGTCCAGCCTATGGGCGTACAAAGTGGGAGAGGATGAGATCATGTGTTAGGGTGGTTTGGATCGAGACTAGATGAAAGAAGAATATGAAATAAGCTTGGAAAAGTAAGTTGCAATCAGATTGTAGACTTCAACTCCAGGTTTCCAGAGTTTGATTTTATTGTGTATATGGTTGGGAAACCCTGGAGGCTTGAGAGCAGGAGACTGATGTGATTCAAGGGATTGTCTGAGAAGATAATTTAGGTAGCAGTGGGAAGGATGAATCAGTTAAGGGAGACGCTCCAGGCAGGAAGACCCAATTAGAAGTCCATTAGATTGGTCCTGGTGAGAGGATCCAAGGGATGTACTGAGAAGATAATTTAAGCGATGATGAGAAGGATGAAGGAAGAGGCTCGAGGCAGGAAGACCAATTAGAGGTCCATTAAAAGAGCCCTGATGAGAAGTATCAAGGCTCGAATTAGAGACTGGGTTGGAATGGAAGGAATGGATGTAAGAGTTACTGTGGAGGCAGAATCAACAGAATTTGGCAGCTGGAGTGTCAGAGAAAAGGAAGGATCAAAGACGACTGAGGTTTCGTGTCTCTGTGACTGGGAGGCTTGTGGTATCCTTAGCATAAAGAAGGAAGTTTGGGAGAGAATAGGTGTAGGAAAGACAATGACGAGCTCAATTTTGGTCCCAGATGAGAGGTCAAATGGAAGGTGCAAATGAAGGGAGACCTTGGCGGCAGAGATCTCGACTAGTGAGAGATTCGAGACTCATTTGGCTTAAAATTGATCTTTGGAGGGAAAAGAAAGCAGAGGATAGAGCTTTGGGGGACACCTTAACTAAGAGGACAAGAAGGAAAAGATGTATCAGAGCCTGGCCCAGTTTCTCCAGGACTCGTTTTAATGAGCTCCAGAACATCCACATGCTTTGGCTGGGCTTCATTTTCATTTTAGTCAGGCTAATGTAGGTACCCCTGAAAAAAGCCAGTGGATATGAAGTCTTCCATATCTTTAGTGACAATAATAATAGCCAAGACCGACGTAATACTTTAAGGTTTGCAAAGAGCATAATGTATCATCTCATTTGATTCTTACAACAATCCTATGAGGGAGGCGCTATCATTTTCCTCATTTTACAGATGAGGAAACTGAAGCTGAGAGACAGTGACTTTCCCAGGGTCACACAGCTAGGCAGCATAGATTTTTTTTTTTTTGAGTTTTTAAATTTGAGGTTCTAGCCTGGCATTGGGAATTATTTAGTCTCCTTTTTGTACACCCATTATCTTCATTTTTAGAGGTAGGATTTAGAAAATTTACCTCCAAATCTAGATTTATTTGTGGGAAGGATTCCATTTTTCTAGAGCCTTTCTAAGAAAAACCTTTTAAGATGTTTGCTTATGAACGTTTTGTAGTGATGGTCTTTGTTATTTGTCAATTTAGAAAAATCCCTTGGTAAAGGGAGAAAATGTCAGTTTGCAGCATTATGGTTGCTAAGAGTATGAGTTTAACAAAATGGGAAGGAAGTTTGGTGTTTTTAAATGTAACTATTTATCTTTTTTTGGCCAATAAGTGAATCTAAACCATTGGGGTAAGATTTAGTCCATTTCATAGAACCAGGTTCAAGGGAGGGGGCAAGAAACCTTGAAACCGTGGAATCTGGCCCTGGAGAACCACATACTATTTCCTCTTCTATACCTAGAAGTAGAGTTGACCCCTGAGATTAAAAAAAAAACCCTCAAGTTTCAATTTACCTCCTGTGCCCTTTCACATGACATGAAGAACTCCAGCACCAAATAAATACAAGACGTGTTGTTTCTGGCAACGGGAAGGATGAGTAGGAGGAGGGGCCAGGGGAAGCAGTAAGCTTTGTAGGAGTATAGGGTGTCAGTGCTGCTTCCTGGCCAGAGACCTGGGAAGCGAGACCTGCAGCTTCACCAGACGGTCATACAAGAGAATTAAGCAATTGCCCAGGCAGTGTGCACCGTGACTTGACTGTTCCAAATTTGTCCTTGTCTCCCCTGCAAGGAGCATAGTGCCTGGCATACAGTAGGTGCTTAAGAGGTGCTCGTTCAATGGAAACTGGATCACTACCTCATTTGTTCTGTTGACATGCCCACAGATAACCTGGAATTTAAAAAACAGAATAAGTATAAAATGATAAATGTACAAAATAGCATAATAAATTTTACTTGTATCAAACATTATGCTACATAAGCATGGAATATATTATAAATCATAATAGAATAGAATAGAAATAGAAATTGTAATAACATATATTAAATAAAAAGAATCAAATGTGAAACCCTCTGTTTTGCTTCTAAAGGCCCTTACAACTTGGTCCAGGGATAGGGAACCTGTGGCCTTGAGGCCACATGTGGCCCTCTAGGTTCTAGAGTGCGGCCCTTTGAGTCCAAACTTCACAGAAAAAATCCCCGTAATAAAAGGATTTGTTTTGTAAAACTTGGACTCAGTCAAAAGGCCACACCCAAGGACCTAGAAGGCCCCATGTGGCCTCAAGGCCATAGGTTCCCCAGCCCTGGATTGATCTATTCCTTTTTTTTTTAGTTCTTTTTTAATTTTAAAATAATATTTTATTTTCCCCAATTACATGTAAAGACACTTTTTAACATTCATTTTTAAAAAAAGATCTGAGTTTCAGATTTTCTCCCTCCCTCTCCTCTTCTTCCCTGAAACAGTAAGCAATTTGATATAGGCTACGTATGCAATCATGCAAAATATATTTATGTATTAGTCATGTTGTGAAAGAAGACACAGGACATCCCCACCCCCCAACAAAAAAACATGAAAAAAATAAAGTGAAAAATAGTATGCTTTGATTTGCATTCAGACTCTATCAGTTCTCTCTTTGGATGAATCCTTTGGAATTGTCTTGGATCATTACATTTCTGAAAATAGCTGTCATTCACAGTTGGTTATCCTTGCTGTTACTGTGTCCATATTGATGTTACACTGTACAATTATTCTCCTGGTTCTGCTCACTTCACTTTGCATCAGTTTGTGTAAGTCTTTCAGGTTTTTTCTGAAATCAGCCTGCTTGTCATTTCTTACAGCACAGTAACATTCCATTACATTCATATACCACATCTTGTTCAGCCGCTCCCCAATTGATAGGCATTCACTTAATTTCTAAATCTTTGTCACCACAAAAACAGCCACTATTAATATTTTTGTACAAATAGGTCTTTTTCTCTTTTTAAAAATCTCTTTGGGATATAGACCTAGTAGTGGTATTGCTGGTTTAAAGGGTGTGCAGTTTTATAGCCCTTTGCTCAAGCTGATCCATTCTTACTTCTATGAGCATCTTATACGTCACTCTCCTCCATGTACTCTATGATCTGATGATATTAGCCTTCTTGCTGTTCCTTGAATACAGCACCCCGTCTCCTGGATCCATATCCTTGCCCTAGTTGTCCCCCATGCCTAGAATATTTCCCCTCCTCACCTCCACCTCTTAGCTTCCCAGGCTTCCTTCAAGCCTTGGCTCCAAACCTACCTTCTACAAGTTCTTCCTGTCCCCTATCCTTCACCCCTCCCTCAGTGCCTTCCTTCTGAGCTTACCTTCCATTTATACTATACAGGTATGTATATGTGTGCGTATAAATATGTATGTGCATACACATGGATGCACACAGACGTATATGTATGCACACATTTATTTATTTATATTGTGAACTCCCCGAAGGCAGAGACTGTTTTTGTCTTTCGTTTGTACCCCCAGAATTTAGCACGGTAGTAAGTACACCTAGTAAGGGCTTAACTAATAGTTTATTGCTTGACCCTCCCCACACCCCCAAAAAAGTCATAAGCCAATTTAGACTATAAAAACACAGGCAGAGAAGTGGGGGAAATAAAACAAATCTTGGAAAGGCAGAAGGGGGAAAAAACCTTTTGAAATGTTAGAGCATTTAGAGGCTCAGTGTGATTATGGACAGCTAACTAGGTTCTCATTTGCCCCATGAGGTGCCAACATGCCATCAAAGGCTATTTTAAGCTGTATGCTGCCATGCTTCAGATCTTGACCACGGAAGTGAGAGTTCTCCAGTGAAGAGTTGTTGAGGATATGCCAGGAATTTGGAGGTTATTTTGTAGCATAAATGTTCCTTTTAAGATTGGTAAGAGAAAAAAGCAATTATTTATGAAGGGACAGGGGCCTCAGCTGGAGGACAATTAGGGATTAGGGAATATGCCAAGATTTACAGATAATTGAATCATGTGTATAAACACCAAGGAGGAGAGAAAGCTATTAATGTCCATCAGATCTATTGTTAGATTGTGGTGTGACCTTGCAGAGGAAGTGATGGAAAACATCTTCACTTGGAAAAGATAAATTTGGCTGAACCAGATGTGAGAAAGTATATCATGACATTAGAGGCTACGTTTGTCCCTTAGATGGATAGATAACTTAGAATCAGGAAAAACAAAATTTCAAACCCATAGAGCACAAGAAATCCTATTGTCCAGTTCTCTCATTGTGCATGTGGGGAAGCTACAGCTCTGTGAACACAGCCAATTGTAAGCAGAGCTAGGGTCAGAAACCACCTTCTGACACGGAGGCCCATTGAGATCTCCATTGTACCACATTGGCCACCTCTCTTTCAGAAAGACCAAGCTTTAAGGGGTTGCTTTTGCAAGGTAAAACATGGAGGCAAATGAGACAGCACTATTTGCTAATATTTGAGCTCAGTCCTTGCCTGGTATTGGTAGGAGCTGGTTATTTTTTTATTTACATAGTTTTAGTTTTTACTTTTATAAGATTTTGAGTTCTAAATTTCCACACCCTTCCCCCCTCGCCAAGATGGCATGCAATCTGATATAGGTTACACATGTACAATCATATTAAATATATTTCCACATTAGTCAATTTCGAAAGAAGAATCAGAACAAAAGGCAAAAACCACAAGAAAGAAAAAACAAAAAAGAAAAGAAAAAGAAAATAATGTGCTTCGATCTGCATTCAGACCCCATAGTTCCTTCTCTGGATGTGGGTAGCATTTTCCTTCATGAGTCTTTTGGAATTGTCTTAGATCATTGCATTGCTGAGAAGAGCTAAGTCTAACAAGGTCGGTTATGGCACTGTGTTGCTGTTACTGTGTACAATGTTCTCCTGCTAATATTCATTTCCCTCAGCATCAGTTCATGCAAGTCTTTCTGGGTTTTTCTGAAATCTGCCTGGAGCTGGTTATTTTAGCAAGATTTGCCATGGGAGGGATGAGACATCTCTCAGCTTACATAGGAGGTGGCAGGGCAGGCAGAGGAAGCCCAGGAGGGAATGCTTCTGTAAAATAGTCTGTGTAGCTATTTTTCTCAATAGTCTTCCAGATGGCATGCATGCCTTTGAAGTATGCCTATATTGATGCTTCTGCCTTCTGCCTCCTCCCCCCACCTTGGTAGGAAAGTTCTGATCTTGCTAGTTATGAGCCAATGACTGTACACCTTATAGGAAAGGGTTTTTAATTTGCGGTCTGTGAATTTTTTTTTAATATTTTGATAACTATTCTTGTTCAGGTGTTTTTCGGTCATCTGACTCTGTGTCCCCATTTGGGGTTTTCTTTTTTTTTTTTTGGAGGAGGGAAGGCAGGGCAATTGGGGTTAAATGACTTGCCCAAGGTCACACAGTGTGTCAAGTGTCTGAGGCCGGATTTGAACTCAGGTCTTCCTGACTCCAGGGCTGGTGCTCTAGTCGCTGCACCACCTAGCTGTCCCCATTTGGGGTTTTCTTGGCAGAGTTGCTATTTCCTTCTCCAGCTCATTTTACAAATGAGGAAACTGAGGCAAACAGTTACATGATTTGCCCAGGGTCACATAGCTAGTAAGTGTGTAAAGCCAGATTTGAACTCACGAAGATGAGACTTCCCAAATTCAGGCCTGGCACTGATGCTGCACCACCTACCTGCCTGTATTTCGATAAAATTGGTTTCCTTTGTGACCCTATGTATTTTATTTTGTTCATTTACCTATTCATAGGCTTTAGAAGACTTGAAGCAAGGTCCATGACACACAAAAAGTTAAGAACCTTTGGATTAGGTGAAAGGGGAAGCTGGCAGGCTGGTGGACATCTACATCTCGCTAACGCCTTCTTGGGCTTCAAGGAGAAAATGCGTCCAGTAGTGCATAGTACTGAGCCGTAAGCCAGTTCAGTGCCCCCAGCGCTTCTCTTTGTGGCGTTCCTCTCCCCGGCTTTGATTTCAGCCACGAGGCCTACATCCTGCCATGAATTCTGCGTCTTTAACCCTGTCGTCTTTCTTTTCAGAAATCATGAGGTCTAACGGATTTTGTTTAGCAAATACCGAGACAATAGTTATTGACCACAGTATACCAAATGGAAAAGACAATCACTTGGATGTGGATTCAACAGAACATTTGTGAGTATTTTGTTTTGAATTTTGGTTGTATAGAAAAAGTAATGTAACCTTTGATTAACTACAACAGACATTTAGGAGGCTTCTGACACGGGCATCATAGTGCCAGGGAGAGAAAAAAATAAGTAACTGCAGAGCAGTGTGTGCTCTTCAACGGGCCTGGAATGCTCTCTCTCCCCTGCTAAATCCCTACCCATCATTTCAAACCCTACCCATGGGGGTGCAATGGTGAGAACACTGAACCTGGAGTCAGGAAGACCCGAGTTCAAATGTAGACTCAGACTCATTAGCTGTGTGACCATGGTCAAGTTGCTGAACCTCTTCCTGTCTCAATTTCCTCATCTGCAAAAGGGGGATACTATTATCTCAGGGTTGTTTTGAGGGTCAAATGAGATAATATTTGTAAAGTACTTTGCATAGGCTAGTTGTTGTTGTCATCATTGTAATCGTCCTCATCATCATTAGGCCCTCTTCCAAGCTCCCCTGTTGTCAGACAGCATTCCTTTTGTGACACATTTCTTTAATTCATGTTGGCATGTAATAATGTGCATGGAGCTACCTGTGTTTATATCTTATCCTACTAAGTTATAATATTGAGGGTAAGAATTATTTCCTAACTGAACTCTGTATCTCCTACAACCTCTAGAATAATGGTTTACTCACAGTAGGTATTTAATATTCATTTTGTTTGTTGAATTAATGGGTGAATTAAAAAATAGTCTGTGCTCCAAAGAAGCTTGTAAGGGTAGATTTTTCTTTTTTTTTGAATATATTTTTATTGATATCTTTTGTTTTTACATCATCTAGATTTCTCCCACTATTCCATCTTAAAGAAAAGAAAAAGAAAAAAATTCACTAAATCCTATCAGCACATTGAAAAAAAATTTGCATCAATACAGTGTTCCATATCCATAGATTCCACCTCCACAAAGGAGAGGTGTGAACTGAGAGATACCTTATATGTCATCTTTGGGACTAAACTTGTTCTTTATAATATTGCATCACTCATTTTTCTATTGTGATGATTCTTTACATTTACATTGTTTTTAGTCAATGCATTTCTCTTTTTCCTGGCCCTGCTTGCTTCATTTTGCATCAGTTTGTGTCAATCTTTTCATGATTCTCTGTGTTTATTGTGCTAATTGTGTCTTAGAACACAGTAATATGTAAGGATGGCTTTTTCATTGTCCCCAAGGAAATTTGAGTTCATGCACTACACTAGAGGATGAGGAAGGCCAAAACTCTTTAGACGCTTATAGATTATTAGCATTGGGAGGGATCTTAGAGCTTCTGTGATCCAATTCTTTTCTAAAGCATGAAACCTTTGGATAACATCCTTAATGAGTAGTTATTCGGTCTTTGTTTTATAATCCCTCAGTACAGGGAACTCATCACCCTCTGAGACAACCCATTTCACTTTTGCATAGAGCTCCTGTCATTAGGCAAATTCTCCTTCTATTAAGCCAATATCTGCCTTCCTTTGGCTCCTGCTTATTAGTCTTTGTTTTTCCTTTGGGACTAAGTCGTATAAGCCCTTCAAATATATGAAGACAGAGATCATATCCTAGCATTTTCCCCACTTCTCCCACTCCTAAACCCCAACCAAGTCTTTTCTTCTCCATACTAGGGAGCCTACAGTTGATCCAGTGGCATGTTCTGGAGTCATTTCACCATCCTGGTTGCCTGCCTCTATCCTCAGGTCCTAGAAACTGTCATAATATTTGAATATTGACCCTGTGGTGTTCTCCATACACTTGAGGGTCCTTACTGTTATCAGAGAGGTCCTTTCCCATACACACTTTGAGCACCAAAATTACTCTCTCTACCCAGTCTTGAAACTTAAAAGGTTTCTTCCTCAACAAGTCGAGAGCAGAGATATTTGACATGACTGTCAGAGATCGTGTGAATTCGGCGACTTAGGAACCCAGTGGAAACAGAAAGAGAAGGCAAAGACTTTGGTATTACATGATAGATCTGGTCTTTATTTTGTTTGGGGGAAACTGGGTGTTAAAAATACAGTCCCTCCATGTGCCAAATATTTATAGAAGCATCTTTTATTGTGGCAAAAAGTTGTGTAGACAAAAGTAGATGCCCATTGATGAGGGAATGGCTAACTTGATTGTGGTACATGAACATAATGGAATATGATTGTGTCATAAGAAACAACAATTTTGATAAAGCATGAAAAGACTCACGTGAACTGATACAAGAAAGTATGCCAAGCCAATTAAACAACACACACAATGGTGACAATGTAAATTGAAAGGACACCAACCACAAAGCAATTGAAATTGAAAGATGCAAAATTATAAGGAATACGCTTGGCCCCAAAGATTAGGAGACACTTTGCCCCACTATTTTGCAGAGGTATGTGTGTATACTTGGGGATAGAGTAGAATAGCTGTCAAGCAATCCATATATTGTTAGAATTTTTCAACATGTTGACAGTTTTGCTCATTTTTTTCTCTTTATTTTTAATTTTAAAAAAGTCTTTGATATCTGGGATGGTTCTCTGGGAAGGGAGGAGAGCACGAGAGATTCAGAGGGAAATTTAGGCTATGTAAAAAATAAAAGATATCAATAAAAATTTTGATTTTAAAAAAGTACAGAAGACCTCTTGGGGAGAGGGTGGTAGAAAGCTGGCCTTTATGACTCTTTTCTGAATAGTTTCTCTCTCCCTCCCCCCGCTCTCCCACCCCAGAAATCTGACTGTTAGTAATTCAAGTGAGCATTTAAAGGGAATACTGTCTATAAACTCCTGGCTACCCTTTCAGCAGGAACATTTCTCTGATATATGGAATCCAGGGAAGAAATGCTGTCCTGACCTTGGGGAACTAGTCTGTTTATTAATTTCAGACAAGTTGCCAGTCAGAGGGCGAAGAGTGGGGATGGAGAGAGATGATGTTTTGATTTATTGGAAGTTTTGCCCCTCAGGCTGTCTCTCTACATTAAAGTTTGTCCTCAGCTCCACTAAGGTTTAACCACTTGGCCTTGTGCCCGTGAATCAGATGATAGTAGGCACATTGCTAGGACATGAGATCGAGCTTATTTCTGATGGTGTCGTTTCCGTGATCTCACAGCATAAAGACAGTGGGTGCCTGAGACTTTAACAATAACCCAACATGAAAAGATTGTGCTTTGTTGGAAATGTACTGTATCTATCTGCTGTGTCCTCATATGAGCCCGTGAAAGAAAAGAAAAACAACACTGTCTGTCCCTCTCTTTGCTATGGTTGGCTAAAAGAGGCACCAAACCCCAAACCTCAGGGCAAAAATGGAACAGGTCATTCTAGCCTCCTCAAACAAGTTTCAAGAGCAGAGGTATTTGACATGACTGTCAGAGGTCATGTGAATTCAGTAAAGCCATGACCTCAGCATCCTGACCTATTTTCCCAGGGTTTCCTTCCTTCCTTCCTTCTCTATCACTCCTGAATAGCATTAATTCATCTTGTGGAATGAGGGAGATGTGGCACATGGATAGGAAAATATTCAGCAGAAGATTTTGCACCTTGGCAGATGCTTTATCCATGTCATTTTCAAGTTCATAGGTTTGTTCCAAACCACTGTGAGCATAACATGTTTTCATAAAGATGAAAGCAAGCTGGTTCTTTGGTTTATTTAATTTTTCCTCACCAAATGATAATACCTGGCATTAACAAGGTGCTTACAAGGTTTGGAAAGTGCTTTGCAAATATTATCTCATTTTATTCAGACCACAACCTTGGGAGGTAGGGGCTATTCTTATTATCCCCATTTTATAAATAAGGAAACTGAGATGGACAGAGATTAAGTGATTTGCCCAAGGTAAGTGTCTAAGGGGGGATTGTGAACTCAAGTCTTCTTATGACAAAGAACATCCATAAATTCAATCATGCTTTTAAATGAATTTGTACTTTATTAATCATAACAGATGCATACATACAAAATAGTAACATATATATGCTTAAGCCATTGTTTATTCAGTCCACAGAAAGTATGTTTGCTTGGTTACCATACTAAGTCATGCTTCTTATCTTGTTAGAGCCATATAAAATATAGGATGACCATTTAGGCCACATATGGATTAACAGACCCTTTGTAATAACTCTCTGCCCATAGGTTGGGAACCACTGCTCTATGAGACTAGTTTGCCCAAGAAATGATGACATATGCCTTTTCCACCTAAACTAGAAAAACCCTTTCTATAGAGTTATGGTGGCAATCAGGTCATTTGGAAGCTGGGTCTTTTCACTGCTGTGCAGCATGCTCTATAAGCCCTGCTTTCGAGCCTCATCTGCCAACAACTCTAAGGAAGCAGCTCACTGGCCATTTCCAATTATTTCTCTCTTCTATGTGTGTTTTGTTTAGTCTTGTGTCTTCCTTTGAAAACATTTTTAAAGCTGTAGTCACCGTTCTTCTAATAAATATCTTTCGTCCCACCTACTAGAATTTTGATCCAGGGTGTACTCAAAAGAAGAGATTTGGACACTAATTATTATGGAGGAGTTAAGCATCAGATCCCTAATCCTCTTTCCAGTGTGTCAGAAACGAGGGCTACTTCTTGTATGATTCCTATTGCCTTCACTTGTTTTCCAAGCCAGCTTTTTTTTTTAAAGGCTTAGAACTAGTTATAGATTTTAAAATATCTGAATTGGTTATAGATCAGTGTAGTATGTGGTGGAAACAATACTTTATATGGAGTCAAAAAATCTGAGTTCAAATCCTGGTCTCAATATTTACCATCTCTGTGATTTTGGATAAGTCATATATCCTATCTGGGCTAACGTTTACTTACAAGTATAAAAAATGAGACAGTTAAAATGGATGACCTCTAAAGTCTCTTCCAGATCTAAAACTATGCTCCTGGTTATTTATGGCTTTAGAAGGCCATTTTTAGGTTAGAAGGAGAATTGGTGTCAGGAGGCATTAAGAGCTATTACTAGGGATAGAAGGATCCATTTCACCAAGGTTTACATATGAGTAGCTCTTGTGGCTTTTTATAAATGTGGGCACTGACTAGAATTATTTTCCTGGAACACATTTCCTTGAAAGGGCTATTGTCCAAAGATCCCACCTGAGGGAACGGGCATCACTTAGGAGTGCCTTTCCATAGAGTTCTTTGGATTTTGTCCATTTAACTTTGTATCTCTCCCTTTTCTTCTTGCTACATGGGTACCTATGAATAGGTTCTCATCTCTGGGTTTTTTGTTTTGTTTTGTTTTTTGGTTTCAGGTTTGAGAATGGCAGTGAGTTTACCTCAGAGCTGGAGGACAGTGAAGACCCAGCAGCCTATGTCACCAACCTGTCATACTATCACCTGGTCCCTTTTGAGACAGACATTTTGGATTGACCTTCCAGTAGACCGTTCTCCCACCTTCTGGCCTTTTATTACTGACTTATGCTGCTGTTCATAGTCCTCAACCACTTAGACCAAAAGGTGGTCATCTAACCCCAGATATGAGATGATGCCTGCAAAGAAATCAGTTCTGTGGCTCAGATGGTCACTGGGTCTCCATGCACTTCCCAAGGTACAAGTTTTTGGAAGACAGTGGAAACGGGAAGAGAACTCACATTCAGGTGGATTCTGGTATCAGGGAAGGGTATATGGCAAAGTTTGCAGCAGCCATGGAAGCCTCAGGACCACCTATATGACTCACTGTAGTCAAAGCATCCCCATGGAAATTCCTTTTCTTTTCAGTAAAACCAGCCCTTTCTTCATTTCCTGGGAAATGCACACGTCACACCTGGTGCAATGGATAATCACCCAGTGCCTACAGGGGAGACATATTATGAGGGCAACTACTGCATTTAGTTCTGACAGGTCTACATTCTATGTTTCCTGAAGAGGAGTGTCCCATTTTCTCCTCTTTCTTTAAAGACCCCTGGGCATCCCCTTCCTAACCCTGTTCTCCTCCACCCTCACACACATCTGTGACTCACATGGCAAGTTTAGAAAATACTTGGAATGAGATTGTGAACCATTGCCAAGTTCTGGGGACAGGAAGGGAAAGTGAGTCAGCCAGCCAGGCCATGAGTAGCTACAGGACATCCCTGGGAACCAGGATGTGTACTCTAGTTGTTTTCCGCTCACATCTGTACAAGTGGGTTCTGCTAAAGTATGCTTTCATTGTTTTTACTGGAGGATAATCACGAATGGTAATGTTGTCTGCAGCGCAAGAGACCATTGAGGATCAGGCTTCTCCCTGGATATGCTCACACTGATTTAATGATAGGCTTTGGGAGATCAGGCCAAAAGGAAAAGAATCTGTTCTGGGCTAACAGCTCTTCAGAGTAAGAATAATGAGTCTCTTTATTATCACCCAGCAGTTAGAGGTTTGACCTCACTTGCTGTTCGTCAAGTATTTAATGAAATAATTACCATGCTTAATCTGAAAGGATGGGAAACAGGAAGAAAGCTATTTTGTGAGTTGGTTACCTCTCCAGTGGTGGTTTCCTTAGTCTGGGAGCACCCCTGGGTGCTTTGCCTTACGTTCTCCCGACAAACTTTCCATCGCTAAGTGTCTACTAACCACAAACATTTGCTAATGTAAATAATAGTAAATTATTGAGAATCCTAATTCTTTTACACAGTATGTTTTAAAATCTATTTTAATGAAATAAAATATTTTACTCTCCTTAAGTTTATTTAAGATGGCTCAGTTTCAAGGTGCTTTTTTTCTACTCCTTTGTGTAGTTATTCATGAGAGAATCAGTGGCCAGAGTGAAGACGGGCCTATGCCTTCTGGATCTCAGCTATGCATCCTTCTTTTACCGTGTTGTAGGAAATGTACATGTTATCAGAACCTCATGCCCCTCAGGTGTGATCTGTGGACCTTACAAAACCAACAAACAAAATGGATTTTGGAGTTTGGCTTCCCTTCCCCACTCCCCCATTTCAGATTCTGGAAAGAGCTAATATTGGTCCCTATCTTTCTCTGAGAGAAGAGAACTCAAGCTATGTGCATGGATAAGGTTTTTGGCTTACCATTTCAGTCCAGAGACGACTGACCTGTTGACCACCTACTTGGAGTTGGCCAGACTCTGAAAGAAAAATACCCTGGCATTGAGATTAAGTTGTACCTCAGGGGCACTGGCATCTTCTGGATCAAGATGAATAGGCAGCTGATCTTTTCTAAGCCAGAGAAAGGAAGAGGGTTTCCCTATGAAAAGGATCTCATTGAGGCTATTTGACTAGCCGGTAGTAGAGAACCCCTGGAAAAAATTGCCAATAGCCTTCGCCCCTGTGTCATCTCATAACCCTGCCAAGTCTCCAATGCCCTCTTGTGGTAGGGCTTCCTCCCTATACCCTTCTGTCCAGGATTTCCCTCACATACTGGGGTCCTCTCCATCTTAGCAAGGTCCTTTCTCATTGGAGACTAGGATGAGAGAGCCCATCTCATTAACCAAGCATTGGTTCACCCCAACAGCCTTCTAGTGATTGTCACCTCTCTCCCCCACTCCTTCTGTGCTGAGAGATTCCCACTAACTTTTTGGTAAAGCCAGGAGGCAAGAGCTTCTGAGATTCCAGGTACAAGCCTGGCTGCTACCTCTCTAAACAGGGATGGTTCAGCCCAAGCTCAAGGTAGGGGAAGAGCTACTTCTCCCCCCACCCCATGCTACCCCCTACGCTTCAGTATCTTCTGCAAATGCATGTGCACACACAGTGCCTCAGAGAAACCTATACCCTCCCCCACCTGGCATTGCCAATGCAATACCACCAAATTTTATTTCCTACACGCATGCAATACTCTCCCTTACCCTGACACCAATTGTTAATAAATTAACACAGTTTTGGTTTTTTTTTTACACAATCAACTTTTAGGCATCCATTCATGTCCTAGTCTCATTATCAAGTGCTCCAAAGGGAAATTTTTCCAACTCCTTAGGTAGTCTTAGGACTTTCTTCTCTGCCAAGAGCTCTCTGCTATTTTTGTTTTTTAAGTGCTTGAAAGTTTTCTTTTCAAATAAAAACTTTTTCCCCTCCCACTTTTCACCCCACTGCATTAGAGGGAAAAAAAAGGACAAAACCAAACCCTTGTAACAAATATGTGTAGTCAAGCAAAACAAATTTCTGCCTTGGTCATGTCTAAAACATATGACTCATTCTTCGTCCTGAGCTCATTACCTTCATTCTTCATCCTGAATCCATTACCTGACTTGACCTATCTGTTAAAAAGTAGGTAGCATGCTTCATCATTGATCCCACTGGACTTGCAGTGGGTTGTGGAGATGATCAGCCTCGAGTATTTCAGAGCTTGATTTTATATTATTGTATAAATTGTTCTAGTTTTGTTCTCTTTACTCTGCATCAGTTCTTACAAGTCTTCCTAGGTTTCTCTAAAGTTGTCCCTTTCATCAGTGACAAATACTTCTTGATCTCTTTTTAAAATTTCACTCCTTTCCCAGGGACCTTCCCCCTTCTCTTTAGAAATTTCTTTTGTAGCAGAATTATAGTTAAGCCAAACAAGCCAATTAGTCAAGCTTACCACAATGCCTCGTTGCATACCGGTAGTCAATCACATCCCTGTTGAGAGGAGGGAGGGGTGCTTTACTGAAGATCCTCTGAGATCAAGCATGGTCTAGATTGACCAGAGTTCTGAGCGTTCAATCAGTAAACATTTATTAGACCGCTCTATATTCTAGGTACCGTGCTAGAAAGGTAAAAGGCAGTCCTACCTTCAAGGTGCTCACATAAAAACAAACTGTAAAGGAGGAGGGGCAAAGGAAGGAGTATTGGAGAGGGTACCTGGTACAGGGTGGGTAGGGGGGTGTGTGTGGAACTGGTGGGATTATGAAGTCCAGAGGAATACGGCCAGGTGGGAAATGGAGAGATGGCTGGTCTGGGAGCCTGCCTGAAATGGAGATCCTGTTTTTCACCCTCTATCTTCTCCAATCGGAGGGAGGGAGGAACTCTAGGGCAGAGATGTAAGTGACATGGTCTTATAGTCCAGAAGAGGACAGCCAAGTCCTGATGACTGGATGATGAATAGACAGGTGTACCCAAGTAGATATGCTTTTCATAGTAGATGTATCTCCGAAGTTATTTATAAATGGAATTTTGGCAAACTACATGATTTTAAATGCATTAAGGGGTGC
This sequence comes from Phalanger gymnotis, assembly GCA_028646595.1. NCBI lineage: Eukaryota > Metazoa > Chordata > Mammalia > Diprotodontia > Phalangeridae > Phalanger > Phalanger gymnotis. The sequence goes on along the minus strand of CM053622.1, from coordinate 149,618,640 downwards.
TCACTATTTAAAGCAGTAGTGTCAAACTCTAATAGAAACAGGGCCATTGAATTGTACATGGGGTTCCATGCAAGTTGCATATTGACCTAGGAAATCACATATTAGCATTATATATGCTCTATTGTATTTTTTATTTATTTTGTTAAATACTTGTTAATTACATTTTTATCTGGTTGGGGCAGTGTTTGACACCTCTGATTTAAAAAAAACTTTACTTTTGTAAAACAAAGAATCATTTAGTGAATTAATTGTTGCTCTTTTTTTAAAGTTTCCTATATTAGGTTAGATATGTGAGCTATAAATTAGAGCAGCTTCTCTGATCACTACATATCATCATGACAACCACCAGTCTCTTAGCTAAGCTCCCACTATTATCTGTGAGGCTAATTGGTGAGCTGAAAGCTGCTTTTATAATTGGCTCTTTTATTGGAGTGATTGACACTGTTAAGCATACCACTTTGAAAATGTGTTCAATTTGTTTACACTCATGAAATTGTCAAGAAACAAGCATTTATTAAGCACCCACTTTTTCAGCAACTGTGCTAAATAGCATAGAGGTACTGTTATCCCTTCCACATTGTGACTTACCCCATAGCTGTTTCAATATATCATAGGTCACCACTAGAAATTTAATGGAAATTTGGGGGGAGTTTTGCAGAAGCCGTAGACAACACACAAAGATCAGCAGACGACACAGAACCTATGACCAAAAGCTTAACCCAAGTTTTACAGTAAGGTACTATAAATACCCTATAAAAGAAAAAGAAAAAAATTCAGACTTCTCTGGTATAAAGGGAGGGCCAAAAAATTTTATGTGGATTTTCCAGATCATGGGGGTGCTGCTCCTCTAACCCCTGTGATATGGAAGGGATAACTTATCAAAACCCCAAAAGAGGTCACTAAGAGTCAGACACAACTGAAAAACAACTGATTGTTATAAACTAAACTGTGAGGTGACCTCCATTATCTCATTCTCCATCCATAATGGGGAACCTTATTTATTATGTCTTTGTTTTAGAAGGTACCTATTAATAAGAAATCTTGATTATAAATCTTTAAAAAATATTTTTGTTGATGCTTTGTGGTTTTTTACACCACCATCATTCTCCAATGATGCTCCCCAGACCCCTGACTTGTCCCTTGTAACAACAACCACCACAAAGACCAGTTAAACAAAACAAACTGATATATCCACCAATGACTAGAAATCTTGGCTGAATTTTCTGTCCTAGGATAGGTTACTTTCCTAAGCCACCTGTTCCTCAGAATTCTATTCCATCCATATTGATTGGGTTCCTTTAATCTATTGTGGCTTGTTTAGTGGGTCATTCAATATGTATGACTTTTATCTCCTGTGGGCATTCAAAAGGAAATCAAGTACCCTTTCTCTAGTCCCAAGCTTTCCCAATGACTAAAGCTCTCATCCAGATAAGGACAATAAACTTTTCAAAAAAGATGCTGCCTTAGCATCTTGCATTGTCCAATAAACAGTGTGATTCTTTAGAATAAGGCCACCAGCCTCCATCCGGTCTGTATGGCTTGAACATCCTTAAGTATGGGTGAATGACACTTAAGAAGGTCAGTCTGATAATCTTGTTCAGAAGCTCTCCTCTTTGGATATGATTTTTATGATGTTAGGAATGAAATTGTTGGATGAATTCATGATGATCTAATGCTCTCCCCTCCTAAGAAGGGCTGAACAAAGGGCATAAGTACCTCTGTTTGGGGGTGCCCGGAGATGTCAACGATGCCCGGTGCGGTCCAGTCCGTACAGGACTTTTGCCACCATTTATTGAATACTCAACAAATATGAAGAAGGCAAGAAGACTTGTACTGTGCTCACTGGTGTACTATGTGCTGTGAGGAATCTAAGAGAAGTACAAGATAGTGTTACTGTAATACAGGATTTTACGGATTGTAGTTGTAGTAGGAATAAGCATTTATTAAAGCTATCTGCCAGTAACTGTACTAAGCACTTTACAATTATTTCATTTGATCTTCACAGCAGCCCTGGAACATAGATGTTACTATTATCCCCATTTTATTGTTGAGGAAACTGAGGCAGAGGTTAAGTGACTAGCCCAGGGTCACACTGCTAGTAAGTATCTGAGGCTAGATTTAACCTCGGAGGGTCTTCCTGACTCCAGGCTGTACCACCTCACTGCTTCTTGCGGCAGCAAGACGCGGTAGTGCTGTGGATAAAGCTATAGCGTTTGGACTTGGTATCAGGAAGAGCTTGATTTGAACCCTACCTCAGACACCTTACTGCCTGAATGACCCAAGGCAAATCTCTTAACCTCTCTGGGCTTTGCTTGCCTCAGCCATAAAACAAAGGGGTCAGACTAGGTAGCTTCCAGTCCTATATCTGAGCCTATAAATATTTACCTCAGTTTCCTCATCCATAAAACAAGCTGGAGAGGGAAATGGCAAACCAACCCAGAATCTTTGCCAAGAAAAGCCCAAATAGACTCATGAAGTGTTGGATGTGACTGAAATGACCAAACAGAAACAAAGGAGACAGTGCTAGAATCTTTATGGGGGAATGGTGAAAGAATTTGGAAAAATGAAATGGTAACACATGAAGAGGAATCTTGGAAGCCAGGGTGCATGAGAAAATGTACTGCATTTGGGAAGTGACGGCTGTTTAAATGCAATACTTCATCGTGCACTCTTTCAGTCCTTTATCAACTGGTTTTTATCCCTACCACTCTATTAAAACTGCTCTTTCAAAAATCTTCCTAATCACTGAATAAAATGACTTTTTTTTTTCATTCCACATCATCTTTGTCTTTCTTCAGCATTTGACCCAACTGCCCACTCCCTCCCTTTGGTTATTCATACCTCTTGTGCCTTTTAGAGATTGTACACTCTCCTGGTTCTCCTCTTACCTAGTAGTCTCTTGTCTCTCTCCTTTGCTGGGCCCTATTCCTGACCCCTCATTGGTACGTTCTGGATTTGCCTGGATTTAAGGTTACAGTTATCCCTTCCACATCAAGGGGGCTAGGGGCACGGTGGCCCTGTGATCTGGAAAATCCATATAAAATTTTTTGGTCCTCCCCTTCATACCAGAGAAGTCTGAGTTTTTTCTTTTTCTTTTATGGGGTATTTTTTGTAAAAAATGTATATTTATGGCATTAAAAATATAAATAAAAACAATGTGGTGATATTATACAATACTATATATATATCTTATGCATTTCTGAATTTCTAAACTTTTTGTTGGTCATCTGGTGTCTTTCCCATGTCGGTAGCGGCTTCCACAAAACTCCTCTCAAATTCCCATTTAATTTCTTATGCCAACCCACAATATATTGAAACTGTGATGGGGAAAGTCGTGATGTGGAAGGGCTATCTCCTGTACCCTGAAGTAGTACCAGGATACCCCTGTCTACAACATCAGGAACATTTCATTATATATACAACTGAATGAGATGAAGCCCAACCACTGGGTCTATCTGATTTTTCTATAAGGTCAACCTCACCCCTGACTCATATCCAACTCAGTAAATGGGAAGGAGTTAACCTTTTCCCACAACTTGAGCATAGGTATAATGGCTCCAAGTTTGCCTTTTACTGTGCACATGAAGTGTCTGGCTCTTCAAGCGAAAGGAGAGTCCTGGATGGGGGATAGAGGATCACAAGAGAGATAGTGTGGTACGGTGGGAAGAGGGTTGGATTTGGAAGGTCCTGTCTCTGCTACTTATTAGCTGTTTGACAAGTTCTCTGGGACTCACTTTTCCTCTCTGTAAGGCGGATCTCTAGGACCCTTCCAACACTTAAGTCTATCGATGGATTCTCAACATTTGTTTCAGCTGCCTTGCAGGCCTAGCTAGTTTTAACCAGGTCCTTGACTTAATGTTATGTCACTTGTTGTCCTCACCTCCTTCCCAGGGAACATCTGTTTGCTGAGAAGACACAGAGTTGATGATAGGAGGACTGTGCATGTACAAGATATAGACTTGTTCTTTATGGAGCTTTCAGAGAAGATTTGGTTTGTTTGCTCTGTTTTGGGGGATTTCTTGTTTTGTTTTGTTTTTTACCATCAAAGACCTTGCACCATATTGTTTTCTCTTAGTTGAAAAACAACTGCCTGAGTAGGCATCCCCATAGCCTACTTGAGATAACTCTCATCCTAGCAGAATGCATTTGATTTTTTAAAAAAATTAAGCTGAATTTAAATGGGAATGGAAATTGTGGACCTTGAAATCAAGGCTTCCTGAAACATGTTTAAATGAAAAGTCACATTATTTGATCATCTTTAAAACCCCATACCAATGACTATACTAAGAGGTGTTGTCACCCCGGTTCATTTTAAACCTCATATCTCTACACATTTCTCCATTTAAATTTAGGTTTCTCAACTAACAGCTCTGATCAGTGTGCTTTGATCTTTGGCGCTCACCCCCAAGTTTCACCTCTCTGGGGAGACCAGACCCTGAGAGTTAGTCCTTTCCATTTCTTCCCCATCCAGTTGGGGTGAGCGTTGGTCTGACACATACTAGCCCTGTATCACTACCACAGCTGGTACAAGGTGTGGTGAGTGTTTTTACCTCAGGTTAGGTTTAAAAATTATGTCTCCTATGTATATATGTTGTCCAGCAGAGACTTTGAATCTTCACTAAAATACAAGCAACTAAACATCACAAAATAAATACCTATAAAAGTGGAAAAGCAAATTTTCTAGAATTAACAATATGTACATTTATAAAAGGTAGTAGCAAGAAGTCTCTCTCTCTCTCTCTCTCTCTCTCTCTCTCTGTCTCCCCTTCTGGGCAACCTAGGTGACTGTCTAGCTTGCCTGCACCTAATCCTGTTTCTTTCTGACTGTCACCCTCACTCAGAAAAGGAGGTCTAGAGTAGGACAGCAGGGGGCAATGGAGGGACAGCATTAGTTATAGATGTGGCTTGGGAGCCTCTTGTTAGCAAAACTGCTTTTCTGGACATTGTAGAAAGTCCAGGAGGGACTTGAAGGTACAATTTCTATTTTGCCCTATTGGGAGGTGATCTATCACCTATATATTACCATCTATATAGCAGAGAGGCAGCTAGGAGGTGTGGTGGATAAAATGTTGGAATTATACTCAAGAAAGCCCAAGTTCAAATCATGACCCAGACACTTATTAAGTACAGTATGTGATCCTAGGCAAATCACTTCATCTCTTTTGGTCTCAGTTTCTCCATCTGTAAAATGGGGAAAATAATGGTGCCTTATCTTACAGGATTGTGTGAGGATTAAATGAAATAACATAAAAGTGCTTTTTTTTTTATCTTAAAGTACCATACAAATGCTAATTATTATTATTCTACCCTCCTCAGACCAAAAGTGAGAATCAGACTCCTAGATTAGGTCCCAGGTCTGCCACTTAATAGCTGTGTGACATTGGATTATATATTTCCTCTTTCTGAGCTTCAGTTTTCTCATCCTTAAAGTGAAGGGTTGGAATAGATAAGTCTATAAGTTTTCTCCAGTTTTAATAATTCTGTAATCCAAGATTTAAATCCAGGGGAAGGATTTGCATGAATCAAATGACGTAGTTACCTTCATACTATACGCTATAGAAACAATCTCAGAACTGGCCATAGATTTAGACACAAAAGGGTTCTTAGAGGCTATCTAGATGACTCCCTTGTCTCCTTTTAAAGATGAAGAAAATGAGATGTAGTGACTTTCCCGTGGTCACAAAGACTCTACTGCACCAGAGCTGAGAACTTGGAAGCTGCTTGGCCCTCTAACTCCAAATCTTGTGGTTATTTTCCCTGTACTTCCCCATCAGGGCCAATTTTACACAGAATAAATGATCTCTGTAGTCCATTTCTGTGTGCTGAAGCTGATTTGTGAGGCTACTAGTCTGAAAATATCTTCTCCACCCAGGTGTCCTATGTCTGTAATTCAACCTTTAGAGACTCATTTCAAAATGCAAATGACACATTAAGCCATAAACACCTCCCTCCTGAATGGATTTTTCCAGATCCCCTTTGTGCAAAGCACAAATTGACTGAAGTTAAGGGACTGATAACTGGATCTGGGGTAAATGGGCAGGAGAAAGAAGGGGAAGTGAGAGGCTGGCAAAGACAAACCTTAGCTATTTTCACAATTTTTGCTTAGCCTAGTCTCACCTTTTCTTCCATCCTTAAAATCCTGAGGAAGTTTTTCCAATTAAGAAAACAATGGCCTTGCTTGAATGTTGGCACTTGTTTGAATGTTGTTGGAGAAAGAGAAGGTAACAAGGTAAGTATTGAGTTTTTAGCAGTATTGAGTTTTTATTTTAAGCAAAGAAAATTTGAAGGGCAAAGTATGTTTTCGCTTCACTACAAGCATACCCTATGACATTGCTTTTGTCAGTATCATTTAATTCAATAATTCTATTCAATTCAATTTAATTCTAATTTAATTTAATTCAATGCTTTTGAAAAATGTTATTTTCTTTTCATGAAGATTCTGTTTCCCTCCCACCTCTGCCTCATAAAGAAACCAAGAGAAAGAAAACCCCTTTTACAAACACATATTGTTAAGCAAAACAAATGCCAAAATTGTCCATATCTCTCCCCCAAAATGTCTTGGGAGGTGAATAAGAGGGTTCATCATGAATCCTCTGGAATTGTGGTTGGTCATTTTGTTCATCAGAGTTCCTAAATCTTTCAGAATTATCTTGAGCAATGTTGTTGTTATGATAAATTGTTCTCTTAATTCTTCTCACTTAACTCTGCATGAGTTTTTTAAAGTCTTCCTAGGCTTCTCTGAAACCATCCCCTTCATCAATAGTATTCTATTGATGGGGGTGCTTGGTGCTTGTGCTTGGACCCTAATTTTAACATCACATTTCTCCTTAGCCTCTGCTTGGGTGCCTGTGCCTGGACCCCAGTTCTAAAATCATATTCAGTTCTAAAATCATAGCAATCCCTCTCCAGTTCAAAGGCAGCATGCCTTAGCAAGGCACTTATCTCTCCTTCTGATACTGTGGCCAGCTGCACCTATAGAATTTATTAATTTAGACTCCCTCTGTATTGCTAATTGGCTGTACACTGGGACATAACAATATTTACTACTTACTGACCTTCCTGATATGTATCCTAGACATAGTCAAATGTATACTCCCTTACATTTATCTTGTCTAACAAGACATTTGATGGAAGCAACCTGGATATCTCCAGCCAGCCTTGACCTTCAGTTGACTTAGTAATGTTTGATGGTCAAAACCACACCCCCAGGTAGCCCTGCCTTGGGCTATTTCCCAGTGAACTCTGGGTAAGATACCTGCGCAGTAGATATAAAAAGTGCATGTTCCTTTAAGAACTGACCACCCCTTAACCACTCCCTAATCCCACCCCAAAACACCTAATTGACAGGTTTCACCCCCCAAATCTCATATTTAAACTTTCCCTGTAGCCCTGTAAGGTTGCAGGTTCCCTAAGAACTCTTGGCCACTGTAAAGCATAATAAATCTTTGCCACCTTGACTTAAAGAATATTTAAGATCGTGAATTCTGGACGGCCCCAGCCCTCCCCAGTATTCAGGTCTTTGAGGGGCACTCCATCTAGGAACTCCAGTCTTGGGGTTCCTGGACCTCATCTCCCTCATCCCTCAACACTATCATATTCATATACCATAACTTGTTTGGCTGTTCCCCAAGAGATGGGCACCCCCCCCTCCCAGTTCTCAGTACTTTGCCATCACAAAATGAGCTGCTAAAAATGTATTTGCCCAATGCATCCTTTCCCTCTTTCTTTCATCTCTTGGGGAGCAAAGTGGTACACAAAGTCCACAAAGTGTACAAAAAAAAATACAATTCACTAATTCCAACTTGAGAATGCAAATTTGCATAACCGGTTACAATTCTTTCTCCCTCCACTTAATAGAATTTTACTTTTTCCAATTACATGCAAAGATAGTTTTCAATATTCATTTTCACAAGATTTTTGAGTTCGAAATTTTTTTCTTCCTCCCTTTCCCCCTCCCTCTCCAAGATAGCATGCAATCCAATATAGGCTATACGTGTACAATCATATTAAACACATTTCCACTTTATTTGTGTTGCGAAAGAAGAATCAAGAAAAGGGAAAAACTAAAGGAAAAAAAAGAGAGAGAAAATAGTATGCTTCAACCTGCATTCAGACTCCATAGTTGTTTCTCTGAATGAATGGACAGCATTGTCCATCATGAGTCCCTTGGAATTGTCTTGGATCATTTCATTGCTGAGAAGAGCTAAGTTTATCAAAGGAAAAACTCTTAAGATAAAAAAAAAGCAAGCATGCCATTCATGCCATTCATCTTGAAGGCAGGCATCAAAGTTTGTTAGTTGACTTTCAATTACCCTGAAAATTTTGGGAGACATATATAAATGAGCTGTTTGCCTTCTTGGCTTGGGCTAGTTTATTCTTCAAACTTTGGCACTTACTTTTCCACTGATCTGTGCCAAGATGGGGCCTTTGATATTTTAGCTTATAGGTCAGGTGAGCACTGAAAAATGTAATGGATCCATTATCTTCTTAAAATGAACACTCCTTCCACGGGTGCAGGTTGTAGCCCATCCGTGGTTTCTCATTCTGTATGCTTTTGTGTATGTGTTTCTGAAAATCAGAGGAGCTGCCCATTGAATTGGACGCTTTTCTGTGTTTCTTTCAATATTTCATGGCTACCCATACAGCCCTCGAGTTGTCCATCTGGTCTCCCTCACTCTTGCTACATGGCTGGCCCACTTTTCCCAGTCATATGTGACCTTGATGTTCTTTTATACCATTCACATCATGTGAGTCACCACCTCTCTGGAAACAAAAATTGACCTTTCCAGATGGGCTCTGCCATTCACTAAAACCAGTCAACTACACCTTCATGTCCTGATCAAACGTTTGCATCAGTATCGTCTCCATAAAGACTAGGCCTCTACAGCTCTAGGAGATCCTCTAGAAGAGGAGATGGTCTGAGAGATTCAAAGTGAGTGATATCACTTCCAGTTGACTGGAACATGGAAGGCTTCATGTTTGATAATTAATGTTTCATTTAGCACCATCTTTTTGGCAAGAGGCAAGAGGCAGATCTCACTGTCAGTGCCTGGAAATCTTCCTGAGCATTACTAGGATGAAACAGAGAAATCCCTTTGTCATGGATTTTAGCAATATAGCCATACCCTTTCCAAACTCCAGTCTTACTTGAGTCTGCTTGCTTGAGCTGCTCTCTGCGAGAACGTGAATCTGCCACAAGACTCCACAATAGTGGCCAGTATGTTCTTTTTTTTTTTTTTTTTTTTATTTTTTTTTT
>CM053622.1:149592866-149608884 GCA_028646595.1 Phalanger gymnotis | reverse complement strand
TTGTGGGTTCTGTAGTTCTAGAATTGGTTCAGAGCCATTTTTTCATAGGTTTTTGGAGGGACTTGGAGGGGAGCTCACGCCGGTTACTGCTTTCCAGTCGCCATCTTGGCTCCGCCCGCCGGCCAGTATGTTCTTACAGAGTGACTTTTCTTTTGCTCATGTCTTATGGCTACCAGCACAGCTTTCCTGTTGTCTGTCTTTTCCCTCTTTAGTATACTCTGCCAGTATACTCTGTTCTTTCTCTTAAATCACCACACTACGAGTTTGTCCATGCGGCAAGAAAAGAGTCTGAAATCTCAGCTATTGTTACACCACCAATTTGGATATTTGGGGGAATATGAGGGCCTCAAGAAAGTGAATTTGTGGTTCATTAAGACCATGAGCATATACCAGTGACATAGCAGAGCTCAAAATTCCTATTCTTCCTTGCCCGTGGTTAACCTAGCTTGCCACTCCAAATTTTGTAATTATTCCAAGCCATAGTGCTGACAGTATCTCCTTCCTATGGTCTTTTTCTTGCCTTGCTCCAGGAGAAAATATTGAATGCCTCTCTGATGAAATTCTCTAACCAGAGAAAAGGCATGGAGTCCATCCATTGAAGTCCTTCTATGTCGGGATTTCTAAGTCTTAGTTTTTCTTACTGATCAGGTAGTTCCAGCATTGCTCTTTTCTTTGGCAACCCAAAATCTCCCGTTCTTCATACTCAGTACTCCACTCTGCCTGCAAGGGGTCAAGTTAGTTCCATTGTTGCATGGGAATTCAGGGGATTTGAGGCATAAAACATGAAAGATGGGATAAACCTTGGGGGTGTGTGGTAGGCCTAGCTTAGAAGTCAGGCTCAGCCACTGACAGATGGTAAAAGTCCTGAACGTATGTCATTTTTAAAAGCCAGAAAACTGACACATGAGGAAGACATGTGTAGTCTAGCCTGACCTCATCTCCTGCTTGCCACCACATAACCTTTGTGTTCTGGTGGTCTGTTACTTTTTTTTTGAGATTTTTTAATTTTTGGTTTACAACACTCAGTTCCACACAATTTTGAGTTCCAGATTTTCTCCCCCGCCCTTACCTCCCCAAGACGGCATGGAATCTGATATATCTTCTGCATACAACTTCACATTGAACTTATTTACACAATAGTCAAGTTGTAAAGAAGAATTATGACCAATGGAATGAATCATGAGAAAGAAGAAATAGAACCAAAAAAAAAAAAACCAAACACAAAAGCAAAAAAAAAGTGAAAAAAAAAGGTGAGCATAAAGTGTGCCTCAATCTGCATTCAGTCTCCATAGCTCTTTGTCTGGCTGTAGACAGCTCTCTCCATCATGAGTCCTTTGGAGTTGTCTTTGCACCTTGTATTGCTGAGAAGAGTGAAGTCTATCAGGGTTAGTCATCACAGAATCCATGTATCTATGGTATAATGTTTTCCTGGTTCTGCTCCACTCGCTCAGCATTATATCATGGAGGTTTTTCCAGGTTATTATGAAGTCCATATCATCCCCATTTCTTATACCACAATAGTGTTCCATTACCTTCATATACCACAACTTGTTTAGCCATTCCCCAATTGATGGGCATCTCTTTGATTTCCAATTATTCTACTACAAAAAGAGCTGCTATAAATATTTATATATATATGGGTCCTTTTCCCACTTGTGTGATCTTTTTGGGATACAACACTAGAAGTGGTATTGCTGGGTCAAAAGGTATGCACATTTTTATAGCCCTTTGGGCATAGTTCCAAATTGCTCTCCCAAATGGCTGGATCAGTTCACAACTCCACCAGCAATGTAACAATGTTCCAATTTTCCCACATCCTCTCCAGCATTTATCATTTTAGCTAATCTGACAGGAAAGATGTGGTACCTAAGAGTTGTTTTGATTTGCATTTCTCTAATCAGTAGTGATTTCGAGCATTTTTTCATATGCTTATAGATATCTTTAATTTCTTCTCTTGAAAACTGCCTGTTCATATCCTTTGACCATTTCTCAATGGGGAATGACTTGTATTCCTATAAATTTGGCTCAGTTCCTTGTATATTTTAGAGATGAGACCTTTATTAGAGACACTAGTTGTAAAGATTTTCTTCCAATGTTCTGCTTCCCTCCTAATCTTTGTTGCGTTGGCTTTTTAAATACAAAAACATTTCAATTTAACATAATCAAAATTATCTATTTTGCATTTTGTAATGCTCTCTATCTCTTTTGTGTCATGAATTCTTTGCTTTTCCATAAATCTGATAGGTAAACTATTCCTTGCTCTCCCAAATTGCTTATACTATCAGCCTTTATTCCTAAATCATGAACCCATTTTGACTTTATTTTGAGATATGGTGTAAGATATTGGTCTATGCCCAGTTTCTGCCCTACCATTTTCCAATTTTCCCAGCAGTTTTTGTGAAATAGTGAATTCTTATGCCAGAAGCTGGATTCTTTGGGTTTATCAAAGAGTAGATTGCTATAGTCATTGACAACTGCGTCTTGTGTACCTATGCTATTCCACTGATCCATGACTCTGTTTCTTAGCCAGTACCAGGTAGTTTTGATGACTGCTGTTTTATAGTACAGTTTAATATCTGGTATGGCTGTTACTTTCTTTAAAAAGAAAAAAAAGGAAAATTAAAATTTAAACTTGAACACCAAAAGAAAAAAAATCCATAAATATAACAAAAGGCAAAAACAGGATTATCTGTTAAATTGTGACCCTCCATTTTGTATCTCTTGCTTAAAAGGCAGCTAGGTGATACAGTGAATAGAGTGTCAGGTCTGGAGCCAAGAAGACTTGAGCTCAAATCCAACCTCAGACACTTACTAGCTATGTGATCCTGGGCAAGTCCTTAACCTTGTTTGCCTCAGTTTCCTCATCTGTAAAATGAGCTGGTGAAGGAAATGGCAAACCACTCCTGTCTCTTTGCTGAGAAAACCCCAAATGGGATCATGAAGAGTCAGACATGACTGCAAATGACTAAATAGCTTTTTTTAAAAGCATACAATAAATTCTACACAATATACTAAAAAGCTGTCCTACTTGCTTGTGCTTCTATGCAAACGTTCTATGTAAAAATGTTCTCTGTGCTTCTATGTAAACATTTTATATAAAAATGTTCCAAAGACTCACTATCCCTCTCTCTCTCTCTCTCTCTCTCTCTTTTTTGTGGAGTGCATCAGTATTGCTGACTGTACTTTCTGCACCCCGCCACTCCCACCCCAAACACACACATTTGGAAATAAAATAAGCATAGTCAAATAAAATTAATCCACATGGAAGCCACACAGTCTGTTGTCTCTTGGGCTTCCCTGCTCCCTGCTTGTTTTTGCCCCCACTTCACCAAGGTTTTTCTTTGCTGAGAATCTACTATGCCTCCAAGACATACCTAGAGAGAAACTATAGACTCCAGGAAAAGGTGAACTTCTAAGGATAGACTGTAACACGCTATTCTTGGAAAACTCCATCATCAAAATATTGGAGTTTATGTGTGCTCTTTAAATCCATAATTATTGGAAAAAATATTTTAAGCCAATTGTTTAAGGTATTTTATTTCCTAGAATCTTACTTATTTTACCTTAATCTTAGCATTAGGGAACTCCATTGATAAGAGAGCTTTTCCTTTGCATAAACAGGTGAGAACCCAACTCCCAGCTCCCGGAAAAAATCAAAAAACCTTCTCCCATTGGCAGGAATAAAATCAATCATGCAAAGTATGTAATATGTCAGCATAGAGATTGTTGATTTCCCTATGTATGCAATGGCTTGTGGTGCAGTATGTGGCTATAAGCAGCAGACCAACTTAACTGTTTCTGAAGCCTTCTCCAGAACCTAGTAGTGAATGGAGATCCTTCTTCAAAACAATCTGTATCAGAAGTCCATATATACTGTAAAGTTCTTTTAGAAAATACTTCATTTTTTTGGGCCAGATGACAACATAGGATAAAATAACACATTCTTGAGACATGATCACATGGCTGTGAAAACAGTAATACCCTGGGAAGGAGAGTAAATTTGTTATTTTTTAAAAAATAATTTTTCCAATGAATAAAAGCCAATTTTTTCATCCTCCACCCCCATTGAAGAAATATTAGTAAAGCCCTTGTAACAAATATGTACAGTCAAGCAAAACAAATCCCTGCATTAGCCACAGGCAACAAATACATCTTAATCTGTACCCTGAGTCTATCTCCTCTCTATTATGACTTTATCATTTGTTCTCTGAAATCATGTTCGGTCATTGCATTGATCAATGTTAAGTTTTTCAAAGTTGTTTGTCTTTACAATGTTGGTGTCATTGGATCAATAGTTCTCTTAGTTCTGCTCACTTCATTCAGCATCAGTTCATATAAATCTTCTCAGGTTTCTCTGGAACCGTTACTTTCATTGTTTCTTATAGTACAACAATATTCTGTTACATTCATAAAGCATACTTTGCACAGCCAATTCCAGACTCCCTTAGTTTCTAGTTTTTACCACCACAAAAAGAGCTTCTAAAATTATTTTTGTACATATGGGTCTTTTCCCTCTTTCTTTGATCTCCTTGGGATATGGGTAGGCCTAATAGTGGCATCACTGGGTCAAACTCTATTTACAGTTTTGTAACTTTTGGGTCAAAATTCCAAATTGCTTTCCAGAATGCCTGAGACATTTCAAACCTCCAGCAACAGTACATTCACAGTCCTGTTTTCTAACAATCCCTCCACATTTGTCATTTTCCTTTTTTTGGTCTACTTTTGCCAATCTAATGGGTGTGATATAGAGAGTTGCTTTAATTTGCATTTCCCTAATTATTAATGACTTTGAGCAAAAATATGTGGCTATGGTCGGTCAGTTTAGATTGCTAAATCTGTTCTAAACACGGTTTCCATTTGACAGCCTTTATGGATGAGGTGCTACCAATCACTCCCATTTGAGTCTCTTCATGAACCTGTCCTGGCATTAGCCTTGAACATAATGTCAGATGTTCCGTGCCTGGTCAGGCATCAACAATGCAACAGGGTTATGTTTTTGATTATCACCCCAGCAGTATCAGAACTCATTGGGCCATAGACTTAGAGCCAGAAGGGACTTTTAGAAACCATCTAATCCAACCTGCTCACTTTACAGATGAAAACTGAAGCCGAGAGAAAGTAAGTGACTTACAGAAGGCCACACATGCGTTAAGTGGCAGAGACAGGTCATAGAACTCCAAGCCACGAGTTCTTTTTATCGTACTCTGGCTCCTAGCTCCCGTCATGGACGGTGGTCTTCCACTCTACGCTCCCAGACATTCTCTTATGTATTTCCCATACTGTCCTAATTCCGAGGGTCACCAGATGGCCTTCCCACCTTCATAATTGTTCCTCTCCACACCTCTCCATACAAACCGTATGTTCTGCCTTATTTGTAGTCTGCTCAATTGCACAAAGCTATGGCGTGAAAGCCTGAGCTGGGAGGTTTTCTTCTATATTCTTCAGGTCAGCAGCTTAGAGGCACTGCAGTATAAATAAAGACTGGGCATTGCCCAGGTAATCCTTCCATTTCTTCAAGACTCTCCTGCCCCCAGTTACCTTTTCTCTGTGCTAACTGACCATTTTGAGCTGACCCTCCTCTTGAACCGAAGGCTACACCCTCCTCCCATCCAAGCCCATCACAGGAATGAATGATAAAATGGATTACTCCTGCCAAGTCTTAAGAAACCAAACGGCCCTCTAATCAATTTTTTAACTCCCCATTCAATCCTTAACTAAATGTTTCCTTGAACATTCCTCTCTTCAACCTAGAATTGCTTGTCACTGTTAAAATTTGTTAAGACAGAAAACTAGAGACTGGCACTTTGTTTTTAAAACTACCACTGTGGTCCCTAAATCATATTTCTGATTGGGGACCCAAATGCTGCTGAGAGCTTATCTTTAAAGCACTTCTCAAGGGCTGCTTCTCTGCTCTCTGGGGGGAACTATTTGTTCAATAGAAATTCCTCCTAATTTTCTTGTTGCAAAAGCTTCTACTACCTGAACCACCGTCAACCAATTAGTCAACAAGCATTGATTAGATGGCTCATTAAGTGCTAGACACTGTGTTAAGTGATGAGTTTATAAAGAAAAAAAAAATGAAAATGGTCCCTGACCCCAATGGGATTTCATTCTAATGGGGGAGACAGTTATAAAAGGTTCATAGAGGGAGAGCTGAAAGTGACCTGAGTGATCATCAAATCCAGTTCCCTCATTTGACAGATGAGGAAATTGAGGCCTCAGGAACTTAAATGAAATGGCCAAGATCACCTAGATGGTGGTGGCAGAGACAGTCTTCAATCCCAACTCTCCCCATTGCGGCAGAGCATCGACAAATCCAATGTTGCTTCTGCTGTCAAAGTGGGAGACTATGTCTTAAATGCTACTGCAGACTGTTGCTTAATCTCAGTACCTTTTGAAAGTATCTGGCATCAGCAGGGACCAGCAAAGGTAGAGTTGCAGGGATGAACACAGTGATTAAAATGGGCTGATTGCGCTACAAGACTATCCTGGCTGCTGCCCAACCTCTACAGCTCATGCAGCTGTTGCCTCAGTCTGTGAACCATCTGTGCCTAGCACTCAGTGAGACAAGAAAAGGAGGAGTGGGCTCCATGAGGCCCATAGTATGTCTCAGGCTTTCAAACATATCTCATGGCTGGTGAGGCAGAATCTTACACAAGTACCATCTGGCGGGTATAACCTGAACTGTCTCAGGACAGTGTAGACTGTCTCATTGCAGATTGGCTTCTACCAAAAACATGAGTTCTTAGCCAGCTGGGAGGTACCGAGAGCAGCCACGACACTCCATCCAAAGAGGGGACAACATAATTTCCCTGGCCAGCTTCACGGGGGCTTGTACACCAGAAAAACACACAAAGAATGTACACATTAGGGAAGGCTCTTGGGGAGCCCAACTACACTATAGATTGTTTGTGATTGTTTGTCCTTCATTCTGGAAGAGGACCATCAGGGAGGTGATGCCATGACATGCAAGTAAACTGGATTTAAGTGAGGGAGAGCTGTGCAAAGTCACTAGCCTCACTCTCTCCTCCATAACCATCTGGGTCCAGTGGCAAGATATATATAGATCAAGACAACTGGAGATGGTCCAGATGCAGTGAGAGATCTTGGCCTTTTTCAGTTAATGTGTTTAACAGATTCCAGTTTGACTGAAATTCTGTGATTCTGTGATTAAGGCTAGGTAAGAAATGAGGCAGAGAACAGCCTCTTAGTTAAAAAAAATCAATTTGGGAGGGAAAGACCCTTAGGGTTTCTGGCTAAAACAGAAACAATTCTTATTTACATCACATATACATATAGACATACACCTCTAAAACCCCAAAGGCTTTCTGGGACTTGAGCCACTTCCTACAAGCAGCTGCTCCATAATAGCAGCAGATAGTGTATTATCAAAAGTCGAATATACTCCTTGCCTTCTTTAAATCACGGCACTGTCTTTCTGACACCAGGCTCAGTGCTCTGTCCCCTGTACCTGGCTGGTTGGTGGGTTGTTGTCCTTTGTTCTTGAAGAGGACCAAACTTACATCACTATGCTAGAGTCGAGTTACAGTGCATCCAGCTGTGGCTGATCAAACCAACATGAACTCAGAATGCTCTACCACAAGTCAGGCACAAATAGTCCATGTGAACGTTTGGGGTGGATTCTCTAAATTTGTGCATCTTGTGTTTCTTTTGAGCTACTTCAATTCTGCTTTGTTCACAGAGCTGGGGGACAGCAGCCCTGAATGTCCCAACACCAATGAGATTATCAGTGCAGTTACCATAGAGCACTGTCTCTGATGAGGGCATGCCATGCTAGGTGCTCCTGTGCCAGTGTCTCTCATGTCACACAATCAATTCCAAAGTTTATTCAAGCATTTGTTGTAGGTATGCCTTTTGGTTGGGACATCTAGGAAGACTCATCTTCCTGAGTTCAAATCTGGCCCCAAATACTCTCTAACTGTGTGACCCTGGGTAAGTCACTGAACCCTGTTTGCCTCAGTTTCCTCATTTGTAAAATGAGCTGGCGAAGGAAATGGCAAACCACTCCAGTCTTTTTGCCAAGAGAAACCCAAAAGGGGTCACAAAGAGTCGGACACAACTGAAACCACTGAACAACAAATATGCCTTTGGTTATGAGAGAAGAGAATGAATTCACTAGACCATGGAATCCAGCAATGCTTACCATCATCACAGGGCTTGTCATAGAACTCCTTGCCTTGTATGATGTTTATCATGGCACACGGGGAGGTGGGCACGGTGGTGGGGAGGGTTTATGGTCTGGTTGCTAGTCTCCCGCCTGATATCACATAATCAGGATAAAAACTCTAAGATCAGTTATTTGAATTCTGGGCAGCTAAGCCTCCCAGCTCCTGCTTCTGGAGGAGAACATGCTGGAATGGGAGACAGCAGCCCTGAATGTCCCAACATCAATGAGATCAGTGAGATTCCAGATCCGCCCTCTTAGGCTCCTCAGACACACTCCCATTTCATCCTCCCAGGAATCATCTACTGCCTTGCGAATTTTGTATTCTTTTTTGTCTTGTGCCAATATTTCTTTTAGAATCATAGGCCAAGGGAACCTCATTATCCTCTCAGCTCTTTGAAAGTAGTTCTTCTCAAGTCTAGGGTACATGTCAGACAATACCAAAATTTTCCTCCTTAGCTATCACTAACTCTAATTCAGTTCAGCATGGTCACTGGCTCCCAAGGTTCCTGTCACTTCTAATTCACTCTCCAGTTCCTTCTTATGGTTCAGAATCTAGTCTAGAACTGTCTAATTCCCCTCAGGCTGCCTCTGCCTCCTGGTACTCAATTCCTGCCTTTAATATGCTGTACTTTCCTAAGGGGAGAGGCAGCCTTTGGATTTTAACCCTTAGTCTGAGGCAAGTTGCTAACTTTGCTATATTCTCCATTAATTCTATGGGGGACTTTGCGATCAACATTTTGAAACTTTAGGCTTTAAGTACAAATCAGATTTTAGCTGGAAATGGGCAACAATACACATCTGTTACTGCTCATATCTATTCCGAAGGTATCCTGCTGGCTGTTCTTTGATGGTTAGGGTCAAGATGCCAATAGACCACTTTCTTCAGATCCACAATCCTCTCCCAATTCAATTTATAGCCAGGGAATAAATTAGGCCAAGATGCCGATAGACCACTTTCTTCAGATCCGGAATCCTCTCCCAATTCGATTTATACCCAGGGAATAAACTAAGTATTCTGTAAAGATTAACTCCTTAAGCTCTAGAAGAGTTCTTAAGCTGGGGTCCATGAACTTGATTTAAAAAAAATACACTAATAACTATATTTTAATGTCATTGGCTTTCTTTTTAATCCTATGTATTTTGTACATTTAAAAACATTCTGAGAAGGGGGCCAGAGGTTTCACTAGACTGCTAAAGGGGCTATATCACACATACAAAAAAAATTTTTTTCCTTTAAGGTAACAGGTATAAATTCACTTACTATTTCAGCACAGTAATTGTGGTATGAAAGGGTTAATGCAGCTTTCAATATGCTCAGTTCTCCCTCTGCTTACCCCTTCTTTCCCAGAGCAATAATCAGGTTTTGAACTGGTTCATTGTGCCTTTGGATGTTCCTTAGGTGAGGAAGGGGACTGAGGTTAAACTGTCCAAATTCACCAGAAAGAAAACAAGAAAGAGGAATGATAAAGTATGAGCGTTGTTTTCCCAGGGTTCTAACTGACCTGTGCTAGAAGAAGCATAGCACAGTATATTGAAAAAATGTCCCATGTGAGTTAGACCTAGTTTTGATTTACCTTTGACTACATGAGTGACCTTGGGCAAGGTCTGTGCCAATTCCTCATGGATGGAATAAGTGGGTTAGACTAACTCAATGGTTCTTAACTGTTTTTGTGTCTTGGGTTCATGATAGGATGAAGCCTATAAACAAGGTATTTAAATGAATAAAATAAAATTCATTGGATCACAAAGGAAACTATATTGAAATAGAGTTATATTTTTTTCTCCCAAGTTCACAGACCTCAGAAATCTATCCACTAACTGGATCCCAGGTAAGATCCAAAAAGTTCTTGGACTATAATGAGACAACTTAGATGAGGCAGAGAATACAGTGCTGGACGTAGAGTCAGGAAGACCTGAATTCAAAACCAGCCTTGGACCTTAACTAGCTATGTGGCCCAGAGCAAATCTCTTAATCTCTGTCTTGCTCAGTTTTCTCATCTATAAAATGGGGATAGTAATGGCACTTCCCTCCCAAGGTTGTTGTGAGGACCAAATGAAATAATATTTGCAAAGTGGTTTGTAAATCTTAAAGCTCTTTATAAATGCCAGCTATTAGTATGAACCCTTGGGTTCTTTCTGTTACTAGAGCCATGATCCTCTATGTTAGATCAATGGACCATGAATTAGAGTGTTGATCAGCATCTTAGGAGTTCTTTTAGGAGCTCTCAATAATAACATACATTTTATGTAGCATTTTCAGGTTTACAAAGCTTTTTTTTTTCCCTACAACCACTTTGTTGTTTAGGTAAGTATTATTGTCCCTATTTTATAGATTAAAAAAACTGAGACACTGAAAGATTAAGTTACTTGCTCACAGTAACCCAACTTCTTGGATTCCATCAAGGTCCATCATTTCTTTCTGCTACATTTTGCAGATGCTCATACTTTTTTGATCCCAAAGACGGAAGTTCATTCAGGGAAAATTTCTCAGCCTATCCAAAGTTCCTCCAAATAGTGGTTTTCAACATATGCTAAGGTGGCAGATCTCATGCTATGAACCCCATAGGCCACTTATCTCTCTCTTCCAGCATGTCACTGTCAAAGCCCATCACAGTGAACAAGAAGATCGTGGCTGCTTTGCATCACTGGGGGGGAAAATCATCCATGATTCATCTGTGTCAGAAACAAGAGCATGGTTTTGGACATGTGCCAGATGGAAGGATGCTACAAGGGCTCTGCTGTGGACTAGCTGCAACCCACCTACCAATGACCCCAAGTCATGCTTTGAGAACCAAAATACTGATAGACATTGGTTGTAGTCAAGGGTAGAATAACCAGGATATGAGTTGATGATGAGACAGAATGGTGTCTCTTTAAGAAAGACGCCCACATTTACCCAAGTTGCCCAAGTAGAACAAAATGCTGTAGGCTAAGGGTCGGAGGAGTGGATTTTTTAAAAAAAAGAACAAAACCAAACACAAGTAAAGAATGCCCCATTTTCTGAAGGAGGGGAAGCCTCCAGGCTGAGCTTTTGTGGGAAGAGCTGAGTAGAACATTGAAGATCTTATTGATTTCTGAAGGGGGAATAGGATAAATGAAAGCAGACATCTTCCACCTGAAAATAATCGTTGCTCATAATAGTTTCTATAACATTTCCTCTAGTACGCATTAGTACACATTTTCAAATATAAACTCGCTTTCCTCCCAACGATGATATCTCTCTTCTTCTTTTTGTTATTGTTTAGTTGTTTTTCAGATGTGTTCAGCTCTTCTTGACCCCATTTGGAGTTTTTTTGGCAGAGATACAGAAGTGGTTTGCCATTTCTTTCTCCAGCTCATTTTGCAGGTGAGGAAACTGAGGCCAACAGGGTTAAATGACTTGCCCAGGGTTACACAACTAGTAAGGGTCTGAGGTTGGATTTGAACTCAGGAAGATGCGTCTTCCTGAATCTGGACTGGGCATTCTATCCACTGTGCCACTTAGCTGCCTATGGTATAGGAGAATCTTGTGAATCCAATTCACAAGAGCAGCTCCAAAGCTGGGACTCAATTGTAAGCCCACCAGGGTACAAACACTGCAAAGGTCAAGGGGGAAAGTTGAAGCAGTTACCGTGGTACAATGGAAAGAACACAGCACTCTCTGGAATGAGAAAATGTAGGTTTATGCTTATAACCTATGAGGCCCACATGACTTGAACAGCTGCTTCAGTTTCCTTACGCATAAAATGAAGATGTTGGACTAGATGGCTTCTGGGGTCTCTTCCAGATCTGCATCCATGATCTTCTGACCTCGTCTATTATAGAGGAGAGAAGAAATAAACATCTATTAAATGCCCACTATACTCCAGGCAGATACTTTACAGGTATCTCATTTGGTCCTTATAACAACCCTGGGAGGCAGGTGCTATTATTATTCCTATTTTACAGTTGAGGAAACCGAGTCAGACTGAGATTAAGTGACTCTTCCAGGGTCACACAATTAGCAAGTGTCTGAGACTGTATTTGAACTCAGGGCTTCCTGATCTCCAGGCCCAACGCTCTAACCACTATGTTACCTAGTTGCCTGGTGATAATAACATTTGTAATATATACTTCACACGTGTCTTTTAGTGCCTTAAAAGGTAAGCTATTATTACTCTTTCCAATATGCTCAAAAGGTATAGAATGAAATCTTACAAAGCCGTATAGAAGCCGGATAGTATGATCATGGATTTGTTCTCCAAATTCCAGAGTGTCAGTCACTCAAACAAGATTAATTTTAGCACTTCTAATGTTGACTAATAAACCTAAAGAATCCATTACCTTGAGGTTATAGAAGCCAGAAATTAAATAATTTCAAGAAGGATTAAGATAACTTAATGACTGACAGACTTATGAGATTATTAAAGAAAACCAGTTTGTTTAGAGGATATGATAATACCTTACACTTATAAGACATTTTTAAGATCTGCAAAATGCCTCATGTACAATCATCTCATTTGATCCTCACAACAACCCTGTGAAGTAGGTGCTATTATCACCTCCGTTTTTCAGATGAAGAAAGTCAATCAACAAGCATTTATCAAGCACTTGCTGTGTGCCAGGTACTGTACTAAGTGTTAGGAATATGAAGTAAAAAACATGGTGCCCTTGTAAGGGCTGCCCTTATTTTCTCTTACAGTCTAATGGGAGAGACAATATCCAAATAGCTAGGAACAACCTGGATATATAATGTGTAAATGGTGCATCATCTCAAAGAGAAGCCACCAGCAGCCGAAGGGTATGGGGAAGGTCTATTGCAGAAGGAGAGATTTGATCTAAGTCTTGAAGGAAGCCAGGGAAGCTAGGGGGCAGAGCTGAGGAGGGAGAATATTGCAGGCATTTGGGCTAGTTAATGAAAAAGCATAGAGTTCAAGAGAGATGGGAGGAGAATAGGCAGAAGGACAATGTCACTGAATCGTTAGAATAGAATAGAATAGAATAGAATAGAATAGAATAGAATAGAATAGAATAGAATAGAATGGAATAGAATGGAATAGAATGGAATAGAATGGAATGGAATGGAATGGAATGGAATGGAATGGAATGGAATGGAATGGAATGGAATGGAATGGAATGGAATGGAATAGAATAGAATAGAATAGAATAGAATAGAATAGAATAGAATAGAATAGAATAGAATAGAATAGAATAGAATAGAATAGAATAGAATAGAATGGAGTAAGGTATGAGAAGACTGAAAAGGCAGTAAGGGACCAGGTTGTGAAGGGCTTTAAAAGGCAAAGAGAGGATTTTGTATTTGATTCTGGAGATAACACGATTTATTGGAATTTATTGTGTAGGGATGTGACATGGTCAGATTTGAATTTTAGGAAGATCACTGTGGCAGCCCTATGGGAATAGACGGGAATAAGCATTCATATAGCATCTACTATGTGCTAAGCACTTTACAAATATCTTATCATTTGATCCTCACAACAGCCCCAGGATGTAATTGCTCATTTTATCTCCATTTTACAGTTGAGGAAACTGAGTCAGCTGAAAGTGTCTTATCCAGGGTCACATAGTGTGAGGTTAGATTTGAACTCAGATCTTCCTGACTCCAGGCCCAGAGCTCTATTTACTTTGCCACCTAGCTGCTTCTATTTTGGTGGGAGGTTGGATCAGAGTGGGATGACACTTGCAACAGAGAGACCAATTAAGAAGCTACTATAATATTCTAGGTGGGAAGTAATGAGTTGAAGGGATATGTATATGAGTGAGGTTGTGAAGACAGAAATGACATTTACAACTGATTGCCTATGTGGGTTAAGAGTGAAGAGTCAGGGAGCAGGTAGGTGGTGCAGTGAGTAGAGGACCAACCCTGAAGTCAGGAGGACCTGAGTTCAAATTCAGCCTCAGACACTTCACACACTTACTAGCTGTGTGACCTTGGGAAAGTCACTTAACCCCAATTGCCCTGCCTCTCCCCCTGCAGAAAAAAAAGAGTGAAGAGTCAATCAATATTGTGAGCCTGGTGTTTCTAGATGTTGGTACCCTCAACAAGAATGGGAAAGTTAGGAAGAAGGGATGTTTGGTGAGAAAGACAATGATTCCTATTTCGGACATGATGAAGTCAAAAGCCTGTGTTAGATCCAGTTCAAGAGGTCCAAAAGGCAATTAGTGATATGAGACTGGAGCTCTGGAGAGAGACAAGAGCTGGATGGATAGGTCTGAGAAGTTTAGAAGGGAGGGTCTAGAAGGAAAGATGAATCCTCTTTTGGTTGTGTTGAGTTTGAGATGTCTAAGGCACATCCAGTTTGAAATGTCCAATAAGCATTTGGTTATTTGTGAGGACGAAGGTCAGGAGAAAGATTAGGGCTGGTTAAACAGATCTGAAAATAATGTACAGAGAGATAATAACTGGGGACAATGGGATCATCAAGCATAAGGGAAGAAAAGAAGAGGGTCCAGGAAAGACTCTTAGAGGACGCATACAATTAGTAGGTTTGAACTGGAGGAAGACCCAGCAAAGGAGACTGAGAAAGAGTACTCAGACAGGCAGGCAGAGAACCAGGAGACAGCAGTCAGGAAAACCTGGAGCAGAGAGAGTGAATGGGATAGATAATTGTGAAGACTTCACAGTGTATGTCTAAGAGGGAGTAGGAGAGGTTTGGGATTTGGCCTTGTGACTCTGGAAGGTCAGGGCCTGGAGCTGTGCGCATGCCCTTTCCCCTCTCTCTCAGATGTTAGAAGATAATGAACTTCCTGTGAGCTATTTGTTCTCTGCTCCAGGAAAGTCTCTCCTCACCCCCCCCCCCCCATTTCTTCTCCTAGACTTTCAGACACCACCACAGCAGTTGAGTTCCAATAGGAAAAACCTGAATGGACCAGATCAACCTTGGTCCTCTGTCTAGTTTTTGTGCCTAGACTGTAAGCCCACCTCCTAGGCAATGGTGAGAAGGGATAGAGGTGGGTGAGAATCTTTTCATTAAGAATATAAATTAAGGCAGGTTCCATTTTACCTTGCCTCCTCCATTATGGAGGTGTGCCCAAATCTTGCAAAGTTTGTAAAATAAATTTACTTTGTTTCTCCTAAAAATGTCTCTCCTATTATTTGAAAATCCTGTCCCATACAGAGAGCATCCAGAAGAAAGCCCAGTTATTCCTTCCACATTGAGACTCTCCCCATTGTGATTTTGATATATTGTGGGTAAAGATAAGAAATGACTGTAAATGGGAATTTTGGGGGAGTTTCGCAGATGATACACAAAAGCCAGCAGACAACACAGAAAAAGTTTAGAAACTCAGAAATGCTTAGCCCAAATTTTACAATAAGGTACTGTAAACACCCCATAAATGAAAACAAAAAAAAAATCAGATTTCTTCTCTGGTACAAGGGGAGGGCCAAAAAATTTTATGTGGATTTTTCAGATTGCTGGGATCCCCATGCCCCTAACCCCTGGGATGTGGAAAGGATAACTGTAATTGACTGTGCCAGAACTTTCTCACTTAGAAACAAAGTAACTATATAGCTCTTCAGTTCAGGGCAGGTAGGTGGCACAGTGGATACAGCATCAAACTTGGAGTCAGCAAAACTCATCTTCCTGAGTTCAAATCTAGTCTCATACACTAGCTGTGTGAACTTGGGTTTAACCCTTAACCCTGTTTGCCTCAGTTTCCTCATCTGTAAAATGAGCTGGAGAAGGAAATGGCAAACCACTCCAATATATCTCCCAAGAAAACTCCAAATGGGGTCATGAAGAGTTGGCCACGATCGAACAACAAATCAGTTC
The DNA here is from genome assembly GCA_028646595.1 of Phalanger gymnotis. Taxonomy (NCBI): domain Eukaryota; kingdom Metazoa; phylum Chordata; class Mammalia; order Diprotodontia; family Phalangeridae; genus Phalanger; species Phalanger gymnotis. The sequence goes on along the minus strand of CM053622.1, from coordinate 149,592,942 downwards.
TCTAAACCTCAGCTCTCATGATACGCATGCGGCCCATGTTGAATTGCTTGACTTCTTAGGGAGGGTGGGTGGGAAG
>CM053622.1:149564548-149592366 GCA_028646595.1 Phalanger gymnotis | reverse complement strand
CCATAAGGTCTGCTCTGGCCAGCTGATTCTCCATCTGGTCTGGCCTGGTGCAGCCCATGCTGGGCTGTGCTCGGTTCCCAGTACTGTGTGATAGACCCTTTCCAGCGACCATCCAGGCCATCCTGGGCTGGAGACATGCTTCCCTCTGCTATTTTGTGGGTTCTGCAGCTCTAGAATTTGTTCAGAGCCATTTTTTACAAGTTTTTGGAGGGATTTGGGGGAGAGCTTAAATGAGTCCCTGCTTTCCAGCTGCCATCTTGGCTCCGCTCCCACTTTAGTCATTTCTTACAGGCCAATATTATTTTTTTTTAAGGATGGAGTCAAAACCACAATTACATATTCATATACCATAGCCATTCCCCAACTCAATGGCACTCAATTAGAGTCTAGGGGTTTTGGTGGGGGGAGTTGTTTTGCTTTTTTATTTCCTTTTAATCCCTTCCTTCATGATCAGGGAGTTTGTTTTGCTTGAGACCATTCTCTCATCAGTATCTCCTCTCTCTTTCCACCACCCCCATTCTGAATTGTTTCTCTGTTTGAATTTCATGTATTTCGACACCAGCTTCTTTCTTTCTCTCTCTTTCTCTCTCTCTCTCTCTCTCTCTCTCTCTCTCTCTCTCTCTCTCTCTCTGTATGTGTGTGCAAGTAACCCATTTTTGTCTATTTCAGATAAAAGTGAAGTTCTAAGGAGTTGTCTTTAAAACATTTGATCTTGAAGCTCCCATTTGCCCAGTGACTCACATACCCCATTATTGCATTCATAGGGAGTCTACATAGGCAGCTATGATCTGGGAAGCATATGAAGGACGGGAATAAATCTCTGTGATCTTTTTTTTTTTAAGGTAGATTGAAGCACTGATTTTTAAAACAAAGAAATCAGAGCTAGAACACCTTATTTCCCCATATTTCTTTGCAAACTCTTCAGTATCCTTACAGAATTTTTTATGGTCCTTAAGGTATTCTTAGGTCTAGGTCAGCTAGGTCAGCTAGGTCAGCTCGATGGTCATGCTCAGGCTGGGGGTCATTCACCAGTGCTATGAGGGACTGGAGACTTGATCATCTTTGTTTGCTGGTGGTAAATCTTTGTTTTAAAAGTGATCTTAGGTAGTTCGAATGGATACTCTGCTGGGAAGTTTTGATTCTGAAGCCTCCCTTGTCACATGGAGGGTTGTCAAGAATGATGAACCCTTGCCAAGTCAATAAACTAGTTTCATCATTAGCTGGATGTTATGGAAGTCTTTTATCCCACACCGTGGATTTCTTCCAGCTCCTTCATCAGCCTCTTATTGGCCACCATCTTGGGTCTGGTGCTGCTGCTGTCCCAGGATGCATAATCTCTGTTATCTTTTACATCACTCCAACAAGAAACAGTTTCAGAAGCATTGGTTTGTGAGATGATTCGAATTTGAAATTCTTTTTATTTCCTTAATGGAGAAGTTAACAGGCAACCTGTTGCTACACCTTGCTTCTGGTAATTTTGAAATACCCTGATATTACCCTTTTGGCTATCCTGTTGCACTGTGTAAAATAATTTTTTCTTCTATCAGATGAAGCTGAAAGTGTTAGCCAACTGTAGGATTGTTAGACTATAATTGGGACTTAATTATTTATGTGACTTGAATTAATTATTTAAGATGATAAAGTCACATGGGAGAAGGGGTGTGGAATGTAGACTTATGTGAACAAGGTTTGGTCCTCTGCCTCAGAGCCACTGTTCTCTTAATGATTTAATTTGTATATTGGCACAGGTTGTTCATTTGGTAATGACCTGTGATTGTCTCCAGTGTCCTGAGGCTTTGTGTTGGTGTGTTTGTTTGTCAGCTCTGAAAATATGGGACAGAGAGTAGACATCTTGCTATTTTCTGCCACCCTTGGTTTAGCTTTCTGGGGCCACATTATTTTGGCCTCCAATCTGTTGTTGTTCTGCCAAGATTTTATATTTGCTTCATCCATGTGAATTATTTGTGGTTAATGGAGTTCATTAATAAATGTGAAACAGCTCTCTCAATGGGGAGGTGGGAGGGAGAGGAGGCAGATCTTTGTGAAAAGAAAAGAAAATTTAATTTAAAAATATGAAAGTCTCTGGCACAGATGAATTTCGATGTGAACACTACCAAAACAGCTGTTTGCATTTACGTTATTCATTCAGCCACCAGACTAAGTAGAACAGTGAAATCTAGCTTAAAATATGGCTCCTATTCTCTTTGCTCCACAACTGACATGATTCATTGGGCATATTCCTGTGTGGATCTATGAAATGTCATAAAGAGAGAAGACATGTTAGGCTTCAAGTCAGTGTGTTAAGAGCTATTTTAAAAACCTCAATTCGTGGACCCTCTGAAATTCATAAAGGATGTGGATCCTTTAGGTGTCTGAACCCCAAGTTAAAAAAGGGGTTTTGGTCTGCACATGAAAAAATACCCATGCAGCTAGGTCACACAGGAATAAAGCACCAAGCCTTCAGTCAGGAAGACTTGAATTCAAACTTAGCTTCAAACACTAAGTGTATAATCCTGGAAAAGTCACTTAACTGCTACCTGCCTCAGTTTCTTCATCTGTAAAATGAGATTAATAATATCACCTACTTCCCAGAGTTGTTGTGAGGATCAAAGGAGGCAATAGTTGTAGAGTGCTTAGCACAGTGCCTGGAATATAGTAAATGATCTATAAATGTTAACTATTATTATGCCAATGAAGTCATGGATCCTGAAGTACTAAAATATATTAGAGTTATCTCTTTTACATTTGGGGTTCAGGGGTGTGGCACACCTGTGATCTGGAAAATCCACCTTCCTACCAGAGAAGTGTAAATTTTTTCTTTTTCTTTTATGGGATGTTTACAATACTTACTGTAAAATGTGAGTTACGTATTTGGTCATCATATCCTCTGTGTTGTCTGTTGGCCTTTGTATATTATCTGTGGCTTCCACAAAACTCCCCCCAAATTCTCATTTAATTTCTTATGCCAACCCAAGATCTGTTGAAACCAAGACTAGGAAAAGTGGCAATGTGGAAAGGATAATTGCAAATCCAAATCAAAATAGCAAGACCCGACAACCAGCTTCTACAGGATATTTAGACTCCACATTTCCATTTCTGGAAAAGTGGAGGCAATCAACCAACCCATATCATTTGGGGGTTTTCATTCTTGTTTCCCCTGGTGGCATGAATCAGTGACACTTAATGGGGAGTGGCCATGTGGCTTCAGCCCACATAGCAACAAAGTTGGGATAAAAGGAGACTAAGTAACACTAGAAATGGAAAAAATCCAAAACCTGAAAGCTTTGGTGAAAGTGATATGACCCCTGTATTTTACTGTCTTTCATTAAGTCATTTATTTCCTTCTAAACTTACCTTCTTTCCATGCAGAGCTGGTTGTTATCACACCATTTATTCCTGTAAGCTGTCAGCACCAGAAATCTTAACTCTTTGAAGAGTTGTAGAAAAATGTGCCTGTTTAAAGAAATAGATCTCACTTTATCTCCATTCCAACTCTCTGTCTCTGTCTCTCTACTTTTTTTCTTTGTCTCTGTCTCTATTTCTCTCTCTCTGTCTTTCTGTCTCTCTGTCTCTATCTCTCTCTGCCTGCCTGTCTCTCTCTTTTCTTCATTGACATGGCTTAAAAGAGATACCATGTTTGAATCTCTCTCAGAATCTTAAAAAAAGCAAACAAAACAAAATGAATTGGTGATTTGAGGGTCTTCTTTGCTATTTCATAGGTGCAGGAAACAGATACTTAAAGGGTGCAGGTTTTTGCTGTATGCTGCCTTCTGCTCACAGGCTCAAGCTCACATCCTCTGGTATAGCATCCTTGCACTGAAAGCTCAGCATATTCGCAAATTACAGAGGGGTTTACTTCACAAAAATCCCTTTACAAAAGGGGCTTACTTCATTCCATGTCAGTGTTAGCAGAAGAGACTGGGAAATGTGCACGGTTATACTCCTTCTGCCCAAAGGAGGGACAGAGAGGGTTAATTCCTTTTTTATTCGCCACTGCCACCACCACCACCACCCCTACCACCACTGGCTTGGCCTATTTCTCTGCCAGCAGACTGGACACATGCTTGCCACTGAGGGGAACTTCTGCAGGGTCCAGGTTCTAAGGAGAGTGATTGCAGGGATTGGTGGTATCCCAAATGATGTCACTGGAAGCAGATTTTAACAGCTGGCTGCTGATTCCCATATCTAAGCCCCTGTGAAAAAGCCCAGGCTAATCTGCATACCATCACTTCAACACTCAAAAGCATTAGGGATCATCTGACCTGAATTCCCATACTCTGTAACATTGCTGAAGTATCAAATATACAGGCTAATTGATATCTTGGTTCTTTAGTCAGTGGAGAGACGAGGGATTTGAGTTTTCATGGATTTCCTTTAGTCAGGAGCCTTTCATAATCAGTAAATGAGAGCATCAGAAACAACTGCAATCTTTACATTTATATAGCACTTTGTGCTTTCCAGTCACTTATGAAATATTTCTGGAGTGCTTCCTAGAGACATAACTAGCCAATGGCTAGAGGGATTTTGTCCCACAGTGCAATATACAAGGGGGCATACTTCGTTGGAGGGATGCTTGCTGCCAGGAGAAAGCTTCCTCATCACTCTCCCTGTACTTTGCCTCGTGGTCTCCCACCGACTCATGATACAATTGCTGTTCTCAGGCACGATTCTGTCACATTCCCTCTGTGGGGCCAACTTCCCATACAACACTCATAGGGAAAAGGACTAGACTGTTCCCTCTCTTGGGATAATTGCATCCATGGTCTGACTATCCCCGCTAGCCTGTCTTCCTCCCTTTTTGTTTGTGGACTTTTTGTTACTGGCTTCATTTATCTAATCTGCCTTTAGAAGTCCCTGTCCTGCTTTTTAAAACTAAAATCCTACTCTGATTCCTCATTGTGGTGTGGATATTCACAAAGAATAGAAAGATTCACAAACATTCATAAAGATTTAGAAGGCCTATTTAGAGACTATTTAGTTCAACCCATACCTGAACAAGAATTCCTCTACAACAGTGGTTCTCAAACTCTTAAATTATAGAGGATCCCTCCTACCACCAATAAGAGCTTTTTTTAAATGTGGGTTATATCTATTGATGAGGGAAGGAAAGGGAGGCATTTACCTACCACCTACTATGTGCCAGGTTCTGTGCTAAATTCTACATAAATCTCATTGGATCTTCTACAACAGTAGTCATCCAGCCTTCTTTATGTGAAATTTTTTATATTTTTTTCCAAATTACATGTAAAGACAATTTTAAACTTTTGTTTTTTAAAATGTCGACTTCCAAATTCTTTCATTTTCTCTCTCTCCTCCTCCCCCCACCCCAAGATGGCAAGCAATTAGATATAGATTTTACATGTGTAATCATGCAAAACATACTTCCATATTGGTCAGGCTGCAAAACAAAAACCAAAAGGAAAAAAAGAAAAATAAAGTTTTTTTAAAATACGCTTCGATCTGCATTCAGACTCCATCAGTTCTTTCTCTGGAGGAAGATAGCCTCTTTCTTTATAAGTCCTTCAGAATTGTCTTGGATCAGAATTGTCTTCAGAATAGCTAAGTCATTCACAGGTAACCATCACACTATGTGGCTGTTACTGTATACAGTGTTCTCCTGGTTCTGCTCACTTCACTCTGCATCAGTTCATGTAAGTCTTTCTGTGTTTTTCTGAAATCCACCTGTTCATCATTTTTTATAGCACAATAGTATTCCATCACAATCATATATCACAATTAGTCCAGCCATTCCTCAATTGATCATCCAGCCTTTTCTTGAAGACCCTTAGTGAGAAGGGTCCACTACCTCCCCAGACAACCCACTTTGAGAGAGCACTCATTGCTGGGAAGATTTTCTTGACCTCAGATCGAGAATCTGCTTCTCTGGATCTTCCTTCCATTGCTCTTTGGGATCCATCCTAGCAAACCTAAGACCTCTTCCATGTGAGAGAGTCCTTCAGATGGTTGGGGACATCTTGAGTTCTGCCAATCACTCTGTATCTGTAAAATAAGGCAACATGGGAAAAGTGCCAGATTTTAACTCAGAAGATTTTGATTCAAATCCATGCTTTGCTACACAATGCCTTGAGCAAGTTCCTTCACCATACTCAACAGTTGTTGTCCTAGTTATAACTCTGGTGTCTCCATGTGCAAAGCACGAGGGTAGATATAATGAAATATAAGACATGCCCCTCTCCCCTTGAAAGCCAACAACATAGTTAGAGACAAAGCTCAAAGTAAGTTGGTCTATGCTAAGTGCTGAATGACTGGTACAGTAGGAACTGAGTGAGACAGACAGAGAGAGAGAGAGAGAGAGAGAGAGAGAGTGCTCTGTAACCTGAGGTGGTTGGGAAGCCTTCATAGATCAGGTGGAATTCGAGCTGAGAGGCAGAGATAGGCAGGAGGTAGGACAGCATTCCATGGAGAAGAATAGTCTGAGCAAAGAAGTCTTCAGGGATGAACAGCACCTAGGTGGCTCAGGGGTAGAGCTCTGGATCTGGGGCTAGGAAAACCTGAGTTTAAATCTGGCCTCAGATACTTATTGTCCATGTGACCCTGGGTAGTCATTTACCCGCCCATTCTCTCAACTGTGAAATGGGGATAATAACAGCACCTACCTCTTAGGGTTGTTGTGAGGATCAAATGAAATATTTGTAAAGCACTTAGCACAGTGCCTGGCACATAGTAGGTTCTCTGTAAATGTTAGCTATTATTACTATTAAATGAAGCAATCTACTTTGCCGGAGTGGCTGGCTGGCACATCTATCATGTGCTAGGTACTATGAAGCACCTGCTGTGATATATAAATGCTAGTTATTATTGTTACTAAATAATTTTGTAAATAAAATTACTAAATAATTACTAAATAAATTGGGCCTATTTAGCCAGAACACAGGGATGCTTGTCTGAAAGGGGGATCTTGGGAAAAAAAAGCCTGGAAAAGTAAGTTGGGATCAGATTGTGGAGGTTTTAAATGCCCATTAAATAAATCTTTTTAAAGGACTTTTTGGATATTATCTCAGTAACCCTTCAAATTGTTTATAGATAAATTGTTAAAATCCCCTGGGGTCAGGTCATTGCCTCAACAAAAGCACCATTGCAACTTCAACCCAATCGAGTCAGAGAGGGTAGGGGTTCGAGGGGCTGGGTGATGACTCAACAATTACATTTAAAGAGTGTGAACTCATCTTTCCTTTGAAGGGGAAAGGGTACAGAAATAGAATGTGTAATAAATTTGTCTCTGTCATGTTTAACAGTCTGGGAAATGATAAAAGATGAGAGCTGTGGGCTATTAGATTTTTAAGTGAAAAAGAAAAGGACTGGCCTCTAATAAATGAAAACAGGTGTAGGAGGAAGAAAGCAACATAAACGCTGGATGATGGGTACTCCAGGAGTGCATAATGAAGACTTTGAGGTTTGGTTGGGCAGGTTGACCTAATTCGGAAAAAGCATTTTACTTTTCCATCAGGTCAGACAGATTTAATGAATACAAGCCACCATGTTAAGGTATAAGCAGGCAACTTGGGAAGAAAAGAGCAAAATGATACAATGGACAATAAGGTTATTTTCCAAAGGCCTGCAATAGGGTAAATATTGTGCCGGGTGATTGACTCAGTCATCTTAGTGGAATCTAAAGCCCCTTTCAGTCTTTAAAGGTGAAACTCATCAGCTTCCACCGTCCCTAGCTAATAGAATTGAGGGAGTACCAACGAAGTCAGGTATATGCCCAATCTCTACCCAGGAGGTGGAAAACACTGAGCAATAAGATTCACACTGAATAAACAGATCATCTAGATCAAAGGTTCTTAACCTTTTTGTGTGTTTATAATGGGCTCTTTTGGCAGTCTGTTGAAGCCTATGGACCCCTTCTCAAAATGATGTTTGTTGCCCGTACTCATAATTGAAGGAAATGTGCATTTCAGTTAGAGGTTTGAGAAAATAAAGACGCAATTTTTTTCCCTATTCAAGTTCATGGATGCCCTGAAATTTATTCACAGCTTCCAAGTTAAGAACTCCAGCTCCAGATAATTCAGGTCTCCAAACAATGTTTTTTGTTTTTGCTTTTATAACTGGGATTCAAGGCCTCCCTGAAGGGAAGAAGGTAGGATGAAATTATTCACATAATTTTCTCAAATTTCCTCTTGGCTTTGGTTGTGTAGATATCACTTTAGGCATCATAGAATCAAAGACTCACGAAATATTAGAGCTGGAGGGGACCTCGCTATGAAGCTATCTAATCTGTCTGGGTCCCTCCAGGAGTACCTCACACCCAGCAGGCATTGCATAAACATTGGTTGCATGAATAACTGACCGAATGCCTCTCATTCTTCCCAAATCTCCTGGGAAGATGGATATTGTCAAAATAACAATTTACATTTATATAGCATGTTAAGAGATTACAAAGCTCTTTACATAGTTTCTGAGGGATTTTTTGGGGGGGCCGAGGGAGGAAGGGTTGGGGTAAGATCTGTAATTTAGGGAGGAATTGTGATACAGGGGAAGAATGCTGACTTTTAGAGTAAATCCCAGCTTTGCCACTTGCTATTGCCAAGTTACTTTACCTCTCTGGGACTCATATTCCTTGTCTGTAAAAACAAAGGATTTAAACTAAATAACCTCTAAGGCCCATTCTAACTTTAGAATCCATGATGCTATGTCTTCACTGGATCAAGGATTCTTAGGCAAAAACATCCTCCAATGCTCTTTGCAAGGGCAGATGGGCAACTCACCTGAAATTTATAGTCTTGGAGAGTTTGCCTAGGGTACAGAAAGTTGAAATGACTTTCTCACAAGGGATAGGCAGAAGGTTTTCCTAGGCATACATTCTTTTGTACAGGATAAGCCCTAAATGAGAGTCAGGGAGGCTGGAGAATTAGTTTCCAGGAGCCCTGGATAAAGAAAGGGTGTTCTCTGCTTAAGAAAGCTCTAGGTGAACCTCCCCCATTTTTGACATATTCACACTAATGAATTTTGAACTTCATAGATAATGTTTCTATTATCTATATTATTGTCATTACTCTCAACCATAAATCTAATCAAACAGAAGTTGATTATAAAAATGGGACATTTTTCATATGTTGGCTAAGTAATAATTTTAACTGTTGTGTTTTGATCTGTCTTCTACTGTCATTTTATGGATTTGACTTTGTAAGATCAACCATCTAGAAAGCTATTAATGTCGACTGGTCTTAGGATATTATCTGGTATATAATATCACTTTAGTTACGGCCTCATACTTCTAACTGCTAGGCTTCCCTACAGTATGGTTAACTGTGAAAGAGTGGCATGCTTCATCACTCAATTATGGCTCCCCCAAATAAAAATAGAACTCTTAAAATTAGCTAAGCACTCTTTTTTTTTCCTTAAACCTCCCACAGTATCCTTCCCTCACCCTCTCAGCTAAGGGCCTGGTCTCATACTTTACTTTTTAAAAATAGAGGCCTTTTGCTCTGAGCTTTTTTCTTCTCTTTTCTACCTCATCTCAAAACCCTTTGATCTCTTCCTTTACCGTTTCATTCCTTCCTTTCCTCCAATATCTGATGAAGAGTTGGCTCTTTCTCTCCCGAAATCCAAACCTTGTACTTGTACTTTTGATCTCATCTCATCTTCTCTAGTAGATTAGTCCCACTATCTTTTCCCCATTTCACTCCCTCCCCCCATCTTTAATCTCTCTCAACACATTGGTTCTTTCCTTCTTGGCTATAAACATGCCCAGGGCTCTCCCCCAGCCCCCTTAAAAATCCTCATAAAACAAGACCATTTAGGCAGCTGATGGTGCAGTGGGTAGAGTATTGGGCCTGGAGTTAGGAACACCTGATATCAAATCTTAGCTGGGAAACTTACTAGCTATGTGATCATAGGTAAGTTTCTTAGCCTCTCTGTGCCTCAGTTTACTCATCTGTAAAATGAGAGGGGTTGGATTTTGTTACCCTTAAGGTTCTATGATCCTTGAATTTCTCAGTCAAACTCCTTGAGAATGTTACCTACGCTTGAGGCATCCACCTCCTCTCACACCCTTATAACCCTCAGCAATCTGGTTTCCAGCCACATCCTTCAATAATCTCTTAATTGTCAAATCTAATGGTCTTGTCTTCAACTGCCATCCTTTTTGACCTATCTGCAGCATTTGACATTGTTGACTTCCATTTGCTTCTGGATACCCTCATTCCCCTCTGGGCTTCTATGACCCTGTTCTCTCCTAGTTCTCCTCTTACCTGTCTGACAGCTCTTTCTCACTCTCCTTTCCTGGATCATCATCCATATTATGCCCACAAGCTATAGACGTACCCAAAGACTCTATCTTGGACCTCTTGTCTTTTCTTTCCACATTCTCCAGCAGATCTCATTAGCTCCCGTAGGTTCAATGATCACTTCTATGCAGATGACTTCTGCGCCATATAGTCATCCCTAGTTTTTCTCCTGAGCTTTTCTATAACATTATGAACTGCTTATTAGACATTTCAAATTGGATGCAGCAAATGCATCTCAAAACTCAGCCCATCCAAAACAAAACTCATTATCTTTCCCCCAAACCCACCCCTCTTCTAAACTTTTCTAATATTAAAATTAAAATATTAAAGATTCTTCCAATCACTAAGGTTTACCATGTTACTGTTTTCCTCAAATTCTCACTTTCAGTCAGTTGCCAAATCTTGTCTACCTCCATAATATCTTGCATATTTGCTGCCTTTTCTACTCACACAGTCATTATCCTAGTTCCAGTTTTTATCGTCTCTCACCTAGACCATTACAATATCATCTTATCTTCTCTCAAAGTGATTTTCCCAAAAGACAGGTGTAATGTTAATGGAATAGAAGATCTTCACCACCCATTAATAGGCCTCATATGGATCCTATTAAGAGAAGCTTGATTAGGGGAGGCTTGTTTGTAGGGAGGCTCTTGCCTTTTGCTAATTTCTCTCTCTCTCTCTCTCTCTCTCTCTCTCTCTCTCTCTCTCTCTCTCTCTATATATATATATATATATATATATATATATATATATATATATTCTGAGGTTAGCATTTTGCTTTGGGGGCTCACTCATTGGAAGGGTGTTCATGTGATTTGTCCAGAAGAGACTCTGGAGGCCCCCTGGCTTTGAAAACCCAAATGCTGGTACTTCTCTCTCTGGTAACTATGTACGTACAGTTAGATCTGTCTGTTGATCTATGCTAATTTCTCAGACAGTTAGAAGCCCTGTCTGTTGATGTACTGTTTTCTCTGCTTGTAATTTGCTTATATTTTCTCCGAAGTTCAAAGTGTTCACTTTTCTCCTGAACTAAGTGAATGACATACATGTTTAATTAAAGTAAGATTGTTGAAAAAAGAAAAAAAAAAGATTGTTGACCCCTTTAAAGTTGCTTTCCTTTAGAAAAGCAGATCAAAGAACCTGTGCTAGCAGCCATCCTAAGTGTGTCAGTGTGGTTGCTATTACAGCAGACCTGACCATATCTTTCTCTGATTCAATAAACCAAGTGGGTCTCTATTACTCCTGTTTGGCATTTACCACCTGGCTACTTCCTACCTTTCTAGTCTTCTTGCATCTTACTTCCCTTCACTCTCCTCTAAGACCTAGTCTTACTGGCTTATTTGCTGTTTTTCTTGCTTGATGCTCCCGCTTCCATCTCTGTTGCATTAGCTGTCCATCATGTCTATAATGCTTTCCTTCTTCACTCCCTGCTCTTGGGATCCTTGGCTTCCTTTCAGACTGAGCCCAAGTACCACCTTCTGCAGGAAACCTTTCCTTGTCCCCTAACCCCACCTGTTTGTGGCCTCTTCTCTAAGGTTATCTTGTTTCAAGTTTGTGCATACACACACATACACATACACATATAGGTATACGTATATACACGTCAATATGTAGACATCTTTTGTATATATCTATACATGTCAATAGTCAATAAACATTTATTGAGCACCTACTAATTGCCAAGCATTGTGCTAAACACTGGAGATACAAAAAGAGGCAAAAGACAGTCCCTTCCCTTAAAAAGTCCACAATCTACTGAGGGAGACGAAAAGCAAACAAACATCTACAAACAGCTAAATATAGGCTAAATAGGAAATAATTAGGAGAGGGGAGGCACTAATATTAAGAGAAGTTGGGAAAGACTTCCTGTAGAAGAGTGATGTAAAACTCAAACTGAAAAGGATCTGTGTGGGCTGCATATTGACTTAGAAAACCACAAACAACCTTACCTATGTTATATTGTATTTTTGTTTCTTTCTGCTGGAAGGCCTCAAGTTTTGACACTTCTGCTGTAGAAGGTGGATTTTCATTGAGACTTAAAGGAAGCCAGAGAAGGCAATAGGTGGAAATGAAGAGGGAGAGAATCCTAGGCACAGAGGATAGCCAGAGCCAAAAGAAGGAGTGTCTTGTTTATGGAACAGCAAGAGAGCCAGTGTCACTGGATCAAAAAGAACGTGGTGGCGAGTAAGGTATAAAGTATAAGAAAACTGGAAGGATAACAAGGGGCTAGGTTGTGGAGGACTTTGAATTTTGTATTTGATCTTGGAGGCGATAAGAAGTTTATTGAGAAGAGTGGTGACATGGTTGGACTTGTGCTTTAGGAAGATCACTTTGGTTGCTGAATGGAGGATAGATTGGAGTGGGGAGAGACTTGAGGCAGGCAGATCCACCAGCAGGCTATTGCAACTGTCCAGGTGTGAGGTGATGAGAGCCCCTACCAGAGTATTGGCAGCCTCAGAGGAAAGGAGGTATATTTGGAAGGTGTTGCAAAGGTGAAATTGATAGGCTTGGCAACTGATTGGACATGGGAGTGAGAGGGAGGAGTGGAGGATGACACCTAGGTTGTTAGCCTAAGGGCTTGGGAGGATGACAAAGAGGAGGCCCTCTACCATAATAGGCAACATAGGAAGTGAGAGGGTTTGGGGGAAAGATAATGAATTCTGTTTTGGACAGGTTGTGTTTAAGATACCTACTGGACATCCAGTTTGAAATGTCTGAAAGGCTTCTGGACATGTGAGATTGGAATGTCAGAAGAGAGTATAGGGCAGGATAAGTAAATTTGAGAATCATCAGCATATAGGTGGTAATTAAATCCATGACAGCTGATGAAATCATCAAGTGAATTAGTATAGAAAAAGAAGAGAAGAGGAAACAGGACAGAACCCTGTGGAACACCAGTGGTTTGAGATCTGGGTGATGATCAAGCAAAGGAGACTGGTCAGATGGGTAGGAGGAGAACCAGGGGAAAATGCTATCCCCCAAGCATGAGTATCAAAGAGAAAACGGTGATCGGCAGCATGAAAGAGGTTAAGAAGGATGAGGATTGAGAAAAGGACATTGGATTGGTCAATTAAGAGATCATTGGTAACTTTGGAGAAAGCAGTGTGGGTGAAATAATAAGGTTGGAAGCTGGATTGTAAGAGGTGAGGAGGAGAGAATGTGGAAGCTACTACTGTAGATGGCCTTTTGAGTTTATCTACAAAGGGCAAAAGAGATATGGGACTATAGCAGAGGTGGAAGGATCAAAAGAAGGTTTTTTGAGGATGGGGACATAGGCACATTTGCAGGAGGGGAGGTATAGATAGATGGGGAAAGATAGAAAATAAGTGATAGAGTGGGAGTGACACAGAGGACAATCTGCCGGAGGAGACAGGCTGGAATGGGATCCCTTGAACAAGTAGAAGGGTTAGCCCTGGTAAGGAGTAAGGCCACTTCATCTTGTGAGACAGAGATGAAGGAGGAGATAGTGGTAGAAGGCAACTGAGTGATAGGAGATAAAGAAGAGGGGAGAAGAAGGCGCTCATGACGAATGACCTAAATTTTTGTAAAATATGAAGCAAAGTTCTGAGCCGAGAGAGTAGGAGGAGGAGAAGCCATGGGAGGTTTGAGTAGGGTTGAAAAAGTCTGAAGGAGCCTCTGTGGAGAATACAATAGCGAGTTGATAAAGTTGGAAGCCAGACTGTAAAAGGTAAAGAAAAGAGGGAGAGGAAAGAATGTGGAAGCTACTATTGTAGATGGCCTGTTTGAGTTTAGCTACAAAGGGCAAAAGAGATATGGTAAAAAAAAAAGGAGTGATAAATCGATAAGTTGATAATGGATAGTAGGATTGCTTAGCAGCAGTGGGGACCCAGTAGAGATTGTATAGCATAATTTTCCAGTGGGTCTACTCAGAATGGTTACATAATTTTCTCCACCTTTGTTCTGCTGCACAAGTATAGGACCTAAGGTGGCAAATGGTAGGAGAGATACAAAGCTAAGGCTTGGCTGGGTGCAACTGATGATATGATAAGGGGGTTAGGGATTCAAAAGAGGAGGATGGCATAGAGTCCAATTGCTTCATCAAGGGATCAGGACAGGAAAAAGAGGAAGGAATGGTTAGTGCAAGCAAACAGGACAGCCTGGGAGAGAATTGAGGGATCAAGGAACTGGATGAAGAATTGTTCCACTTTTGTCTTTATATCACCAACGTTTATCATAGGGCCTGGCACCTAGTAAGTGCTTAATAATTACTTATTGATTAATAATAGTATGAAACCATGATTTTAAAAGATGATATATAATTAAAAGAGCTAAAGAAAATTTAAAAACCATTTAGCCACAGTTAAATACCTTACTGGCTAATCTTAAATACAATCAATTCCTCCTACCCTAACATTGGTTTTCCATAATTAGATCTTCCCAGACTTGTCTGAAGAAGTTTCAGCGATTTCAGTGAATGCCAGGGCCCCAGTAGCCTTTATTTGTAATAGATTTTATCTAGAGAGAGAATAACAGAAACATAGAGTTTTCAGACTCTTCCCCCAGCCAGTGGTATGCAGGCAACACTTGCTTTTCTTAATTTAAGGAAGAAACTGCCTTTCTTATTCCTGTGGGTCCCTAAAAAGAAAGATTATTCACTGAAACTTCCTGTGTTATCTCTTATCACAGTTCTCCCCAGCTTCAAAGGCCACCTCCTTTTGAAGTCTTTCCAAACCCTCAAAGTTAGTATTTTCTCCCTTCTTGGATTATCTTGTATTTTTAACCGGTCTCTCCACCTCTTCTTAAGGACAGAGACAGATCTTGTTGCTCTGTTTTCCATTCCCCAGGAAGATTTGTGCTAGGACACAATACTTTGCTTACACTAGGCGCTTAATGAATGCTTCTTGAATTGAATTAAACCAGAAGATTCTATCCAGATAAACACCTTTCCAACTTCCCTTTAAAAAATTTTTTTGAAGGTAGATTGCCCTAAGCTTTTCTCTTTCTCCTGATGGATAGGTGAGCTATGAACGAATTAATTTTGCATTCAATTGTTTCCATAGCAACTATCACCAACAAGATCAGATAGATACCTCTGCACTCATATACACCTGCTTTCTTTATCAGTTTGGAGTTATAAAACCAAGCTATATCAGAATTTAATCTTTAAAACATATTTTTAAAGACACAACAAAATTTTAAAACAGGTATGAAGTGGCCTCTCCATAGACTTAATCATGGTTTTAGAGTATGCTTTGACAATGTGAAAGAAAAATAGAATAAATATTGGTCTCCTTCCTCTCTTCTTCTCATCTCTTCCCTCTTCTTTTATCCCACGTTCCTTCCCAACAAGAAAGGGAGAAACAAACCCTAGGGACTTCAGAATAGCTTTTTACCATAGAAGAAATGGAATAAAATTAAATTTGTATAAGAAGCCCTAGAGTTGGAAGAGTATAGCACACCTCAGGCCTGGCTTTAGATAAATCCAGACTCTAACGACAATTTGGAATAAAAGACACTTTGGCAATGCCAGGTGGACCCGGATGTTTTCTGTCTTCAATGGCGCATATCTGGAGAAAGTCTTCCCTTTAGTACTAATGTTTCTAAATTGTAGATTTGTAATGAGGCATAGAAAATGCCCAGAGAAGAGGCAATTTGCATTTCAAAATGTCTGAAGCCAACAGACATCTTTTTGTATGATCTTGGATTTTTTTAAACTTTGAATTCTACTTTCACACTGATGTGAAATCTAGAAGGAGGGCATTAGTTTATGGAATCCTAGAACAGAAGAGAACCTTGAGAGGGTGACCTAGGCTAAGTCTAGCAAATTAATTTCCACAGACTGAGGAATGGTTTTAAGTAGTTGCAGAAATGCCTTTTGGGAGACTTTAAAGAGAATTTCCTAATTTAAGAATCTTGAGGAACCTTCTCCTGCGCTCTTAGATCTTTTATACATGATGAGACTGTTTCCAAATGAATTGGTTTTACATGGAGCGTGTTGATACATTCTGTTATTTCTAATATGAAATGGTTACGCATAGAAAGATTACTTTCAGCTCTGTTTTGATATAATAATGTCCTCTACTGGCATAACATTTGTCACTTGAGGATCTGAAAGACTTATTTAATATTCAGAGCAGCTCTGAGGAGAGGGGAGAGTAAGCAAAAATATTTATAGAATTCTGGAATGTCACTATAGTGGCAAATGAGAAATATAATGGGACTCAGAAGTGGAAGAGAGACAGGGATGCACCACAGTCAATTTGGATGGGATGGCTTGATTGTTAAATTTTCAGTGTAAGTGTATACAGCTTGGAAATCATCAAATACTACAAACCAGGGTTTGAGTCATAGTTTTGCTAATTGTCTAGACTTTAAGAAGTGGTAGAAAAACTTAAGAATGCAAATTAAACTTAAAAGTATGTTGTAGGTATATGTGTGTGTATATATATGTGTGTGGGTATATATATATATATACATATATATATACACACACATTTGTGTGTGTGTATGTGTGTGTTTCCTGGAGAGCTAGTTGTTAAACATTTACCAGCATGCTGTATAGAGACCAGGTGAGGCATCCTCAACAGGAGGCTACCCAAAAAGGCTTTCATTGAGTCCTGGCTACTAATAAAAGCTGTCATTTTGATTGACTGCCTTTCTACTTCTTCCTGGGACCACCATTATCAGGATATTTAAGGGAAATGAACACTCAAACAGGGTTGGTTTATTTTTGGAGAATTGACCATGAGCACCTTTGTGAGTTTGTTTGTACGAGAAGATGAGCAAGATAGGATGCAGGTAGAATTTTCAGTTGTGACTTGGGAACATAGATCCAGCAGTTAGGAATCTTGGGAGTTCAACTCTCTGTATATCTCTTCTGTTTATCCTCCCTAATTGTTCTCTTTTTGGGAATGACATCAAAGGAGTTGTGGTGTCCATGTCCCTGAGATACTGTGTGTGTGTGTGTGTGTGTGTGTGTGTGTGTGTGTGTGTGTGTGTGTGTGTGTGTGGTGTGTTTCTGTTTCTGGTCCTTGTTGTCCATGGTCCTAGTATCTGGTAAGCGGGCTTCTAGCAGAGAGATTATGATAAAAGAGAATGCTCTGAGCTCCTATACCATGAGCACATCAATCAGCACCAGCAGTCCCTGAATTCTGGCTATACGTGTTACCTGTGCCCGTTTCTAGAATAGGTAGCATTGTTATAACAAGGAAAAGGCAAAAATCCTCTTTCTAAGATGCTCTGATAATTTTTCTGACTTAGTAAATCTTAGCATTTTTGTTTGTTTTTGTTTTGTTTGTTTAGGTCTCCTTATCTCACCCAGGCTAGAAGTACAGCAGACATTCAGTGGTAGACTCAATTCCTGATAGAAGTTTTAACCTCTTCTCTTTCCATCCTGGGCCTTTTTGCCCCCCTTCTTAGGCGACTGGAGTAATTTCTTTTCCTGGGAGCTCAGCGTATTGGTGCTGGACTTATTTTGGATACCTGATCAACTTTGGTCCCACTATAGCTAAAACCTCCCAAACTCAAGTGATCCACCAACTTTAGCCTCTCTGGTAGGTGGGATTATACCACCTGTGCTTTCCACCAGGCCTGGCAGAACCTTAGAACTGGAAGGAACCTAAGAGGAAGATTCTCTGTCTAATGAATGATTAAATCCTATCTATAACATCCCTGATGGGTGGTGGCACAGTCCATGCTTGAACACCTCCAGTGATGAGAAATTAAATACCAAGTGAGGCAGCCTTTTCTGTTTTTTGGATAGTTTTATATAAATGTTAGCTATTATTATTTTCTCCAAGCTAAACATTCCTTATCTTTTTTCCCCCTCTAATAATTCTCTTTTCATATCTTTTGACCACTTGTCAAATAGAGACCTGTAGTTGTTTTTTTTTTTTTTAAATGACCATTGTAGGACATAGTTTCAAGTCCCCTTACATTCCTGATCAATCTACTCTGAACATGTTCCAGTTTGTCCATATCCCTTCAGGAATTGATCCCAGGCAGGAACTAGAAATCAATAGTCAGGTGTATGCTGACCAGGGCAGAGTACACTTTTGCTTTGAACTATTGATGCAGGTTCGAATTGCATTAGTCTCTTTGGCTGCCATGTGACTTTCTTGATTCCTATTGAAAACTTCCAGTCCATTAAAGCCTAACGTCTTGTTCATAAAAGACTTGCTGTCAAGTTTTGTCTCGCACAAGATGTGACAGAGAGGTCAACTGACCTGCCCAAAGCCACAAATCAATAAGGAAGCATGGAACCAAACTCAAGTTACCTTCTCACTGACTGATTTTCTGTACCTGAGCCACCGAATCTCCTTCTCATAAAATTCAGGGTTGTTTACAATTTGATGGAGTAAGAAAATTCTGCAGCTAACAAGACCAGATAAACGAGAGCACTTTTTGCCTAGGCATAAAATGAAACATGACTTCTTCAATATTGATTTGACTTATGTATTTTAATTTTAAGCTGCTATTTGAAGCTGTTCTGCCTTCCTAGCATAACTATAAAATGATGATGAGTCCATTTTTTGCAAAGTGAAGACAGTCTTTATATTCTTTGTTCTAAGTCTCCTTAAATGTTGTTTCCTTTTGTGGCACTTGTACTTGAGTGAAATTTACCGCTGAGCAGTTGCCATGGAAACCAGGAACTGGTCAAGTGGTCAAACAGATCTGCTCCAAATAAATAAACAAATTGGGGTGTAAGAAATATATGGCCACTACGTGTATAACATTGTTTAGTAGTAAGCTACCATATTTTGAAACCATAGTGATAGTTTTAATAATAGTGTAAGGACAAAGTATTTGTGATTTCATTGGCATAGTGAACTTTTTTTTTTGCAGGGGGGAAGACAGGGCAATTGGGGTTAAGTGACTTGCCCAAGGTCACACAGCCAGTAAGCGTGTCAAGTGTCTGAGGCCAGATTTGAACTTAGGTCCTCCTGACTCCAGGACCAATGCTCTACTCACTGCGCCACCTTGATGCCCCCATAGTGAACCCTTAAATGAGGAAAGTCTCTCCACCAAAGCTTATTGGAATTTCTTTGGTAACTACTAGTCTTGAGAGAACTGTCTAAGGCACTTGGAGGTTAAGTGATTTGCCCAGGGCAACACAGCCAGCATGTGTCAGATGTGGGACTTCAAAACAGGTTTCCTTGGCCCCCACATCACACTGCTTCTAAAACTGTATAATATATTCTTATTGTTGAATTTGAAAGACAGTATATTTTCACTTATCCAGAATGACGAGAGAATGGTGTATGCTGGTTAATTGGATGACTCAGATTTAAAAAAAAATACTTATACTATTCATGATTATTAACCTACAAAGATTTAAAATATAATTTTATATATATATATGTATGTATGTGTATATATATAATATACTTAATATATGCTTAATACTAGGCAAATACTTCATCTTCTTTTGATGATTAATATGTCAGAAATTTTCCATGCCTTGGGATCATCATGCTAAATATTGTCATTACATGGTAAGTGAATGAGAAAGGTAGAAGAGACTGAGCGTTGTTAGGTCATCCAGTCTCCTTTTCTACCCTTTGGTCATCTCCTTTGGAAATGGCTCAAGTATGCTCATGAGTTACATGAGACAAAAATTCTACCTTCCCACTTCTCAGTTGCTCGCATATTTTGTGTGGAAGATAGTAGCAAGAAGGCCATATATCCTACTGTCACGCACATTCTGGCCCCTGCATCCCCTGCATCCCCTGCTATGATGACCATTTAGCAGAAAGAGCTCTATGGCAAGGCCAGCAGCTTGGAGCTCCCAGACTCTGAAATTACTTTCATCTCTCAGTCATCCCTCTCAGCAATGTCTAAGCTTCTATATTCTTTAAACTCAGTCAAACTGAGACTTTAGCTTGGAAAAACCAAGCTCCCCACCTTCTCACCCCTCCCCCCACTGCATCTTGGGCCCTCTCCAGTTCTCCTGATCCATATCTGGCCATAGGACCCAGATGGCTCTGGAGGAGAAAGCGAGGCTGGCGACTTTGCACAGCCCTCCCTCACTTTAATTCACTTGCATGTCATGGCATCACTTCCTCGATGTCATGGTACTCTTTGAGAACAAAGGACAAACAGCAACCTCTCACACAAAAACATGCACTTACCTCAACTCCAAAGTCTCCTACTAATACTTTATTCTCATGGTAAAACACACAATAAATGATAAAAGCACTCAGTACAACTGATTAGCCTTCTATACTGATACAGTTGTGAGATCCAGAGTGGCTTTCAACTACCCCAGTGCCACAGACACAAGCTTTTGACTAGCTCTGATGCCTATAATCATCCATCCCTATAGAATGTCAGATATTCATTCACCTTTCTAATCATTCCTGCAGTGGCCAAAGAGATGAGGCAGGGAGTTTTCCTGTATCTGTCCTCTCTTCTCTTCCCTACAGGGATTCAATCTCCCATAAAGTAGAGTCTCTATTCTTTCTTAAACAGTGCATGACTGACTCAAGCGATCATTTAGTGTTAATGTTTCTGAAGCATTTCTCTGTAATGAGGCAGAAGTCCTAGAGAGGTAAAGTCGCTCTATTTTGAAGCACCTGGAGATAGTGGTCATTCTGGGTAGCTACAGTAATTTAAACAGAATGAGACTTTCTTATATCAAGGCAGATGTAAAAGTGCTCTTTTGATAGTGTCTCAGTAATTTTTTTTAATAAGTCCTCAAAATCAACTTGTTCACCTACCCATAAATACAGAGTGAAAAATATAAAAATCACACTAAAGGAAAAAAAGACACTTTGAAGGGATTGTTTGGATTCCAGAGAAATTTCAATTCATTCCCTTTCATTCCCTCTTCTAGTTCAAAGGAACAATTCAGTAAAAGTGAGGTTTGCTTCAATTCAGTACCCATTTAATAAGTTTCTACTATGTGCAAAAAGGATTGTCAGGTGATGGGGATACAGATAAATTCCATTTGTTGATTCATTTAACCACCAGGTGGTGCTGCTAGCCACTAACCTGATCCCATTTAACAGGAAGAATCATAGTTAGGTAAATCCCTTACTCACTCTGGAAGTTAAAGCTTTACCAGTTACCATAAGTTCTGGAAAGTGCCATGTTTATAAAGTTACTCAGAGAATAGACAACTTTCTATCCCTAAGCTCTGCCTATTTATCTAGCAGTTGTGTATTAGTGTGGATTCTAATAATAATTACCTCAGGGCTACTTTCCTATTGCAAATCTCCACTTCTTCCAGAATTTATACTTCCCTGATCACAAGTTACATGGCATTGGCATATTGAAATCACATCCCCACAGAAAGAAACAAAACTTGCTTAGTTGTGTATGGTGCTTTACTCTTGGCATAGGGTTAATAAAAACAACAAAATACGTAATAAAACCATATATTTGTATACCTATAGCTTCTTGCAGACCTAGGAAGTTTCTAGGTAGTACATAGTACATAGGCCACTCCAACTCCAGGAGTTCTAAGAAATATACACTTCAGTTTGCTTAGCACGGAGAGTCACTCCTCCAATGAGCAGGTTATGAAATAAAGAACATAAAAAATAGTTTGCAATTGATGTTCAACTCATACACCCAGTAAGGCCCAATCTTTAGATGAAGAATCAGAAACTCTAGACCCAGGATCTCAGCTCCTCCTCAGAACAAGGGCATGGACTTGGTATCTAGTACTTTTGTGTTCCTTGTCCTATCACTGGCAGGGACCTCTGACTGCTACTCATTGTGGCTAGCTCATCACTCGTGGGTCAGGGGGAAGGGACTATAACAAGAAGTCTGCAATACCATACCATCCTAGTATCCCTCGGGTCTTGGTATCTCTAGTTCCTGTTTCCATTGGCCAGAAGATATGTTCCTTTCCATCCTTCTCAGTCCCATTAACACTCCCACAACACCTCTTCTTTCTTGCCATATCTCATAACTTTTTTCTTTACATACCAACTCTCTGCCTTTCCTGGTCCAGTAAAGGTCCTACTACTCTGAGCAGTGAGGGAAGGAAGGGGGTCACACTAATGTCAAAGATTTTTTCTATGCTGTAGATCTGAGTTGTAGTGGGACATTGTTCTTTTTGAGGAGCAGTGTGGTATCATAGAAAGACTTAGAGTATTTGAATCCCAGTCTTTTTAATCTGTCTGCTACTTATAATTTTTATGACCTTGAACAAGTTAATGTCTGTCCAAGAGACATTCCTGGGCCTCAGTTTCCTTTCCTGAAAAGTGATAAAGTTGGATAAGGTCATGTTAAATGGTCCTTTTCAATTTTAAACATTCTAGAATTTAATTATTTTATATGACTTTCTTACAAAAATAATTTCTTTCCCCCAAATTTCTGTGTATTGGTTTGATAGGCTCTCAGAGCCACTTCAACTAGTGAGCACCTCCCTATTGTCTTTGAGTTTCTCATGTTGAAATTTAAGACTTGACTCTCTGTGCAACATGATTAATCACTGACTACATTTCTTTTATTTCTTGAACCTGAGCATTCTTATCCACTGCCCAGGTATCAGTTTGATTGCAGATTGAGAGTTGGAAGGGAACTCAGAGATCATCAAATCCAATTTCCTCATTTTAAAAATGAGGAAACTGAGGTCCAGAGGGTTTAAGTGAATTGCTGAAGGTCATAGATCTGGTAAGTGGCAAATGTAGGATTCCAAAACAGTATATCCATCTGATAGCTTCTGATCCAATATTCTTTCTACTAGATCTTAGTTCTTGTCCCTATTGCTTCTGTAAAATATTCAGGCATTAGAAATATCAGTGGTTATCTACCACTGAATGCAAAAGACTTTAGGTCTCCTCAGAATGCAAGCAGAGACTACTTGGAGAATCTTCCTGCAGGGGAAACAGTCACAAGGTTCTTGCAGATGACTAGGTCCACAGGATTTGATGGTTTTAGGAGAGCTATATCCTGAATTATCCACCCATGATGTAAAGGAAACAGCTTTTTAAATATTTTGGTAATAAGATTTTGATCATTGTGAAAAGGTACCAGAACTCAGATCAATGCAAAGACTTATCCAGACTCCAGTGGACTAATGTTGAATCATAACTTTCTCCTTTCATAGAAAAGTTGTGGACTACTGGTGTGGAATGTGATATGCACATTAGATGTAGTCAAAGTATCATTTTATTTTACTTACCTGTACTTCATTATGAGTTGTTGTTGTTGTTCAGTTGTGTCTGACTCTTCATGGCTGCATTTGGAATTTTCTTGGCAAAGATATTGGAGTGGTTTGGCATTTCCTTCCTCAGCTCATTTTACAGATGAGGAAACTGAGGCAAACAGAGTTAAGTGACTCACCCAGGGTCACAAGCTGGTAGGTGTCTAATGCCAGATTCAAACTCAGGAAGAGGAGTCTTCCTGCCTCCATGCCCAGTACTTTGTCTACCTATTCCCCTCTTCATTATGAAGGAATGTTCTACATGGGGGAGTAACAGTATAGGGAAATGACAATAATGTGAAAAAAAATCAATAAAAACAGATTTTACTCATTGTGCTTTACTCCTCTCCCATCTATTAAGCAAGGGATTGGATGATCTCTGAGGTCCCATCCAGCTCTGACATTCTATGATTAGATCCCTTTAGCACAGTCAGTCTTCCTCCTACACAGAATTACCTTAATTAATAATAATAAAGATGGTGGTGGTGATGATCATGATGATGATGTAAAAAAGTCAAATCTTTTTTGAAAATATCTCATGATTCTGAAAAAAAGTTTTTGATTTATAATAAAGATGATAATAAAATAGGAGAGATAAAATGCCTTATTATTTTAAAATGTCATTTCAGGGTGAGGGTTGCATGTCAGCGTTGAAATATGAAAGCTGTTCATTCATTCATTCATTCATTCCAAAAGCATTTATTGGAGACTTACCACTTCAGTGATTTCTATGTGCAGGGCACTGTGTGCTGTTGTGTTTGTCCTTTATTTTCAAAGAGGATCATGACATGAAGGGAATGATGACATGACTTGCAGTTGACTTTGAGTTGAGTGAGGGAGGGCTATGCAAGGTCACCAGCCTCACTTTCTCCTCCAGAGCCATCTGGGTCCAGTGACCAGATATTCATCAAGATGACTGGGGATGACCCAGGATGCAATGGGAGACCCTGGCCCTTTTAGGCTAAGGCCTTTTCATGTACTCACTTAGAGGTAATACCCATTCAGTGAATTGGCCTCTTTAAGAAGTGAGTCAAGGGATGGCCCCTTACATTAGAAAAAAAGGGGAAAAAATCAAGCTGGGAGGGGAAGACCCTCAGGGCTGCTGTTTCAAAGAGAAACAGTTACCATTGACATTCACTCTAAGCCAGGAAGACCCAAAATACAGCCATTAAGTGGAGCTTGGGCAGGGACCTATTGTGGTCCAATCTATAAGCTTCAAAGTGAACCGGGTTTAAGGTTTTGTGGAAGGAAGGAAGGAAGGAAGGAAGGAAGGAAGGAAGGAAGGAAGGAAGGAAGGAAGGAAGGAAGGAAGGAAGGAAGGAAGGAAGGAAGGAAGGTATCTAGCCAGTAAACCCCAAATTAAGTGAGCAGCTTCTGGTCATCAAAATTTACCTTCCTTTGGACAGGAGAAGGAGAAGGAGAAGGAGAGGGAGAAGATGAGCTGAGTTAAGTGCTAGGGATACAAAGAAAGGTAAAAAACAATCCTGCCCTCCCCTATCCCCACCCCAGGAGCTCCCATCATAATGGGCAGAGGCAATAGCTAAATAACTAAGTATATACAAGATTTATAGGAAGTAAAAGGAAGGTAAGGTCCGAAGGGAAAGCACTAGCAATTGTGGGGTAGGGTGGGAGTAGAGGACTAGGAAAATTCTCCTGCAGAAGGGAGGATTTGAGATGAATCTTGAACAAAGTCATGAAAACTATGAAGTAGAGATGGGTCTTAATTGAGGAGGACAGTCAATACAAAGGCACAAAGATGGGAGGTAGGATGTCATGTTAGAGGTACAGTAAGTAGTACAGAAGGGGGAGGGAAGAAGAGGAAAAGGAGAAAGAATAAGCATTTATATAGCATTTATATGCCAGGCACTGCACTAAGTGCTTTTCAAATATTATCTCATACAGTATAGTGCATCTATAGTTAAGAGTTTATAGAGTAAAATTGAAGAAGACTAAAACAGCAGAAAGAATTAGGCTTTGAATGGCCTTCAGATATCAAACAGAAGATTTTATATTTGATCCTGGAGGTGATCAGGAGCCATTGGAGTTTATTGAGGTTTGACATGGTTGGACCTATGCTTTAGGAAAATCACTTTGATTGCTATATGGAGAGTGGACTAGAGTGGGAGAGACTTGTAAGCTAGCATTTATTAATCACCTGCCTTGTACCAGACAGGCACTGTGCTAAATGGCTTACAAATATCTCATTTGATGCTCACAACAACCCTGGGAGGTAGGTGTTGTTATTATACCCATTTTAAAGTTGAGGAAACTGAGGTAGATAGTAATTAAGTGACTTGGCCAAGGTCACACCAATAGTATCTGAGGATGGATTTGAATTCAGGTTTTTCTGACTCTAAGACCAGTACTCCATCTAACTGATTTTGAAGATCTGAAGCAGAAAGACCAATGGTTTATCTTTTTTTTTTTTCACAAAACCCGCTTCTAGTTTTGTTTTGTAGTTCCTTTTTTTTTTTTAACTTTCAATTTTATTAATCTCGCCTTTGACTGTCAGGATTTCCATTTTGGTGTTTAGTTGGGGACTTAAAATTTGTTCATTTTCTAATTTTTTTTAGTTATATGCCCACATATCCTTGATTGTAATCTCAGCTCTTTTGTCTTCTGGAATATCATATTCCAAGCCATCCACCATGGTAACTGCCAAATCTTTAGTGATCTTGGCCATGGCTCCATGGTATTTGAATGGTTTCTTTTTTGACTCCTTGAGATATTTTCTCTTTGACCTGGGAGCTCTGTACTTTGGATAATGTATTCTTGAGAGTTTTCATTTACTTATCTCTTTCAGATGGTCATTATTGATTCTTTCAATTTTTATTTTATCCTCTGACTCTAGGATAGCAAGGCAGTTTTCCTTAATAATTTCTTGAAATATGATGTTCAGGATCTTTTTTTTTATAATGACTTTCAGGTAGAACAGTAATTCTTAAATTATCTCTCCTCAACTATTTTCCAAGTCAGTTGTTTTTTTCTGATGAGATATTTCACATTTTCTTCCACTTTTTCATCCTTTTTATTTTATTTTATTGTTTCTGTTACATGGAGTCATTAGCTTCCATTTAACCAATTTTAATTGCTAAAGAATTATTTTCTTCAGTGAGTTTTTGTACTTTTTTTTTTCCATTTGACCAATCTGGATTTCTAAGGAGTTATTTTCATCAGTGAATTTTTGTATCTCTTTTTCCATTTGGCCAATTTTGTCTTTTAAGCTGATATTTTCTTCAAGTTTTTTATGCTTCCACAAACCAAGTTGTTATTTGTCTTTTCACAATTTTCTTCCTTTGCTCTCTTTTCTTTACTGAATTTTTCTTCTATTACTCTTGTTTGATTTTGAAAATTATTTTAAAGTCCTCCAAGAATTCTTGCTGGGCATGTGTCCAATTTACATTTTTTTTCTTTAAGGTTTTGCTTGTAACTATTTTACATTTTTTTTCTTCTGAGTTTATATCGTGTTCTTCCCTGCCACCATGGTAGCTTTTTATGGTCAAGGGTTTTTGTTTTTTCTTTTGTCTATTTGTTTGCTCATTGTCCCAACCTATTTTTTTACTTTGAACTTTATTATTCAACTGGGCTCTGCTCACTTGGGGGTGGGGAGGCACTGTCCCAAGATTCAGATTTGTGTGTGTGTGTGTGTGTGTGTGTGTGTGTGTGTGTGTTTTGCAGTTTTCTGGAGGTAATTCTTGGGGTTTAGAAGTTTTCGGTGCTTCTAAGTTGGTGTGATCTGGAGAGAGATATTGTCACTGTTCTTCCTGGTCTACACTCTGTTTCTTATCCAGGATGGACCCCTGATCCAATGGGATTGCAATCAATACTGCTTCTCAGGACCTTGCTCTCCTGTGACCAAAAGGGATACTGCTCCTCAGGGTTCCCACTCCCTCTTTTATTTTTTTAATTTTTTTTTTATTTTTATTTTTAGTTTGCAATACACGGTTCTACATAATTTTGAGCTCTAGATTTTCTTCCCTCCCTCCCCCACTCCCTCCCCAAGACGGCATGGAATCCCATATAACTTTTATGTATAACTTGGCATTGAATTAATTTACACACTAGTCAAGTTGTGGAGAAGAGTTATGATCAATGGAATGAATCATGAGAAAGAAGAAACAGAACTAAAAAAAAACCCACAACCCAACAACAAATACAAAAGAGAGAAAAAAAAACGGTGGCAGGGGAGGCGAGCATGAAGTGTACCTCGATCTGCATTCATACTTCATATTCTTTCTGTGTATGTAGACAGCACTCTCCATCGTGAGTCCTTTGGAGCTGTCTCTGCATATTGTGTTGCTGAGAAGAGCAAAGTCTGTCAGGGTTAGTCATCACAAAATCCATATATCTGTGGTTGTGTATAATGTTCTCCTGGCTCTGCTCCGCTCACTCAGCATTATGTCATGTAAGTTCTTCCAGGTTGTTATGAAGTCCTTATCATCCCCATTTCT
>CM053622.1:149550254-149564448 GCA_028646595.1 Phalanger gymnotis | reverse complement strand
CCCTTTGATTTCTAATTCTTAGCTACTACAAAGAGAGCCACTATAAATATTTTTGTACATATGGGTCCTTTTCCCACTTGTGTGATCTCTTTGGGATACAACCCTAGGAGTGGTATTGCTGGGTCAAAGGGTATGAACATTTTTATAGCCCTTTGGGCATAGTTCCAAATTGCTCTCCAAAATGGCTAGATCAGTTCACAACTCCACCAGCAACGTGACAATGTTCCAAGTTTTCCACATCCTCTCCAGCATTTATTAGTTTCCTGTTTTGTTATTTTAACCAATTTGACAGGAGAGAGATGGTATCTAAGAGTTGTTTTGATTTGCATTTCTCTAATCAGTAGTGATTTCGACTCCCTCTTGATTGAAAGTATTCCTTTCCACCCTCGAAGTATAACCCAGAAATGAGAATTTTGTTTTTGTTGTTGTTGTTGTGTTGTTTCAGTTGTGTCCAACTCTCTGTGACCCCATTTGGGATTTTCTTGGCAAAAATAGTGGAGTGGTTTGTTATTTCCTCCTCCAGCTCATTTTACAATGAAGAAACTGAGGCAAACAGGGTTAAGTGATTTGTCTAGGATCACATACTAAGTGTCTGAACCCAAGTTTATATTCAATCTTCCTGACTGCAGGGTCAGCGCTCTATGTACCACCTAGTTGCTCAGAAATGGGTATAGGCAATGGATTTGCCAAATAGCCTCTGGTCCTATGCCCAGTACTAGCACAGGAGGCCTCTGTAATCTCTTTCAGAACAGTTGCCAAGTTCTTTTACTGTCTCTGGCTTAAGAGCTCCCAAAGCTGCTGCTGCTTCTGATGCCACCACTAGTGTTTCACCTACATGTGGTTTTGGATGGCCTCCACTCCCAAGTCTCATATCTCTCTCTTTCTTTCTGACCTCCTAAGTTGTCTGGGGCTGGAAGAATGTTTCATGCTGACCTTTGTTGGCTCTGCCCTTCCAGAATTCAATTTTAGGCATCATTTTAAAGTTTTTTGGAAGGGAATGTTGGGAAAGCTCAGGTTGAGTGCTTACTCTACTCCACCATCTTGACTCTACCCTACTCTGCCACATTGACTCTACCTCTTCTATTTCTAAAAGCCATGAGAATGTCACAATTTGGCAAAGGGCTGAACCTGGCTTTAGCAGTAGAAATTTTTTAAATTCAAGATTGGAGTCATCTCTGAACTCTTCTTTACCCCTGAATACACCAGTCACTTAATTGTCTGCCAGGTTCCTTCCTCGATAATCAGACTTCTCAGATCCTATCACCTTAGCTAGGGTTTTTAACTTGGGCACCATGAGCATGTTCTAAAAATATTTTGATAACTGTATTTCAATATAACTAGTGTCCTTTGTCATCATATGTGCTTTATTTTATGCATTTAAAATCATCCTTTTGAGAAAGGGTCCACAGACTTCACTAAACTCCCAAAGGAGACCAAGACACAGAAAAGGTTCAGAATTCTTGTTATATTTGCTCTTTTAGGTGAAGAGTCTCTTTCTGCTGACAGCAAACATAGGCACCACTCATTCCACAAGTGTAACACTAGAGAGGAACCTCTCTTTCTCTCTAACACCAGATAACAAGTGACTATGATTACACTGTTTCACCCTGCCCAAGACTTTGTTGGGACCATGGCTGAGTCTAATTTTTGGCTTCAGGATGGTGGATTTTGTGTTACTGATGGAAGTTTTCCCAGTTTGGGGAAATACGAGAATGGCAGTTGGGAGGGTCTTTCACAGGTAGGGGTCAGGAGTATTATGTAAAGAGCCAAAGTCAGGACCTGAGATTCAAGTCACAGAGATAAAGGAAAAGAGAAAGAAAATGGTGTCCAGACCATTTGGTCAAGACCAAGATGGACAAAGTCCCATGGAAGGTGAGAATAGTGAAAAGCAAGATGCAAGGTTGGGTTACAGTAATAATATACTGAGACAGAAGATAAAGAATCACGTTTGGCAAAACGTTTTCTAAATTTGCAACACAACATTTTTTTAATACCTGCATTGAAGGACAGTGGCATGCAGGCATCCCTACCCTCCAGCTTCCTTTCAAGATAGCTCTTCTGTAGCTGCCCTGGTTGCTTTCCATGGTAATAGCCATCTCTAAGTTACT
Organism: Phalanger gymnotis; assembly: GCA_028646595.1. Lineage (NCBI taxonomy): Eukaryota > Metazoa > Chordata > Mammalia > Diprotodontia > Phalangeridae > Phalanger > Phalanger gymnotis. Next base: position 149,562,340 of record CM053622.1, on the reverse strand, counting down.
ACAGATAAGGTGTCACATAACTAGGTTAGAGACTGGGTGGATGAAACTTTCAAAATTGCCTGATTTGCTCAGTTTGTTAGAACAAAGTGCCATTAAAGCCAGGATTGTTCATTTAGATCTTCCAATGGGCCTCTTATCCTCTCATACAAGCTGCATTCCTAATCCGTGCTAGCTACTCACTAAATGGTGCACACAGCACAGACTAGGTGTGACAATATTACAATGATAACACCTTACATTTGTGTGGCAGTTTATAGGCATTTATTTACTTGATCCTCCTAATATAGCTTTGAGTCAGGTTAGGACAGATATTATTATTATTATCCACATTTTATGATGAGAAATGGAAACTCAGAGAGGATAAGTGGCTAATTACACTACTAATTAATAGCAAAAGTGGAATTAGAGCCTAGGTCACGTGACTCCTAGTCTTATACATCATCGACTAGACAATGCTGGTTTTCATAGCCATCCATTAGACACGTGGAGTACCCACCCAGCTAATCTCCACTTGTTAGGCTCCCTGGGGCATAACCACTCCCACTTCAAGCTACTGCACAGGTAGCTTCCTAAAACTTCAGTTCATGACTTCTGATGTGTCTCCTCATTCCTGTTTTTCAGAGGATAAAATCATCTGAAAGCAAAGTCATTTATTGAAATGGCATCATAAAAAACAGATGCTACAAAGCATCTCTCTTGTAAATCAGGGGCAGAATTCTAGTACTTATCATTGAAGGAATGGCTGATGAATATCTCTAAAAGTAATCCATGATTATAGGGAGCATCATGGCTCCATTAAGAACAAAAAGACTGAACTCAACTTCCTTTTTTGATGAGGTTGCTAGACTGGGAGATCAGAGACAATCCTTGCTAAGGACAATAAAACCACCCTGTTTAGCTTTTAAAGCCATTTACAACCTTGCCCCAGTCTATCTTTCCTATGGTGTTGCACATCACTCTCCCTCCTGCATTTTGCGATCCCATAGTAGAGGTAGCTAACATTTGTTTATATAGTACTTATGATAGGCCAGGGGGCAGCAAAATGGTACAGTGGATAGAGTGCTAGGCCTGGAGTGAAGACCCGAGTTCAAATCCATCCGCAGACACTTATAAGCTGTGTGACCCTGGGCAAGTCACTTGACCCAATTTGCCTCAATTTCCTCATCTGTAAAATAAGCTGGAGAAGGAAATGGGGAAGAGATACTTGGCATTATCTCTGCTAAAAAGAATCAGACATGACTAAAAAGACTGAACAATACCAATACTTTGTGCCAAGCACTCTGCTAAGCGCTTCACAGTTACATTCTCATTTGATCCTCAAATCAACCCTAGCTAAACTGGCCAAATGTGATTGCTGGGCCACCGTCAGTGATCTTTTCAAGATCACGGAGAACAAGATAGCTTCTATAGGACTAGATTTGAGTAAATGTTGTTCTAATTTGCAAAAAGAGAAGAGAGTGGTAAATTTCTATTGTTGCATTAAAAAATCAATTTCACAAATGAAAGTTGAAGGATATACATTAGACAATACATGTCTGAAAAAGATGTGTGGATGTAAATGTAACACAAGCTCAATACTAGTCAATGGTATGATATAGCAATCAAAAGAAGTAACTTGGTTTAAGATTGAATTAAGAGAGGATTAGTGTCCAAGAACAAAGGAGAATATCTCTATTTTCTGTCTTGATCAGAATATTGTGTTGGTTCTGGAATTATAGTTTTAAGGACATTAGCATTGGAAAGGATATAGAGAAGGAAGGCCAAAGTGTTATAGACTGGGAAAAACATAAGTTGGATTAGATTTCCTCTGAGGTTCCTTACAACTTGGAGATTCCATGAGTCTGTGGGAGAGCAAAAGTCAAGGGAGCCTTGGTGTCAAAACAATATGGCTCTGAGGAGACCTAGTATTTTGGGGTGACTTTCCCCTTGGGTCTGTTTGTGTGGTGCTACACTGTGCTTGTTGCTTTGGAAGTCTTTTGTGATGGGCTGTTCTCTTAGTTGCCTGAGGTATGCTTTGGGGAGGTGGCATCTGATATTATATTAAGTGGTGGTCTTCTCTGCCTATGGCCCAGGCAACTGCTGGCATTGAAGAATCCGATATGGTTTACTTACCCACTTTTGGTTTAGACTTGCTTCTCCTCCCACCCCTAAATTACTTGTGAAAGACTATATCTGATTAAATATTAGCTAAACATGTGTTCTTCTCTTGCCTTGCCTGACACCTCATACACTCTTGGCCCCACCATTCTACTTCCAAAATGCTGACTCAGGTATTGATACTATACTAGTTTTCGATTTTATTTGGCCTATATATCGGTGATGTCAAAATCAAATAGAAACAAGTCATTTCACTATATGCACATATGTATATATACATACATACATATATATATCTATATATATATCGAGAGAGAGAAGGAGAGAGAGAGAGAGATCTCTGCTGGAGACATATTGACTTAGAAAACCACATATTAATATTATTTATGTTCTATTTTAAATAATTCCCAATTACATTTTAACCTGTTTCTTGCCTGCATTCAGGACTCCCAGTGTATTTGGCACATCTGGGCTATACTACATAATTTTTACCCCTGTATAAAAGAAATCTTTGCCCTACTCCACTGAACATTCCCTTCCCTATTCATTTATTTGGTATTACCTTCAATAACTCCTACTAAATTAAATCTTTTCAATAAACTTTTTCTTTTTATTAGATGGCCCTAAATTATAGGATCATAGATTTCGAACTGCACAAGACCTTAGAGATCATCTAGCCTGAGCTCTCATTTTGCAGATAAGGAGTCTTGAGGCCCAGAGAGGAAAACTTACCTGCCAAGGTCACACAGGGAGTAAGTGACAGAAGCAGAATTTGAACCCAGGTTCTCTGATTATAAATTATATGCTCTTTCTACTATGCCACTGCTTCTCTGTCTGTCTGTCTGTCTGTTTCTCTCTCAATCTGTTTCACCCCTGCTTTTTGTTCCAGGTTACATCACGGGCAGCTAGGTGACATAGTGGATAGAGGACTGGAACTCACCCTGGGTCCAAATCTGTCCTCAGACACTTATGAGCTGCAGGACCTTGGGCAAGTCATTTAAATCTGTCTCAGTTTCCTCATCTGTAAGATGAGCTGGAGAAGGAAATGACAAACCACTCCAATATCTTTGCCAAGAAAATCCCAAAAGGGGTCACGAAGAGTCAGATACAACTGAAAACGACTTAACAACAAGGTCACTGGATCTCTGTTTACACTTGAAAAATAAATGCAGATGATATCTAGGGAATTCAGAGTAGACAGCTATTATTAATAATTCAGCTTGATTTCTTTTCATCAGCAGCTTTTGGCTCCAAGTGCCAATGGACAATAAATTTTCTGAACCACTTTGCTCAGAGCTACGAGTAGATAAGTAGTAGTGGTTAGAGCACTAAATTTGGAATCAAGAAGACCTGTATTCAAATTCCGGGTATACACTTATTAGTCATATGACTCTGGGCAAGTTATTTAGCATTTCTCTCTACCTCAATTTTCTCATTTGTAAAATGGGCATAATACCACCTACCTCAAGACTGTTGTGAGGATCAGATGTGATAAAATATAAATTGCTTTTTAAACCTTAGAGTGCTATATAAATGCTAGTTATTATTACTACTAATGATGCTAACAATTAGCAATTCCAGTGGCCAGGGCAAGTTTGATTTGTCGAGTTAAATTTTTGTCATTGTTCAGTTGTAGCGAATACTTCACAACTTTATTTGGGATTTTCTTAACAAAGATACTGGAATGGTTTGCCTTTTCCTTCTCCAGCTCATTTTACAGATGAGGAAACCGAGGCGAACAGGGCCAAGTGATTTGCCCAGGGCCACACAGCAAGTAAGTATCTGAGGCCAGATTTCAACTCAGGCCCAGCACTCTATTCATTTTGCCCTCTAGCTGCCCTCAATAGGGTTAGGATAATATCTTGCTGAGAAATCTATTATGACCTTGAGACATGAGGTCTTGCTGGGGGAGAGACTCTGGCATAGTGTGCAGGGGTCAAAGGTATAAAAATCCAGTAAAGCCTTATGGGACAGGGAGTGGGGGTAGGAAATCTCAGAATACTGCTGAGGATGGGAGCGGCTGTGCAGGAAAACTGTAAGCTCTTACCTCAGCTGACTCTTGGTTGGAATCTTATTTGGTTTGAGTATCAAGAGAAGATTAGTGGGGCAAGGCTGACACTCTACCTTGGTCTGGTACCATCACACTGGCACAAAAACTGCCTGTTCTCTGAGAGTATACCTTGAGTCTCTGCTGTACAGCTTATAATCCTTTACCTTCTTTCTTCCTGAGATGATGTTTGGCTGGGAAGGCAGCAAATTGAAGGGATACAGTGGTTTGGGAAGATATACCCCTGGGGGAGGGATATGATGGGACAGGACCTTCAGGTATAGCAGCCTAGAGCTGGGTAAGAGAACCAATGTGGTCACAGGCCAGATCCATCAGGGGTCAAGAGGTCTCTAGTGCAGTTCCAGCAGAGGACCCCATCAGTGATCTCTATCAGGTAGAGGAAGTTACTAGGAAATTGCTGACTATCCACTTATACCCTAGGGCAAAGTCCCAGTAACCTCACTCTAGCTCTGACTTTGTCCGAGTAAATATGGTCATTTTGTTGACAACTTCTAGAAGTATGTTCTAGAAGGAGAATTGAAAGTCCTGGCCTAATATTCTCTTCTCTTGGGAAATTTTCTGGCAAAGCTCAAATAACTACTATATCAATAATCTAATAATATCCCAATAAGCATGTTAATCTCATTAGCACAGGCTAGAATTAATTACGGCGTACATTTTTGGCATTGTGGTAAAAATGAAGAGAACGTCGTCTATCTTAATCCCTTATTAACATATTCATTTCATACTGCATTAACGTCCAAATTGTTCACTAATATGTGGTAACAAGATCTGTGCCAAACCTCTGGGAATAGAGGCTACAAAAAGTACCATGGTTCACTGGGACAAAAAAGGACAAAGCTCCTTTGGTGGCACTGACTCACTGACAGCCGGCTCTCCCAAAAAAGGTGCACGTGACACGCTTTCAAGTTCATTCTGAATTATTAACCTTTAACCTTATCAACTCTATCATTTTCTTAAGGCTGGAAAATTAACAATGCCATAAATCAAGGCCTGATTTATAGAGGTTTGAAGATTTCCAGGGTATAAATGCTTATACTGAAAACATGAACATGCAAGCTGGTTTGAGTTGACTCCAAAACATCTCTGTTGCCTTCCCCCGCAATGTAATAGAAAAGAAGAAAGATGAAATCCTTATAACAAATATGGATAGTCAAGCAGAACTAATTCCCACCATGTCCACAAATGTATGTCTAATGATGTATCACCACTCTGGCAGAAGATGGTTTGTATAGTCTTCAGGAATCATGGTTGGTTATTGGATTAATCAGAAATCTTAAGTCTTTCAAAGTAACTTGTTTCACAGTGTTGTTATTGTATAAATTATTCTCTTTGCTCTGCTCACTTTACTTTGAATCAGTTCATTTAGGTAGTCCCAGGTTCCTCTGAATTCATCCCTTTAGTCATTAATTATGGTACAATGAGATTTCTTTACCTTCAAATATCATAATTTGTTCAGCTATTCTCTAATTGATGGACATCCTTTTACTTTCCAATTCTTTGCCTCTACAAAAAGAGGTGCTATAAATATTTTTGTGCAAATGGGTCTTTTACTTCTTTCTTTGATGTCTTTGGGGTAGAGGCCTAGTAAAGGTATCACTGAGTTAAAGAGTATGCAGTGTAGTAATTTGGGGGGCATAACCCTAAAGTTCTTCCCAGTACCGATTCACAGTAATATGTCTATTTTCCTGTAGATCCTTCCACACTTGTCATTTTCCCTTTCTGGTCAACTTTTCCAATATGATAGTTGTGAAGCAGAATCTCAGGATTGCTTTAATTTGCATATCTCTAATTATGAGTGATTCAGAGCATTTTTTTTCATATGGCTATTGATAACTTGGGCATCTTTCTTTGAGAGCTGCCTACTCATATCCTTTGATCATTTATTGATTGGGGAACACTTTACAGCTTTTCTAAAGCACTTTTACACACATGATCTCCTTTGATCTTCTTAGTCACCATGTGAAAAAGTGGAGGGGGATATGAATAGCTGTATTTTACAGATGAGGAAATTGAGGCCCAGAGAATTGAAGTCACTCACCCAAATTTGCACAGCAAGTTAGTTGTGGAACCAGGACCAGAACATAGTTCTCCTGAGGCTTTGGGGAGAGCAATGAGGAGCAGCCACTTCAGGATATGAGTGAACCAGACTCATTGAGACAACATGACCATTAAACTATTTATAAGCAAAGTCTTCTCTTTGGCACACTGGCTATATGACTGTGAAAATTGTTTAGCCTCTCAATGCTCTAGGCAGCTCTCTAAGACTATCAGTTGAGGAGAACATGCCAGTCTGCATTAGATGATCGAGGTGGTACTCTCTATCAGTCAACAGGTGCAGACCCTCTCTCTCCCTAAATAATTATTGTTGAGTCGTTTTTCAGTTGTGATTCTTCATGACCTCATTTGGGGTTTTCTTGGCAAAGATACTGGAGTGATTTTCCATTTCCTTCTCCAGCTCATTTTACAGATGAGGAAACTGAAGCAGACAGGGTTAAGCAACTCTCCCAGGGTCACTCAACTAGTAAGTGTCTGAAGCCATATTTGAACTCAGGAAGATGAATCTTCCTGACTCCAGGCCTGGCCCTCCATCCATTGAGCCATCCAGTGGCCCACTCTAAGTAATAAACAGGTGAAATAAATATCAGATCCCTAGAAAAATCTCAAAACAACATGAATACTATTACTTAATAATGTTATTCTCTTCCACTTCTAATCAATTTCTCTTTTTAATATTTACTTTGTTGTGAACTTAAGACATAAAATAAGCATTTCCATAACATAGTAGACTAGAGAAAAAAGAAGAAAAGATAAGTTTCTTTTAAAATTAGAGCTCTGTCAGATGGTGCCATTCAGTCAATGACTTTCTGTCACTTCTTGCCCGTCACCCTCATGACATACATCTGATGATGTCCAGAAGACCTGTTATACTCCCAGCCGCTATGTTTTCCTTTTAATCCACTTAAGGGTTTATTAACTAAAGCTACTCCTTTAGGTGACAATCAGCCTCCGGCCCAGAGTTGTCTGCACCCTGATGTTGCTATTACTTTTGTCACAGACTCCTTTCAAACTTGACATCTCCTCTAGCTTCCTCAGCCACCAGGTCCCATTTCTGCTGCCATATAAGAGAAGAATTAAAAAAGAAGAACTAAAAATGAATAGCGCACAGAGGGCAGGGGAAAGGTGTGTGGTGGGGGAGAGCAGGCTACTGCATCTAGCCAATGAGGAAGTTTCACAAGAATAGGAATGAAAGACATCATCACTGAAGTATACAATATACTACAGAAGGACAAAATGGACTGGTCACAAGGTGAAGGCAAATGATGACAGAGTTCCCCTGGTAGCCTGATGATGTCAGAAGAAAGCAAGGAAGGCCCCAGTATTAGGAATGGCACCTTTGTGGCAAATTTGTGGAAGATCGTGAGGCCATCAATTTAGAGCTGGAAGGGACCTTAGAAGCCATTGAATTCAGTCCCCATCATGTTACAGATGAGAAAAACTGAGGCCCAGGAAGGCTAAGTGCTGTGCCCATAGTAGCAAAGCTAATAAGGGTAAGAGGAGGATTTGAACCCAGTCTTCCTGACTCCATTTCCAGTGCTCTATCTACTTGCTGCTGTTTAGTTGTATTTTCAGTTGTGTCTGATTCTGGATTCCATTTAGGGTTTTCTTCGAACAGATGCTAGAGTGGTTTGCCATTTCCTTCTCCAGCTCATTTTACAGATGAGGAAACTGAGGCAAACAGGGTTAAATGACTTGCCCAGGGTCACACAGTTAGTGTCTGAGGTCACATTTGAACTCAAGTCTTCCTGACTCCAGGCTCAGCACTCTATCTACCATGCCACCTAGGCACCTGCCCTGTCTACTATGCCCCGAATCCCATAGAAGTGCCCACAGGCACTGATCTGCATCTTTGGAAAAAACATCCAAATGAATTAGATTGCAGACCTATTGGAGTTTAGGTAGTACTGGGGGAATATTTGAGTCCCCCATATCTGAAATTCTTTCCCTCCTCACCTCCATCTCCAGACTTTGGCCTTCTTTTGTCCTCAGTTCAAATTCCATCTTCTATAGGAGGCCTTTCTTGTCCCTAATACCTTCCCTCTGAGATTGCTTTCCGTTGCCACTATATATAGATATAGATACTCAGATACATAAATACATGGAGATACATCTATACCCTCTCTATGTATCAAATATTAAAGTATAATACGTAAATGCAGAAAGATATCTATATATCATCTACATATCTATGTATTTGATAATATATAGATATGTAACATGTGATAATATATAGATATGTAATACATAGATTAATAATGTGTGATAATGTATAGATAAATAATATATAGATATGTAATATGTGATAGTATAGAGATATACATATATCTCTATACAAAGGCAGCTAGGTGGTGCAGTGGCTAGAATGCTGGGCCTAGAGTCAGGAAGACTCTTCCTGAGTTCAAATCTGGCCTCAGACACTAGCTGCATGACCCTGGGCAAATCATTTAACCTTGTTTGCCTTAGTTTTCTCATCTGTAAAATGAACTGGAGAAGGAAATAACAAACCACTCCAGCATTTTGCCAAGAAAATCCCAATACGTTTTGTCACTGGACCCAACTCAAGACTTTCCATGTTGATGGGACCTGTTGGAACTTACCAGCATTTCTTTTGGGAAGTCAGAATCAATCACCTTCTTTCCATGATGAGGCATCAGAACAGAACTTGAGTAGAATGTAGACTTTTTTTTTAACATACACACTGGGACTCAATTTAATTTATTAAGTACTCACTACTATGATGGGTGTTGAAGAAGATAGAGTAGATTTTTAAAAATCCCTTCACAATCATACACCACAACTTGTTCAGCCATTCCCCAATTGATGGGCATCCTCGCAATTCCCAGGTCTTTGCCACCACAATGAGCTGCTATGAATATTTTAGGTTCTTATATAGGTTCTTTTCCTTTTTTACTAGTCATCTTGAGACTTAGCGGTACTGCTGGATCAAAGGGTATAGGCAGTTTGATAACTCTTTTGGCATAATTCCAGATTGCTCTCCAAAATGGTTGGATCAGGGGCAGCCAGGTGACGCAGTGAGTAGAGCACCAGCCCTGAAGTTAGGAGGACCTGAGTTCAAATCTGGCCTCAGACACTCGATGCACTTTCTAGCTGTGTGACCTTGGGCAAGTCACTTAACCTCAATTGCCCTGCCTTCTCCCCTGCAACAAGAAAAAAAAAGAATTTTGAAAAATGGTTGGATCAGTTCACAATTCCACCAACATCAAATTAGAGTCCCAATTTTTTCACATTGCTTCCCCTTCAGACATTTTAGCCGATCGATGGATAGACTTACACGAAATAGTGAAAAGTGAAATGAGCAGAACCAAGACAACATTATATACAACAATGACAATATCGTTTTGAGAACACCTTTGAGTGACTAAGTCATTTTGACTATTATAAATATTCAAATTAACTACAAAGGACATATGAAGGATATCTCTCCAGAGAAAGAACTGATAAATATATGTATAGAATGTTTACATGTATACACACATACATTATACATACATACACATATACATAATGGTAGACATCTCTGGGGGAAGCTTGGAGAGGGAAGAAAAAAAAGAAAGTTACATGATAACTTTATTATATATTTTAAAAGAATAGCAAGTTTTACATAATAGATTTGCAGTTTCATGTGCAATCATTTTTTCCCCTATTTTATTATGTTGTGGAAAGGCTCGTTTTATTTATCAAGTTTGGAATGAAATAAATAAAATTTCCTTAACTAAAAATAAAAGTCCATTTTAAAAATAAAAATTAGAAGTTCTTTAACTCAGGAGCTAAGAGTTAGGTAGAGGAGATAGAACACATTTGCAAATAATTACAATATAAGAGCTAATACCGGAAGTGTACAAGAAAGGTGCAAGTGAAGTGCCCTGGGAGCCCCAAGGGAAGAGAGATCCTTACCAACTGTGGGAAATGGTATTATAATAGTAACACCTTATGTGTGGAGAGCTTCCTGGGGAAGGTGGCATTGGATTTAGGGTTTAATGGATGGATAAGATTCCAAGGAGCAGAAAAAGTGAGGAGAGTATTCTGAGTAGGAAAGCGCAAGCTGCGTATGAAGTTGGGGACAGTCGATGAATGGTCCAGTTTGCCCACAAGATAGAGTATGTAGAGAAAAATCAGGCTTTTGTCACAGATGTGCATGTATTTATGTATGTTATATATACTAAATACTTTGAAGGAGCTCTGGTATTAACAGAAATGCTTCTTCCAAAGGTATGGATCACAAACCACCCATGCCTGCTTATCCTGTGTGACTCTTATCTATGTTCCCCCATAAATCCTCCAGAGGAGCGATACCAAATGTGCCGGAAGCCTTGCTCTATCTCACTCTCCTGACATTGTACAAATACAAAGGGAGCACGCAGGCTCCCATTTAACCATCATTTATCCCCTCACTACAAGATTGGCCTATCTTCTTTTCCAGTCATACAGTTCTCTAATGATATATCCTTTGCTCCTCTTCTTCCACATAATTCTTCATTGGTAATAGATGGCAACCTACTCACTCCTGCCATCTGCTTTTTTACTGCTTCTCAGATGACTTGGGACTTTATTTCTTCAAAGACTGGAATTTTATGTCTAATAGCCATACAATATCCTTGGGCAAGTATTAGTATTTAAATAAAAAGAGGGCCCTGGTTTCAGGGATAAACTGGTAACCAGTAAAAAAGCCTAGTTCAGTTGCCCAAATACAATTCAGTCCCTTTTCTCCCTCCTGTTCAATTGCCCATCCTTAGTGTCTGATCAAGATATATGTGCAGTTATCGTCCAATCAGATCCTGCTTGGATCTGATTGTGGTGTGCAGGAGAACCTGGCATCTAGAAGACTATGCCAGTGGGAAAAGACACACTCTAATGGAGTCCCACAAGCTAGAAAGGTTTCTGAGTGTGAGGATGGTCTGCATCTTTCACCAAAAATCAGCCTACCTGGTATAGAGTGCAAAGGATTGGTCATCAGATCATGAATTCCTTTTTTTTTTTTTTTGACAAAGCCATCATTAAACTATCTATTGAGGTACATGAGGGCAATGATCTTCAATTGGTTCAGAAAAGACAGTTTTTTGAGGGAAGGGCCAGGAATGTGATTTCAACAGCTTGAGGAACTCCTGGTGAGGGCCCTCTACCACTGCATGTCAACTATCTGGGTTGAGGTACTAAGAGGTAAAGTGACTTGTCCAGGGTAATGTAGGCAATATAGGTCAAAGTCGGGATTTGACCTTTACATACAAAGTCATTTCTCTTTCATCTCTCTCTCTCTCTCATATACATATATATATATATATGTAACATATGTATGTATATATGTCCCCCTCTGTCTCTCTGTGTCTCTTTCTTCAACTCCTCTTCCTCCTCCTCTTCCTCCTCCTCTTCCTCCTCCTCTTCCCCCTCCTCTTCCTCCTCCTCCTCCTTCTCTTCCTCCTCCTCCTCTTTCTTCTTTCCTCCTCCTCCTCCTCCTCCTCCTTCTTCTTCTTCTTCTTCTTCTTCTTCTTCTTCTTCTTCTTCTTCTTCTTCTTCTTCTTCTTCTTTGTCTTCGTCTCTCTGTCTCTGTCTCCCTCTCTGTCTCTCTGTCTCTCTGTCTCTCTCCCCACTCTCTCTATTCAGATAAGTGGATGAGTGAATACAGCACTAGACCTAGAGTCAGAAAGATCTTATTTCAAATCCAGTCTCAGATACTGTGGGAAAGGCAGGGTGGGCTCCTTAGCACTTGGTTCAATGGGTGCCCTTGAAGAGTTTGGCTTTTGTTTGCATTGAGTGATTCAGCTATTTCATTGAATCTTGTTAAATGCTAAGCCTCAGGCCCAAGATTTGGGTGTCCTTGGTGCCTCCTTGCCTCAGGGGAGGG
>CM053622.1:149535833-149550154 GCA_028646595.1 Phalanger gymnotis | reverse complement strand
CCTTGGAGCTCTGAGATGCAGCAGAAGTGGCACGTGACTCTGAGCCAGCCTTGTTGAGCTCCCAGCTGAACTCAGATGTTGATGGTTCCTTGGTAACTATGAATTGTATAGGGTCTGTCTGTTTGTAATTTGTTTAAGGACTCTCGAGATGGTGTTGATGAAGAGACTCCGGGCAGCTGTAGCTAAGGAGCCCTCCAGCTTTCAACCCGGATGCTGAAACTTTGTTGAACTCTGGTAACTATGTATTGGGATTTGAATAAGACAAGGTCTGTCTGTTGATGTTTATAATTTGCTTGTATTTTGCTCTGAAGTTCAGGGTGCTGGCTTTTCCCCCTGAACTAGGTGAATGATATTCGTGTGCTGAATTAAAGTAAGCTTGCCAACCCCTTAACCTTGATCTCCTTATTAAGGCATATCAAAAGAACCTGGGCTTTCTGGCTGTCCGGCAGCTTTCTGGGTGCTGGCTGTGGGTGGATCTGGACCCCCCACAGAAGCTGCTAGCCAGATTGTGGAAACAGATACTTACTGTCTTATGACCCTAGGCAAGGCACTTTATCCTCTGTCTGTCTCAGTTTTCTCTTCTGTAAAATGGGATAATAATACTATTTACCTCAAGAGTTGTTTTGAGGGAAAAGTGAGATAATAATTTTTAATTTTTTTTGTAATAATACTTTTTTATTTTTGGTTTACAACACTCAGTTCCACAGGTTTTTGAGTTCCAAATTTTCTCCCCCTTCTTCCCTTCCCCCACGTCCAAGACAGCATGGAAACCAATATATGTTCTACATATACCTTCACATTAAACATATTTACGCAATAGTCAAGTTGTAAAGAAGAACCATGATCAATGGAGTGAATCATGAAAAAGAGATAATATTTTTAAATGCTTCGTAAACCCTAAAGAGCCATAGCTATCTGTCTACCTTTCTATCTATTTCTGACAGTGCAAATAGTCTGCTCTCTAAATGTCCTTGTTCCTTATGTCTCCTGTCCTTGTTCCTTATGTCTAGATCCAGAGATCCTGGGGATCTCTGACTATCAACATGCCATGCAAGTTCACCATGGAAACCAGGCTCTGAAGTCTAATTCCTCTTTGGTTCTAAGACTGAGGGGGAAAGGTTTGTGTCCCATTTCCAAGGGGCTTCACCTGAGACTTCTGATGTTTGCCAAATTGACTTCTCTAATTGACTAAGTGCACAGATGGCCCTGGCAATTTTTTGGGATTGTACCAGTAAATCTATTCTGTACATAATGACCCACTTGTGGAAGGTACTCTTTTTGCCAGGAGATGATGAGGGGTGGCCACCATTTAAAAGTCAATACTGTTAAAGTCCATTTCCAACATGATTCTGGAAAGAAACAACAATATTCTGGGAGCAAAGCTGAATCCAATCAACTAATATGGGCAATCTTGTCCAAGAACTGGTACTTTGGCTTGGGACCCAGAAAACTTTGGTTCTTATGAAATATCCCCTGCCCTGTGATGTTATTCTCAGATAAATAAAAAGGAAGAGGCAGCATGGAGAAGAGCAAAAGACAATGTGTTGGAAGTGCAGGAAGGTCTGCTACTAACCTAGATATATAGTAATAGTAACATATTTATATATAGAACCTCAAGGTCTTCAAAGCACCTTCCTTTAACCCTATGAGGTGTTATTCCCACTGTACAGATGAGGAATATCCACAAAAGTCCCACTCTGATATTTTACTATGGGGTGGGAATCACTTAAGTTCTTGAAAGCTATGTCAGTGAAGAATTCATAAGGAAGACTTTCCTCGTGGGTCAAGTGGTGAATTTAATTTTAGTCCCACCAAACTGGAAAACCTTAGTTTATGGATCCAGTGATGGACGAGAAATCATCCAAGAACTAGTTAGTTAAGTTCAGAGAGGCTCCATCACCAAGGTGACCAGAGGATAATGAATTTTGGGGGTCACAGAAACTTCTAGAAGCCATCTACCAAGTTCCAGAGGAGTTGTGATCCTTGCCAATGGAGGGAGTAATGCACACTAACAACATCATGGCTCCTTCAAATGGATCACAGAAAAGGAAACGAGGCTCAGAGAAGGTGACTTGCCCATGATCGCATACCTAGTGATGTTTGAAACAAGAATTCAATTCAGATGTCCTGACTCAGAGCTATTCTGTGATCTTGGTTAAGCCATTTATCCCGATCCTTCATTTTTTCTAAAATAAGAGATTTGAACTAGATTCAATTCCACAAACATTTAGATGATCTCTAAGCTCTCTTTAAGTTCTGTAAGTCATGAATCTATGCCGATTATTCTCCCTTAGTGATTGCTACTGTAATCTTAGTCTCACACTAAACAAATGCCAACTTTGTTGACAGGGTTTGTTCTACGTAGGTGACTGGCTGTATGACACACTTCCCTTCCTTTGCCTGAGGTAGCTGCTCTGGAAAATGTCTTTTCCATTGCCTCTTGCCAATTGGCATCCAATTTTGTAGAGCTGTTCAGTGCTTTCTGATGAAGAGAATCCCATCTTTGGGTCCTAGGTCTCCAGTAAAGCCTTCTTCCATAGCGTCCTGCTTCCTTTTACATTCATCTCCTGCTGAGCACAGAAGCTGCCCCATAATCGTACTTAGCACCTGTTTCAACCAATGATTAGCTCCTTCAGTCATAGCCTTTGCTCTGTAACTGCTAAAAAACAGGAGACTCTTGTCCCTAGGCCAGTCCCAGCTGACTGCAACTTCATTACTTCTGTATAATATTGACTTGAACCACAGCAGGGAACACTTGAGACCAAAAACTCTCTCCTCAGGAATGTCATTTCTGCCTTGGGCTTCAAGGTGCCCATTGTTACTGACTCAGTAAGGTCACAGAAGCCTGAACACAGTCTCAATCACCTCCCCCATCCTTAAGCAACATCAACAAAACCCCCATCCTTCACTTGATTTCTTTTTAAATAATAAAAAAATTTCAATGAACGAGCTTTTGCTTTTTCTCACTCTTAACCTCCCCTCACCTTGATAAAGAAAAAAAAAAGGAAAAAGGAAATCCTTGTAAGAAATAGGCATAGTTAAGCAAAATACATTCCTGCGTTGTCCATGTCCAAAAATGTATGTCTCATTCTATATCTATAGTCCATTACCTCTGTTGGGCAGTGGGTGTCACTGGGCCTCTGTATTCATGGTTGGTCATTGGACTGATCAAAGTCGTGATGTCTTTAAAAGTTGCTTGTTTCTCCAATGTTGTAATTGTGTACATTTTTCTCTTTGTTCTATTTACTTCACTCAGCACCAGTTTATAAAATCTTCCCATGTTTCTCTGAACCTGTGCCTTTAATTATGTCTTTACTATATAATAGAATTTCATCATATTCATATGCCATGAGTCATTCAGTCACTGACCAATTGATGAGTAGTGGTTCCTTGCCACCACGAGAAGAGCTGCTGTAGATATTTTTGTACATATGGGTCCTTTTCCTCTTTCTTTGATGCCTTTGGGGCATAAGCCTTGTAGGGGTTTATCTGGGTCAAAGAGCATGGCACAATGTAATATACACAGTTTTGGCATAGTTCCAAATTGCTTTCCAGAATTGCTGGACCAATTCACAGTAATCCCAGTAGTGCCTGTTTCTCCATAGCCCCACCAATATTTTTCATTTTTTGTTTCTGTCAACTTCACTCATCTGATTGGTATGAGGTGGAGCCTCAGAGTTGCTTTAATTTGAATTTCTCTAATTATTAGCAATTTGGAACATTTTAAAATACAGCTATCGACAGCTTGAATTTCTTCCTTCGAGAGCCGCCTGGCCATTTAACTTCACTATTCATCAATTGGGAAATGCTTTTTATTCTTATAAATTTGAATCAGTTCCCTATATATTGTAGAAATGAAACACTTATTAGAGAAACTAGCTGCAAAGATGTTTTTTCTCAGTTAATTCTTTCCCTTGTAATCTTACTTACATTGATCTTATTTTTCCAAAATTTTTAAATTTTGTATAATCAGAAGTGTCCATTTTATCTATAGTGATCTCTATCCCTTGTTTGGTCATGAACTCTCCCCCTATTTATAGATCTCAAAGATATTTTCTTCATTGTTCCTCTAATTTGTTTATGATATGACCTGAATCATAGATCTATTTGGAGTTTATCTTGTTATGTGAAATTAGGTGCTGTCTAAATCTAATTTTTGCTTGACTGCTTTCCAATTTTCCTAGTAGTTTTGTCAACTAGTGAATCTGTGTTTCAATAGCTGGAGTCTATTGGTTTATCAAACATGAGGCTAATAATTTTTTTTTCAGTTCTCATCCTTACCTTACCTTCCTGTTCTGTTTGCTACCATTGCACACCCCCTCTCTCTGGATGCCTTTTTCCAATTTTTTTTGGTCACATTGCTCTGCCATGATTCTCTTCCTCAATATTCTTGCAATGGCATCACCCATTTCCAGCTTCCCTATACATGGGCATCCTTCAGAACTCTGTCCTAAACTTCCTCTTCTTCTCTTACTACGCTTCTTTTGGTGGTTCACATGTAGATAACTCTAGCTTTTCAATCATTTGCCATTTTCATATTAACAATTTTCTTATTTGAAAGTATGCTATACTCCTGTGTATTGATAATAATAATTGCATTAAAATTAAAACTATTTCCCTCTTCCCAGTTTGTCATGTAGTGAATGGCATCAGTTGGTCTTCCTGTATTTCCAAGGTGATGGTTCTTCAACCTGGAGTTTTTTTAAATTTTGGACCAAGGAAGAAGAACCAATCAAATCCAATAAAAGTGCAGATAATAGATTCCACATAAAAACCATCTAATGCAGTGACACAAGAGCCACCAAGTGTTTTGTAAGTTCAACTTCTTCAGTAGTCCAACAATTCTGGTCTGCCACTCACATGTACAACTTCACTGTGAGAGGATCCGCCAGCCAAAGAGCCACTGTCAAGGGCTAGTTTCCTCCAAGACTGGACACAGTATTTAAAAGTCATGTAACTAACTCCAAAATCTGCATACATAGTCCTTATCTCCCTCATGAATTCCAGTCCCACATCTCCAACTGCCTATTGCATATCTCTGCTTGAATGTTTCATAAATTCATCGAACTCAGCATAGGACTCATTATGGTTGTCCTAAACCCACTATTCATCTTATCTTCCATATTTCTCTTAAGAGAACCAACATTGCTAGTTACCCATGTTGATAAACTTGGTGTCATCTTCTCTTTAACTCTCATTCGCCCTTCCCATAGTATCAAATTAACTGCAAGTCTTTCTGATTTACCTCTGCAACATCTCCCATGTCTTTCCCCTTATCTCCACTAACAAAAACATCCTAGTAAAGGCCCTCATCACCTCTCCTTTACCATTGCAAAAGTCTCCTAACTCGGGTTTTTACATCTAGTCTCCCCATTCTTCACATAACTACTAAACATGTAAGTAAATAAGGATTGTCGTTCAGTCATTTCAGACTTTTTGAGATCCCATTTAGGATTTTCTTGGCAAAGATACTGTAGTGGTTTGTCATTTCCTTCTCCAGCTTATTTTATTTTTTTCTTTTAAAATTATTTATTTTTAGTTTACATCATTCAGTTCCACAAGTTTTTAAGTTTCAAATTTTCTCCCCCTTCCTTTCCTCTCCACTCCCCACCCAAGACAGCATGCAATCCGATACAGGTTCTACATATACCTTCACACTAAACATATTTTCACAATAGTCAAGTTGTAAAGAAGAATTGTAACCAATGTAATGAACCACGAGAAAGAAGAAACAAAACAGAAACCAAAAAAAAAAAGGAGAGAGAGCAAATAGTTTGCTTCAATATGCATTTAGACTCCATAATTCTTTCTCTGGATGTGGATCATTTTTTCCATCATGAGTCTTTTGGAGTTGACATAGAACCTTGAATTTCTGAGAAGAACCAAGTCTATCAAAGTTAGTAATCACAGATATAATGTGTCTGCAATTGTGTATAATGTTCTCCTGGTTCTGCTCCCCTCACTCAGCATCAGTTCACATAAGTCCTTTCAGGTTATTATGAAGTCCATCTGCTCCTCGTTGCTTATAGCACAATAGTATTCCATTACATTCATATATCACAACTTGTTAAGCCATTCCCCAATTGATGGGCATCCCCTTGATTTCCAATTTTTTGCCACACAAAAAGCTGTTATAAATATTTTTGTACATATGGGTCCTTTCTCCCCTCATATGATCTCTTTGGGGTACAGCCCTAGAAGTGGTTATTGCTGGGTCAAAGGATATGCACATTTTTATAGTCATTTGGGCATAGTTCCACATTGCTCTCCAGAATGGTTGGATCAGTTCACAACTCTACCAACAATACATTAGTGTTCCAATTTTCCCACATCTTCTCCAACATTTATACTTTTCTTGTTTTATCATGTTAGCCAATCTGACAGGTGAGATGTGGTACCTAAGAGTTTTTTGATTTGCATTTCTCTAATCAGTAGTGATTTAGAGCATTTTTTCATATGGCTATAGATATCTTTAAATTCTTTCTCTGAAAACTGCCTGTTCCTTTCCTTCAACCATTTATCAATTGGGTAATGACTTATTTTCTTATAGATTTGACTCAGTTCTCTGTACATTTTAGAAATGAAGCCTTTATCAGAGATACAGGTTATAAAAATTCTTTCTCAATTTTCTACTTCCCTCCTAATCTTGGTTGCATCGACTTTGTTTGTATAAAAACTTTTCAATTTAATGTAATCAAAAAGATCCATTTTGCATTTTGTAACACTATCTCTTGCTTGGTCATAAATTCTTCCCTTCTCCCTAAATCTGACAGGTAAACTTGCTCTCCCAAATTGCTTACAGTATCAGCCTTTATATCTAAATCATGAACCCATTTTGACTTTATTTTGGTATATGGTGTAAGATATTGGTCTGTGTCCAGTTTCTGCCATACTATTTCCCAATTTTCCTCACAGTTTCTATCAAATAGTGAGTTCTTAACCCAGAGGCTGGAATCTTTGGGTTTATCAAACAATAGATTACTATAGTCATTGACTACTGTATCTTGTGTACCTAACCTATTCCACTGATCCACCACTCTATTTCTTAGCCAGTATCAAGTAGTTTTGATGACTGCTGCTTTATACTACAATTTAATATCTGATATTGCTAGGCTGCCTTTCCTAGCATTCCTTTTCATTAATTCCCTTGATATTCTGGATCTAGCTCATTTTATAGATGAGGAAACGGAGGCAAAGTTGCCTAGAGTCACACAGCTAGTAAGTGTCTGAGGCCAGATTTGAACTCACAAAGAGGTGTTTTTCCTAAACAGCACATCTAACCATGCTCAAGAAGTTTCAGTGGTTTTCTCTTGCCCCTGGAATAACATACACAATCCCCCAATGGGCACCTAAAACCCCTCACAATCTTGCTACCATCTCTCTTACCAGGTTGTTGTCACATATTTGTGACATATATATGTCATATGACATACATATATGTCACACATTCCCTAATTTCCTTTTTGTTATGAACTGGCCTAGTAGTTCTACTCCAAACATAATTTCCTTTTCCCACCCATTGTCTTTCTAAAGACTTCCCCCCATATATGGAATGCTCTCTCTCCTCACCTCTACTTCTTAGAATACTTTCTTGCTTTCCAGCTCAGTTTAACACTTTTAACCACCACTTTTAACAAGCTTTTCCTAATTCCCTTGGATGTTAGTCTTACTCTAAATCAATCTGTATTTATTTTGAATATATCCTTATTTAGGGGCAGCTAGGTGGTACAGTGGATAGAGTGCTGGGCCTAAGGTCAGTAAGACTCCTCTTTGTGAGTTCAAATCTGGCCTCAGATGCTTAGTAGCTTTGTGCCCCTAGGCAAGTCAATTGACCCAGTTTGCCTCAGCTTCCTTATCTACGAACCGAGCAGGAGAAGGAAACGGCAAACCACTCCAGTACCTTTGCCAAGAAAATCCTAAATGGAGTCTCGAGTATGAAATGACTGAACAACAGTCCTTATTTGTTTATATGTTCATTTACATTCTACTAGTAGAATGTAAGCTTTTTGAGAGCAGGGTTTTCTGGAGCTCAAAGCCAGCCAAGAAGAACTCTGGGGAAAATGACAATAATAACAACAAAAATTATTGTTTAAACCTGAAGGTGGAGTGAAGATCGAGAGGTAGAGAGAAGAGGCATAAGAGGAAAGTGTCCAAGAAATGCTTAGGCTGAGGATTTGATTTTTTATTTTCAAACAACTGATCATTGACCAAAACATTTATAATATAATATATTTTCACTGTTGCTTTTTGTTCTTGGCATAAAAATAACAAAATAATTTTAACTGAGCAGCAGATCCAGATATGAAAATGTCATCTTCACTCAACGGCCTGTTCTGATTCAGGTCCTGGGATTATTTGGTATCTATTTGCAATACTCAACAAATGTGGAGAGTATTATTGAAGTCTCCATGATGATAATAAGATCAAAGAGCTAGAGATGAGAGGTCATCTAGTTCAACTTCCTCATTTGTGAAATGACAGAACTGAGGTCCAGAGAGATGAAATGATGTCCCAAGGTTACACATGTAGTAAATAACTGAGACAAGATTCAAACCCAGGTCCCCTGATATAAAATCCAATGCTCTTTCCATAGTGTCATTCTCATGTTGGAGTAAGGGGGGAGGGGGACTCAAGTTGAGGTAGCTTCTTTGAGTCTTTAGAAGCAGTGAGGCCTGAATCTCACCACCATTGTGATTCAGATTCTAAGAGATGACACAGGTAAAAGGGATCATAGCTAGAATGGGATGATAGAGAATCATAGGATTTAGACCTGGAACAAAACTTTGAAACTGTCTAGTCCAACTGCTGCATTCTATAGATGAGGAAAATAAGGATCACAGGGAAAATAACTCACCCAAGATCCCATGGGTAATGAATAGTAGATGTGGGATTCAATCCTAAATCCCTTGATTCCAAATCAAAGGATCTTAAAAGAGTCCTTTCACAAAATACACATAATTTAATCTCTTCACTTTAGAGCCAAGGTTCTTAACTTGGTGTCCATGGGTCCCCCAAGATGTCCTTGTATAGATTTCATGGGTCCATGAGCTTGTTTTTAAAAGTATATTTTGATAGCTATTTCAATATAATTGGTCTTCTTTGTAATGTGATGTATTTTCTTTTATGGATTTAAAATCATTACTCTGAGAAGGGGTCCCTAGGCTTCACCAGACTGACAAAGAGGTGTGTAACACACATAAAAAAGTTAAGAACCTCTGCATTAGAGATATAGCATAAAAGCTAAGCATACTTGGTAGAAAAAAAATTAAATAAATTGCTGGAAAAAAAAAAGGCCTGCTGAAAGTCTATCTTCTGGTCATATCTTGATATAGTCATATTCCTGGGCTTCAATCCATCACAGAACTATTTGAATAAAAGCCAATACAGCGTTAGGTGCATTCCACTAACTATACTTTGATTTCTGGTGCATAGGAAAATGAGAGAACACGGTTGGGAATCTCTGACTACTGGCTATGGTGTCATTTATTTTAAGATGAGTTATATTTCCTTTTACTATAAATAACCCTTTTCCTTCTACTGTCATGAATATACCCTTCATCCTATGCCAGAAGAGATAACACAAGCCTGTGTTAAATGAAGCCAGGAGAAACATTGACCTGGGAGTTAGAATTTGGAGAGCCTATCACTGACTTATGCCAAGACCCAAGCAAACCCACATTTCACTTATCTATGTTAAAGTTTCACTATCTCTGTATAGTAGAGACTCCCTCTCTCCCCGTTTGAATGAATAGTAAAGATGCATATGATAATAGGGAAATATCTGTCTATGGACAGATATATGGACAGATAATAGGGAAATACTGGTCTATGTGACCAGTAGAATGAATTCTACAAGGGAAACATGATTTTACCACTCTTAGGTGCTACCATTTTTTTTTAACCAGAACTGGGATTTCATAATCCTAGCACTGAAACTTCCTCTACCAGGGCAGATCATTGTTGCTGTGCAGTTATTTACTTGTGTCTGACTCCTCTTGATGCTATATGGGGCTTTCTTGACAAAGATCACCAAGGCACATCACCCACTCTGTAACTTAGAGTCTTTAAGTCTTGTCTGAGAGTTATTTAGAAATTAGGTGACTTGCCTAGGACAACACAGCCAGTACATCTCAGAGAAGGGATTTGAGCTCAGATTTTCTTGACTCCAAGGCCAGCTCAGCTCTTCATCCATGCCACATGGACAAGACATACAAGAGCTAAGAAATCAGTCACTCAGTCAGTCAAAAAACATTGTACCTAATGTGTGCCAGGAACTGTGCTAAGCATTGTTGATAAAAGAAAGACCTTCCTTTTCATGTTTTGGTTAGAGAAGCTATGCTGGTCCATCTAAAAAGAGATGATTCCCAAATAAAATATATATTTAAATGAACAAATGAATGAATAAATAAATAAAAATAAAAAAGATGACTCCTAGCTTTCCTGGAATGATGCACTAATACTATGGCCATGAGAGGAAGCAAGGGCAAAAACTAATTGATTTTTGTTGAGGATATGGACAGTATTACCTAAATCTCTTTTCCCCTATTCTTCTATTTTTTCATTGACAGGATGCTTGTCTTGTTCCTGTGCTTTGTCCACATTCCCCTTCATCCTGGAGCCTGCAGAACCTAGGATGAGTCCAAATCAAATGGAACTTGAGAGCAGGCAGAACCAGTTTTCTCCACAATGACTATGTTTAGGGGACTTGTGGGCTTTTCTCCCCAAGGACCACCTCTCCTGGAAGGCTTTGGATCAAAGTGTACATGACTCCTAATAGAAACTTTCTGGTGATCCATGCTCAGAGGTGGAGGGGGGGTGGGGGATGGGGAAGGTATGAGGGGGAATAGCCTGCTGTGTGCCAGTATTGTGCTAAATATTTTTACCAATATCTCATTTGAAGAGGGTAATTCATGGATTTCAGTGGGCAATGTGAACTTAGGTCAGAGAGACTAAGAAAGAGAGACAGAGAAGGGGACATTTGCTGCCACAGGCACAATGTTTTCTCCTGGAGGCACAGAATGGTGAGGAGTACCTGCCACCTTGAGATCTCGTGAGCTGGTATGAGCAAGGGTAGCTTCATCAGGGAAAGCAAGTTCCTGGTTGATTGAGTTGATGAGCAGTGTGGAGAGCCAGAGCATTGGTGGTCAAGATTTCTCCCTCTCTTTGAGCATGAAGTGGAATTTTAGCTTCTAGCTGGTGCTGACTCTTGTGAGGGACTGAACCACATCATGCCTTGTCAAAATTGTGTTTGCACGTGAACTTTCCTTTTCTTCAACAATGCATTGGGACCCACTGAAAGTGTAAGTCCACTCCCACATACACACACACCTTCAGTGGGGGAAGATGGTGAAGAATCTAGCCATTTTCAGGTTCTGTGATACCATGTAAGCTGCTTTGCATTTTATTATATGTTTATCAGTCTAATTCAATCTCTTTTAATCATGACCATGACCCTCAGTAGAAAATAACAAGGGGCTTGGCTAGTCAGATAGAAGTTAACTGAATGAGACATACCCAAGTCTGGCAGGGGGTGGAGTGGGGAGGGATGTGGAGGGTGGTGAGGGGGGAAGGGTTTGGAGTGTTGAAATTGACAGCTACCCTGTCCATGGTTCTGATTGTTCACATGGGACCCCACAGACTACTGTAATATAACCTCATTACACCCTTAAACCCTGCCTGGATGGAATAACTTTACTAAGCCAAACTTTGTGATTTCTTTAGGTCAGGAGTATTGATTCATAGCCATAGTTTTCCCAAAAGTTCTGTTTTTCTCAAGACTGTGGTCACATGCTCCTCTCAAGGGCTCCACCCTACTGTCTAGATAATAGAGAACTGATAAGACTCAAATTATACCCTACTCTGGGCCTGATAAGGCTACACAGCACCCCCAAGCTCTCTGGGCAGAATAATTTTACCCGAAAAAAGCAAAATACAGGTGTTCTGCCTTTCTCTCTAGGGGTTGAGCCACAGGGGAAAACCTGGTATTTGTGGGTGAGGGCACATATACACAGCTAAGTGGTGCAGTACACAGAACATTGGACCTGGACATGGGAAAATGTGAGTTCGAATTCAGCCTCAGACACTGTTTGACACCAGGTTAAGTCATTTAAAAATGGAATAATAATATACCTACCTCCCAGGGCTGTCGTATCAAATGATACAATATTTGTAGTTCCCTCTGCAAACTTTAAAGGGCTATGGACTAGCTAGATTGTTGCTGCTACTGTTATTGTCAGTTCTTACTCTGTCCCCAGAGCTGCTTCTACTTTAGGACTCCACACTTTCCTGCCTCGTTATTATTCCCCAAGATTTTCTTTCCTCCTTTCCCCTTACTAACTCTCATCTGTCTGAGGGGAATCTGACACTGAATGCATAGTACATACTGCTATATTTAATTTTAACTCTGTAAAAACAGTTTGCCATCACTGTAAGGGAAAGGAGTATAATGAGGAGGATGGAGATCTAAAGAGAAGTTTTACTTTCACTCTAGTTCAAACCTTCTTTTCTTCATA
Organism: Phalanger gymnotis; assembly: GCA_028646595.1. Lineage (NCBI taxonomy): Eukaryota > Metazoa > Chordata > Mammalia > Diprotodontia > Phalangeridae > Phalanger > Phalanger gymnotis. The sequence continues at coordinate 149,537,642 of CM053622.1, read as the reverse complement.
ATTTTCCTATCTCTGTTAATGCCTTTGTCATCCTCCCACTTGCCAATTTAGAAAGCTTAGAGTCATCTCTGACTCCTCCCTCTGCCTACTAAATACCCACTCAGGTGACAAATCCTACCCTTTCCATCTCCTGGATATCATCGCCATCTTTCTCCTCTTTTCTGTTCCCACTCTCATCTTCCTAGTTCAGATCCTTGTCATTCTTAACAAATTTACCCTGGTGGGTTTCAAGTTCAGGATTCGACCTAAAAGAACACTAACACTACAATGGTGCTAATTATTTTTATTGTTGTTTAGTCATCTTTTCAGTCATGTGCGGCTCTTTGTGATCCCATTTGAGGTTTTCTTGGCAAAGATGCTGGAGTGGTTTGCCATTTCCTTTTCCAGCTCATTTTACAGATGGGGAAACTGAGGCAAACAGGATGAAGTGACTTACCCAGGGTCACACAGCTAGTAAGTGTCTGAGACCAGATTTGAACTCAGGAAGAAGAGTCTTCTTGACTCCAGGTCCTAATTATACCTTTACTAAAAGTATCAAAGGCTATAGCAACATTAGCAAATCAAGAATAAATGATGAAATTCAGATGTAATGATGGTCAGATGCAGCTTCCAGTGCCTCTCTTAGTCCTTCAGAGATGCTTATTTTTGGTCCTACAAGAAACAACCTGCTTGAACAGGGAGGGCCTCTCCAGGTCAGAAAAGCAAGGACCCCTTCCTTCCCTTAGAATAATTTTATTCCCTCGAATTCATATGCCATATCTGGAAGTCACTGGGGAAATTGTCAAAAACATAACCAGTGTGGCTTGGGACTTTGTGATTCTGAAATTTCTCCCTCTTCTGTTTTACAATCTTGTTTCTTCCTGCTTCTACAGTTAAACATCTTGTTTTCCATTTGGTTAAACTTTTACTGCCCTTGGGGTATGTCCTTATTCCAGTTCTATGTATGACTTGGACTTAATTGGGGAAGGATAAGAGGAGGGGCTGCCCAAAGCCTACTGGAGTGCCTGGTCTCCCTTCCTCTAGTTTATTCCTCTTCCATACCTTCCTACCTACCCATGTCAGATTAAGGTTTCTAGAGCATAATTCTCATCATCTCACTTCTTTGTTCTAGAACCTTCAATGACTCCCATTATCTACAGAATAAAGCCCAAATTTCCTAAAATAACATTCATGGCCTTTCATGCTTTGGCCCAAACTAACTTTCTAGCTTCATCTCCCAGTTCTTTCCAGTATGCCAACTTCCACATTACTAACCATTTCCAGAAAACATCTTATGTTTACATTCTTACCTATGTTTATATTGTCCCCTTCACCTGGAATGCCCCATCTATACCTATTAAAATTTTACCCTCAATTTAGTACTCAACTTTCTCAATTAAATATTCAGAGTCATGGCCCTCCTTTTCATTGCCCTGCCATTTTTCTAAACTTGGCAGTTTGGAAGGAAGGTCAGATCCTCTTAAACTTCTACTACTGCCAAATGGATTCTAGCAGAGGTTTTTATACTGCGTGTGTATGTGTGTGTGTGTGTGTGTGTGTGTGTGTGATGCCCCCCTTTGGCATTCTGGTGAAGCCCATGGACCCCTTTTTAGAATAATGTCTTTAACTCAGAGAAATGCTAAATTTCAGTAGGTGTTAGTGAAAATAAAGATGTGATTTTTTTTCCCATCCAATTTCACAAGCCCCTTAAAACCTATCTATGAACCCCAGCTTAAGAACTCCTGAGCTGTAGGCATCCCAGTATGTTATACACGTGTGACTTATAAATGCATGGCAAGAAGAAGAAGAAGGAGGAGGAGGAGGAGGAGG
>CM053622.1:149522044-149535333 GCA_028646595.1 Phalanger gymnotis | reverse complement strand
CCTTCCTTCCTTCCTTCCTTCCTTCCTTCCTTCCTTCCTTCCTTCCTTCCTTCCTTCCTTTCTTTCTTTCTTTCTTTCTTTCTTTCTTTCTTTCTTTCTTTCTTCCTTTTATTCTTTCAAAAGCTACTGTTATTTTTTTAGGGACATAGTTACCTCAGTTTGGGGAGTTTAAATTTTCTTTTTTGTTGTAAATAAAATAATCAACACACATAAACATTTCAGAATACTAAAAATAATAAATAAGAATATTGCATACGAAACTGAATTTCTCTTAAGTACAGTTATTTTAAACGTATGTTAAATTCAACATACAAGTAACAAAATTGCATGTTTGTTTGGGTTCTTTTTTGGATTTTTCTTTGTCATTCCTTGACTTGAAAATTGTTTTTAATTTTTTTATTGATATCTTTTGGGTTTTTTTTTATATCACCAAAGTTTTCCCATTACTTCTCCCTTTTTCCCCTTCAGAGAAACACTCCATATAACAAATAATATTTTAAAGAAGAAACAAAAAAAATCAGCAAAACTGGTCAATACATTGAAATAGTCTGAAAATATGTGTAATCAACCACATTATCTCTGAAAAGAAGTGGAGTGGAATAGATATTTTCATATCTCCTCTTTGGAGCCATGCTTGTTCTTTATAATTTTGCCACATTCATTTTCGACTGTTTTGTGTTTGTTCTTCATTGCCATTCATTGTCATAGTCATTGAATGTGTTATTTTCTTGGTTCTGTTTACCTCACTTTGCATTGGTTCATGTAGATCTTTTCATATTTCTCTATATTCACCATATTCATCCTTTCTTGCAGCTCAGTAACATTCCATTACATTCACATACCACAGTTTGTTTACCAGGGGTGGGAAACCTGTGGTCTCAAGGCCACATGTGGCCCTCTAGGCCCTCAAGTTTGGCCCTTTGACTGAATCCAAACTTTACAGAACAAATCTCCTTAATAAAAGAATTTGTTCTGCAAAACTTGGACTCAATCAAAAGGCGGCCCCTGAGGACCTAGAAAGCCATATGTGGCTTCAAGCCTGCAGGTTCTCCACCCCTGGTTTAGTGCTTCCCCAATCAATGGGTATCCACTTTGTTTCCAGTTCTTCGCTCTCATAAGAAGTGCTGCTATAACCATTTTGGTGTATAAGGGGACTTTCTTCTTATCAATAGGCTCCTTGGTATAAGCCCAGCAGTGGAATTTCTGGGTGAAAAGGTATAGACAGTTTGAATCACTTTCTTTGAATATTCCAAATTGTTTCCAAAATAGCTATACCAAACACACTAGTGTGCCTATCTTCCTACAATCTCTCCAACATTGACCATTCTCATCTTTTGTCATCTTTGTCAATTTGCAAGGTGTGAGGTAAAATTTCAGGATAGCTTTGATTTACATCTCTCTTACTGTTAGAGATTTGCATTCTCTCAGACAGTTGTTAATAATTTGCAATTTTTCATTTGAGACCTATTTGATCAAATCCTTTGACCACTATTGTATTGGGGAATTTTTTTTATATGTTTTACATATGTATACACACATATTAGTTATATATCTTGTATACTAAATCCTTGTCAGAAAAAAATTAATTCAAAGACTTTCCCCCGTCTAGCTACTTCCCCCGTTTCTTCCCTAGATGCATTAGTTTTATTTGTGCAGAAGCTTTTCAGTTTCATGTAATCAAAATTATCTAGTTTACCTTTTACATCCTCCAGTTTCATTTGTTTTATTATTTTTGCCATTTACATTATTGCAGTCATTGTATATAAGATTTTCCTGCTTCTCTTACCTCATTTTCCATCAGTTCAAATAAGACTTTCCATATTTTTCCGTATTTATCATGTTTATCATTGCTTACAGCACAGTAATGTTTTATTACATTCACCATCACAATTTATTTAGTCTTCCCCAATCACTGGACATTCAACAGAATGTGCTACAACAAAAAGTGCTGCTACAAGTATTTTGGTGTACGTGGGGCTTTTCTTTTTGTCATTCACCTTCTTGGGAGTAATAACCTACCACTGAAATCTTTGGGTCAAATAGCATGGGCATTTTATTCCTTTTCTATGCATAATTCCAAACTGCTTTACCTGAATGATTGGACCAATTCGCAATTCTACCAACAATGCATCAGTGTGCATGTATTTCCACAGCCCCTTGAACATTGATTATTCCTAGTTTTTGTTACCTTTGCCAATTGGCTTGGTGAGAGATGAAACCTCAGAATTGTTTTGATTTTCATTTATCTTATATTTAATCAGATGCAAACTCTTGCCATTTCTATCTCTACGGTATCTCTCACATATGACCCTTTCTTTCCATTCACACAGCTACCATTTTAGTTCAGTCCCTCATCATCTCTCATCTAGGTTATTGCCCCAGTCTCGTAATTAGCCTCACTGCCTCAAGTCTCTCCCCACTGCCATTTATCTTCCATACTGCTTCAAAATGATTTTCTTTAAGTGCAGATTTAACCATCTAACTCACCTACTCAGTCAGTGCAATTGGCTCTCTAGTTCCTCTAGGATCAAATGTAAACTCTTATGTTTAGCTTTTAAAGTCCTTTACAATATTAATTAAGCTTCTTTTCAGTTTTACATTGCTTTTGTTTTATATTACTTATCCTCCTTCTCTGATGAAATCCAGATCAACTGGCTTTCTGTTTCTTACAAACACAGACCATTGCCCACCTTTTACAGGAAGACTTTCCTGGTCCCTCTTGATTCTAGTGCCTTCCATCTTTAGATTATTTCTAATTTATCCCATATATAGCTTGCTTTGTAAATATTTGTTTTCATGTTGTCTCCCTCATTAGATTATAAGCTCTTGGAGGCAGGGAATATCTTTTGCCTCCTTTTACAACCCAGCACTTAACAGAATGCCTGGCACATATTAGGTTCTTAATCAATATTTACTGATGGACAGACTGACCGTATCTGAAGTGTGTCCTACTCCTCACCTCTTTCTTGGAGAATTCCATTAATCCTTCAAGATTAAGAACGCCCTTAATGGTGTTGGAGATCCCTGAGGGAGAAATGAGATGTAGCACACCTGGCCTACAGGGAGTGGAGCCCAAGGTAGTCTCTGTTGCATATGTTCCCTTTGAATGTTCTCAGTCCATCACCAATTCTCTCCTTGTTCAGCTCTTAGGGTTTGCACCATCTGCACAAAGTCTTTCCTGATGGCCCCCACCCCAACTACTAGTGCTATCCCTAAGTATTTAATATTTAATTTATATGTATTTATATTTTCCTTTATATTTTTCTCTATCTGTCTAAATATGTCCTTCTGTTGCCTATTAGAATATGAGGTCCTTGAAAGTGGGAATTTTTCGTATATTATATTTGTACCCCTGGTGTCTATCTCAGAGGCTGGTACATAGTAAGCGCTTGTTGACTGATTAATTATTAATTATTTTAGAGCAGCTTTCCTATTGTCATTAATAATTAGAATTTTTTAAAAAATTTTTCACATCCATAATTGGCTTCACTGCTCAAGTGTCTCCTCATTGCTATCTATATTCCATACTGCTCCAAAATGATTTTCCTTGAGTACTGATCTGACCATAGCACTCCTCTACTTAGTCAACTTCATTGGCTTCTTATTGCCCCTAAAATCAAGTATAAACTCAATATAAAAGAAAAGTTTTTAAAAGGGATGTCAAAAATGGAATAAACTCATTTCTTACCCTGAAGGGATAAGGAAAGAGCTCAAGATGTAGGTAAATGACTAACCATAAAGGAGGTGATAGAAGAGATTTCCATATGGAGTAATGATCTCTGAGGTCCTTCTGCTCAGGTATGCCATAAGACTCAAATGAGATCATGGATGTAAAGCATTTTATAGAACTTAAAATGGTTTAAATGCCAATTATTGTTATTAGGATTCTCCAATCTGGTGGTATCTTAATTCCCTGAACCTTTTGCTCTATTCCTGTTACAATGAAGCAATGTTTATAGATGGAATAATACCAGGTGTGCTGGTAAATGTTTAACTAGGATCTCTGAGGGAAAAATGTAAGTACACAAATTTTTAAGTTTAATGCATTCTTGACACTTTTTGAAGTCTAGACAATCAACAAAACAATAAACCAAGCCCTTATTTGTAGCAATTGCTGATGTCAAAGGTGTAAATACTTTGAAAATTTAATAATTGACTCTCTAGAACTGGCTAGGACCAGCTCCAGCACACCCTGGCTATCTACCCTAAGAGGTAATTAAAAAAAAATCATAGAGTCAATGATATCATTTTAAATCAGTTTTTTTTTTTTCATTCAGGGAGGATCCTTCCTGACTTTACCTTGGGGAAAGAAGAAGATGAAGGTGGAGAGGTAATTGGGAGGAAGGAAACATTTATTAAGTATCTACTGTGGCACACAGTGAACCATGCAGCCATTCTGGTGACGAGCTGTTATGTTGAGTATTTTGCAAATGTGATGTGTTTATTTTGAGGAGATTTTGTTGTACTTGAGAAATGTTAGTACCTATTCAGACACAAGTTGCTTACAAATGGTTTTGTGACATATAAAAAGGTCAAGAGACATAATTCAATAATTGATCCTAATTCAATAATTAATTATTGATATGAGAGAGAAATATTTTTCTCTCAGTTTCTAACCTAAATGGAAAGAAAGGCCAAGAGAAGAAAATAGAGGCCCTTTCCATAATGTCTGTGTCACTTAAGACCCAAGGACACAGGATCTGGTTTGTGTCCTTTCTTTGTCCTGGACTACCATCAAAGTTAGCCTATTCCTCAAAACTCCTCCACTTGAGCTACAGTCCTGTCCGCTAATATTTCTTTAATGTATAACCAGGTTTGTCTAAGGCGTGCCATGATCACCAAAGATAGAAACATCATGAGAGGCCTTGGCACATGCTCAGATCACCCAACATGGAGGTACGCTGCATCACCTACCATGTGGGTAAGGGTAGCTTCTTTTGATTAGCTGCAGAGCTGGAGAAGGCTGGAAATATCTGTGGATTTAATCCCTCTACCCTACCTACAGACCAAGATGGTGAAAGGAGTAAAGTGGATTAAGCCCCAAACTTTGGAGAGTAAATTTGTATATTTGTGATTATACTTTTTGAAGTAAATACTCTTTTATAAACCTAATCTGACTGTAACTGGATAAATGATAGTGGAATGCAGGAGGCCTTCCCCACACTTGAGGATAACACCCTCAGTAAGAGCTGGAGCTATTTTCAGAAAGCCTAGACACACACCCTAGAACCCCCTTAATGGTGTTGCAGATCCCTGAGGGAGAAATGAGATGTAGCACACCTGGCCTTCAGGGAGTGGAGCCCAAGGTAGTCTCTGTTGCATATGTTCCCTTTGAATGTTCTCAGTCCATCACCAATTCTCTCCTTGTTCAGCTCTTAGGGTTTGGCATGAGACAGGAAGGAAGCTTGAAAATTTTCATTATATGCAGTAAAATAAGGGGGTGGATTAGCATAAAGGGGGTGCCTGGTTCTTGCCTGTGGTGTTCCACTTTAATTACACTGAGGTGAAATAGTATGTGTGAAAGCCAGTCCTGCCTCTGATTTGTTTTTCTTGACTGGTTGTTAATCAATAGAGAAGATTCCCAGAGCAGGACAAATGAAATGTAAAAGAGATTTAGCTTAGATTTTAGTGAATTGGGAGGCATTTAACATTTATGGAAACCATTTTCTGTCCTAGAATTATTGCTCACAGTTCCAGATTACATGTAATCAGCTTTAAGCAAAGGCAGTTTAGGGCATTGCAGCTGTCCTGAAGATGAAGGATTTATTTCTTCCTAGTTGCTGATGTACATTTCAATGCAGAAGTCTGCACAATACAGGTGGACCTCACTTTATACAACATCTGCAAGCCTATGTGATTCGACTCAGAATCTCAGGATCATGATAATCAAATGCATTCTTTTACTTCAATATTTAAAGAACCTGTGATTTCATCAGTATGAGTACTCTCTCTCCCAACACAGATTATAGCCCTGTATGCTTTTTAGTAGAGGAGTTCTTAATCTGGGTTCCTGAAACTTTTTTCTTATATATCCTTAATTATATTTAATTATAATTTATTTCCTTTATAATCCTATATATTTTATTTTATGCATTTAAAAACATCATTCTCAGAAGAGATCCATAGGCTTGCCCATACTACTCAAGGAGCCTATAAAAAAAGAGTTAAGATGTCCTGCTAGCATAGGGTCTTTACAGTTACTATGGCCCATAAAATTCAGTATGAAGGGGCCAACTTTCTGGTGATTGAGAATTCAGTTTATTCCTAGGATGGATGTATAAGTTCATCAGGAACGGTATTCCCAAGAATTGTATGGATTGCAGTGAGTTCCCACCTTCTCATTCTGTGTGGCTCTTGTCTGTGGCTTCCTGAAAATCCTCCACGGGGGTCCACCCAACAAGTCAAGGTCCTTCTTCCAGGTCTCTTGACATTATGTGGGTACCGTTGGAGCATGAGGGTAGTCCACCTACTATCTGGCATTCCTGCTACATAACCAGCCTACCTTTTATTTGGGTCAAAATTTATTTGATGACCTCTTTTTCAGCCACTTATCCTGTATGATTATTCATTGATAATGTGCTGCAACCTGCTTGCTCCTACCAAAAGTCTCTCCATTGGCTTTTTGGTGATCTGAAACCTGAATTCTGCAGAGAATGTGGTATTCCCATGATTCGTAGCTGCTCTGGCGCCTCATTGTGGTGTGAAGGTGACTGAGCAATGGAAGCTCTGGCAAATGCTGCCACACTAGAAAAGCTTTGAGAATGGTCCCAGTAACAGACTGTGCCTCTTTTTTTTTACATAGGAACACTCACCACCTGCAAGCTGGTCACTTAGTGATGAATTCTTTGGCCAGGACGAGCCATGATCCAGAGAAAATGTAGGTCCCTGTGCTTCCACAGTGATGGCAACAGAATGATGAGAAAGGAGGTAAGAGGGTGCTAAGAATATCAGAGCTTTCAGACCACCTATGAACTACAAACAATTAAGGTCATCCACAACTTAAATGTGCTAGTTAAGTATGACATTTAAAGGAACCTCGTGATGTTAATGGTCGTGACCTAATTTATTGATGTTGTGTGAGGCAACCTAGTGTGGTTAGAACAACGCAAGGCTAAGAACACAAGGAGGACCTGAGTTCCAGGTCCACATCATAATAATAGTAATGATAATAATAATAGCTAAAATTTGTATGGAGCTTCCTATGTGCCAGGCACTGTGCTAAGGACTTTTCAATTATTAGCTCATTTGTTCCTCACAACAACCCTACTGGGTAAGTGCTATTACTGCCATTTTATAGATGATGGAACTGAGTCAAAATGAGGTTATGTGACTTGTCCAGGGTCACACAGGTAGTAAATGTTTGGGACTTGACTTGAATTCAGGTCTTCCTAAGCTTCAGCCCAGTGTTCTATCCACTGTACCATCTGGCACTTTGTGATAGGGTGACTTTAAATAAATCACTTAATCTCTCCAGACCTCAGTATCTTCTTCAGTAAAATGGGGATAATCAGACCAGCCCTGCCTCCTTCACAGAGTTATTTCACAAACTTCTCTTCATCCAAACCTCTTCCTCTCCCATCCATTCCATCTCCTCATGCACATGGAAACGTGCCTGAACACCCTATCCAGAGCTAGGTATGACTTCTCCCATGACCACCCTCCACCCCACTCAGCCAATAGGAGGAGTATATACATTCCATGCTCCCTACTGTTTCAATTTTGTCTTTGTATACCCAGCCCATAGCATATGCCTGGCACATAGGAGGTACTTAATAAATGTCTGATTGATTGATATCCCTTCCTGACTCACAAAACAATGACAAGTGTCATGATCATAAGTGTAGTTCTGCCTGCCATTCTCCCCTTTCCTTTAACCTCCATTTGTCTCTCTTGTGTCTTGCACCAAATCTGCTGATCCAACCTGAGTCGTGCTGGGATCAAGGCCAATAAGAAAACATCTCAACTTTGGAATTCCTTTGGTGCTACTCTCCTCAAAGTTTGGAGACTAGAACCCAACAGACACATTTCCTAGACATAGAATCTGCTGTCAGTATCTGTACTTTAATTGGTGCTTAGCAATCCTTTTATTCTTTCTTGATTGATTTCCTATCACAATCAATCACCAAGAATTTATTAAGCTCTTACCAAGCACTATGCAAGACTGGAAATGCAAAGACACAAATGAAACAATTCTTAATTTCCATGAGCTAACAACATTCTATTGGAGAAGGCAACATGTACGCATGTGTGCACACACATTTATATATTTATGTACAAAATAGTTGTATGATAAGTATATAATTGAGGCAGCTAGGTGGTGCCATACTGCAGAGTTTCAGATCTGAAGTCAGGAAGACACATCTTCTTGAGTTCAAATCTTTTCCTAGACACTTACTGGCTGTGTGACCCTGGGCAAATCACTTAACCCTATTTGCCTCAGTTTCCTCAGCTGTAATATGAGCTGGAGAAGGAAATGGAAAATCACTTCAGTATCTTTGCCAACAAAATCCCAAATAGGATCACAAAGGGTCAGACATGATGGAAACAATTGACCAACAACAAAAACTATATAATTAATTTTGGTGGGGAAGGAACTTCCTGGACCAGGTGCCGTTTCAGCTGAGCTTTGAAGGAAACTAGAGATTCTAGAAGTAAGAGATGATGAGGGAATACATTTCAGGTATGGGGAATAGCAGATACCATAGCATAGAGATGGAATATGGAGCGATGTGTAGGGGAAGCATCAGGGAAGGCCATTTTCACTGGACAATAGAGTGTGCAAAGGGGAATAATAGGTAATAATTATTTTAATAATGTATAATTAAGCTGGAGAGGTAAGCTGGATCCAGGTTGTAGAGGGCTTTAAATGATAAGCAGAGGAGTTAGTATTTGATCCTGGAGATGATAGAGAGCCACTGGAGTTTATTGAGCAAGGGAACCACATAATCAGACCTAGGCTCTAGGAATATAATTTTGGCAGCTATATAGAGGATGATTTGGAAAAAGAAAAGACAAAAGACAAAAGAAAAAGGAGACCAATGAGGAGATTATGGAAATAGTTCTGACAAGAGGTGAAGATTTGAGCTAGGGTGGTAGATGTGTGAGTAGAGAAAAGGGAACAGATTTGAGAGAGATTGTAAAAGAAGAATCTGCAGCTTGTTGGCTATGTGGGGTGATGGTGAAGAATTGAGGATGAATAAGAGGATGGAAATCTTTGTAACTGGAAGGATCGTAATATCCTCAATAGAAATTGGGAGTTTTGAAGGTTAGATTTGGAGGGGGGAGGATAGCGATTCTAAACCTTCTCTTCTCAAGCCCCCAGCATCACCCATTAACTATTCCCTCTCAGCAAAGGGCCTAATCTCTCACTTTAGTGAGAAAATCAAGGCCTTTTGCTACAACAGCCCTTTTCTTCTTTACTTCATACCTAAAATCCCCTTGACAATGTCTTCCATTCTCTTCTTCTTTCCTCAAGGTTCTGAATAGCTGGCCCTTCTGTTTGCCAAGGGGACTTCCTCTTGACAGTATGGCTAAAAGAGTGTCATTGATCCCATCACCTCCAGTCTCCTCCAGGAATTTCCCCCTTTTGCTCACTCCCTCTCTTTTATCTCCAATCTCTGGCTTATTGAAACTCTAATTGCCCACTAGACAAGCTTCTATATCTGGATGCCTCATAGACACATCAAACTCAATATTTCCAAAAGAAAACTCATCATCTTTCCCCCCTAAAGTTGACCCTTCTTCCAAACTTTCTTTCTTGAAGTCAGATTCTGCCCCAAGCCATCCCTTCCCTATAGAAAAACCTTCACACCTTCATCCTATATTTGTCTGACGCCCAGTGAACCCACTCTTTTGTAGGGCTTCTATATGATACTAATTTGGGTTATAACCCCAAGTTGAGAAACAAAGGCCTGAGGTCTATACTATACCTTAAATAAACTTTCCTATGACCTAAGTATACAAAGGAGCATTCATCCTGGGCCATCCTCACCCATCTTGACATTTGTCTTGACATTGGATTTCTATGATCCTGGAGGAGAGAGTGCACAGCTCTGCCTCAATTAAACCCAATTCATGCACAAGTCAAGATACCACCCTCATGATGTCATTGGTCCTCTTCGAGAATGAAAGATGAACAACAGAAAGAGGGGGCTTCAGATTTCCCATTTCTGTTAAGGACATCACTATCTTTTTTAGTCATTCACAACTTGAGGCATTTTTTACTCTTTTCCTCCTTCACCTCCAATATCCAACAAATCAGTCATTAAGTCTTGTCAATTTTACTGCCACAATCCCCTTCTCTCCACTCAGACAACCACACATTATCTCTCAACTAGACTATTTCAACAGTCTCCTCATTGGCTTTCCTAGTCCTGGTTTCTCCCCTCTCCTCGCCATCTCCACACAGCTACCAGAATCATCCTCCTAAAGCACAGACAGGTCTGACCACATCACCTTCTTGGTAAACAGTCCTTAGGGGTTCCTTACTGCCTCCTGCACAAATGCAAACTCTTCAGTCAGTTTAAAGTCCTCTGCAATCTGACTCCCATCTCTATTTACAAGCTTACTTCATATTTTCCTCCCCAGGCATACCACACTTCAGACAAAGCTAGCATATTGTTTCCCATCTCAATTCCATCCGGCAGGATGTTCAACCATGCTTGGAATGATAAATAAAAATAACTAGCCCTTATATAGTGTTTTAAGGTTTACAAAACACTTAACATATTTTATCTCATTTGATCCTCATAACAACCAGATACATGAGGGAGGTGTTCTTATTATTCCTATTTTACAGATGAAGAAACTGAGGCTGAAAAAGTTTAAGGGATTTTCCCAGAATCACATATAGCTATTAAGTGCCTGCACAGTGCATCTCCTAGCTGCTCTAAAACATTTCCTAACTCTGTTTTTCTCTTAGAATCCATAGTTTCCTTCAAAGTTGAGCTTAGGGGCCACCTTTGAAGGTGGAACTCTCCTTACCCACTCCCTCTAATACGGAGAAGGATTGTGGCATATGAATACAGAATCATTATTGTTTTCCAGAAGTTTTATTTAGTGGTGACTTGTGAATCCTATAGTCCTCCTAACCTGGTTATTAGGAACTCATTTAAGTGTCCCAGGAAGTTAAAGTCAACCATGAATAACCAGCAAGCCATACTTAGCTAATGAAACAGGAGAGCCAAAGCACCTCTTCCCTGATACCCCAACACAAATTCTTTTCTTTTAGGAAATGGAAACATTTCTACCGCTTCTAATAAATTATTGTTGCTTCAGAGAATTTCAAGTGCTTTCTACCTTCAGTAATTCTAAGTTTGCTTATTTCCAAGTGGTATTCAAGGAGTTCCTGGAAGCCTCTCTATTCCATGAAGCCTTTTTTTTTTTACCCTTAGCTTCATGATATCTACATCAGAGCTGGGGAACCTGTGGCCCTCTAGGTCCTCAAGTGCAGTCCTTTGACTGTTCAGGGCTGCACTTGAAGACCTAGAGAGCCATTATGTGGCCTCAAGGCTGCAGGTTCACCATCCCTGGTCTACATACACAACTTGTTGCATTTATAGAAATCTTGCCATGTGAGAAATAGTCAAAGAAACTAAGAATGTTTACCTAACAGAGAGGGAAGCTTGAGATGAAAAGAAACAAAATCTTTCATCAAATATTTGTAGAGTTGTCTAATGGAAGAGAAATTAGGCTTTCTTTGTGTGCCCACAGGAAGTCAGAATCAGGAATAACTAATCAATGCTACAGTTGACCTCTGAGATTCCTTCCAACTCTGAGACTCTGATTCAAAGTGTTCTTTCCTTAGCAGAAACAAGGCTGACTTTATCCATATGCCCTATAGGTAGATGTAAGGAACTGCGGAGGTACGCCATACAAACATATCTCTCACATTTCATTACCCATATTGCACAAGGTTATCTAGTATTCTAGTCTAATCCTCTCATATTATAGACTGACACTCCACCTTGGCATTGGGAAAACAGAACACTGATGCCCAGAGAAGTTAATTACCTTGCCTGAGGTCTACACAGGTAGCAAATGGTAGACCTGGGATTCGAACCTAGTTGGCTGCTTTCAAATGCCTTTGGAACTTCACCCCACACTGCTTTCCAGACATCAAATGCTTTATTCCACTTTGTCATACTGCCTAAAATTCTATAAACTAGAGAGTGATTTAGGTGAATAAGTTCATATTTTAAAATGGGAGGTTTAAGAGAGCTGCCATTCACATCTTAAGGTGAATTGATTGAATTTGTCAATTTTTCTCTTAACATGTAGCTGAAAACTGTCCATTCAGGGACAGGTGGGGAGAAGTAATTCGGAAGGGACAGATAAGGGAGTGGGGGGATTTAGGATAGTCAGTCAGCAAGCATTGATTAAGCTCTTACTATATACCAGAACTGTGCAAAGTGCTGGGTATGCAAAAAAAAAATGGCAAAAAAAAATACAAAAACAAAACAACAATAAAACCCAGTCCCTATCCTCAAGGGAAACATAAAGATATAAAGGTAGAGGGAGGCGCTGAAGAACCAATGTCACGTAAAGGGAGATGAGAAGATTCCAAAGAGTAACTTCATGAACTTTGCTATTTTATCTGATGTGGGCACTGGGTAGGGGATTTTTTTTTCATCTTCTTCCAGCCAAAGCATTCAGCATTGTTTCCCACAGCAGAATGCCAATTGAGAAAAGGAGACCATGATCCACAGGCTACCTTTTAGTTTCATTACAGCTTTTACTTAATTAGTACATCGTGGTGAACCTCATATGTTTCAATTTCCCTTCTTACCCTGTAAGGTGTTCTTGAGAGCCTGACGAGCTTGGGAGTTGAGGCCCACAGACAGTCCCGTGGAGATAAGGAATTATCTGGGGCTGCACAGTCCAGCTCAGCTCTTCCTCCTATGATAATTAATTGAACAGCAATAATAATAACTTACAATAATCAATATTCTTACCCTAATCAATATCCATATAAGATTTAATAGAACCCACCCATAAATCTAGTCTGAAAGGTGGGTAGACATAATTTCTTTTATCTCTCCAAAACTTTATTGGTTTTTAACATTAAAACAGTAATCCCAAAAAACCTAGTTAATAATCTTATCAGTTTAATGTTATTGAGGAGGGTCCTTGAGAGATCTTTACTTTCTAACAGGGGTTGTTGGGTTTGGAAGACTAGGAGCAAAAATTCCAGGTTCTGGTGGTGTGGGAACAAGGACTTGGGGGATTGGGAGGAGAGGTTCCTCTGTTTACCTATTGCCTAGAAGTGTGGGCTTCAGGGTGCCCAGAGG
>CM053622.1:149486048-149521944 GCA_028646595.1 Phalanger gymnotis | reverse complement strand
GTTTCTCTTTTTCAGATCTATGCAATTTCCCAATTTGCCTTAGTGCCAAATAGCATAATAAATTCTGACTTATCAGAAGTCAAATTAGAACACATATCATATAAATTTAAGGGAAAAGTTCCTGCTTTCTTTCTTATCTCTCTTCACATCCCAAATTTGCCAGATCTGGAATGGAAGGAGAAAGAAAGAGCATTTTTTCCAATACCAAACTTTTTACTCTCGAAACCTCTATTCACACCATTTGTGCAAACAGATTATACCTTCCTTCACATGCCTCTTTCCTACATGTTTAAACTTTCTTGCTTTTCCTTTCTGGTGGACTTTGATTAAAGCCCTTTTAAAACTGCACATACCTTATTTCTAATTCCGACCTGACACTTCTCTTTTCCATCATATAACCTAAACAAGAAAACATTTTTCTCTCTCTTTCTCTCTCTCCCGCCCTCCTGCTCCTCTGAGGAGACTGGAGTCAGGGAGGGAGAGAAAGAGATAGTGGACATTACAGGGTGTCAGATTACACACACAGAAACGCAGATACAGAACACAGACACAGAGACAAAAATCACAGAGATGATTTTTTGAATTCTATACACAAATTGCTTGGCCCTCTGATGTAACAGAGGCCAAGTGCCATGCTTTATTGGGGTTGTGGAGACCCTGCTTTTAAGATGATCTGGGGCAGATCCCCAGTTGGTCTCTTCCAGTTGTTTAAGAGACATCTTTCTTTTACTAGCTTCTTCAAAACTTTCATATAATGTATTTTATGTTCCCAAATGCATGGATTGGATTTATATTGAGGAGTTGGGGGAGGGGCCAAAGGAGACTTCATTCTTTCCTCTGGATCATATTCTAAGTTGTCTTTTTCTGGTATCTTGGACTTGGAGTCAACAAGTGTGCAAGTTCCTCCTCTTGCTTTGTTCCGGTAGCCACATCTGTCTTTACAACTTCTGTTTTGAGGAACTTCAGTGTATACAGTGTTTGATGTAGCTGCTTTTGTGGTGTGGTGCCCCTAACTCCCCCTTTTTGTTTTTGCTGGTATGTTGTGAGAGTCCAATTAGCCCTTTCTACTTTCTAGCTTGCCCTGTGGGATTGTATGGAAGGCCAGTAAGGGTGTGTATGAAGTCCCCGACTTTTTTCAAATGAATTGTGCATCCTTGCTTCTTGCTAAGCTTGTATATTATTCTACAGAATGTCTCTAAGTCCTTAGAGTCTGTGAGGGATGCAGACTGACCCATTGGTAAGGCCTTCTTTATCCTTACCTCCTCCGAAGTCTTATCTGGCTCTCTGGCCCTGTTTCAGGTTGTGTCCGGAGTCTCATCCAGCTGTCTCTCCCAGGCAAGTTGAGAATTGTTGTCTTCCGTGAGGGGCTCGGCTGTGCACTAGCCAATGCTGTCCTTCCCTCTATGCATCAGAGGGGCCTCACGGGGTGTGGGGTCCTCTCTTCGAGCCCCATGTTTGGGCACCACTTGTTGGGGTCCTCTCACCCCTGGTAGTCCTTGACCAGCAAGGACCTGTCTCAGTACTCAATGATGAGGCGGGAGTCAAGATGGAAGGAACTCGGTTTATTGTTACAGCAAGCAAGATTTTTATGCAGTACTAGCCTTCATTTCTGGATGCAAGCAAGCTTGTGCACGATCCTCTAAGCCTATCAGGAGCCCCAGGGCCATGCATCACAGCTCGTGGACAACTCGTGTCCAGTGCTTATTTGGAAAGGGAGCATGTGCTGTTCACAGCCTGCCTTATCAGAGGAGGAGGAGCCGAGCCAGACTGTGTAGCCCCAGATAATTCCTTATTTCCACGGGACTGTCCGTGGGCCTCAACTCCCAATCTCATCAGGCTCTCAAGAGCACCTTACATTACCCTAAATACTCAGGCTAGAGAATGTGCATGTGACTAGGTTAATGAATTGAGGCTTCATTTTAGAATGGAGAAATGTAAACTCTGTCATTAAAACTATCTGGCTTTGCTCTTATCAGTATTCCTGTGGTACTACCCTTTTCTATTTAGGAGAAGTGAGGAATGAGATGACTGAGTACATCTAATTTTACTTCCCCAAAACCCAGTTCTTATGCCTTCCATGAGTATGATTAATAAGTGTTTGTAGATCTGAATTGAATTATCACTAACCAGTATTTTCATAGCATTTTCTTTGGAAAATGCCTTGTAACATTTATTATTAGATTCAGTGCAACAATGTAAAGTGCCTACTATGTAAATCAATCATGAATTTATTAGCTGCCTACTATGTGCAAGGTGCTGGAAGATAAAAGTGCAAAGAATGAATAATCCCTATTCATAATGAGCTTACATTTTAATTGAGGAGACAAGTACATGTAAAAATAGATACAGCATAAAAATAAGGTGAATAAATATAGATACATACAATGTTGTTAAAAAACAAGAAAGTCTTCGTACAGAAGATGGTGCTTGAGTGAAATCAAGAAGCATTTATGTATTTATGTATTTATGTATTTATGTATTTATTTATTTATTTATTTATCATAAAGTGCTTTTTTAATGAAAGAAATTTTAAAGAGATATACAGTCAGGCTCAAGTTGTGCAGTTCACAGGCATGGAGGGGAAGAAAAAAAAAGTCATATTTAACCAAGAACTAAGCTGGACTTGCCACCAGGTGGATTTCTTCTGGTGATGGTGCTGGTGCTGGTGCTGGTGCTGATGCTGATGCAACTGGGCTGGGGACAGGTGCAGCAGGCACAGATTTCTCTTGATTCTGTCCCAGGTCAACTTGTAAGTCTGCCTCCATATTTTCATGTACATCGCCTTCTCCCTTTGGACCTAAAAAAATCTCCAGGACCAGCTTCAGAAGAGTTTCTTCTTTGGAGTCCAGATGGTTCGGAATTATCCCTACCAGACTGAGCCCCTGTTGACCTGGCCCAGGAAGGTTGATTTTCTTCAGATGTTCCAAAAATATTAGATGCCATTTTGTTCTTTCTCACTGGTGGTTCTGTAGGCTCATCAAAGCCCAAAGTAAAATTAGATCCACCACCTGGAGGACGTAACACACGGGAGCTATTCCTGCCATTGGGGTCGACGCCCTTGAAGGTGGTGGTGGTGGTCATGGTGGAGCTGGAGCCAGACCGGGGCGGGGGTGGACGGATGGGCAAACAGACAGAGAGCAGCGCGGCTCTCAGACAAGGTCCAACTGAGCACACTCAAAGGCACAGGCACACAAAAAACCCACCCTCTCAAGAAGCATTTGTTAATCACCTACTAACTGCCTAGCACTGTGATAAATGCTGGAGACATACAGAAAGACAATAGACAGTCCCTGCTCTCATGGCTCCCACAGGCTAATAGTGGAGACAACATACAAAAAACTGCATACAAACAAAATACATACAGAATAAAATTATGATAATCAGCAGAGGAAAGGCACTATAATTAAGGGAAATCAGGAAGGGCTTCTTTCGGAAGGTGAAATTTTAACTAAGACTTGTTGGAAGGAAGCCAGGGATGACAGGGAAGAGAATTCCAGGTATTGAGAGGACGGACAGTGAAAATGGATGAGTTGGGAAATGAATCTTGCATGCCCTTGTATCCTGAAACAGCTACAAGGCCAGTGTCACTGGATCACAGAGTACTTAGAGGTGACTAAGGCATAAGAAGATTGAAAATGTAGAAAGGGCTTTAAATGCCAAACTGAGGATTTTAATTTGATCCCCGAAGTAAGAGGGAGTCACTGCATTTGTTAAATGGGGAAGGGGGTGACATAGTCAGATCTGTGCTTTAGGAAGATTACCTTGACAGCTGAGTGGAGGATGGATTGGAGGGGAGCGAGACTTAAGCAAGGCAGACTTATCAGCAGGCTGCTCCAGTAGCCCAAGTGTGAGGTGATAAGGGCTTATACCAGAATGGTGGCAGTACCAGAAGAAAGAGGCATATGCGTGAGATATTATGAAGGCAACAGATTGGATATGGGGTGGTGATAGACAGTGAAAACTAGAAAATAACACCCAGGTTGCAAACCTGGGTGAGAGGAGTATGGTGGTGCCCTCAATAGTAAGGGGTAAGTTAGAAGAGTGAGAGTTTGGGTAACAGATAATGAGTTTGATTTTGGACATCTTTAGTTTAAAAGTGTTTATGAGACATCCAGTTTGAGATGTCCATTAGGTAGATGGTGATGCAAGACTGGAGGTCAAAGGAGAGGTTAGGACTGGATAAATAGGTCTGAGAATCCATGGCATAAATAAGATGCATCTTAAAAGAAGAGAGGGTCTCTATGACACGGAGGTAAAGAGGGAATGCATTCCAGGCATGGGGGACGGCCAGTGCAGAAGCATGGAGATGGAGATGGAGAGACGAAGAGGTGGAGTACTTGAAGAACAGTTTGCCTGGATCTCAGAGCATGGGGGAGTTATGGTCCAACGATGCTGGAAAGATAGGTTAGGGCCAGGGTGCAAAGGACTTTAAAACCTAAACCAAGGAGTTTATACTTGGTCTTAAGGGGAATTGACAAATAATTCCTGTCTTCAAGGAGCTTACACGCTAATGGGGGTAGAAGGAGGAAATGTGTCTACAAGTAAGTGAATACAAAGCATGTGCAAAGGAATGGAAGTAATTTCAAGGAGTGAATGCTCACTATTGAGAGGAGAAGGATTAAGAAAGACCTAATACAGAAGGTAATGCCTGAGCCAGCTGTGAAGGAATCAGGATTCTGTGAGGAAGAAGTATTGAGAAAGTGAATTCCAGATGTGGAGATGAGCCTATGCAATGTCTTGGAGGCGAACAACATCTTCCTCAGTTTGTCTTGATTTCTTGTTTCTGAATTCCAACACATTTATTTTCCCCACCATTCATTTTGAACACAGCATACCATTTTGTATTACTGTTTATCTCTTTCATGTATGTGTATATATGGTATACTAAAACAAAGCAAATATTGTTTTGGGAGCATGAAGACCCTGGTTCTAGTCCTTGCTCTGAGACTTATTAGCTATGTGACTCTGGTCCAGTTAATTAGTTATTCTGCTTTAGTTATCCCATATGTAAAATAGGTATGATTATTCTTACCTGCCTATGTCACCGAATTATTCTGATAAAAGAAGTTAAATATTTTTCTTATCTTTATTTTTTAATTCAATCAAGAGGGCTTGGAATATGATATTCCAGAGGGCAAAGGAGCTAGGATTACAACCAAGAATCACCTACCCACAAAACTGAGTGTAATTCTTCAGGGGAAAAATGGATATTCCATGAGATAGAGGAATTTCATGCATCCTTGAGAAAAGACCAGAGCTAAACAGAAAAGTTGACTTTCAAATACAAGTCTCAAGAAAAGCATAAAAAGGTAAACAGGAAAGGGAAATCATAAGGGACTTAATAAGTTTAAACAGTTCATATTCTCACATGGGAAGACGATATTTATAACTTATAAGACCTTTTTCCCCATTAGGGCAGTTAGAAGGCGTATATATAGACAGAGGGCACAGGTATGAATTGAATATGCAGAGATGATATCTATAAAGTAAAAATTAAAGTATGAGAAAGGAATGTACTGGGAGAAATGGAAAAGGAGAGGTAAAATGGGGTAAATTATCTCACATAAAAAAGGAAAGAAAAAGCTTTTATGGTGGAAGGGAAAATTGAAGAGATGGTAGGAGGGTTTACTCTTATCAGAATTAGCTCAAAGAGGGAATAACATGTGCACTCAATTGGGTATAGAAATCTATCTTACCCTACAGAAAGTAGGAGGGGGAGGGGATAAGAGAAGGAGGATGGTGATAGAAGGGAGGGTAGAGTGAGGGGAAAGGGTAGTCAGAAGCAACACACTTTTGAGCAGGGACAGGGTGAAAGAAGAGAGAGAATAGAATAAACAAATAGGATGGAGGGAAAAACAGTTAGCAATAGTAATTGTGAAAAAAAATTTTGAAGTATGTTTCTCTGATAAACACTTCATTTGTCAAACATATAGAAAACTGCCTCAAATTTAGAAAAATAAGAACCATTCCCCAATTGATAAATGATCAAAATATATGAATAATTTTCAGATGAAACAATCAAAGCTATCTGTAGCCATATGAAAAAATGTTCTAAGTCACTATTGCCTGGAGAAATGAAATCAGAACAATTCTGAGGTATTACCTCATATTTATTAGATTAATAGGACAGAAAAGGAAAATGCCAGATGTTGGAGAGAATAGGGGAAAAGTGGGACATTAATGTACTGTTGGTGGAGTTGTGAACTGATACAACCATTCTGTAGAGCAATTTGGAACTATGCTCAAAGGACTGTAAAATCATGCATACCCTTTGACCTAAGAATATGACTACTGTGTCTGCATCCCAAAAGAGATAAAAAACAAAAAGGAAAAGGGCCTATATGTACAAAAATATTTATAGCAGCTCCTTTCTGGGGGCAAAGAATTGGAAATTGAGGGGATGCCCATCGGTTGGAGAGTGGCTGAACAAATCGTGGTATGTGATTATAATGGAATACCATTGTGCCACAAGAAATGATGAGCAGAGTGCTTTAAGAAAATCCCGGAAAGACTTACATGAGCTGGTGCAAAGTGAAACGTACAGCAATATTGTAAGTTGATCAGCTGCGAATGACAACTATTCTCAGCAATACAATGATCCAAGACAACTTTGAAAGACTTATGATGAAAAATGTATCCATCCCCAGAGAAGGAACTGGTGGTGTCTGGATATAGATTGAAGCAAACTTTTTTTACTTTCTGTATTTTTCTTGAGGGTTTTTTTGGTCTATGTTTTCTTTCACAACATGACTATTATGGAAATATTTTGCATGACTACACAGGTATAACCCATATCGAATTGCTTGCCTTCTCAACGAGGGGAGAATGGGAAGGGAGGAAGAGAGATAATTTGGAACTCAAAGTTTTAAAAATGAACATTAAAAATTTCTTTTACATGTAACTGGGGAAAATTTTTAAAAATACTAAATAAGTAAAATTCAATCAATTTTTTTCAATTAGCAAAAATCTATTTTCTCTTCCTACCTCCTTCATTTCATTGAAGAGAAAAAACCCTTGTAATAAATACCATGTATAGTCAAGCAAAACAAATTCCCAAGTTGTTCATGTCTCAAAAATGTGTCTCAATTTGTACCCTGAGTCTATCACCTCTGATGAGCAAATGGGTTACATGTTTCATTATGGGTCCTTTGGAATTGTGATTGGTCATTATGTTTATCAGAGTTCTTAAATCTTTCAAAGTTGTTTGTCTTTCAATGTTGTTATGGTATAAATTTTTATCCTAGCTCTGCTCACTTCTTTCTGTATCATCATACAAGTCTTCTCTGGCTTCTCTGAAAACATTCTCTGTATTGTTTCTTTCTTTTAAAAAAAATTTCCTCAATTACATGTAAGAACAATTTTTAACATTTGTTGTTTTTTTTTAAAGTTTTGAGTTCCAAATTCTATTCCTCCCTCTTCCTTGAGATGGTAAGCAATCTGATAGAGATTATACATGTGCAACTCTCTGTTTCTTTTTTGAAAGTAAAAAATACTATTATTTCAGTCTGTACAGATAACATCAGTTCTTTCTCTGGAGGCAAACAGTGTTTTTCATCATGAATCTTTTGGGATTGTCTTGGATGATTATATTGCTGAGAATAGCTAAGTCATTCACAGTTTTTCATTGTACAATATTGCTGTTACTTTGTACAGTGTTCTCCTGGTTCTGCTCGCTTCACTTTGTATCAGTTCATGTAAGTCCTCCCAGGTTTTTCTGTACATTGTTTCTTAAATAGTATTCTATTTCATTCATATGCTATGATTTATTGAGCCCAGGCACCCTCTTATTTTTCAATTCTTTGTCACTACAAAAAAAGGTCATAGGGTTGTTTTCTCATTGGAAGCAGCAGTAGAATTCAGCAGCACCCTAGGTGTCTGAGCATCTTTTTTAAGGACACACTGCTCACCTCCTAGTATGAGGATGGGGCTAGAAAAGGGACCCTAATGGTTTTCTTCTGCTTCACCAAAACTTTCTCTTTTTTGGTCTCTTTATAGCAAAGGCCTTGTAGTGGCATTATTGGACATGCATGGTTTAATAACTTTTGGGGCATGGCTCCAAATTGCTTTTCAGAATTGGCTATGCCAATTCACAGCTCCACCAATACTATGTTAATGATATCCCTGTTTCCCCATAGCCCTCAAACATCTGTCATTTTTTTGGTCAACTTTGTCAATCTGATGAGTGTGAGATGAAACCTCAGAGTTGCTTTAATTTCCATTTTTCTAATTATTAGTAATTTGTAGTATTTTATAAAATGACTGTTGATTATGATTTCTTCCATCGAAAACTGATTATTCATATCCTTTGACCATTTAACAATGGCGGGGGGTGGGGGGGGTTACAAATGTCAGGTAAGACCAGTATCTCTGATGTGAGGGCTGCTGAGATATTTTCAGGGCTTCTCCTCTACCTTCGGTGTTTACCTGCCACCCAGCTCTCACCTGTGGCTCCAAGAAGCTGTAGCATGCTCAATTGCCATACCCTAGTAAACCATTTCAGCTGACCAGCTAAATCAGATTGAGGCTAACCAATGGGTCTCAAATGTTGGTGAGTTAGGGGGATGTCTACTCCAGCATGTGAAGACTTCCCTCAGCAAAATGAGTGGATATGAACAATTTGTCCCAACATGTCATGAAGGTGGTGGAAGCAGGTGAGCTTGAAAACTCCAAGGTCATCCACTGTATTCCAAGCCATTGCCAATCATCTTGACTTCTGTCTTGCCACTGGACTTCAATAACTCTGGAAGAGAGAGTGAGGCCAGTGACTTTGGCAACTTTGTTTCACTTAAATCCAATTTACTTGCGAGTCAAAAGACATCAATCATACTATTTTACCATTTTTACCTACCTCAAAGTCCCGTTGTGAAGAGCAAGTGACAAAGCAGCAAGTGCAGATACACTGAGAGATGTTGTCACAGCAGTGTACACTGGTAGTCCAGGTCATAGGG
Source organism: Phalanger gymnotis (assembly GCA_028646595.1). Classification (NCBI taxonomy): domain Eukaryota; kingdom Metazoa; phylum Chordata; class Mammalia; order Diprotodontia; family Phalangeridae; genus Phalanger; species Phalanger gymnotis. Next base: position 149,512,996 of record CM053622.1, on the reverse strand, counting down.
TTATTTTCTCACTGGAAGCAGCAGTAGAATTCAGCAGCACCCTAGGTGTCTGGGCAGTCTTTTTTAAGTACACACTGCTCACCTCCTAGTGTGAGGATGGGGCTAGAAAAGGGACCCTAATGGTTTTCTTCTGCTTCACCAAAACTAAGTCTGGCCTGCTTACTGTGGCAGGTGAGGATCCTACACTGCGATCAAAACATGCAAAAAAAAAACCATACAAAAACTTTTGCAAAGATGATTCCACTCACCATTGGTACATGGAATGTGTGCGTGCTTATGGACAACAGGGAATCCAGTAGACCTGAAAGACAACAGTTCTTATTTCTAGAGAACTCAGCAGGTATTGCATCCAAATCACAGGCCTTATTGAAACAAGGCTGGCAAATGAAGGCCAGCTTACCAAAGTCAGAGCTGGATACATGTTTTTCTGTAGTAGCCACAATGAAAAGGAATGCCATGAAGTTGGTGTAGGTTTCAAAACCAAAACTAATCTCTTTGACAAGCTTGTATGGTTCCCAAAAGGAGTGATTGACAGGCTCATGACAATACGATTGCCACTTGCAGGAAATTGTCACACTACCATCATCAATGTCTTTGCTCCCACCATGATGACCCCTGATGAGGTCAAAGAAAAAATTTACAAAGACCTGGTGACTTTCCTCATGAATGTACTGAAAGAGAACAAGCTTGCAATTCTGGGTAACTTTAAGCCCAGAGTAGGGCAAGGAGTCTTTGGGAGAAAGAGAGTTGGAAATAGCAACACCACTGGTCACTTATTACTGAAAATTTGTGTATCTCATGACCTCATCACCAACACTGTCTTTCATTTACATAAATACAATAAAACTTTGTGGATGCATCTTTACAGCAAACATTGGCATTTAAAAGACTATGTCATTGTAAGGAGAAGAGACAGAAATTTACAAGGCAGAAGGTCCACAGCTCCTACAAAAGCTGATGGAAATTTTCTGGGTTATATGACAAGAGGAAGTTATCCCCCAGGATTTCAAGGATGCCTCCATTGTTCATCTCTATAAAGGAAAATCAAATAGGTTGTCCTGTGACAATCAGCTGAGGCTGGGAGGAGGTCTCTCTTAGTCGTCTTAGTCTTTGCTGGCAAGATTCTTGTCAGAGTCCTCCTTAACAGACTGATCTTTCACCTGGAAGATGGTCATCTACCCAAGAGCCAGTGTAGCTCTAGAAAGGATCAAGGAACAGTCTATAAGGTGTTTGTTGCCCAACAACTCCAGGAGGAGTGCCAGGAGCAGAACAAAGATCTATACACAGCGTTCACTTATCTAACCATAGCTACCCATTGGTTATAGCAAATGGAGAAATTTTTAATGTTGTGGATAAGTTCATTAACCTTGGCTGTATACTTTGCAGGGATGTTCACATTGATGATCAGGTCGATTCACACATTGCCAGAGCTAGCTCAATGTTTGGGAAGCTCAGAAGGAAAATGTGGGACAAAAGAGGTATTAGACTGCCTACCAAACTGAAGGTCTGCAGAGCTGTTGTATTGTATGCCTGTGAAACCTGGACAGCCTATCATTACCATGCCAGGAATCTGAATCACTTCCATTTGAATTGTTTTAGGAAGATTCTGAAGATGACCTGAGAAGATAAGGTACCGGACACTGAGGTCCCTTCTCATACTAAGCTGCCAAGCATTCAAACTCTATGGCAGAGAGCACGACTCTGATAGGCCGGCCATATGGCCAAATTCCAAATGTATGTTTGCCTAAAAGAATATTTTATGGAGAACTCACACAAGGCAAGTGCTCACATGGAGGTCTGAAAAAGTTATACAAAGACACTCTTAAGGTCTCTCTGAATAACTTTGGAATCAATTGCATGACATGAGAGACACTGGCAAAGGACCACCCAGCATAGCATGCCCGCATCAAGAAAGGTGCCCTACTCTATAAGCAAAGCAGAATTGTAGTAGATTAAAATAAATGTGAGATGTTGTAATGGCAAGGAAAGTGGGACTTTCCACTGTTTTTTCTTTTTCTTTTGGAGTGCTTCTCAGCACAAAGGCAACCAAGTGCCTTTGATTGAGCCTTGCCTTTGACTGAATCAAGAGTCTTTGGTGACTTGCTTAAGTCACAAGAAAGCCTAAGTCATATGAATTTGAGTCATATGGTTGTGATGCCTTCTGACCCTGAAGAAGTGTATATATGCTCTGAGGTTAGCATTTTGCTTTGGGGCTCACTTATTGGAAGAGTGTTCTTGTAATTTGGCCAGACAAGACTCTGGGTAGCTGTTAAGGAGCCCCCCCACCCCAGCTTTGAAAACCTAGATGTTGGTGCTTCTCTCTCTGGTGACTATGTATGTATTGCTATGGACGGACAATCAGAAGCTCTGTCTGCTGATTTGTGTTATTTGCTCTGTTTATATAATTTCTGCTTGTAATTTCTGTTTGTATTTTCTCTGAAGTTCAGGGTGCTGACATTTTCCCCTGAATTAAGTGAATGATATATGTGTGTGTGTGTGTGTGTGTGTGTGTGTGTATGTTTAATTAAAGTGAGATTGTAGACCCCTTAAAGTTGTTTTCCTTAGTAAAGCAGATCAAAGAACCTATGTTAGCAGCCCTTCTGTGTGCTGGTGTTATTGGCCTTATACCTCCACAGCAGTTGCTAGTAACATTGTTGCTACAGATGTGCAAATTTAGACACATCTCCACTCCAAATGTTCATATGGACTATTTGTGCCCAACCTCTGTTAAAACCTTCCAAGCTTATCTTAGTCTGATCAACCACAGTTGAACGTATTGTATCTTGATCCCAACATAATTCTTTTGGTTCTTTTGGTCCTATCTGAGCCCAAAGGACAGCAACCAACCAATCAGATGGGGGTAATGGCTCATATTTCTAAAACTGTGTATAAATTTCTTATATACCTTGGCAATTAGACCCTTATCAGAGGAACTTGATACTAAGATTTTATTTTCCACTTACCTATTTCTTCTCTATTTTTAGCTGCATTGATTTCATTTATGAAAAAAAGGCCCTTTTATTTTATTTAATTGGAAAGCATTTGATGATTTAAAAGATATCATATAGGTGCAAATTTTCCCCCTTTTCCATCATCCCAATAAAAAAAAACATCTTTCAAGCATGATGTAGAACCTGCTAAAACTTGCATTCCTCTCATATAACTCTTAAGAACCCAGATTGTCCCCCTTACCATGATAAAGTCAGGCTTAAGTGAGGTCCTGGGCTGGGCTGGATGTGTTGTCTAAGGACCAGCCCAAGTTGAAAATTGCTCATCCCTAGTTTGGTTATAACATGATGAGCTTTCTGGTCACAGTAACTCCCAATGGCAATCTACTATGATATAGAGTAGTTATTATCTGAGTTCCATCCAGCAGTGCATCTGCCCTACCACTGTATCCTTAGGACTTCAGGGTCTTTCCATCTGCCCTCAGCTGAAATTTCTTCTATATGTTGTCTATTGCAATTAGAGCATTGGATCTGGGAGTACAGGGAACTGTCTCAATGACTTTTATTTGTATCCCTAGCACTTAGCATGGTATGTGCCTTAATGAATCATATTCCTACACCAGCAATATTTGAGGGGCTAGATAGATATAACTCTATTGAACCTCAGTCAACTGACTCCATATCTAGGTTTCTTGCTATTAGAGAAATATATGACCAGGAAAAAAAAAAGTCACAAAAGAAGAGCGAAGGATAACTCAGGATAGCTTGTGTTCTCTGATGATATCCACACAATGTCAAATGACATAGACAGAGGAAGAGTCCCACCACATTGGGTGAACCTCCTGTCACTGATTTATAGGAAGACAGGGAAAAGAATTGCCTGGGATGGGCAAGAATGAATGCATTGAAATCTATGCCACTGGAGGGAGTACCCACATTAATGAAATCACAGATCCCTGCAAGTATCTAAGTATAGGTTTTTTTCAATGATTACTTCAATTTACTTTTTATCTTCCTTCAGGCATGAACAAAAGGGGCCAACACCTCTGGGGCCAAAGAGCCCCGTGAGTGAACCCTGTGAACCACAAGACAAATAAGCAGCAATCTCATAGAAGTGAAAGGACACCTCTAAGATGAGACTTAGATGATTAACATTCTTAAACTGGGCAGAGAATAGTACACAAGAGACTCAAAACTTGGGCTACCTTTATAAATAGAGAGAGAACGAGCTATTTCTTAAATTCAAGACTAGCTGCTTCATGAGCTAGGCTGCTGCTCATTATAATGACAGTGCAGCCATTCTTTCTATTTCTTGTTATTTCCTTGAAGAAAGTGAATCACTCTCCATTGGATTCAATGATAATTTTGGCATAACTCACTGGTGAAAATATTGGAGATGGGATTGGATTCGTAAATCCATTGGTATGGGGAACTCCTGATAAGGAAATGCCTTCTAACAGCACAGACCAATACCTTTTGTTGGTAACTTATAGACTTCGTTACCTACCAGAGAGACTCAACTAGTAGATGTCAGAAACGGGACTTCAACCCAGGTCTCCCTGACTTTGAGGACGGCTCTTTGTTTATCACACTGTAATGCTTCTGATAATAGCATGATGCATATGTTTACACAGTTTCCTAGGATGTAAGTAATGAAAATATTATCTTTTTTTCATAAATGAGGAAAATAAGGCTCAGAAAGTTTACATATTAAGGAAATGTCATGGTATCAAAAGATTGTAAGATTTTAGATTTCAAAATGGAAGAGACACCATAGGTCCTCTAGTCCAAGACACTCAATTTAATTGAGGAAACTTGGGCACTTGGCCAAACTTGGCTGCTATATTCACAAAGATATTTCCACATTTGTTTCTGGTTCATCTTAAAGATCCCAGTTTAGTTGTCCTATTTCTTTATGACAGTCACTTTCTGTTTATTTAATCTTGTTCTTCTTCCTTCTACTTCTTCATCACTCTGTCTTGGTCTGCAGTTAAGTTAAAGGTAGCGAGAAAAGGAAGAGAAAAGAATTTCTTTGGTGGGAATGGTAGCTAGGTGGCACAGTGGATAGAGAGCAGGCCTGGAGTTAGGAATACTTATATTCCTGATTTCAAATCTGGATTCAGTTATCTACTAGCTGTGTGACCCTGGGCAAGACACCTAACTCTGTTTGCCTCAGTTCCTTATCTATAAAATAAGCTGGAGTAGGAATCTTTGCCAAGAAAACCCCAAAAAGGGTTATGAAGAGTCAGAACTGAACAAAAAAGTTGGGATGGTATTCCTTCATGAGTCTCTATTCTATTTCCTGAATATTGTGGTTGTGATTCTGAGTGTTACTATATAGATCACATGAGGAAAGCTAATTTTTTTTTTGTTAGCAATAGGAGTTCCTTGCCATGAACTTGTTTCATATATGGTTTTTTCATTCTTTTACAAGAAAATATATCTCTGATCATCAGAACACTGGATAATAATAGCATAGTCAGTCCCCATTCCATATATAACTTAAAGGTTGACAGTCACATAGTGTATTCCACCCTAAACTTAAATCCACAGTCCCCCACTTTCCAGTGAGGAAAATAAGAGGAAAAAGAGCTTGTCTCTTTTTATCTTATAGGATTAGTTTTATTTGATAAACCTGTCATTTATGTTTCCATTAGCTCTTGACCACTGTTTGGTGTTGCAACATACTTCCTCATACTCTGTAGGTATGATCTTGCAAAAATCTTGTGGCCCAGTGTGGCTCACCCATTTCTCCCAGCCCTCCAGAAACTAAGATCTTGGCAAAGTTCTAATTAACTGAGCACACAAGGAAGCAATAGAGCCTGACAGGCTTTTGCCTGGTCAAAAGAGAAAGGTACATTAGGCAGAAAGCAATGATGCAGACCATGAATACTTAGCAGGTTAAATCCTCACAATCCCTGGGGGGAAACCTTTAATCCAATTAAGCCTGGGTCTTTCTAACTCACTAATTGAGTCCGTGTTTTGGCTTTGCTTAATCTTAATGAGACAGGCCACAGGTTGTAGGATAGGAGTGGGAGGGACATTCCCATCTTTGCTGAGGATGGGATGAGATCTATAGCTATAGCAACAGGGATGTGAGAAGCTAAACAGTATGATCTACATTATTTAGAGACCTACTTAAAGAAGAGAGGTTCAGCTAGATGTTCTCAATCTTCAATAGAGTATAAGCTTCTTGAGGACAGGGAATAAAATTTTGTTTTTGTCTTTGTAACCTCACAATCTAGAGCAGCACCTGACATATAGCAGGTGCATAATAAATGCTTTTTGAACTAATCAATGAAGATCCCTTCCAGCAGCATGCTTCTCTCAAAGTTTTCCAATAGAGAAGATAGTTTTCCTTCACAATCAAGCCACAAGGATCTGCTTAGAGAATATAAATAATTGTGAGAGTTTAATAAATAAAATATAAAATCATGTGGAGCACAAATAAATAAAATGTGCCTTAGTTTCATCATCTACAAAATGGGAGAATTGAAAGCAACAATCTCCTAAATAAAACCTTTGCTTCCAGTTTCTCCCTTCTCTAAACCATTCTCTCTGTAGGTGCCAAAATAAAAATTTGTAAACATTTGACCATATCAGTTCAGTGTTTAAGAATCTTCAGTTGTTCCCCATTGTAGTAAGGAGAAAATGTAACCTTCTCAGCTTGACATTGAAAGCCCTTTACATTCTGGTTGCAGGTTTATTATGTCTTATGCCCCTTCATTAACCTCTGGCCAAATTGGCCCACTTGATAATCCCCAAGCTAGTCATCTCCTTCCAACATGGCTTTGTACAAACTTTCTGGAATGTACTCACTCCTCACACTCCTCTCTTAAAGTCTCTATTTCTCAGTGCTCAGCTGACCCATTGGGGAAGCTTTTCTTGATTCTTCCTAGCTATTAGTGCTCTATACCATCCTACCTCCCCCTTCTCAAATGATGATGAGTATAATTACCTGATGACATGTTGTATCCCCAGAGTATAAGCTCCTTGAGGGTAAGTATACTTTTCATTTTGTCCTTGTATCATAACACTTAGTATAGTGCCATGCACATAGTAGGAGCTTAATAAATGTTTGCTGGATCATATTGCACTAGATGGTATTTAAATTCCTTCTAACTCTAATATTCTCTGATGGATACTTAGAGAATTATGTGAACCAAACTGACTCCATCTTGTAAAACTCCATTTTGAGACCTAAGTTTCATCTTTCTGTAATGTCCATCTGTTTGTTCTTCCCCCTCCCAACTCTCAAAATTCATTCATCCCCCCTCTCAATTTGTAAAGCCCTTCATCTTTCCTCCAATTATAAATTTGATTACCTAATCTCAAATCCTGGTTTATATCCTGTTAATTGTTTTCTTTTAATGCATAAGAGTCTATCTCTCCCTGTTCTCGGGGTCCAGTGGCAAGCTGAGGAGGCCAGGTTCCAATTTGTTATGCAATTGGCATACATTACTTAATAAATAGATAAGCTCAGGAGCTTGAACCTTTGTTTCCTCAGTTATTTCAGATTTCACTCATCAAATACACATGAATCATGATATGCATGACATAAATATACTAAAAAAATCTTTCATTTATTTTTAAAAATTGCTTCCCCCCAAGTTGAAAGAAAAGTATAATTTTGTATTCTTCAGTTTTACCAATATATCTATCCAGGGCAAGGGATGGGCTGGCCATTTTGGACTTGTAATTCTCAGTTTAGAAATAAAGGAAACTAATGCCAAATCAGTCAAGGAATGAGGGCTGGGAAAGAGTTTTTCATGGACACCAAAAATAATCACCCAAGAACTACAAATCCCAGTGAGTTCGTGGCCAACCCTTTCACCTGCCCTTGATGAGTACTCTAATTTGGGTAAATAACTGACTGTTTTTAAAGGCAGGTTCAGGGCACTATCAGCATTTTATTCTTCTGCTAGGGTGACAAGGCTATTCTGGGGACCTTCATCCAGGGGTGGAATTTACCTCCTTAGGCCAAATGGCTCTCCCCAATTCTGTCATGTCATATTATTTTCTTGTTTTTTGTTTTGTTTTGTTTTCTTGGCTCAGATCCATGACTAAGTAAGTAAAAGTACCTCCCAATGAGAAAACAGTCTCTGCCAAAGCTGATCAGCAACTGTTCTAAAATATATAAATTTAGACAGTTGCCTGGGTACTGAGAGATTAAATGATTGGTCTAGCATATTCAGAGATTGGACTTGAATACAGGTTTTTTTGATTCAGAAGCCCAGGTCCACTATGGTCAAGTCAAGGTTAAGTGATTATTGTTTCTTTTTCCCCCCAATCCAAAGGCATTTCAATCACAATATATCTACTATTTTCAATTGTCAATATTCCCTGAACTCTTCTTGCAACCAGGAGAGCATTTAAAACAGAAATACATAAAACGTGCAAGTTCTATTTAGAGGATGATGTTAATGTATCACAGGAAGTTTCTGGTTTGACCTTCTCAGGTAGTGAGAGGTCAGAAATTAAACATGGGAGAAACTGTAGTTTTTGTGCTCCCTCACACACACCTCGTATCTCAGGATCCTCAAGCACTCCAGAGATAACCAGTCATTCTGGCAATATAACTAATAGCTGTGCATTCCCATTTTGGCTTCCTATATCAGCAGCCCTGGGTCTAATGCTCAGAAGATAGAACATGGAGATTCATGGACTGAAACAGTCACTTCTCTAACTGTTCCCACCTTCTCCTTTTGGGAAGATTTGAGAGCTTCTAGTCATATTCCTTTCTCAGTTTAGCATTGAAAAACCTCCAGAAGAGCTGTAATCTCTCAACTGCTACATCCAGCCCTGAATTCACCTCCTTCTCTACCTAATGTTTTATACTAAAAATGTTTGCTCACCTTCTCTTACAATCCACAAGATGGTTTCCTGATTTTTCTTCTGATTATAAGAGCCTTGGGCAGTATTCTAATGAACTGGTCACACTATAAAATAATGGTGCTTGACTGATCTTTGGCCTGGGTGGGAGAGGGAAAGGCAGAACCGTCCAAACGGGGTAGATGTAAATCAACAGGTCAGACCTGTTCAGCAACTCTGGCCCATGTGATGGGGAGATGGCAGCTAAAACAGGGCTCAATGGAGTGGTATCACCAGGTGAACTGACCCTAGTTCCCCTTATCTGCCCTGACTCCTCCAGGGAAATGAGACAATTGTCTAAGCAAATGTCCAGATTGGGGCAGACAGTTGACACTTACTATGTAACAGATACTGGTCCTAGCTTTGACTAACAGTAAATAAGCAATGATTGCTGATCACAGCAGATATAGAGATGCTTTTTTTCTTTTTTCCCAAGTGGGCTTTGTAGCACCTGGTGCTGGGAGAGCAATACCCTGGAGGAGGTGCCCCAAAGATAAGTAATGAGCAGAGTAAGATACAGTTCTCTATTGATTATATGCGTAAGTAAAGATCGACCACAGCAAGAAAAAATCTAGCATCATTTATATTTATATTTAGTTTTGTAATTGAATATGACCAAAATTCAGTCTCATAATGTAGTCAATTCAGCACCCCTCCGTGGAAGACACTCTGTTAGGCAATGGGGATATGAAAGTATATATGACAAAGACATTGCTTTCGAAGAGCCTATTATCTAATGGATGGAAAGACATGTACAAAGAACTATGTTGTAAAGAAGGGTGTGCTAAGTATGGACCACAGGTCCCAGTAAAGTGCCATGAGAATGGAGACAATCACTGGGGATGGAGGGATCACTTTTAGCTTGGTTTAAAAGATTCAGAGAAAAGATAGCACTTTGGGTTATTGAAGGGAAGGAAAAAAATTCAACACAAGGAGAAATCCATTCTTGTCATGGAGATTATCAAGAGCAAAGGCATGGAGCTGGGAGAGGGCAAGATGAGAATGGAAAACAAAGGGTAGTCCAGTTACTCCAATCGCAGAATAAGTGAAAGGGAGAAGTATTGACAGAATAACAATACTGTAGTTGGCATTTATATAATGCTTTAAGATTTACAAAGCACTTCACACGTGTTATTTCATTTGATCCTCATAACAACCCAATAAAGTAGCCAGAAGCGATAAGACTTGCCCAAGACCACTCAGTTAGTATATGTCTGAGGCAGGATTTGAACTCAAGTTTTCCACGACTCCAAGCCCAACACTATCCTCTGTGCCCCCAGTTCCATCTTTTTTCCTCTTTCTGCCCAGGTGTTCTGCAGTAACACAATTAGAAGTGTATATAAGAGAAAACTATTTAGTCCCACGCTATGTGGTACTTAAAATTCATACATTATTTTGCCTAGTTACAAATTTGCAGCCTTAACTTGTCCAGTGATCCTTTCCAGGGCAGAAGCCTATCACATCTGCATCTCTCATACAATACAAAACAGAATGGCATTTTCCATTTCAGAATACTGTCCTTATTCCTTACCACCCCGCTAATTTGTGGATTTGCCTAAATAGGTTCTCTCAGTATAGTTCGTTGGTCTATTTTATCATCTAGGCCCACTCTCAGGCAATCAGAGAAGCATCCAATATCTGGAAAGAGATCGTGGAGAGCCCGGAATGCCAGAACAAATAATTTATGATTTTTCCACTAAACAGTCAGAAACCTTGGCGATTTTTGAGTAAAGGAGTGCCATTATTGGACTGGTACATTCAGAGAGGCCTGTAGAAGCAACGTGCATGATGGATTGCATTAGGGAGAGATTGTAAGCATGAAGATCAGTTAGGAAGTCATTTCAATAGCCTTTATGAGAAGAGACAAAGGCTGTAGGATGATTGAAGTGAGAGCTGAAAGGAGAGAACAGAGACCAATTGACAAGGCTCGTCGATTGATTCTGCTCTTCTTCTGAGGAGGACAGGGTGCATTAGACACAGAGATGGTAGGTAAGAGGGAAGTGAATTCGTGTGTAACTAACAGTCATTGAAAAATGACAATAACAACTCGGCTGGTCGGCGCTGTGGATAGCACACTGGACGTGGAATCAAGACCAGAGTTCAAATCCAGTCTCAGATACTTACTAGCTGTGTGACTCCTGGCAAGTCATTTAGCCTCTGTTTGTCTCGGTTTCCTCAACAGTAAAATGGAAATAATAGCACCTACCTATCAGGGTCGTTGTGAGGATAAAATGAGATAACCAATGTCAAGCACTTTGTAAACCTTAGAGAACTACATGAATTCTATTATTATTATTATTATTAACCTAGCACCTTGGCTTAAAGAATGCTGTCCTCACAACAGTTGCCTGCAGTGAGTATTTCAAGAGCCATATTGATTTAGATAAAGAAAACCTTAAAAAGAGAGACCTTCGAATGGAAAATAACATATGAGAATGCACTGAAAAATAATTCAATCCAAGGAACCAATCCCCAAGCATTTTTAAGTGAATACTGTCCTAGGCACCGGGGATATACAAAGACAAAAGCGAAGCTGTCTGCTCTCATGGAGCCAAGATAGAGAATATCCTAGACAGTATAGGAAATACACAGAAGTGGGAGTCAGAACATCTTGATTGTGAAACAGCAAATAAGCCACTTTGGCTAGAGCATGGAGTGTCTAAAAGAGAGTAATGTAAAAGTCATCTAGAAAGATAGATTGGAGCCAGATTAGAAAGGGCTGTAAAAGGGAGATGGAAATGTTTGCATTTTGATCTTAAGACACCACAGAGCTGTTGAAGCTTCTTGAGTTGGGATGGGGGGGAGGTGACATGATAAATTTATAGACTGAACTCAGATATTATATATAAAAACCAGGTAGCCCATATAGGATACTTCCCAAACTTGTAATCTCACTGACAGGTCGTGACTGCAGAAGCCCGGGTATGTTAGAGAACGTACCTGGGTTCAAAACCCAGCTGTGCCACTTTGTACCTGTGCAATATTGAGCCTACTTAATCCGTCTGGGACTCAGTTTCTTCATTTGTAAAATTCAAGGGTTGTATTAGATGATTTTTGAACCCCCTTCTAGCTCTAGATCTCTATGACATGATCCCATGACTTCCTTGGATTCTGGAGTTAACCCTGTCAGTCTGTATTCCTAAGATTACAGGTTCCAAGCCCCCATTAGTGTACTTCCCATTAAAGACTAGCACATAGCAAATATATTTACTAAAATGGCATAGAAAAAACAATAACTGCAAATTCTACCTACCTGCCATTAGCCTTGGCACACTGCCCCAAAAATGTGAAGAATAGTCATGGGAATATAGGATTCAAACTTAGAGGGTGTGTTGGTAAGCAAAATGGGCTCCTTAGCACTTAGTGCCCTTGAAGAGTTTGGCTCTTGTTTGCTTTGAGTGTATTTCATTGAGCCTTACTAGGTGCTAAGCCCCAGGCCCAAACCTCTGTTAGGTGTGGAACATATGTGGGTGTGGATTGGTGACTGGGGAGGGGCCCAAGGCGGGGCTGGCTAACCCCCATTAGGTGTTAGCCTAATCTATGTGGATGTGAACCTCCCAGGGTCCTAAAGAGAGGGGCCAATTCAAGAACCTAAGCTCTGGTCATTCAGACGACTCTTGACGACGTCAAAAACTCTATAACAGGAGAGAAGACAGCTTGGAGATTGAGATTTTGTTGGAGCCAGAGACAGCTACAGCCGAAGCTGAACATAAAGCCAAAGCAAAGACTCAGGAGCTGCTGGTAGCAGGGCTGATGCATGTGGACCGAGGAGTGCTGAGCAAGGGCTTGAGGCCAGTGGGTAATCTTCTTACTGGAGGGGGGAAGCATGAATATGATTTGGTTTAATGTCATCATGTTTTTCTGTGGCCTCCTGGTTACCCTTGTGAGGCAGACTTATTGGGCTTGGAAGCTTTTGACCAAGATATCAAAATGGGGATGCTAGTTTGTGGGTCTGCTACTTTGGCGCTTGAATAAATGCCTTAATTCTTCTGCCTTCTACTTAGGGAATTCCTTATATCCTGTGGTTCTGAACCATTCAGACATATATATGATTGTCTTTGAAATCATAAATTCTGCCTTCATACTACAGAGGGCAAGGCTAGTGAGGCATTTGGGCCACATATATACATGGCAGAGGCAATTTACAATTCTTGATACTACAGAGCCGGAAGTACTTTCTGTCTTTGTAGAGTCCTCACACAGCAACCCCTGGGTCAGCATCTCTGTTACCTGGGTCGTTCAACTAGATCTCATCTTTTCCTTTGTCTGGATCTTTTCTCAGCAGCCAAGTGTCATGCTCCTTGAAGCTACTTTCTCCCTTGGATTACTATATGTGTGTGTGTGTGTGTGTGTATACGTGTGTATATAAGTACATATATACACACATATGCATATGTCATGTATAATATATTATACACATAATATATAATATGTGTATATATATTTACATATACATTACACATATATGCATGTTTGTGTGTCTGTCTCTCTACTGGTCTGTGGTTTTGTATTCCCTGCTGGAAGCAAAAACCAAGAGAAACATTTAATTATATTTTTAAAAAATCCAACAGGTATATGGATGTGAGCAGCTCTCCTTCAAAGCAATGTGGCCCAAGATGAGCAGGATAGAAATTTCTTTCTCCATTTTTGAAGGAGTCTCCTCCACAAGCACTCCTGGCTTGATGCCTTTCTAATTTCCCAGGGGTTTAGCTATTTAAAACCTCCAGGGGCATAGCTAATATATTTGCTTAGCCAATGAACAAACAGTGTTACTGGGTATGGTCATACTTTCATGGTTAGTTTAAGATTATATCAATACCCTATGATTATATTCAGGTCTTGGTTGGGGATGAGTAGTAGGATAGTCAAAGATCAACTCCCCTACACATACAAGCCAGATTTTGAGAACACTAATGTAACCTATATTTGGAATGATATAGCATGATCCCCATTTTATAGATGAGACAACTGAGGCTCAGAGAAATAAAGTGACCTTCCCACAGTTGTACACATTAAGGATTCAGTATGGTCTTTTTAAGGTCAAGTTTTCTGACCTGAAATCTTTCTATTACTTTTCACTATATTATGCTGTACTTTCCTTCTCTTAAGTAAAGGAGTATTGGAAGATAACAGTGTTCTTTCCATTATTTTCCAGTATTGTCTTGTGGGCTAGTTAGGTGGCACAGTAGATAGAGTGCTGGGCCTGGAGTCAGGAAGACTCATCTTCCTGAGTTCAAATCCAATTTCAGATACTTCCTAGCTGTGTGATCCTGGGTAAGTCACTTAACTTCTGATTGCATCGGTTTCCTCAGCTATAACATGAGAAGGAAATAGCAAACCACATCATTATGTTGGCCAAGAAAACTCCAAATGCGGTAACAAAGAGTTGGCCATGACAGAAACAACTGAACGACAATACTATTTGTGGGTAGACCCAGGGCTGACAAATATTGCACTCCATAGAAGGGATAGGATTTGTGTGGAACACAGAGTTATTATGAGGACCACGGCAAGATAGACACAATTGTAAAGTAGGTAAAATTTCTTCTTTGTTCTTGTTTATCATTGAGAAATTCATTAACTAAGAATTCAGACTTGGAGTTTTCTTTTAGAGTTGTGTCCATCACAGAGTCACAGAATCTCTGACTTGGAAGGGATCCTAGAGACCAATCGGTCCAACCCATTTTGGTCGAACATCTGTTCTACAACATCCTCAATAAATGGCCATACAGCCTTGGCTCATCCACACTTCTGAGAGGGAGGGAAACAACTTATCCTGAGGCAGATTATTTCAACTTTGCCCAGTTCTAGTTTTTAGAAACATTTTCCTTCCTTTAAACCCCAATTCACCTCTCTGCAACTTGTAATCATTGTTAGTCTGCTCTTCAGGTGCTGAGGAGAATAAATGAAATCTGTCTTTTACACTGTAGTCATCAAGCACTTGAAGACAGCTATCAATCATCCCTCTCCAGGTTAATCTCCCGTTCTCTCTTTTTATTTATTCATAAAAATGTTTTGTTGACATGTTCTTTTTACAAACTACCCCATGGCATGATTCCTTTAAAAAAATTTTTTTTCGTTATGAACTTAACAAACACTAAATAAAAGAAGCATTTCTATATAAAAATAGAATAAATAAAGGAAAAATAGAATGGAAATAATACCTGAAACTGTGAATTGCTATTGTGTTCAATGTGCTTTTTTCTTTTAAGTATATAATAAACATGTTACCTTCAAAGCTATTCTGATTATCTGTATTTCCTTCTAATCTTCTTTCAGTTCTCTTCTGGCTATTTATTTATATGTTCTTTCTCTCTCTCTCTCTCTCTCTCTCTCTCTCTCTCTCTCTCTCTCTCTCTCTCTGTCTGTCTCTCTCTGTCTCTCTCTCTCTCTGTCTCTCTCTCTCTCCCCTCCCAAAACCCTCTTTCCAGTCCAATCACTAACCCATTAGCCTTCCCTCCCAGCTGTCTTCCATGATTGAAAAAAAAAAGAAACCAGGAAGTCATTTTCCTCCATTCTGACCAGTTCTTTGATGTCTTTGAGAAAAAGATCTAGCAGTGGTATTGATGAATTAAAGTATGTACAGTTGAGAGTGACTCTTAGAGCACATTTCCAGATTGCTTCCAGAATGGCTGTATTAATTCTAATTCACAACTCAACCAAAAGGCCATTGGTGGGCCTATTTTCCCATAGCCTTCCCAACAATAGTAATTTTTCCTTTTTTTATCATCTTTATCAATCTAATCATTATGAAGTAGAAGTTGAGAGTTGTTTATATTTGCATTTTATAGTTATTAGTGATTTGGAGCAGTTTTCATATAATTTTTGATAATCTTTTTTTTAAAAAAATACTTATTCATATCCTTTGACTATTTATCTGTTGATCTCTATCTTATTTGTTCATAAAAAAGCCATTAGGTGATTTTCTAGATTAGCATAGGGTTGGGGACATGGATGACCAAGACTATCTTTTTACAGTTTCATAGACTTTAGAGATCAAACAGCCCAATTATTTTATTTTACAAATATGGAAACTGAGGAGGGGGTGGTACTTGAACTGAAACTTTTGTACTTCAAACATGGGGGCCAGCTATGCAAAGGTAGCCACCTTGGCTAGAAAGGATAGTGTGCAATGTGGAAAAAGGTGAGATGAATCTCAAAAGATAGGGTGAAGTCAGATTGTGAAATGTTTTGATACTAATTGGAAGAGTTTGCATTTTATCCTTGAAGTAATGGGAAGCTTCCTGAGCAAGGAAGTAGCTAGCTAGACCTTTACCCATCAGTTGGGAATATCAGTCTGGCAGCTATGGGAGATCCATTAGAGAGCAGAGAGACTGTAGACAGAGAGACTAATTAAGAGGCTATTGCAAAGGTTCAGATTTGAGGTGATAGAAGCCTGAAGTAGGGTGATAGCTATGTGAGTGTAGAGATGGAATAATCAAGGGGTATTTTAGAAGGAGAATCTATAAGGCTTGGCAACTGATGGCATGGGGGAGGAGGATGAGGAAGAGGGAAGAATCGAGGATAGCTCCAAGGTCGCAAACCTAGGTGACTGGGAAGATGGTAATGCTCTTCACAAAAGAGAGAAGTTAGAAAATTAGGTAGATATCAAGAGAAGATAATGAGTTCTCTATTGGACATGTCTAATTTGAGATAGCTATGGGGCTTCTAAGGACAGATGACCAAGAAGCAATGATATGAGCCTGGTGCTCAGGAGAGAGATGAGGACTGAATATCTTGATTTAGGAGTTATCTCCACAAATATACTTTAACTTGCAAACTGGGGGTGTAGCAAATCTTCATTATTTTAGTTTACACTGTATGATTGCAGTCCTGCTCCCACCTGTGTTGTTATCATTACCAAACTGACCAGGGGTAATAAAGAAAAAGACTCCAAGACAAATGTTTAACAGCAAAGATAATTCTTTTATAGACTTGGAGCTTTCCTGTTAAAGCTTCAAGGCACATCATGAAGCCAGCAAGCTTCAAAAAGTAATTGCCCTTGGTGTCAGAACATCTTGGTGAGAGAGATTAGAATGAAAGAATAAGGGAATATCCAGACAGACCATCTCAATTATCAACAACCAACAGTCTGCTTCCTGACACTATTTACCCCATTATCACTACTTTTGTGAGTTTTCCCTCTGAGGTCATTCAGGTCTTGTAGCAAATGCAGTTCGACGCAATGATATCTCCACCATTTCATCTACTCCTCAAGCTAGTATATAGTTACAACAGATGGCTTCATTTTATTAATGGGAACAGTTCTTGGTAGCTTAGGACTTCATTACTTATGAATTCTGAAAATGAGTTTACTGTTTAAGATCAAAGGAAATATTCCCTTAGTACACTGAGCTAGGTGCTGAGAGAAATACCAAGAAATATAGGACTTAGAATTTGTGCCTAAAGAGATGACTCAGATGAGGGAAAAATCTTGTACACAGGAAATAATTGTTGACGAGAAAGCTAGTCTTATCTCTTGACATATAAATAATAATATTTATAATATGTATAAATCTATATTGTATATAAATTATATATATGTATATAAATAAAGTATATATGTATATAAATATATAATGTGTATATATACTGTATACATACATATATAATGTATAATTATAATATAATATATTATATTATATCATGTATATAATATAATATATAATAATATAATATAATAATAATGTATACATACATATATAATGTGCATATATATAAATAAATTATATATGTATATAAATAAATATATTGTATATAAATGTATAAATAATAATATGTATAATATGTATAAATAATAATAATAATAAATAATGATAATAAAGAGCTAAACTGTATCATTCAGATAGCCAGAATAGGCTAATTTCAAATTTGCTAAATGTGAAAGACAGGCTTTTGATGGAAAAGTAGTCAGGGAGGAAACTGGACACTTAGCTGGGCTTTAAAGGCTGGGAAGTATTTGAATAACTAGAGAAAGGGGAAAAGCAAGAGCTTCGACAGTAGGTGGGAGGAGCCCAGGAACATGTGTAGGGGACATTAAGGAGACTACCTTGACTAGATTGTTGAGGAGTAGTGAACTGCTGAATCAGAAATCTTTCTGGATGTCCTAGAAGGGGAGAGGGCAAGAAGGGGATATGGAATGTTGACATGAGAAGGTACATTCAAAATCAAGTTTGATTCTGAATGTACCTTCTGTACTTTCAAATGTACCTTGGAAACATCTGTGGGATGAGATCAATATGCTCATTTGGTTCTTGGCTTTCTGGACATTTCAGGAGTCTCAGATTTCAGGAGAGTTTAGCATTTTAAACCCAATTCAGATTTACCAACAAGTCTCCTATAAGCTACAACCCACAGTCCAGTAGTCCTGAGTCAAAGTAGTGGCCTCTGGGCACTGTTTAACTCAATTATAAAATTAAAATACTCTAATTCCTGCTAAAACAGCTAATGAGAATCCCTGTATCCAGAATAGATGAGCTATCCTTAACTTTCTTCACAGACTATTGGAGCTGGAAGGGGCTTCAGAGGTCATCTAGGCCAATCTCACTTGAGGGAAAAATTCCTTCTATGACGTATGCAAGTGGCCCATGAGCCTTTGCTTGAAGAACTTGGGTACAGGGGGCATATTGCCAACTCATTCCACCTAGGAATAGCTCTAATTGTTATGATGTTTTTCCTTATATTGGGACTAAATGTGCCTCTTTATGGTTTCTACCTCTTGTTTCCACTTCTGCCCTCTGGAGCCAAGGAAAACAAGTCTATTCTCTCTTCTATCTGATGGCCTTTGAAGAGAGCTATGATAAGTTTTGTTTTCCCTAGGTTAAATGGACCCAGTTCCTTAACTTGTTTTTAACCATCCTACTGGCCCTCTGACATAACCAATTAGATTCATACCAAGGGAGAAGGATAGTTATGTAATAAAATATGATAATAATAAGTTATGGCATATGAATGTGATGGAATACTTTCATGCTGTAAGAATGAGGAAATAGATCATTTCAAAGAGATATGGAAAGACTTATATGAATGGTTCTGAGTGTAGTAAGCAGAACCAGATGAACAATTTATACTGACACCAATATTATAAAAGCAAACAATTTTGAAGCCTTTTTATAAACTAATGCAAAGTGAATAAAGTAAGCAAGACAACAATTAAAATTTATAGAATATAGAGCTCTCAGACCACAGACAATAAGAGGGTCAGTCAACTAATCAGAAGGAAATTACAGGGGACCTTTTGCAGGTACGGGGTGCAGGACTCTGTTGCATTGCCCATACACAGTTCTGTGTCCCAGTCACAGGGCAAGGAGGAGCACTAGCACTCTAGACCATGTGGCCACAAAGAAGCAGGGACCCTGATCACGGCTCCAGGGTGAAAAAGAGTGCTTGTGGTCTCTCACAGATGAGAACACAGGGCAGGAGAGCAGTGACCATACCTCTCCTTAGATCATACAATCTTGGTAGAACTGAAAATTTACAGACTCCCAGAACTAGCTCTGAAAACAGTTGCACAGAAAAAAACCCAACCTGAACCTTGGGACAGTGACATGAGAGCAGAGCCCAGCTTTAACATAAAATTAAAAGCTGATAAATAGACTGGGGAAATGAAAAAACAACAAAAAAAGAACCTGACCAAAGAAAGTTACTAGGTGGCAGGGAAGATCAAAACACAAAATCAGAAGAAGACAACAAAGTTAAGCCTCAAAGAACAATGCGAATTGGTGTCAGGCTCAAAAAAGAATTCCTGAAGGAGCTCAAAAATAATTTTAAAGATCAAATAAGAAAGGTAGAAGAAAAATGGGAAAAGAAATGAGAGTGATGCAAGAAAATCATGAAAAAAGACTCAACAGCTTGGTAAAGGAAACAAAAAATATTGAAGAAAATAATACCTTAAAAAACAGAATAGGTCAAATAGTAAAAGAGGCTCAAAAATCCACTGAAGAGGTTCTAGGCTCTGTAGGAAGAGTAATTGTTTGGGGTGGCAGCAGGTGTTCTTGGTTGTAGAAATAGTAGCTGTTTCATTGTGCTAGAAAATGACACATAAAATAAAAGCAAGTAAGTTTGGGGATAAGGGAAGCAGAACTGGCCAAATGGAAATGGAAGGACAAAAATTCACTGAGGAAAATAATTCCTTAAAAATTAAAATTGGGCAAGTGCAAGCTAATGACTCCATGAGACATCAGGAAACAATAAAACAAAATCAAAAGAATGAAAAAACAGAAGAAAATGTGAAATATCTCATCAGAAAAAACAATTGACCTGGAAAACAGATAAGAAGAGATAATTTGAGAACTATTGGACTACTTATGATCATGTATTTTTTTTAAAGAGTCTAAATATCATCTTTCAAGAAATTCTCAAGAAAAACTACCCTGATGTTCTAGAACCAGAGGGTCAAATAGAAATTGAAAAAAGATCACCTTCTGAAAGAGATCCCCAAATGAGAATTCCCAGGAATATTGTAGTCAAATTCCAGAACTCCTAAGTCAAAGAGAAAATAATGCAAGTGGCCAGAAAGAAACAATTCAAATATTATGGAGCCATAGTCAGAATAACACAAGATTTAGCAGGATGCTTTCAGAAAAACCTGGAAAGACTTAGATGAACTAATGCAAAGTGAAGTGAGCAGAACCAGGAAAAGAGTACACAGTAACGGCAATATCATAAGACAATCAACTAACTTTTTGTTGAAAGATAATCAACTTAAGCTATTCTTAGCAATACAGTGATCCAAGACAATTCTGAAAGACTTGTAAGGAAAAATGTTATCCACTTCCAGAGAAAGAACTAATGGAGTCTGAATGCAGATCAAAGCATACTTTGTAAATTTCCTTTTCCTTCAAGAAATATGGAAATATGTTTTACATGACTGCACATATATAACCTATATCAAATCACTTACCTTCTCAGAGTGGAAGGAAGGGAGGGAGGGGAGGAGAAAAAGAATTTGAAACTCAAAATTTTTTAAAAATATTTTAAAAGTTGTTTTACATGTAATTGAGGAAATTTTATTTAAAAAAAAAACTATACAGGAACAACAACATTGTAAAGACAAACAACCTTGAGAGTGGTATGAACTATGATCAATACAATATAATGACCAGCCAAAATTCTAGATAATAAAACATGCTATCCACCTCCTGAAAGAGAGCTGATCATTTTAGGGGGCAGAATGATATGTGTACATTTTGTATAGAGCCAATAAAGGGACTTAGTTTGTTTGACTATGCATGAAATTATTAAAATGAATTTGTCTTTCTTTTCTCTTTTTCGATGAGGGAGGAGAAAGGAGGGAGAGAAAATAGATTTGGTTTTATATATAGATATAGCTATGTCTCTATATCTATATATCTTTAAAACAGATCTGGGGGTGCTACGGATGTGGAATGTTGCATGTATTTTCAGATGAAGTGATTATATTGTTACTTTTACTTAATTGTTTTACTTTGTTATAAGAGATTTTTCACAGAATGGGGATAATCTGTAAATGTCTAAAAATAAAACACATCACTAAAACTTATAAATCAAAAGAATTAAAAAACAGAAGAAAATATGAAATATCTCATCAGGAAAAGCAATTGACCTGGAAAACAGATAAGAAGAAGAGATAATTTAAGAACTATTGGACTGGAGTTAGAATAATAAAAGAAGCTACAAGTTTTTAAAAATTATTTTTAAAACTTCAACATCATGATATATGAAGAATTGACACAAACGTTTAACACCAAGAGCCATTCCCCAAAAGATACAGTGTTCAAAGTTTATGAATAACTTTCAGAAGAATATAAATGTCCAACACCATTAAATCATTACTTAATTTAATAAGAGTGATGCAAAATGAAAACAGCTCTAAAGTTTCATTTCATTCCATCAAATCAACAAATATTTTTAAATATTTTAAAATAAAATATTATAAATTTAATTTTAAAATAAAATTTTAATTAAATTTAATTAAAATAAAATTTTGGAAAGGGAACTGTGAGTTATCCCAACTATTCTGGAAAACAATACGGTCTTATTTGAGAAAAGTCAATAAAATAGGTGGTACAGTGGATAGAGTGCCAGACCTGGAGCCAGTAAGACTCATCTTCCTGAGTTCAAATCTGGCCTCAGACTAGCTGTCTGACTCTGGATAAGTCACTTAACCCCTATTTGCCTCAGTTCCTAATCTGTAAAATGGGGACACAGTGGAGAAAGAAATGGCAAAGAACTCCAGTATATTTGCCAAGAAAACCCCACGGACAAAGTCCACAGTGCCATGTACAGTCAGACAAGACTGAATGACCAATGAAAACAACAAGAAACAAGGAGTATTAGAAGTGCAGATAAACATAGCGTGGTATAGAGTGATGGAAACATTGTCAAGCGAACAATATAAATTATAACTTCCATAGTGTAAACAATGGCAACACTAAATAGGCAGTTAAATTTTGATGGACTTTAATGAGTTCTGGAGAAGTGATCATGAAAAATATTTCCCTCCTCTCAGAGAAGAGAGAGAAAGAAGAGACTACAGATGTAGAATCAATTGTATGCTGTCAAATGGTTTTTCCTGTATGTTTTTCTTTATGTATGTGAGGGGTGGGATGGGGGGGGGGCGGAATGGTGAGGGGTGGAGAAGGAATTAATCAGGGAGATTTCCTAAGCAAATTGATGAACTATCTAGCCAACTCTGAGCTTACAGGATGGTGAACCTCTGGGGCATCTGATGAACATCTCCACATGGAATGGGCATGGCCACTGGCACCTTCCTGAGAGAACAGAAGACACTTCTTGATTAATTTCCAGTGCTTTTTACTGCCTCCGATTGGCTGGAACTCTAGATAGAATAGACTGGAGGAGCCACCTCTCTTTGCTAGCCTCTGAAAGTGAACTAACAGACTGTTTAGTCTTCTTGGTTGCTTTTTCATCTCTCTCCTTTGTCTTTCCTTCACAGTGTAGATTTTTCTATCCCCAACTCCCAATCTAAGAGCAGTTAATAATGCAGAAACATATAGCAATATCAAAAACGTCCTTGCTCACGTAATGTGAGAACAAAGTTCCTGAGAGTGGGCTTTATAAGTCCAAGAGATGGTAGCAGCCAGGGCAGTAATAGAATTTTTGCAACAGCAGTTAGAAAATTAGATATGCGCTTGCCCTTGAGGAAGCTGGTGGCACAGTGGATAGAGTGCTGGGCCTGGAATCAGGAAGCCCTGAGTTCAAATTTGACTTCATTCATTTAGCTGTGTGATCTGGGACAAGTCACTGAGTCTTTGTTTGCCCCAGTTTCCTCAATTATAAAACGGAAATAATAATAGCACCTACCTTCTAGGGTTATTGTGAGTCTCAAA
This sequence comes from Phalanger gymnotis, assembly GCA_028646595.1. Lineage (NCBI taxonomy): Eukaryota > Metazoa > Chordata > Mammalia > Diprotodontia > Phalangeridae > Phalanger > Phalanger gymnotis. The sequence continues at coordinate 149,489,847 of CM053622.1, read as the reverse complement.
TGAGATCATATTTATAGAAAGCATTTAGTGCCTGGCATATAGCAAATGCTATATAAATGTTTATTCCCTACCCTCTTCTCCCCCACATTGTCTGAGAGGTGAGTTTGTAGGCAATGTTTCTAAACCCCAGAAGAAGAGAGAATTTTTCTTTTGCAGGTGGAATCTAGTGAAGCATCCCATCTGGACTACTCTCCCAAATTACAATTGCTGTCATTGGTTGGGTCCCAGAGTATGTCTGCCATTTCAGATTCTAGGGATGACCCTGTGGGTCTGTACTCCTAGCATTGTAGCTCATAAGCTCCTATTTATGGGATGTCAGAAGACATTACCCATATCATTTATATGCCTCCCATTAACACTTAGCCAGTAGGCACAATTAGCTAAAAGCAAAATCATTTACTGAGGTGATGTAGTAAAAACAGAAATTAGAAAACATTCATCCCATAAAACTGTGGCACACTCCCTCACAAATAAACACAGCATCCATGGGCTCAAAGTCTGAGCACGATGGTAGTGAGACACATATGTAATATACACCTGCAGTAAAGACAACTCATGGCTCTTGATACTACAGGATCTGAAAGCCTTTTCTTCCTTTATATAGTCCTCATGAATTTACTCTTGTATGCAATATTTCTTTTGGATAGATTGCTCAGCTGAGTTCCCAGAGTCTGCTCTTTACCACAACTAGAATCTCAATTGCTAGTGTTAGCTCTCAAGTACACAGATATCTTTATTCTCTGGTCTTAGGGGTCCTTTTTCTTGAAACTATTCCCTCAAGTGACAACTTTTCTTTATGTCTGTCTGAAGTGTGTCTTTACTTCTTCAATTGTACCTCAAATGCCCTCAAACCAAAGAACTCTTGAACTGCTGGGTGCGGTGTCTCCTTCTAGGAATCTTATCGTAGTGAGGAGAGAGAAATCTCCTCCCCCAGTAGCAAGGATCTTCTTCATAACAGGCTCCTACACCTGTATTCTCTCTCACTCTTCAGAGATTAGATATTTAAAGCCCCCAGGTGTATGGTTAATTCGTTTACTCAGTCAATAATGTTGTTCTCTTCTGACTTAATCAGAAAGGTGTTCATACTTTGTAAAGCAGTTATAGGAAAACTCTTTAATATTGCCTTTATTCATGTTCATACCTTGACACCTTGTGGGATTATAGGAAAATGTGCTAATATTGCTTGCTTTTTTCTGAGTGGTGCCAGCCTTAGGCATAGTTTCAAAACTAAGATTTTGGTTTGGGGCCTTATAGAGAGAAAAAGATTTACTAAGAAATATTACTCTTGAAGAAATAAGAGATTTAACCATGTAGTCCCGTAGCCAGGAAGGTTAGGTACTTGTGCAGAATGGGAGGGTGGAAAAGAAGAGATTAAGACTGCTACCTTTCCAATTTCCATATATAGTTAGTCAGATAGTGCTTGTCTAATGGAAAGAGAAATTCTTATTCAGAAGTCCAAAGTACATTTGCCTTCCAAGAAAAATCAACAACAAAATGTGACTGTGGTCTGGAAGGGTCTGGATAAGACTGTGGGAAAGTGAAGGATCCACCAGAATGAAAAGTTTTACACAAATGACAACCCTAACTTTAGTTCCTCCCAAGAGGATTTATTGTGGTGCTTTATGTATTTTCTGGGTCTGTTCATGATCTCCTATAAGACCTTCAAATAATTTGTATTTTTTATTGTGTAAAATAAAGGCTGTCCTCTATGCATATACATTTGTTATTTTGAGTGCTTGTGTAGGATCTGGGAATATCTACATTTGTGGAAACCTAGATTGGAGCGTAATTTCTAAAATTTCTTTAAGTAAATTCCTAGTAGGGGCAAAGAGTCAAAAGATTATTCTTTAGGTCAGCCACTGAGATTGGATCCGGTCTGTGTGAGCCCAAAATCTTAGAGAGAGGGTAGTGTTTGGTCATGCATTAATGGATTACATTTGTTACAGAAGAGGGTTAAGTGGGAGCAGGGGAAATGACTTTTGTGAAAAACAATAAAACAGACTCTCTCTTCCTCTGTCTCTCTCTGTCTGTCTCTCTCTGTGTCTCTCTGTGTCTCTCTCTCTTTCTCTGTGTCTCTCTCTGTCTCTGTCTCTCTGTCTGTGTCTCTCTCTGTCTTTCTCTGTCTCTGTCTTTCTCTGTCTCTGTCTGTCTGTCTGTCTCTTTCTCCTGTATAGTTCTAGTTTATTATAGATTTTTATTTTATTTTTTATGTGCATATATGTTTATATGTTACTGTGTGTGGGTGTAAACATTTAGAAATTATCGCTATCATTTGTAACCAAAACAAGTACTGTGTGCAGTATTAACTTTTCCTTATGTTTCTGTTATGGAAATATGACCAGATGGTTTATAACATGCTAATTAGATACTTTCTAGTTCTATCAACCTGTGCCTTGTAATACTTTGTACTTATCCTGTCATCTGGCTTATATTAGGATGAGGAAAAACAGAATTGCAAGACAGAGACACTGCAGCTTGATGAGTCTGAAGGTGCCTCTGGCTTTTCTGGAGTTGAATTCATTATGGAATATGGTGTACATCTTAGTTCACTGAATTTTTGCAAAAGTCAACTTTGTATTTGAAATCAAATCCTGTAAAAAATCTACTAAAACAATTCAACAGATTTCTGTATTTAACAAATTAGATGTACTTTAACAAATTCTGTATCTTGAAGAAATTAGATTTCAGTGAATGAATAATAGATAAAATTTCTCATGAGATGCAAAAAAGTTTAAAAATTAAAGGTGAATTTTCAGTCAAAATAAAGATGCTTGGTAGAGCTAAATTCCTTCATCTCCATTAGCAACTCAAAATCTTGAATAGTCAAGCTTTAATTTATTGGTATAGGTAAATCAAGTGTATAACACACATTCCATCTTCATTATGAAAATAATAAAAGAAATGAGGTATCATTCACCTTGGCCAAGATCTGTAACAATTAAGAATTATTTCCTTAAAATTATACTTTATTGTGCAAGGTGTATCATTTTCTAACAAATATTATTCTCTACTTTGGTTCTCATGAATAGTAATATTAGGGAGAGATAATCTGTTTTTCAATTTGCTTAAGATCTAAAGAACTGAGGTGTAAAAATGAGGCATGATAAATATTATACCATTAATCTTATTGTTTGTCCTGATAAAACAGTAATCTGGCTCTGGAATAAGAAATCTTCCTCTAAACCCACCTCCAAAAAGAAGGGGACAGAGGGAGGAATAAGCATTTATATGTTGTTCAGTCATTCAGTCATGTATGACTCTTTGTGATCCTGTAGACCATAGCATACCAATACTGTTCATGGAATTTTCTTGGCAAACCTACTGAAGTAGTTTGCTGTTCCCTTCTGCAGTGAAGCATTTCTATGGTGCCTACTATGAGCCAGGAACTGTGCTAAGCACTTTATAAATATCTCATCTGATTCTCACAACAACCCTGGGAGACAGTGTTATTATAATTATTTTTTTTACAATTAAGGAAATTGAGGCAAACAAATTAAATGACTTGTCTAGCTGAGGCTGGATTTGAACTCTAGTCTTTCTGAATGCAGATCCAGCATTCTATATACCATGCCACCTGGCTGCCTCTAGAGAGAGCAGAGAGAAAAGGACAGCTTTGAGAGATATTGTAGAAGAATAATAAAAAAAAATTATTTTGTTTATTTAATATATTTAGTTTTAAGCATTGATTTTCACAAGAGTTTGATTACAAATTTTCTCCCCATTTCTACCCTCCCCCCCACTCCAAGATGGTATATATTCTGGTTGCCCTGTTCCCCAGTCAGCTCTCCCTTCTGTCACC
>CM053622.1:149452553-149485548 GCA_028646595.1 Phalanger gymnotis | reverse complement strand
CCACCCTCCCTAAGAAGGCAAGCAATTCAACATAGGCCACTTGAATATCATTATGCAAAACCCTTCCACAATACTCATGTTGTGAAAGACTAACTATATTTTGCTCCTTCCTATCCTATCCCCCTTCATTCATTTTTCTCCCTTGACCCTGTCCCTTTTCAAAAGTGTTTGCTTTTGATTACTTCCTCCCCCTATCTGACCTTCCTTCTATTATCTCCCCTTTTTTAGCTCCTTCCTCCTTCTATCGTTGGGGTAAGATGCCCAATTGAGTGTGCATGTTACTTCTTCCTCAGGTCAAATACAATGAGAGCAAGATTCATTCATTCTCCCTCACCTGCCCCCTCTTGCCTTCCAATGAACTGCTTTTTCTTGCCACTTTTATGTGAGATAATTTATTCCATTCTATCTCTCCCTTTCTCCCTCTCTCATCCCTTAATTTGATTTTATTTTTTAGATATTATCCCTTTATATCTATATATATCTATATCTATCTATCTATCTATCTATCTATATCTATCTATCTATCTATCTATCTATCTATCTATATCTATCTATCTATCTATCTACATATATATATATATATATATATATATATATATATATATATATATATATATTCCCTTCAGCTACCTTAATACTGAGGTCTCATGCATTACACACATCATCTTTCCATGTAGGAATGTAAACAAAACAGTTCAACTTTAGTAAGTCCTTTATCTTTCTCTTTCTTGTTTACTTTTTCATGCTTCTCTTGATTCTTGTGTTTGAAAGTCAAATTTTCTATTCAGCTCTGGTCTTTTCACTAAGAAAGCTTGAAAGTCCTCTATTTTTTTGAAAATCCATATTTTGCCTTGGAGCATGATACTCAGTTTTGCTGGGTAGGTGATTCTTGGTTTTAATCCTAACTCCATTGACCTCCAGAATATCATATGCCAAGCCCTTTGATCCCTTAATATAGAAGGTACTAGATCTTGTGTTATCCTAATTGTGTTTCCACAATACTCAAATTGTTTCTTTCTGGCTGCTTGAAATATTTTCCCCTTGATATGGGAGCTCTGGAATTCGGCAGCAATATTCCTAGGAGTTTTCTTTTTGGGTTTTTTTTCATGAGGTGATTGGTGGATTCTTTCAATTTCTATTTTGCCCTCTGGCTCTAGAATATCAGGGCAGTTCTCCTTGATAATTTCTTGAAAGACAATTTCTAAGCTCTTTTTTTGATCATGGCTTTCAGGTAGTCCAATGATTTTTAAATTACCTCTCCTGGATCTATTTTCCAGGTCAGTGGTTTTTCCAATGAGATATTTCACATTGTCTTCTATTTTTTCATTCCTTTGCTTCTGTTTTATAATATCTTGATTTCTCATAAAGTCACTAGTTTCTACTTGCTCCAATATAATTTTTAAGGTAGTGTTTTCTTCAGTGGTCTTTTGGACCTCCTTTTCCATTTGGCTAATTCTGCCTTTCAAGGCATTCTTCTCCTCATTGGCTTTTTGAAGCTCTTTTGCCATTTGAGTTAGTCTATTGTTTAAAGTGTTATTTTCTTCAGTATTTTCTTGAGTTTTTTAGCAGGTCATTGACTTGTTTCATGGATTTCTTGCATCATTCTCATTTCTCTTCCCAATTTTTCCTCTACTTCTCTAACTTTCTTTTCCAAATACTTTTTGAGCTCTTCCATGGCCTGAGACCAGTTCATGTTTTTCTTGGAGGCTTTTGATGTAGGCTCTTTGACTTTGTTGACTTTTTCTTGCTGTATGTTTTGGTCTTGTCACCAAAGAAAGATTCCAAAGTCTGAGTCTGAATCCGAGTCTGTTTTCACTGCCTGCTCGTGTTCCCAGCCAACTACTTGACCCTTGAGCTTTTTGTCAGGGTATGACTGCTTGTAGAGTAGAGAGTACTTTGTCCCAAGCTTAAGGGGCTGTGCTGTTGTTTTCAGAGCTATGTCTACACAGCAAGCTCTGCCACAGCAATGCTCCTCCTCCCCTAAGAACCGCCAACCCAGACCATGACTCAGATCTAAGCAGGCTCTGCACTCCTGCTCTGATCCACCATTTAATTCCTCCCACCAGGTGGGCCTGGGGATGGAAGCAACTGCAGCTATAGCTCTGGAAGCAACCTCAGAGCTGCACCACCCCCACTGTCCCTGGGGTGGTGGCCAAACCTCAAACTCCTTTCACTCTGTCCCAGCAACTTTTCCCACTAACCTTCTCTGTTGTCTTTGGTGTTTGTGGGCTGAGAAGTCTGGTAAGTGCCACAGCTCACCAATTCAGAATGCTGTGGCCTGTTCCGCCCCGCTCCTGGTCTAGTTGGTCCAGGTGCGGCCCACAGTGGGCTCTGCTCAGTTTGGCTCCCAGCTCCATTCGATAGACCTTACCCAGTGACTATCCTGGTTGTCCTGGGCTGGAACCCTGCTTCCCTCTGCTATTTTGTGGGTTCCGTGGTTCTAGAATTTGTTCAGAGCCATTTTTTAAAGGTGTTTGGAGGGTCCTGGGGGAGAGCTTTAGGCAAGTCCCTACTTTTCAGATGCCATCTTGGCTCTGCCCCCTCTCACCCTCTTCCTAACTCTACAATTTAGTTTGCCACCTTACCATTCTACTTTGCACAGTGCCTGAAACATAGTAGAAGTTTAACAAATGTTTATTGGTCGATTGATTTTTTTTTCCCTAAAACACAGATGTGACTTTGTCCTAATCACTACTCGATCGTACAAATGGCTCCCTGTTACCTCCAGGAACAAATCTAAAGCATTCTCTTTGCCTTTTAAAGTCCTTCACAACCTGCCCCTTTCCTACTTTTCTAGTCTTTTTATGCTTTATTCCCCTTCATATATTCTAAAATTGAGCTACAACAGACTACACGTTGCTTTCTAAACACAAAATTCCATCATCCATCCTCAATACACTCATTGTCCCCCATGACTAGAATGACTTTCCACCTCATTTCCACCTCTTGGCTCCCTTCAAGACTCAGCTCAAATCCCACTTTCTTTAGCAGGCCTCCCACTTCTCATGCCCCCCAGTGTCTTCTCTCTGAGATTACCCTCTATCTGCACTGTTTATACCTTGAAAGCAAATAGTTATTTACAAGTTGTCTCCTTGATGATGATCACCTTGAAGGCTGGGTCAGTGGTTTTGCCTTTCTTTGTATGCCCAGTTCTTATCACAGTGCCTGGGATATAGAAAGAAATTAATATGTGTTTGTTTACTGATTGATTGAATAGTAATAGCTGATATTTAGATAATGCTTTGCAGATGTTGTCCCATCTGACCCTCTAAAAGTTAGCCCTGTTAGACTTAAAGCATCATGCCAAAGTGCTTTTCTTTCATCTCTGAGTTAAAACACTAGCCGAATCTGTCTCAAAAGGAAAGGCTGATGAGGGAAGATGACCATAAGTTTGCCAGTTAATAAGGTCATCCCTGAATGCAGGTTACACAGCTAAGTAAGCCCCTTACTCTTTAAATTTATATTGGTGCCCTCAACCCTGAAAACCAAATACAATATTTTGACTTTCTAATGCTCTTAAATAGTATAATGATATCCCTCTATCTGGAAGGGAAAATCTACAAATCATTGGTTTTAAAGCCAAAGTGGGTTTTTTTCAGAGTCACTCAATTTATTCATTTTCTGTCTGTTCTCAAATCTGAGCCAAAAAAAAGAGCAAAATAGAAAAAGAAAAAAGAAAAAAACCCTGCCAGCCAAACATGGCCTCTCCACAGTCAATATTGTCAAATACCACTAAGATTTCTTCAATATTACCAATAGCCAGCTTCAATCTTTTCCTCAAATATTGGAAACATAAAATACCTTGTAAAATACATTTTGTCTCCCACCACCTGCTTTACTACTAAAACAGCTTCATTTCTATCCAAAGTCTTTCTTGGAAGTTGACTAAAAGCTAATAGCTCCATTATCTTGCCAGTGTTCAGGCTAGCTCTGGAGTTGCTTAGCAACATCTATACACAGGCCTTCCAAAGTTCGTGAAATAAAGGGGCAGTTCTTTCTCCTCCCTATGCTTGTAGAAGGGACTTTTTCCTTGCTACTTTCCCTGTATCTGTACCCTTGCCTTCCTCTTCCTCCCTCCATCTACCCACCTCCCCCAAAAGTTCTATCTTTCTGAAAAAGAATGTCTCCAGTCATACAAGAAAATTCTGATGACTTTTCAATTTCTTTTTCAAACTCAGCATACATTATAAACTGATGTGTGACAATATGGGTTTGAATTATATACTTTCTGGACTTGTCATTGATTCAGGGAACTTCTAGTGAGGAAACTACCTCTACATGCATATGAGTACTTCCCTTACAACTCACAGATTGAGAAAACTGACTAGGACACTCAGAAGTGAAATGATTGCCCAAAGTCAATGGTTACATTGAGGTTTAGGGGTGCCAGGACCCCAAAACAGGGACACATGGATCCTACCTGAATGAATTCGACCCAAGCCTTCTTTTCAGCCAAAGGAAAAACAAAGTTTATTAAAGACCTGCCATATTGGATAGACTCTTAAGGAATCTGAACATTTGTGACACTTGTATTGACAAGTGGGACAGATTGACTCTGAGCACCTTCATAGAGGCCAAGATAGATCTTATATACAGAAAGACTGTGTTTCCACAATCTGCCTAGCAGCTTCTGTGGGGGTGGGGGGGAAGAGCCACCCACAGCCAGCACCCAGAAAGCTGCCGGACAGCCAGAAAACCCAGGTTCTTTTGATCTGCCTTAATAAGGAGAGCAAGGTGAAGGGGTTGGCAAGCTTACTTTAATTCAGCACACAAATATCATTCACTTAGTTCAGGGGAAAAAGCCAGAACCCTGAACTTCAGAGCAAAATACAAGCAAATTACAAACATCAACAGACAGACTTTGTCTGATTCAAATCCCAATGCATAGTTACCAGAGTTCAACAAAGTCTCAGGAAATCTGGGTTTACAAGCCGGAGGGCTCCTTAGCTACAGCTGCCCGGAGTCTCTTCATCAATACCATCTCAAGAGCCCTTAAACAAATTACAAACAGACATTCCCAATATAATTCATAGTTACCAGTACCAACACCTGAGTTTCAAAGCTGGAGGGCAGTTTGCAGCTTGCCCAGAGTCTCAACACTCCCTCGATGAGTGTGTCCCAAAAATCAAATGCCAAGCTCTCCCCAGTTATATCCAGTTTGGAGCCCTGAAAGCTTTGACCTCACCCAGGCTGGGTCTGGGAAAGTTCTCCATCCCCAGGATCACATCATATACAAATCAATGACTCCTACTTGTCTCAGTGCTGAGAAATACTCCAAGACAAAAAGATCCCACTTTATCTGCTCCATTCAAACAAAGGCCAGAATCATTAAAGGCACTTAAGAGAAGAAAAGCAATATGTCCCACCTTAATTACTGTTACATAATAATGTTAATGTTACACCTAATAAGGGTTTGGGCCTGGGGCTTAGCACTTAGTAAGATTCAATGAAATAGCTGAATTACTCAAAGCAAACAAAAGCCAAACTCTTCAAGGGCACTTGTTGAACTAAGTGCTAAGGAGCCCATTTTGCTTCCCAACACAGACTGTGGGAGGGTGGCCAAGTAGTGTGGGGTGCCTAAACATCAGGCATCAGGAACCAAGAGAATGGGATTTTGATAGGATCGAGGGTGGGAAGTAACCAGAGGCAATCCGGAGGTAACCTAGGTTTGGGTATAGTTATAATGAAAAGCTTATGGCCTCAAGCGAATGCGATCAAGTGGGAAGATTCAAGGAGAGTTCAAGGGGGTTCCTAGAGCCTGTACCCCATCAGTTAGTCTAAGTCAGAGATAAGACTTGAACTCAGGTCTTCCTGACTGACAGTTCTCTAACTACCATACTGTGCTCTCTCATACAGGTTCATATATACCAAGGGTTAAATCATGTCTCCTCACTGCATAAAAACCTAATCATATGCAGTATGTGCAACATATGGAGAGTGCTAGTTTGGTTTTACAGCATTAGGAAAAAAGGAAATAAACATTTATTAAGCACCTACAGCATACCAAGCACTGTGCTAAGCACTGGAGGCACAAATACAAGCTAGAAGAACTTACATTCTAATGAGGGAAGACAACACACAAAAGCAAGCTGAAAGGAGGGAGGCAATGAAGACATTGCCTGTGAGAAGTGATTTTGAGGTCCAGAAGCCAGGGATAGGGCTGGGAGGGAAAAGAAAGCAAGCCTGGGCTCTTCTACAAAATGAATGCCCCCAGAGGAACTTACTAATGGGAAAAGGGAGTAGGGTTCAAAGAGAGGAATATTCCAGGTCAAGAAGGCTGAAAAGATAGTTAGATGTTTCAGGGGGAGGAGAACCTTGATACTGAGGGAAGTTTCAGCATTATAAAGCGGCTCCACAAAAGTACATGAGATGACCTGAGATGACCCTCATGTAGATAATGAAGCTGAAACACAAGCTCATTTACTTTTGATTGCTGTTCTTTGGTCATTTTTCAGTTGTGTCTTTGTGACCCCTTCGGGGGGGGGGGGGGGTTTTGGCAAAGATACTGGAGTGGTTTTCCATTTCCTTCTCCAGCTTATTTGTTTTTTTTAGGGGGGAAGGCAGGGCGATTGGGGTTAAGTGCCTTGCCCAAGATCATACAGCTAGTAAGTGTGTCAAGTATCTAAGGACAGATTTGAACTCAGGTCCTCCTGACTCCAAGGCCAGTCCTTTACTCACTGTGCCACCTAGCTACCCCTCTCTCCCCCTTATTTGAAGGTGAGGAAACTGAGGCAAACAGGGTTAAGTGACTTGCCCAGGATCACCCAGCTAGTAAATTATGTATCTTTGAAGAAAAAACTTTTCCATGATGGCTATATAAAATTATGTATGTCATTATTTGGCTATGGTCAGAATAATTTTTATATAAATGCAACAATTCAGTCAATTAGTTCGCGCACTACATGAAAATTGATTATGGTATGGAACAGTGGAAAGAATTGTCAGAAGACCTAGGTTTAAATCCAGACTTTGCCACTTAGTAGCTGTATGACTATAGGCAGACTATTCAGCCTGTCAGGGCCTCAGCCTTCTCCTAAAAATAATGAGGGAGTTTGGCTAAATGACCTCTAATGTCACTTCCAGAATAATAGTCATCATCCTATATTTGACAGCCTATGTTATAGGGCCTCCAAAATGGTACCCAGATATGTGCATTAAGTAGGGGCCAGGGATCATAATGGAGATAACAAGTAAATGTCTAGGTACACGCAAGATACGTATAGAGTAGATGAAAGGTAACCTTAGAAGGGAATGGAGGAACCAGATGCTACTAGGAAAAGCTTCCTGCTGTAGAAGTTGGCATTTGGGGAAAAAAAGAAGCTTTTGTAGCAGTGGTTTTCAAAGTATGGTCTTTGAGATCCTTTCAGGGGGTCCACAAGGTCAAAATCATTTTCATAATAATACTAAGATGCTTTAATTTCTGATTGATAGTGAATATTGATAGATATACCTACATAAATAAAAGCTCTTTGGGAGGAAGAGGTCATCAATAATTTTTTTAAACATGTAAAGGGATCCTGAGACCAAACAGTTTGAGAACTGCTCTTTTAGAGGACTAGAAAGATTGAAAATCTTATGATTTCATGTGGGTAGGAAGAAAGGCAGTGGGCCATGAAAGAAAGAATCCATTAGCTGACCAGTGACAAAAATATCTGGGAAAGGTTAGAAATCAAGACACAGCCCAAGGGGTCTGAATGGGACCTCTGTGTTTTGGAATGATATAAAAGTTCAGAGAGGTCTTGGTGAATTTGAGAGCAAGCAAAAATCATGGCTCAATTTTTTCAGGAACTTCCCAGGGCATAGGAAGAGGAGGAAGATTTGTAGAGAGACACCAGGCAAACATACTGTTTTCCTCATGGACCAGGAGGCCTAAAAAGAGGCCCGTTCCCCCACCTCCACCCCACTCTTTGGGGCAGGAGCAATGGAGCAAGAAGAAAAATACCGAGCCACCACTTCTCAGATTTTGACCTGTCTGTTTAAACCGAGACAGGCTGACATGAGAAGGGAGGTTGTGTGCTTGTAACAGATCTACCTGCAAACTATTTGTATTCTAAAATCATTCTGTCATCTGACTTCCTGGCTACATTCCTATGCTTGTCAACAATTTCTGAAAGGGAAAGCAATAAAGCTACAATGACTAGTGTGCCTGGAATGTTCCAAGCCTAGAAAACTTTGGTGGGGGGGAGGGGAAGGGAGTCTGGAACCTTGTTACTTTAGACAATCAAGTAGGGGAAGTGTAAGAGAATCAGACTAGTGCAAGGAAGAAAGGAAGGAAGGAAGGTAGGAAGGAAAAAAGGGAGGGAGGAAGGGGGAGGGAGAAAGGAAGGAAGCAAGAAAGGGAAGAAGGGAAGGAGGGAATGAAGAAGAGGGAAAGAAGGAAAGAGGGAAGGAGGGAAGGGGAAGAAAAGAAAGGAGGAAGGAAGGAAAGAACAAAGGAACAAAAGAAGAGAGGGAGGGAGGGAGAAAGGAAGGGAGGAAAGAAGGAAGAAAGGAAGGAGGAAGGAAGAAAAAGGGAAGGAAAGAGGGAAGGAAGGAAGGGAAGGAGGGAGGAAGGAAAAAGTATTCAATAACTGCCTACTATGTGCCAGGAACTGTGTTAAGGGCTCTACAAAGATAATATCATTTGACAGTAAGCAGTGTGGGGAAACACCTTTTTGATATCCTCTCTTCCCCATTCCTTCTTTTCAGGTAACCTTTTGCCATCAGGTATTTCAGTTTCTCCCCTTCTTAAGGAAGATAATACTACTAATAATATACTAACAATAATAATAGCATTTATATAGCACTTTAAGGCTTGCAAAGAACTTTACAAATATTATTTCATTTTATCCTCATGGTCATCCTGGGAGGCAGATCCTAACATTATCTTCATTTTACAGATGAGGAAACTGAGGTAGACAAGAGTTAAGTGACTTGTCCAGAGTAAAACGACTAGTGTCCAGGCCAAATTTTAACTCAGTTCTTCCTGGCTCCAAGTTCAGCACCATAAGCAAGAGCTGGTATTCAAACTCAGGTCCTTGAACTCCAACTCTTCCTTTCTTCCTATTATACCACACTGCTTCTTTGCAAGACTCAATTTTATCACTGATGTGGTCTTGGGTAAATTCCCTTGCCCATCTAAACTACAGTTTTGTCTTCTAGAAAAAGAGGTTAATAATACGTGTCCTGCCATCTTCACAGGGTTTGGGGAAGATCCAATGAAGGAATAGGTATCACTGTCAAACACTACCTTAACTTAAGCTATTATTATTAGCCCTGACTCTGCTGTTAATTCATTAATCTAAGTAATTTCACTCCATGGTCCTCAACTTTCTTATTTGGACACAGTTGGACTAGAAGTTTTCTCTGGCCCCTTCCAGCTCTGTGTTCCTACTGTGACAATTTAAAAGGTTCAAGAGACATAGTTTCTGGGTAATTTAACCATTTTATTAATAAGGACAGCAAGTTATTAATAAAGGGATGGTCATTTCGTCACTTCTCTTGGACCGAAGACAATCATGGGAGGGCAGACTCATAGTTTATATACCCTTAGAAGAGTAGGAGTTCAGATGAGGGGCTGAGAGTGACATCCTGTCAAAAATATCTCCATACTTAAATCATCTGCAGCTTTGAGCAACCTAGATAAAAGGATCTATCTCCACCCAGTCTTGAGGAGAAGACAATGGGCTTCCTCACCTTAAATTCCTGATAAGGTTGGATGGGGTCTGACCAAGATCAAGGAGAGTTAATTCAATCTCATCATCAGTAATGTCCTTCAAAAGAGACTGAACTTTTTTTTTAAAATCAGGAATTTGAAACAAAGAATCTTCTTAAGATTTTGTTGTTTTTAGCCTGTCATTCTAGCCTAAGGTCTTTTGGGATCCTGGCTGGCATTCAGTGTGTTAGCAGTTCCTCCCCCAGTTCCATGGTCTGCAAACTTAATCAAATATTATCTATTCTTTTATCCGAATCGTCAATAAAAATGTTGATAATAACAGGACCAATGACAGGGTCCTGTAGCTTTCTACTAAATGCTTCCTTACAAACTGTCATTAGCCACCTCTAAAATCACTAGCCTGGAATGATTTGTTTTTGATAAAAGCATCCTTATACTTTCTGAGCCATGCTTTCCTTAAAAAAAAAAAGTATGAGCATTATGGACACAAATATTTTAATGTAAAAAATAAAACTCAAAACAGGGATTATATATGAAACTGTGAACTTTTGTAATCTATAGTTGTGTTTTTTCCTGCTACATACCTTTTTATAATTCCAATTTATCATGGCAATTCTAATCCTGCCTTGCTTTTAACCATTCCTTTGGAACCTCTATTTATTTTTAAAAAATGATTATTTGATGCTCTTTTCTTTCTTCTTGCCTTTTATTGAGTGTCACTATTACTACCCTTAATGTTTTCCCATAATGCCCTTGCCCAAAGAAAAATAAAAACTCTCCTTTGTAACACATAAATATAGTCACACGAAACAAGTTTACTCACTGTTTGTATATGAGAATGTATGTCTCATTCTACATCTCTACTTCATCCACCACTGTGCTAAGAGGTGGGAGCATGATTCATCACCGGTCTCCTGGAGTCATAATTGGTCATTGTTCTTAAGTCTTTCACAATTGTTTTTCTTTTCAACTTTGCAGTCAATTACTAAATCGTTTCATTGTTTCTGGTTTTATTAGTTCTGGTTTATTGGTCATTTCACTCTGTATCAGTTCATACAAATCATGTGAAGTTCTCTAAAATTGTTGCTGCAATTATTTCTAATGATTTAATAAGATTTTATTACATTCATGTACCATAATTTGCTTGGCCATTTCTCAATTGATGAGTACTCTCTTAGTTTTTAGTTCTTTGTTACAGCAAAAACTCATGCTATTAATATTTTTGAACATATGGGTTCTTTTCTTCTATCTTTGATCTGTTTGGTGGTATTTATCTAGTAGTGCTATAGCTGGGTCAAAGGGTATGCACAGTTCAGTGACTTTGGGAAGATCGTTTCAAATTGCTTTTCAGAATTATTGGCTCACTTCACAGCTTGATTAATAGTACAATAGTGTGCCTATTACCCTGCAGCTGCTCCAGCAATTGTGATTTTTCTTTTTTGGTCACTTTTCTCAATTGGATTGGTTTGTTAGAACTTCAGGTTTGTTCTAATTTGAATTTCTATAATTATAAGTGATATGGAGGGGTTTTTTTTAATATAGTTTTTGATAACCTGCCTTTCTTTTTTCGAGACTGCCTACTAAGTATCCTTTAATCATTTATCTATTGGGGAATGGCTCTTGTTCTTATATATTTCCTATACATCCAATTCCCTATACAACTTGGATATTAGACTTTTATCAGAAAAATTCACAGCAAAGATTTTCCCTCCCCCCTTAATTGTTTCTCTTTTATTTCTAACTATTTTGATTTTGTTTTTGAGAATATTTTTATTTTATATAATTAAAATTGTCCATTTTATTTTCTTTGATCACCTCTCTTATTTAGTCAAAAATTATTCTCTCATCCAGAGTTGTAAAAGGTACTCTCTTCCCTGTTCCTCAAATTTATTTATCATATAACCTTTTATATCTAGGCACAGTGTCCATTTGGAATTTATTGTGATATATGTTGAGATGTTGGTCTAAACTTATTTTTGCTGGTCTTTTTTTTTAGTTTTCTCAACAGTTTTTATTACATAATGAGTTCTTATCCCAGAAATTGGCATGCTTGGGTTGACTCAATGTTAAGACATTTTGTTTAATTACTTCTGGCTCTTACGTATCTAGTTAATTAAACTGATTAATTTTTCTATTTTTAACTAGTACCAAATAGCTTTTATGATTAATGTTGTAATAGAATTTCAGATATGGTACTTCTATGCCTTCTTCTTCCTACCTTTTTGCATTATATCCCTTGAGATTCTTAACTTTTTATTTGAATTTTATCTTTTTCTACTTCTATAGAGTTACCCATTGGCATTTTGATTGGTATGACACTAAACTTTTAAATTGATGAAGATAATATTTTCATTTTTATCATATTGGCATCCTCCAACAATGACCATCCAACATATCTCTATTTAGGTCTGTTTCTATTTCTATAAAGAATGTTTTGTGGTCGTATTCATATAATTACCATGTATATTTTGGTAGCTAAACTACCAGGTATTTCATATATTTTGTGGATATTTTTGAAGGAATTTCTATTCCCCCTTGTTTCCTGCTATGTTTTGTTCATAATATACAAAAAGTCCAATGACTTTTGTTGGTTTATTTTATATCTTGCCACTTTGCTGAAGATATAAATTGTTTCAATTAATTTTAGTTGACTCTGTGGTTCTCTAAGTAAGCTATCATGTTATCTGAAAAAAAAATGACTGTTTCTTCTTTTTCTATACTAATTCCTACAATCTCTTTTTCTTGTTTTGTTGCTATAGCTAGCATTTTTTAACTATATTTTCCTTTCAGACCTATTCCTAACTTCCAGACTTCATACTTTTGCTACTGTCTCATCTCCTCTCCCTGAAATGTTCAACCACTCCTTGTGGCCTACTTAGCCAGGACTATCTCCAGGAAAGGCCCACCCCCTTCTTCTATTGGTGAATTCCTCCTAGAGCCTCCAGGGCTCAAACCAGGCTTCATTCCCTTCCTGGCCTGGTTTCTTATTTCTAGATTTCATAACCAAGCTACCACACAGAGCTTAGCACAGTGTCTGGCACAGAGTAGGCACTTAATAAATGTTTGTTGATTGACCACACCAGGCATCTTCATCTCTACACCCCACTCTCTCCCTGCCTGCTTTTGAATTCCCTTTTATGTGTTATTGTCTGTATTTAGAATGTAAGTTCCTTAAGAACAGGGATTATCTTTCTTCTTGCTTGTATTTGTATCTCAGCACTTATCACAGTGCCTGATACATTTAATTTGCTGTTTGTTTTTTGGTTGTTTTCAATCATGTCCAACTCTCTGTGACCCCACTTGGGATCTTCTTGGCAAAGATACTGGAGTGGTTGGTCATTTCTTTCTACAACTCATTTTACATATATGGAAAAAGAGGCAAATGGGATTAAGGGACTTGCCCAGGGTCACATAGTCAGTGTCTAAATCTGGATTTGAACTCAGGTCTTCCCAACTCTAGGTCCATGGCTCTATCCATTGTACCACTTAGCTGCCCACCTGGTACATAGTAACTACTTAATAAATATTTGTTCTTCCTAAATCAAGATATCAAACAATAGCAACGGCAATGGACATACTTGCTGTACCGCTCATCTTAATAGAAAAGCCTCTAGCATTTTTCCTTTATAAGTCATGCTAGTTTCTGATTCATTTTTGAGATGTACACTAACCACCTGCTTAAATACTACATGCTAAAATTTTGCCAGGAAACGAATTTAAGCTCATTAGCCTATAGTTTGAGCAATCCACTTTCTTCCCCTTTTTGAAAATGAGGACAACATTTACACATCTTCAGGCCTGGGGCTTTTATTTTATTCAAATCAAATTAGAAATTTATTATAATTTTTATAACAACACAAAAACAAATCTTAAATATTCAATAATATAACATCACATAATATGTTTATTGATTAAATCCTTTACAATTTTCATATTTAAAAATTTAAAATAACCATAATACTATTAACGTGCAAGAGCAGAATTGCACTTGAAATTATCCAATAATTTTGGCCATTGTTTGACACCATCCCATTTTATTGTCTTTTTAGGCCCTCTCCAAAGGGTGTATCCCCATAGCTTGAAAAACTCTGCCTTAAAGAATAGTTTGGAGCTCACAGAGGTTGTGACTTGCCCATGGTGACACAGTAAATGTCAGGGGGTGAGTTCATATTGATCAATAAATATTTATTAAGCACCTACTGTGTAACAAGTACTGGGTCAGATAACCATAGGCCTATAATTTCGCTCCCAGTGAGAAATTTCTTCTCCCAATACAAGTTGGCTCCTTCTCTGCCAAAGCCTTGGAGAGTTGCCTAGAAAAGTTAAGTGACTTGCCCAGGGTCATAGAGCCACTGTGGATTGGAGATGGAATTTGAATTCAACTCTTCTGGGTGCTAGGTCAGTTTTTATACACTAGATAATAACGATGATATAAAATTATATAGATGTCTATAAAAGCAGGGTTCTACAGAATTGTATAAAATCAAGTTATTTTCTGAGAGCCTCCTCACAGAACCTTCTGGATTTCACAAAATAGTAGTGATATATTCCCTGTTTTGCCTCCCCCAGCCACCCATACTAAGCCTGCTACACACCACATTCTAAGATCAAGAACTGAGGTGTTCTCATGAATGTGAACACTGGATGTACTTGTGTGACCAGGCATACCCTAATGGTCCAGAAGTTCTCTGCTCATGATGGGGTTGCCTAAGATTCAGAGAATGCTTGGACCACAGATAGCTTTCCAAGCATCTCAGTCCCCATGTTACTGTAGCTGTCACCACCATCACTGCAACTTTTTCACTCCACTTTGTATGTACTTACCCTCCAAAATTTGAGGCTATGTTGTCTAGGAACTGAGCTGGCACCAAGCCTAGGAGCCCTCTCCCACACAATACAACATAGTACAATATTATATCATACATGATAAGATGCAATACAATCTGACACAATATGACACCATTTAATAGGATAATTATATAATACAATATGATACAACATAATGCAACATAACACAACACAACCAATACAATACAATACAAAACAACACACGTGTTAATCCCCTATTATTTGCCAAGCACTATGCTAAATTCTGGGGGTCAGAATAAAAAAAGGAAAGATAAGTGTTTCTGAGGGATCACCTCACATGCTCTAGTGATACCAGAAGGTTTTTGGAGTGCTGGTTTTTAGAGTTCTAGTCCAGGTCTTCTGGCTCTCTGCTCACTTTCTCCTTGTCCCTAGGAGACCCCAACTCTTATCTGGGGACTCCAGCTGACCATAATAGGGTTAGAGAAAAATCAACTAGACATTTTCTTCTCCTTTGACTCCTCTGGCCATTTTGCTTTCCATGACTCAGTTTTTAGTATATGGCCCTGGAACTCTAATTGATTCAAGGAAAGAAAGGGGGAAAAGTTAAAATTTTACATTTTAAAATGTAACATATCCCTGGCTACCCATTCTTAGACTCCACTAGGGGCCCTTCATGGCAACATTCCAGGCTGAGAGGACAAGGAGCAGTTAGAAAGATTTTTTTTTCTTTTAGCAAAAAAAAAATAAGGTTGGAAACAGGAAAGCTTCAATTAAAAGGAGCCACCTACGATTTTATTTTTAAAGTATAATATGGTTGTCTCTGGCCTCAGTCTCTGAGGGCCATGCCTTTGGCTTTTTATTCCCTCTCTGAAAAGGTTAGAAAGATCTCTCTTTTTTCTCTGCCTCCCACTATGTTCTCTCCATTTTAGGGATGGAGTAACTATCACCCTACTTCGATTTAGCTAGTCATCATCAGATTAGCTTTTACAAAAGGATATTTATTTCAAAGACAGAGCAAGAACATACATACAAACATTTACCCCACAATCGAAAGCCCTGGGGCAGGGAGTGTGGGTGCAAGGAAGGAAGAATTAGGTTCACAGTTTAGCTCACTTCCTATATCGTCTTGGTCATACTGATTTCAAATCCAAAGCTGTCATCTCTATGTAGCCTTTTACTGTTCTGGTATCTCAGGACCCTTGTTTCTCAAGATGTCACTGTTGGCTGTGCTGCCAATATTGGGCCTGGATTCTTGGACTCCCAGATGCCAGTGGCTCACGTTCCAGAGCTAGACCACAGGCTCCATGATCTGCACCTGGAAAAAGCACTAACAAAAAGGCCAAAGACTCAGGCCTAATTCTTGGGGACCAATGGATTGGGGGTGGAGGGAAGAAGAAAACAAGGCCCCAAGGCTCTCCCAACTTAGCACATGGTTAAGAAGTCACCTCCTCCCTCAGACTTCAATGCTGACAAAGACACAGTATGTGCTGAATCAGGCTGTTTTATGGATGCCCATAGTCCCAGTTATACAGCTAGTGGAAAAAGGTTCCTCCTAACCCCATGATAGGCCAACACATAATATTCATGAATGCCCAGTTCTCAATGGATTTTCCTGGCAATGCTTCCCATTCCAGGTGGTCTGGGTATGTGCCAGACCCCCACTGCAAAAGTAAAGTTTAATTGTTAATTTTTTTTTTAATTTAAGTTAGGTAATTTAATTGATTTAGTTTGATGGGTACAAATAAAGTCCTTTATGACTGAGTATTCAATACATGTATGATTTAAACAAAATTAACTTTCTAGGGTACATGACCTAATGAAATGTTCTGTGTGCACCTCTGGGTGCCATACTCCTTCCCTCCCCCACCCTAGATTCCAAGTTTCAGATACACCCACAGCATGCCTGGGAAAGGGGACAAGGTCAAACTAGTTGGGACAGCTGTCACCCCACTGATTGCCAGGGTTGACACAGCCGTCTCTCTGGAATCTTTGACAGATTGGGTCAGAGCTGATCTGCTTGTAGTCGTGATGGCTGTCAGCCTAAATGCCATTCTGACATTTGGAGGAACATTCTCATCTAATTGTTAGTTGTTTCAGGGCAGGAAGCCTTGTCTTCTTGTTCAAATAACTAGGAATAAACAATAGATTTTTGTCTAAATCCACTTCTCTTCCTCCCCATATCCTTTCTGGAGATTGGAGAGAAATAAAATGGAAAAGTCATGGTTAAACCAATCAAACATACTGAGTCATTCATATGACAGGGCAGCTCTTAAGTGAGGTGCTTTCATTATTGGTTTTAATGACAAAAAAATACTTATAAAGTACCTTTTCTGGTGATTCTGTTACCTGCCATACAAAAAGAACTGCTATATAACCCTTGAGTTCTGGGAGGTCGGGACCTGAAACAGGTGTTTGCTGTTGCAGTGAAGTCATAAAGAACACAGAAACTTGGTGTCAGAGGAAATATGTGCATAAAATAAACAGGGAACATATCAGTAAGACACTCCATATTTTTACAACGATCTTGACCTTTAGAGGCCCATGTATACGTCTGCATTATCATTTGCATTTGGGATAAAATAGCTTTGTGAGGGCCACAGGATGGGGGTTGTTAACATCATTTGACAAATGCAGAAACTGAGTCCCGGGGATGTTACATGGTTTGCCTGATATTATCTAGCTTGCGAGTAGCACAGCTGGGGCTGGGACTCACATCTTCTGACTCCCAGTCACTGGAACATTGATTTCAAACTGGAAGGGAACTTGGAGACCATCCCACCCAACCAGGTCCCAGGGAGGAGAAGCAACTCATGCAAGGTTACACAGTTAGTGAATGGCAGAAGCAGGATCTAGGTTCTTTAACTCCAAATACAGCATTTTTTTTTCTATGCCACACTCTTGCCTCCTTTCCAAGGTACACAACATCCTTGATAATTGAATAAGCTTTGAATAGACAAAACCACCATCAACATATCCTACAAAATTTATTATTTTTTTCACGTCGCTGATAAAACTTTAAGGTCGAAGGAATAAACCAAATTATAAAAGTTATCAGTAATATTTAAGAGCTCCATCTCTCCCAGCTGACTCTCTCCTTTAGTTTTACTGAAGAACACCTCAGCAGTGCAAATGCTGGCTCCACAGCGTATATAACAACCAAGGCTTGTGCTCTTCCACTGTGGTAACTCTTTACCATAGGTTGGAGAGATACCAAGGAATTCGTGAAGTTGAATGCTTAGCAGAGTTGGGACAAAAAGGAATATGCCTTCATTCTCTCAATTTGTCAAGGAAGGCTTGAAGTAGGAAGGAGACTTTCAGGATGTTTGAAGGAAGATAGTTTAGCAAACTTTGGGGCAGCGATGGGGTTTCAGTCAGAAAAAGGGTATCTTTGAATCTTGCTCCCTAAAATCTTATTCTACCCACTAGGCAACACTTCCTCCATCTCTCCCCTTTATAATCCTGCTATTATTGCTTTCTCCTCTGACCAGCCGGCAATGAATTCTCTCCATGGCGTTAAGCATTCCTGTCAATGAGTCACCTATTTTAACAAGTTTCTAGTTGTGATACTAGGTCATAATTCATGTATGCATAAATATTTTGGCATCTGTCATTGTCACAGAATACTTCATCTTCCTGGTGACTCACGAATTGTCCTGCCACCTTCCTCTTCTCCTTTCCTTGCCCTAATTTCTGGAGACAGTCATCGGGGTTATTGGGTGTTCTCTCAACTATCCTTTCTACCAGGCACTAATTTTGAAAAATTAGCTAAAGAACACCTAGTTTTCATTTTTCAGTATGTGACTGAATAAATCCAACTCTAGGTAGGGTAAATATTCTTTTTTAAAAAATGTATTTGAATTTTGACTTGTGGAATAAAACAAGTATTTCCATAACATGGTATAATAAAAAAAGAGATGACCGCATATGAAACTGCAAATCTATTATGTAAAACTTGCTATTCCTTTTAAATATATAATAAAGTTATAATGTAAATTTTTTTTCTTTTTTCCTCCCCTCCCCCCATAGATATCTACCATTAGACACAAATAGATATGTGTATACATATGTATGTATATGTGTATACATACACAGAAAATTATTCTATACATACTTCTATGTATCAGTTCCTTCTCTGGATGCAGATAGTCTTTCTTCATATGTCCTTTATAGTTAATTTGGTAAAGTAAATATTATTAACTTGTGTGTGTATGCATGTGTGTGTGTGTGTGTGTGTGTGTATGTCATGAACCCCTTTGGCAGTCCTGTGAGGCCTATGGGCCCCTTCTTGGAATGATGTTTGGAAACAGATAAAGTAAAATGTATAGGATTATTAAGGAAATCAATTATTTTAGAACACAGTTATCAAAATAACTTGCAAAACAATTAGGATCTCAGATTAAGGAATTCTGCCTAGAGGATATAGCATTTAGAAATAAAATGTGTGCATTCATCCATGGTGAAGGAATCCCCTATTCCTTTTCTCTTTGCTTTTGAAGAACCAGATCCATTTTCCTCTACCTGAGAATCTCTTCAGGACACATTTAAACATTGTGAAAATGTAATTAAAAGTTAAAGGGACACTCTGCACTTTCCCGACACCTTTCATCTAAGGATTTCAAAGGCCTATTCTCTAAAGTTTATTTGACCTTTTCTCTCCTTGACTCATCAATCAGTCTTTCATGACAAGAACTGCACTCCACTAACCTGGATTGTAAATACTTCAGTTGCCCACCCTTACACACTTTCTTGTAAAGCCAAATATCCTATAGGAACTAGCATGGGATCTCTGAGTCAGAATTCTAGAGTTGCCCAACAGGTAGCCTGAACCCAGAGAGGTGTGGTGGATTAGGCACTCAGTCAGCATTTCAGAGAAGACAAACTCTATGGCCATCCCTGCTCCCAGAACTGCTTGTTCATTCTGTGCCTCAGTGTCCTAGCCCCTTACATAGAATTCCTAACAGATTCTTTCTCCCCTAACACCTAAAATGTCTTTGTAAGGATAATAATAAAAACGTGGTTAATATCTCCAAAGCCTTTTTGAGGTTTACAGCACTCACCTCATCTGATCCTCACAACAGTGTAAAACAGGTAATGCAGGTATTCTGATCTCCATTTCACAGATGAGAAAAGGATAAACAATATCATTTCTCTAAAGGGCTTCAAAGGTCTGACAGAAAGGACTAGGGTGAGTCATAATCATCCTCCTATCCTCCCTCCTCTCCTCCTCCCCAGATAAGTTGTTCACCTTCGTGACATAAATAGACACATTCTCCTTAAGGCATCATTTGGTAAATGAACCCATCTCCTCCACCCTGGTGTACAGAGGTAATATGCTTTGCTGGGGTAGCAAGAAAAAAATCATTTCCCTGTTGGAGATGGAGCCCAGTATGAATCATGATTAGTGTGTTATCTTCTACAACTGTGAGATTCTCCAGCAAATTGAGATCTTTTCCAGCAAATTGTTTACTTGACATTATTACTGTGATTATTGTTTATCACTTGCATTGCAGCCCAAAGGCACAAGGACAGGTAAAGGACAAGGAAGAATTGAGAGCTTGTTTCTAGTACAGGAAAAAGTAAAATGATGTCACAACCCACACTTACAAGTCGCCTGGTGCTTTCTGTAACATATCATGGAGAGGAGGAGATACTATTTACTCTAGCAGGCACCCTAGAGGAAACGGAGGTCTTGGCAGATAAAACGACATCCCTAAAGAAGGCAGGTAGACAATGAAGAACTAAACTTGTTCTTTTATCCCAGTCTAATGTGCCAAAGCTAATGCTATTCAGCAGAGGGAAACTAGAGAGATGGGTGAGAAAAGAGTCATCCCTAGATCAGAGCTGAGACCAGGGCTATTCTTGGTGTGGGTGTGTGGGTGTGTGTGTGTGGGTGTGTGGGTGTGTGTGTGTCTTGTATCAAGTCACAATGTGGTGTTTCCTGCCTCCCCTCTGACATTTTTATGTAACCTATATGTTGATTGAGGAAAAAAAAACAAATTAGGCTCATTTGTTGCAACATCAATAATAATATGATGGCTTGTACCCCCCACCCAGATAAATCTGGAGGCATTTGAATTTGCTTTGCTTCTAGGATATTCAGGTCAAATCAACAGATAGTCATCAGGGCAACCAGTATAAATTATGAACATAAACATATTAATTATAAAATAGACCAATGGGACTTGTACCTGGATTCAATAACAAGGAACAAACTCATAACATCAGTGTGGAATGATCACAGTGATGACAGTGACAGCTACACATTGCTTTCAAGTTTGCTATTTTAGATGCAATTCGTCATGGGACAACATGGGTAAACAATATGACAATTCCGTAAGATTGGTACTATAGGTATTATTATTATCATTATTCCCATTTTACAGATGAGGAAATGGAGCCATGGAAGTTTTAATGAGTTGCCCAAGGTCACATAGCTATTAAACGTCAAAGGGAACATTTGAACTCAAATTTTCCTGACTATAGTCCCTGTTATGTGGATTAAAACAAATCTTTTTTTGTATTTTTAACATTTGTTTTAAAACTTTTTGAACTCCCAATTCTCTCTCTCCAGCTTCCCTCTCACTCATTGAGGAAGCAAGCAATATGATATCAATCATACTTGTGAAGTCACACAAAATGTATTTCCATTATTAGCCACATTGAAAAACAAACAAAAAAGAATAAGAAAAATAAAGAAATTTTTTTTAAAAAAAAGTATGCTTTAATCCACACTCAGAGTTCAACCTTTTTCTCTCTGGAAGTGGATAGCATTTTCATCATGTCTCTTTTGAAATTGTTTTGGATTATTGTCCTAATAAGAGTAGCTAAATCTTTCACAGTTGATCATCGTCATAATACTGCTGTTACTATGTACAATGTTCTCCTGGTTCTTCTCATTTCACTTTGCATCAATTCATATTTCTTCCCAGGTTTTTCTGAAACAATCCTACTAATAATTTCGTATACTACAATAGTATTTTATCACAATAATATAACACAACTTGTACAGTTATTTCCCAATTGATGGGCATTCCCTCAATTTCTAATTCTTTGCAACACAAAAAGAGCTGCTAGAAATATTTTTGTACACATTTCCTTTTTCTTTGATCTTTTTGGTCTTGCTGGGTCAAAAGGTATATGCATAGTTTTTTAGCCCTTTGGGCATAGTTCCAAATTGTTCTACAGAATGGTTGGACCAGTTCACAACCCCACCAACAATGCATTAGTATGCCTATTTTTTCCATCTGCCTTCCAGCATTTGTCATTTTCCTTTTGTGTCATGTTAACCAATCTGACAGGTGTGAGGTGGTGCCTCAGAGCTGTTTGTGGACTTCTTGGCATCTCCTACAAAATCATTGTTAAGTATAGGGGGTTGATATCTTATCAACCCACAAACCAGAGTGGGTTGATGAGAGTGACTCACCACTATTCATTACTGGCAGATCTATTTTGATCCAGACACTGAGAGAGGCTCCCTAATGTATTCAAAGAAATATAAAACATGGTCTCTGTCATCACATTGCTTGCTAAATGCAATGTTGTGCCTATGAAACCCCTTCCCAACCTGGCCCAGTCTTCTCTTTTCAGTCTTCCTACACCATCACGTATTCCTCAATCCAGTGACACTGGCCTCCTTTCTATTTTATGAATAAGACACTCCATCTCTCTAGGCATTTTCTCTGACTATCCTCCAGGCCTGGAACCCTCTCCCCCCTCAACTCCGCCTACTGACTTACCTAGATTCCTTTAGATCCTACCTAAAATCTCATCTGCTACAGGAAGCCTTGCACAATCCCTCTTAATTCTAATGTCTTCCTTCTCTTAATTATTCCCTATTTATCCTGCACTAGCTGACTTTGTATACGTTTGTTTGCATGTTGCCTCCTCCATTAGATCATTAGCTCCACAAAGGCAGGGATGGTCTTTTGCCTTTCTTTGTATCTCCAGTGTTTAGCACAGTGCTAGGCACTTAATAAATGTATATTGACTGATTGACTTCATAATTATCTCCCCTAGAAATGACCTGTCCCCTAAACCTTTCACACTACTCTTTTATATCTGTCCTATGTACTTATCCCTTTTACTTGTATTATACTCATCTGTCTATGTCTTAGACTGTTGTTCAGTCATTTCAGTTATGGACTCTTTGTGACTCCATTTGAGGTTTTCTTGGCAAAGATACTGGAGGAATTTGTCATTTACTTCTCCAGCTCATTTTACAGATAAAGAATTGAGGCAAACAGGACTAAATGACTTACCCAGGGTTACACAGCTACTCGGTGTCAGAGGCCAGATTTGAACTCAGGAAGATGTCTTCCTGACTTCACGTGCATTCTATCCACTGAGCCACCTAGCTGCTCTACTAGAGCTACTTAGGCAATCCACCTATTAGATTGTAAATTCTTTCAGGATTGATAATTATTTTTTACCACTATCTCCCCCAATGCCAGGTACAATGGCCTACCCAAAATACTTAACAAATATTTGTTAAATTGAATTGAATACAGACTAGGGAAGCCCATTTCTATAATGCGTGTTATAATTTGCCTGTAACCTTTGCAAAATAAAAACAGAGCCTGAAAATTCTTTGTAGCATTTCATGTAATTCAGTTATTTTTAAGGCACAGGCAGTAATATGGTGCTAACTACTTCATCAGGCCTTTTTCATGCACTCTTCATAGTGCCCTGAGTCTGGAAGTGATACTAATGTATTTGCACATGCTTCATGCTGGTTTATCTGGCAGTCTGTGGTTTTAGTTTTTCCCTCCAAAGTCTGAGGAAAGAATTGGATACTTTGTGAGTCAGGCTTGTGTCCTTTAATTGGCATTCCATCCTGCTATTTGCCCGCCCCTTAGGTCAGGGTAAGCAGACACCTGATAGAAATGCCCAGCCAAAGAGCCTTGAGGGAATACATCTGCTTTGAGTCAGTTGACTTGGGACACCACTGTGGGCTGATTCCCACAGATGCAAATGCTTCTGTCTACCCCAGATGATAGAAAAGAAAGGTTTCTTCCTAAATTCTCTTTCCCTTGTCCTGAGGTGCAAAAAGCTGTCTGGAAGGGAGGCTATGGTAGTGAGAGAGACATGTTCTACCAGGTGTTTCATTTCCTTTGTCAGGAAAAGAAACATCTTTTTCTGTAACTCTGCTTTAGGAGGGAGTGGACTCTTCATAAACAGCAAATGTTGTTGGGAAAATATGACCTCAGCAATTTCCATGCCTTTCTCTTTCTAGGCTTTTGGAGAAAAACATGGAGCTGAGAGACTTATGGCAATAAAGTGAAACCCTGTTTGGTAATAAGTAATATAATACATAAGGTATTATGTAACACACAAGTATGTGTGTGTGTGTGTGTATTTTGTCTGTGTGTGGAGTGGGGGGGGGGAGGGAAGGGGAGAGAGAAGGAGGGAGGGAAAGAAGGAAGGAGAGAGAGGGAGCGAATTCTGTTGTAAGCTCTGCCTCACTCAAATCCAATTCATGCCCAACTCAAGAACCAGGTCCTCCTGGTTCTACTCACTTCACTCAACATCAGTTCACTTAAGTCTTTCCAGGTTTTTCTGAAATCCACCTGCTCATCATTTCTTATAGCACAACAGTATTCCATTACACTCATATACCACAGCTTATTCAGCCATTCCCCAATTGATGGACATCCCTTTAATTTCCAATTTTTTGTCACCACAAAAAGAGCTGCTATAAATATTTTTCTACATGTGAGTCCTTTTCCCTTTTCTATAATCTCTTTGGGATACAGACCTAAAAGTGGTATTACTGGATCAAAGGGTATTCACACTTTTATGGCTCTTTGGGTATAGTTCCAAATTGCTCTCCAGAATAGTTGGATCAGTTCACAACTCTACTAACAACGCATTAGTGTTTCAATTTTCCCACATCTTTTCCAACATTTATCATTTTCCTGTTTTGTTATAATAACCAATCAGATCGGTATGAGGTGGTACTGCAGAGCTGTTTTAATTTGCATTTCTCCAATAATGATTTAGAGTATTTTTTTATGTGACTTTAGATAGCATCTGAAAACTGCCTGTTCATATCCTTTAGCCATTTATCAATTGAGAAAAGAATTCCTTCTACCACATATCTAACAAGTGATCATCTAGACTTTGCTTTAAGATGAGGTAGGGGAGCCATTGAAGGAGCAACTCACTATCTCCCAAGGCAGCCCACTTACTTGTGGATAGCTCTAAATGTCAGGAATTTTTTTCTTATATCATGCCTCAATCTACATTTAAACAACTTTCACCCATTGCTCCTAATTATGCCCTCTGTGGCCAAGCAGTACACACCTAATCCTTCTACTGCAACCACTCTTCAAATACTTGGAGAGAGTTATCTTGCTTCCCTTGTCTTCTCTTCTCCAAGTTAGACATCCCCACATTCTTCAGTGAGTCCTTGCTGAGGATGACCTCAGTCATCCTGGTCAATCAGTCAATAAGCATTTATCATGTACTTTCTATATGTTAGACTCTAAGTGCTAAATGCTAGGGAACTCAAAAAGGCAAAAGACCTCAGTAGAACTCCTGTTGGTATTGTTTGTCCTTTGTTCTTGAAGAGAACCCAGGCATCATGAGCGTGATACCTTGACTTGGATATGAATTGGATTTGAGTGAGGCAGAGCTGTACGAAGTCATCAGCCTCGCTCTCTCCTCCACAGTCATGGGAGACCAGTGTCAAGAAAAAGGTCAAGATGACTGGCAATAGCCCAGGATCAGGCAGAAAACAGTCTCTGCCATCAAAGAGTTCACAATCTAATGGGGAAGACAACATATAAACAAATATGTACAAATAAAGCACATAATAATAAATAGAAAATAATTAATGAAGAGTAGGCCCTTGTGACATATAAAAAGTTCAGGAGATAGTTTCAGGGTAATTAATAATATTGTTTATCAAGCCAGATATAATTAATGAAAGTGTCAGTGGCACTCTCAAATGCCAAAGACCCCCTCATGGAACCCACTCAATGCTTATATGCCCTTGGAAGAGTGAGTGTTCCTAAGGGTAGACATCAACTCTGATTGGCTAACAAGTAATAAGAAAATAAATATTATAACGAGATGTGGACTTATTCTAATGAGGGTCTGGGGGATGTGACTCTGATTACGCAGTCTTGGTCAAAGAGACTTATCTATACCCATATCACCCATTCTAGTGTAATCTAGACAAAAGAGAGAATCTATTTTTTTCCCAGATCTGTCTGAGTAAAAGGCAATGGGCCAGAATCTATCAATTCACTTAAACTTAAATTTCTTTACCTTTTGAACAGATTTGAAGTTTCCCTTTCATTATTAGCCTCACATTTCAAAGGCTGCCAGAGTAACCTACAGGGGCTGATTTCTTGATGAGGAAGCAGAAAAGGGGACAAACCTTAGTCCTAACTCAGTAATTGGCTATTCATATGAGAGAGAAATAATTATTTCTCTCACACTAGAATTGAGGGATTTGGAAGAACTTCCTGTAGAAAGCGAGATGTTAGCTGGAACTTGAAGAAAATTAGGGAAGCCAATAGGTGGAGATGGGGAAGGAGAGCATTTGAGGCTTGGAGACAGCCAGAGAAAATGCCCAGGGCTGAGAGTCTTGTTTGTGGAACAGTCACAAGGTCAGTGTTACTGGATCTAAGAGTACATGTCAGGGAGTAAGATGTAAGAAGAAAAGGAAAGGTAGGAGGGGGCTAGGTTATGAAGGACTTTGAATACCAAACAGAGCATTTCGTATTTGATCTTGGAGGCAATTGGGAGTCTTTAGAGTTTATTGAGAAGTAGGGTGTGTGGTGGCGGGGAGGGGCGGAATGTGACATGATCAGAACTGCACCTTTGGAAACTCACTTTGGTCGCTGACTCAGAGGATGGATTGGAATGAAGAGAGACTTGAGTCAAGGAGACACACAAACAGGCTATTATACTAGTCCAAGCATGAGGTTATGAGGGCCTGCACCAGGGTGGTGGCAGCATCAGAGGAGAGATGGGAAATTTTCAAGAGATGTTGCAAAGGTAAAATCAACAGGCCTTGGAAAAAAATTGGATATAGGGGATGAGGAGGCAAGTATGACAGCTATGGTGCAAGCCTAGGAGCTTGGGAGGATGCTGGGGCCCTCAACAGTAATAGGGAAGTTTGGAAGGGGGTAGGATTTGGGGGAAAGATAATGAATTCCATTTTGAACATGTTGAATTTAAGATATCTGTTGAAAATCCTGTTCAAGATACTGAAAAGTAGTTGGAGTTGGTCTACCTGCACTGAGTGGTGTTTTACAGCTTATCCATGTCCTTGCTAAAATGTGGCAGGCAGAATTAAACACAATATGCTCTAATACTCCAGACGGAGTCTGACACAAAGATCCTCTCTTTCTCTCTGTCTCTCCCCTCTCTGTCTCTCTGTCTCTGTTTCTCTCTGTATCTGCCTCTCTCTCTCTTTCTCTATCTCTCTCTCCCCCTGACATCTTACATCTCTGATAATACCATAGCACAGTAGAGCCCCAATACCAGAATTCTGTAGAAGATTTTCAAGTGTTATGAAGGAAGGGATGATATATCCATACAAGTACGCCAAGAAAGTTAACTGAGGTCAGGATGCCTTAATCAAGCTTACGTAAAATTCTTCAGATATTAGGTTTTATTTGGGTATATAGTGAATAGAGCAATGGGCCTAGAGCCAACAAAAACCTGAATTCAAATCCAGCCTCAGATGCTTACTAGTTCTGTGATCCTGGGCAAGTTATTTAACACCTCTCAGTCTCAGTTTCCTCCTCTGAAAATGAGCATTATAATAGTAGCACCTACTTTTCAGGGTGTTTATGAGGATCGAATGAAATATTTGTGTGGTGCTCTACAAAATTCAGGGGCAGCTAGATCATGCAGTGGGTAGAGCATTGGGCTTGGAATCAGGAAGACTCATCTTCATGGGTTCAAATCCGACCTCAGACACTTAATAGCTGTGTGACTCTGGGGAAGTCACTTCAACCTGTTTGTCTCAGTTTCCTCATCTATAAAATGAATTGGAGAGAGAACTGGCAAATCATTACAGTATCTTTGCCAAGGAAACCCCATATGGAGTCATGAAGAGTTGGACATGACTGAAACGACTGAACAGCAACACTTCACAGGGTAATAATAATAACAAACATATATGTCTGCAATTATTCAGATGCTTCCTATTTTATTATTATTCATAAAGAGTTCAATTGGAGATATTAATAATGATAACAATCACTATTTATATAGCATTTTAAAGTTTGAGAAGAATTTTAAATATAATATCTCATTTGAGCCTCACAACAACCCCATGGAGTATGATTAAGCCCATTTTACAAATGAAGAAACTTGGGCTCTGAGAAGTTATGCAACATACCCATCATCACCCAGCTAGTGAGTACCTGAGGGAGAATTTGAACTCAGATCTTCCTGACTCCAGGTTCAGCATTCTAGGAACTATCCCACAATATTATAACCTCTTCATGCTATTAGAAATTCTCCTCTTTTTCTTTCTAGGTTGATGTAATTAGATTCAATGAACCATTGGCCTTGCTTGGTGAAATTATTTGTCTTTGTAACCTTTACCCACATATCAAATTTAATAAAAATCTACTAAAATTATAGAATACATAGCCATTTGAAAAGTTTTCTTGGCCATTATTTGTTTTACAGTGGAATCTATCCCTTCATTTTGCAGAAAAGATTTATTCTTCAGGTAAAGGTTAGACAAGATAACCTCTGAGATCCATTCTAATACTTAAGATTCTAAACTATCATTTGGTCAATAGTACTTTGTGTCTATATAAGCCTTTCCTCACTAATAGCCTCAGTTTAATTTTTAGATGTTCAAAAAAAAAATCTCCCCAAGGCAAAAAAGTGATCTAAGTATTTAGTTAGCTCCAAAGTTTTTTCCCCCTAGCTTTTTATTTAAAGTTCTGTCTCTTTCCCATAACTCTCTCTCCAGCCCCAAGCTACCATGACCTGAATCAACAGTTCCATTTCTCGCACGAGACATCAAATTAGAAAAAAAAAAAGACTTGACGATTGTCTGTTTGTGGTCAGGCTTTTCATGACTGTATGTGCTTGACTATAACGGATCATCAAAACGTCTCTTAAAACCACAAGAGCACCTGGTAACCTCTAAAGTTGTTTGGCTTGGCTCCTGGTACTCTCTTTTCACTGCAAGATGCTGGGTTATTTTTCAACAAGAACATTCCCGTGCTTTCACTGGCCTCAAAACACTTGATCGCATGACTACAGAATCAAAAGAGCAAAGGTTCAGAGTTATAAGGGACGTTAGAGGTCATCCGGTTCTCTGCCCATCCCCATCCTTAAGATCTTATGTTTGATCCTAGAGGTAATAGGGAACCACTGGCATTTATTGAATGAGGATAAAGAATATGGTCAGACCTGCATTTCACAAAGATCAATTTGACAGCTAAGTGGAAAATGAATTAGAGTGGTGTTGGTTTCCCTGCCTCAAGTCTCTCCCCATTCCATGTTGCAGTAGTCAAGGCAAGAAGCAATGAGTATTGCTGTAGGACAGTCGTGGCAATGTCAGAGAAGAGAAAGGTGCTTATACAAGAGATGTTATGAAGGTACAAGCTAGAGGACTTAACCACTGATGGGATATGGGGGATAAAAGAGAGTGAGGATGTCTAGGTTGTGAGCCTGGGTGACTGGGAAGATGGCAGTACCTTTGACAGTAATAGGTAATTAGGAAGAAAGAAGAATTTGGAGGTAAAATAAGTTAAGCTTTGGACATGTTGAGTTTAAGATGAATATAGGATATTTACTCAAGATGTCTAATAGGCAGTTAGAGATACAAGATTGAAAGTGAGGAGAGAGGCTGGGGCTTGCAGGGCAAGTAGATCTGAGAGTCATTTGCCTAGAGATGATATTGGAAACCATGTAAGCTGATGAGATTATCAAATTGAATAACTTAAGGGGAGAAGTAAAAGAGCAGAGAGAACAGAGCCCTGTGGGACATATCCACAGAGGACAGAGGAGGAGTGATCAGGTAGGAAGGAGTAGAACCAGGAGAAAGCAGTATTATAGAAACCTAGAGAGAAGGAGGAGAAGAGGGTGATTGACAGGGTAAAAGGCTGTGGAAAGGTAAAGAAAGATGAGGACTGAGAAAAGAGCATTAGATCTGGTAATTAAGAGATTGTTGGTAACTTTGAAGAGAGTAATTTCATTTGGATGATGAGGCTGGAAGTCAGATTGCAAGAATTAAGAGGAGAATGAAAGGAAAGGACATAGAGGCACCTGTTGTAGATGGCCTTAGAAGGAGTTTAGCCACAAAGGGGAGGAGAGATATGGGACAATAGCTAGTGGGAATGGATGGGGACAATGAGGGTTTTTTGAAGATAGGGGAGAGATGGACATGTTTTTAGGCAATAGGGAAGCAGCTAGTAGACAGGGAGAGATTGAAGATCAGCGAGAGAGTGAGGATGATAGAAGGGACAATCTACTAGAGAAGATGGGATGGAATGGGATCACCTGTGCCTGTGAGATAGGAGTGAAAGAGGAGATAGTAGCAGAAGGTACCTGAATAACATGAGATGAGGAAGAGGGAAGAAGAAAGAGTTTTCTCCAAAAAGCCTCAAGTTTTTTTCAGCTGAAAGGGTGGAGTTAGGAGAAGTTTGAGGGGAAATGAGAAGGTTTGAAAAAGCTGCTGTGGTGAGTGATATGGTGAATTACTCAGGGAGGTATAAAATGATTGCCTTGCCACAGTGAGGGCCCATTTGAGATTAAGTAATGTAATCTTCTAATGGATTCAGTCAGCACGGTTTGTAAATTGTAAATTCTTCCAGTTTTTTGAGCAGTGTGTATTTGGGAGCTAATGTGGCAGATGGTGAGAGTAATCCAAAGCTGGGGTTTGGGAGGGTAAAGGGACAAAGGAGTTGAAAGAAGCAGACAGTGTAGAGTTGGATTGGTTCACCAGGTCATCAAATTGGGGAAAGGAAGAGAGTATAGGGACTTCAGGGGTGACAGCCCGAGAAAGAACTGAAAGGTGATGGGATTAGATGTCCCAGTGAAGACAATTGACAGAGTTTGAAGTTTCAAAGCAGAGAGGGAGATGGAATGACACCAGATTAGGATCAGATGAAGGAATTTCAGAATTTATGAACATGGGACACTTGGGGGCATTGACAAGATCAAGGGCATGACCTCTCTTTGTTGCTGTGGTGGGATGGAGTAGGTGATGAGAAATCAGTAAATTGAGGAAGGTTAGGATATTTGAAGGTTGGAAAATATCAGTGTGGGATGGAAAATGGGTTTTGAATTATTGCAACCTGGTGTTCAGAATTGTTGGGATGGGGTGTATATGATGGCGCAGAAGTATATTAATCATTAAGGATTGAATCATGGGAGGTTATCATTGTCAACAAGAGCTCATCCTTGGATAGAGTTGTTCCAGGGCATCAGGTAGTTGTGTGTGGCTGGAAAGCAGAAAGAGAAAGTTCTGCATGTAGGGTAAGGAGGTGTAGGTGGCCAAGATGTTGCCTGCCTAGAGCTTGATGGAAGATAACAGAGAGGTTGGATGATCTCCTTAGAAGCTGGTAAATGTCACAGGTGGGATTTAAACTGAGGTCTTTTGACTCTAAGTTTAACACTTTTCACCTACTGCATCATATTGCCTATATGATTCCAAACTATGTAGAATGGCTCTTTGCTTTCAACACATTCTTCCCTGTTGAATAAAAGAAAGCTCATGTTCTTTTCATAGCCCTGAGCACACAGTAAGTACTTCGTGGGATTAGATGGAATAATTTGTCATTGTGAACTGAAGAGATAAAGAAAAATACAAATTTCTAACAATGGCTGTTTTGCATTCTTCGGAGTCATTTGCCTAATAATTTTCTTGACCTGGAATTATGATAGACAATTCTGTTTAATAATACTTCAGACTTGATAGAATGGAATGATAATATTACTTACTGTTTTTTATAGTATCTTTTATTTGAGAGTCAAAGCAAATCAATCACTTTACGTATGTTTATATTGCCTTGATTTCATAAGTAAAGAAACTTCTATGGAAATGTTAAATGAGGATGATAAAATATGCCTTATGGAATAAACTCTCCTACCACTTATATTGTCTTTTAATCTACTTGCTTGCACATCCAACAGTTATTGAGTGCCATTTTGTGCAGAGAGAACATAATGGAGTAGAGAGTTGGCTTTGAAGTCAGGAAGACCTGAGTTCAAATCCCACCTCTGACAATACTGGCCATTGAACTCTCTCACTACATGGTTGGCCACATTCTCTTCAAATCCTACACCTCTCTAATGATATCTTTTATATCTGCCTCATTTAAATGCAATTCATGCACAAGTCCAGATATCACCCTCATGATGTCTGTCGTTGGTTCTTTTTGAGAATGAAGGATGAACAATTAACAGTAACAAATGATAATGCAAAAAGGGACAGTGCAAAGACATCAGGAAAGATTTTATGGCAAAGGTGGCATTTGAGCATCCAGGCAAGAATGTCACTTATGTAAAGCTACAGAAGTGAGATATATACAAAGGACAATGTCCCATCTGGATGGAGAATCAATTATATATTGAGGAAGAATTTATTTTATAAATAAGGGGAGAGGGAGAGCCAAATTGTGGAGAGGCTTGAATAGAGATTAAAGAATTTTACTTTTTTTTTCAGTAAACAATAGAGAGCTATCCAGATTTTTGAGCAGAAAACTGACATGTTCAAATCTATGTGATAAGGAAGCTTCACCAGGCAACAATATATATGAGGATGCATTAAAAAAAAGGGAGGGAGCAGAAGCAGGAAGAGCTATTATGAACCTACCATAGTAGTACAAGTGGGAGGTAATGAGGAGTTGTACTACTAGAATGGTGGTTGTGGGAACAGAGATGAGGGGATGGATAAAAGTATTTTAGAAGTAGAATCAGTATATGGGATATAGGAAATGAGAGGTGAAAGTAAAAGAACAACACCATGATATCAAATATGGGTGACAGTGCTGCAGCTGGTAAAAGTGCAAAAAGTAGGGAGATGGAGGATAGATTTCAAGGAATAGCAAGTAGTCCAGTTTGGCTGGAACACAAAGTTCTTGAAGAGGAATGGTATGAAATTAGGCTGGAAAGATAGGGGCCAAATTGTGGAGGGTTTTAAATGTCAATCTGAGGAGTATTTTATTATCCTAGAGGAAATGGATTGCTGCTGAAGGTTTTAGGGGCAAGAAGGTAACATGGTCAGACCTGTGCCTTAGGAAGATTATTTTGATAGCTATATTGAGGTTGGATTGGCTGCATTCTTGGGCTTCTTCGTGGTCATCAGAAACTCACAGGACTCTGAAGCTCATACCTTCTCAGAAGCCCCTGCCCCTAGGGTTCTTCCCTTCCTCTGATTGGAGAAGGCTGAGGATGGTGTGCCAGTAAGGCAAAATGGGCTTAGTTTAACTGGTGCCCTTGAGGAGTTTGGCTTTTGTTTATGGTGAAAGTACTTTCACCTGTTAAATGCTAAGCCCCAGGCCCAAAACCCTATCAGGTGTGAAACCCCTGTGGGCGTAGATT
>CM053622.1:149433636-149452053 GCA_028646595.1 Phalanger gymnotis | reverse complement strand
GATGCCTTCTGCTTGGAGAATTCTGTATACCCATCGATTTCGAACCATTCTGATATTTATATGATCCTTTTTGAGATCAAAAATTCGGCCTTCCTACTACAGATGGACAGAGGAGATTTTCTCCCAGAATTTCCATTTGAGGAGAGTGACCAGTATAGCCATCCAATTATTTCCCACCCACTTGCTATACTCCATTATGTTTCTGGACAGGGACCACCTCTTCCCATCTTAGCTTCTTTTTATGTGTGGTCTTCTCTTATCAGATTGTAAGTTCCTGGAATACAAGGATGGCCTTTTTCCTTTCTTAATATCCCCAGCACTTAGCACAATGCTTAGCACATAGTAGGCTCTGATTAAATGCTTTTTGATTGATTGGCTTTTCCTTTCTTTGTATTCTGAGCACTTAGCACAATGCCTGGCACATTGTAGGAGCTTAATGAATATTTATTGACTGACTGAGAGACAAATAGGAATGCTAATTAGTAGACAAGCAAAGCAGTAAATAGTTTACACTCCCAAACTCACATACAGATGTTCCTAGTAACTCCTAAGGACAGTAGAAGGGAGAGGGGAAAGCCCTCATAAACCATGCTACAGTTGTGTCTTTCATCCCCTACTCCCCCAAAAGAATCATTTAATCTGGTACCTGGTATACATCTAAGTTCACAAAAGATAATCTCTTCATTATTAGATTAGCATAGTACAGTGAAAAAGCATTAGGGGTATTCTCCCTGGCAACTTTCAAGTGAGGACAAAGAAATTCTATAAGCCTTCACATGGATAGAGATGCTACTTCCTGTGGCCTTATCTCTCCACCAAGGCTGCCATGTGGCCACAAATGCATGGCACCACTGATTTGTCTTTGTGCTCTTTTTTTGATCTGGGGTAAGTATAGGAGATACCAATCACATGAGTTTTGAAAGTTCAGCAAAATCTTCAGAGGTCTCGCCAGCAACCAGAGCAGGTAACTGCTGCAGGAGAACACAGCAAGAAGATAGACTTGAGGAGCAACCTTTTGAAGCCAGTCCAGATGTTAACCAAGCCAGCATTTGAGCCTAGTGAAGAGCCAGTATAGCCACCAAGTAACTTGATCGACCAGCTCATTAGTAGGTCAACTCTGAAGCTGAGTCACCTTGCCCTGCAAGCAAGGGAGTAACTTGTCCACCAGCTAAACTACACCTAGAAGTAAGCTTGTTGGGAGGAATATTCTTTAGCAATTACTTTAAATCCGAGCCTAATCTCCTAGGAATGTTAGAAGAGAATGTGCTCTTGGTTTCACAGGTTTGTTTACTTCGGCTCTCGTGTTCCCTTTGTAAAAGTTGTTTGTTTTAATAGCACTTGAGAGTTAGGGTCAGAGGAATTAGGTTTAAATCTTGATTCTACCACTTGCCACCTCTGTGACCTTAGGCAAATCACTGAACCTCTGTGAACTCCATTTTCTCCATCTATAAAATGGATGCCTTGAACTAGATGATTTTGAGGTTCCTTCTAGCTATGAAAGATCCTGAATTGTGTCTATTGTTATACCTTAGACCTGGATTGGTGACTTGACCTATTTTAAAAGCTGGAATTCCCTCCATAGAAATGAAAATGTTTATAGTGCAGACAATGAAAGCATGTGGCTCCCTGGTTCCCATTTCCTAATTGCTTTATCAAATCCTCTTCTTAAATACTACTGACTTGGCATCTGGTAACTGGACAAGGTTTGAAAGCCCTGTGTTATGATAAAGGTGGTCTACATCATTTTGTTGTTTTT
Source organism: Phalanger gymnotis (assembly GCA_028646595.1). Classification (NCBI taxonomy): domain Eukaryota; kingdom Metazoa; phylum Chordata; class Mammalia; order Diprotodontia; family Phalangeridae; genus Phalanger; species Phalanger gymnotis. The sequence continues at coordinate 149,450,297 of CM053622.1, read as the reverse complement.
CAGACATTTTTCAGTTATGTCCAATTCTTAATGACCCTGTTTGGGGTTTTCTTGGCAAAGATACTGAAGTGGTTTGCCATTCCCTTCTCTGGTTCATTTCACAGATGAGGAAACTGAGGCAAACAGGATTAAGTGACTAATATTGGACCTAAAAGAGAGGAACATTTGGAGAAGAAAGGAGATAAACCAGTAACAGCAGTTGGGAGAGCTGGCCAGCCAGCATCATTTAGTGTTTAGAAAGACTTGGAGTCAGAAGACCTTGGTCTGAATCCCAGCTCTGCTAATTACCTTGGGCAACTCACTTAACCTCTCTCTGGGCCTCAATTTGTTGCTTACCTAAGCTTTGGTGAGTCATGCAATTACTTGAGTTAATGTTTTGGGTAATTATTCAATATTTCTAAAGAGTCCGAAAGATGCAAAAATCCTCCATGAGCACTCAGTAATAAGTGCGGTTGTACTATTAGAGTTCCTAACAACAAACAAAGCTTTTGTTTTCATAATTTATAGTAAGTGCAGCTAATATTAGGCACAACAAATACACTTTTTTTTTCCTGACAGAAGAGAAAAATGCTCCGGCAACAATTCCCCAAGGCGGGTATTTTTAAAGCTTCAAGGCTCTCCAAAGGAAGAAGTTGTACCTACTTACTCCCGTATCTTGTGCTCACTGCCATTGTTTAAAAGTTATTTTCAACTCTTAAGAGAGTCTTTTGTAGCTTTGGTAAACCCATCCTTCTCACTGAAATATGGGCCTAATTAGCCTATGGAGATTTCCAGCATCTCCTGGATAGGTTGTTTTGAATTAACCAACATTAAAATCCTTCTGGTTCAGCAGCACATCATTTAAAGTAAATGCATGTTTAAGCACTAGGGACATTTAACCTAAGGAAGAAAAGGCTCAAGCAGGACATGATAGTAAAGTATCTGAAGGGGTTTTTTTTTTGTTGTTTTTTCTTCTTCTTTTTTTTTGTGGTGGAAGAGGGAAGCCCCAGAATAGGAAACTGTGACCCAGAGGGGTGAAGTGTCCTCTGTCCAAGGTCCTCTGGCAAGTTAATAGCAGAGCCAGAATTGAAACCTGAGGCTCCTGATTTAGTCTAATGGCCCTCCCATTTTTTTCAGACCACCTCCACCATTTCTCAGCTCAAGGTTAAAAGTTCCCTCTGCTCAGACAGACTTTATTCCGGTGATAACATTCCTAACTCTTAATTTGCTCATTGCTGAGTAAACAATCTGTTGCTTGCCATGGGGCTAAATGCTCATGTTCTTAATATTTTCTGACCTGGTCTCTGAAGGGGTATACATTATAAGCACTAGATAGGGTGGTCAATCGATCATACTTCAAAGGGAGGAAGTCCCCGATCACAGCACACATCTAGAAGCAAAAATGGACTTTCAAAACCAGAGCTAACTTTGAACAGGATCTACCTCTGCAAACCACTTCATTTCCAGGGGTTAGGGCAAGAAAGCACTTTCAAGACGACCTCAGTCAGTCACAGGGTTTTCTTAGCAAAGATACTGGAATGGTTTATCATTTCCTTCTTCAGCTTATTTTTACAGATGAGAAAACTGAGGGAAACAGGGTGATGTGACTTGCCCAGGGTCACACAGCTTATAAGTGTCTGAGGCCAGATTTGAACTCAGGCAGATGAGTTTTCCTGACCTCAGACCTGGCACTCTATCCCCTGAGCCACCTAGCTGCCTTCAAGACCATCTAGGGCAGCCAAACTCATTTTATAGATATGGAAACTGAGACCCAGAAAGGTTAAGTAAGTTATCCAAGATAGGTAGCAGGGTTAGGATTCAAACCTAGGGCTTCTGACCTCAAATTCACTCTTCTACACTGTACCCCCAGTTCTTTTCACTCTTCCCTCTGGTTTATCCTCTTTCTTGAGCATATGCTCCTTCTTTCCTTAATCCTTCTTTGGGGCATTCCCATTGTTTTTTCCTGTCTTTCTAGTCTTGTGTCTTTACTTCTTTACTCCCCTCTATTTGTATTTTGATGCAATAACTGACTTTCTTCTTACTCCTCTCATAAGACACTCCACTTCCCTACTGTGCTTTTTCAATGGCCATCCCCATGCCTGGAATGCTCTCCTTCTTTACTTCTGCCTGCTAGCTTCCCTGGTTTCCTTTAAGATTCAGCTCAAATGGGACAGCTAGGTGGTGCAGTGAGTAGAGCACCAGCCCTGGAGTCAGGAGGATCTGAGTTCAAATCCGACCTCAGACACTTGACACACTAGCTGTGTGACCTTGGGCAAGTCATTTAACCCCAATTGCCTTGCCTTCTCCTTCCCCCTGCCAAAAAAAGATTCAGCTCAAATTCCATCTTCTGCAAGAGAGAAGGGAAGGGAATAAGTGCCTATATAACACCTACTATATGCCAGGCACTGTGCTGAATGCCTTCTTTTTTAAAAAAAATGAATATTATCTCATTTTATCTTCACAACAACTCTGGGAGGTAGGTGACATTATTACCCTCATTTTACAGTTGAGGAAACAGGCAAACAGGGTTCAGTGACCTGCCCAGGATCACACAGCTAGTAAGTATCTGAAGTCAGATTTAGACTCAGGTCTTCTGGAGCTTAGGAATAAAAATACCTTACACTCACTGGCTTGAAACTCTGCAAGTGATCTTTGGTGAACTTCTTCCTGAGCAAGGCTCTCGCTGATTGCATTTAAAACAGAAAAATTGTCCTGCAGGCAAATATAAGCACAGAAAAAAATGTACATTAAAATCAATTTGTACTCTATACACAATGATTTTCAATGTTAAAGAGCAATAAGTCAAGAGAATATTTAGAAATTTTACAAAATATTGTTCATTTAGTTTTAATTGGTGGAAAAGTCCTATTTAAATGCTTCATTGTAGCGTGACTATGACCCTGAGTTCTGAAAGCCTGTCAGCAGAACACAAATAGATTCTACCATGCTAGAAAAGAGTTCAAGTAGGATCTGTACCTGCTTTCTAAAGACAGATCTAGCTGGGTGGCACAGGAGATAGAGGGTTGGGGAGACAGAGTGTTCAACTTGGGATTAGGAAGATGCGAGTTCAAATGTTACCTGAGACACTTACCCATGTAACCCATGGCAAGTCTCTCTCAGTCTCAATTTTCTCATCTGCGTAACAGAGAAAGAGCACCAGGCTTGAAGTCAGGAAGACTCATCTTCCTGAGTTCAATTCTGGCCTCAGACACTTACTGGCTGTGTGACCCTGGGCAAGTCACTTAACCCTGCTTGCCTCAGTTTTCTCATCTGTCAAATGAGCGGAAGAAGGAAATGATAAACCACTCCAGCACCTTTGCCAAGAAAATCCTAAATGGGGTTATGAAGAGTTGGACACAACTGAAAAACAACTGCACAACAAAATACCGAAGATAGTAATAGCACCTACCTCATAGTGTTGTTGTGAATGTGAAATGACTTAATACGTGTAACTTGCTTTGTAACCTTAAAGCAGCTATATGAATGCTAGTTATTACTGTTAGTAAGTATGGAAAGGCTTATCACCAGTAGGATAGTCACGAGGTAATTAATTCTTTTATCATGGTAACACACAAAACAAATTTAAAAATCTAAAACAGCCCTCTCTTCTGCAGTGATGGTAGCAGGGTAACAGGAGAAAGAGCAGAAGATCTTAAAACTGCACAATTTTTAGACAGTACACAAATTTTAGCCTAGCTGGGAGTGTTTAATGTGTGAGTTCCTTGTCATACCATGACAGGCACAAAATCATATCCACCTCAACATTATTACTACAAACGCTTCCAGAAGATTAAAAAGCTACAGCTAAGTGGAAAGTTGGCTCCCAGGTTCTTCTTGAAGACGTAAATAAAGGAGCTAGAGAAGGTATTTTCATCATGCATCCAAAGGCAACGTGAGCCAACCTTTCAGGAGACACTCAGTTATCTCACTAATGTTTAGTGACTCTGAAAGACAGATGCAAGAGAGGAAAGCAAAGTGTTGTTGTTGTGTTTGTCTTTTATTTTCAAAGAGGATCATGACATCAGGGAAATGATGACGTGACTTGCAGTTGACTTGGACTTGAGAGAGGGAGGATTGTTCAAGGTCACCAGCCTCACTTTCTCCTCCAGAGCCATCTGGGTCCAGTGGCCAGATATTCATCAGGACGACTAGAGATGGTCCAGGCTGCAATGGGAGACCCCGGCCCTTTTAGGCTAAGGCCTAAAAAGGGTGAGGCAACACCCATTCAGTGAATAGGCCTCTTTGAGAAGTGAGTCAAGGGATGGACCCTTTAATTACAAAGAAAGAAAAAAAAAATCAAGCTGAGAGGGGAAGATCCTCAGGGCTGCTGTACCTTTGACATTTACTCTAAGCCAGGAGGGCCCAAATACAGCAAAATGTAGGTTAAAAAGGAAAGCTAATAGGGGCAGCTAGGTGGTACGGTGAGTAGAGCACTAGCCCTGGAGTCAGGAGATCCTGAGTTCAAATCCAACCTCAGATACTTGACAACTTACTAGCTGTGTGACCTTGGGTAAGTCACTTAACCCCAATCGCCTTGCCTTCCCCCCTCCACAAACAAAAAGGAAAGCTAATGACCAAGAAATGAAAGAGGTGAAAGGCTCATCTATATACAGAGCATTCACACTTTTGCGTCATGAGTGCTTTCTCCAAAAAGATATTTGAGAACTGCCAGAAATGACAAGCACTAAATAACACCATCAAATCAAATAGACTATATTTGAATGACAGGAAATGACTAGTTACCAATATATGAATTATTTCAAATCAGCGATCTGTATACAATCAACTTGCCAGACAGAGATCAAAATCAGCGACAAATTAGAAAAACAAAGAAGAGAAAGAGACACTAAGTAAATACAATTAAAACAGCTCCAACCTGACTTGTTTAAACAAACTATTGGCCCTGGAAAATGGAAACAAACGAAGGAAACAAACTAGCACCATATTTAAGCAAATGTAATTGATACAAAACAACTGCCACAATGAGGGGGCTAAAGGAGCCCAGAAATTGCTTGAGTCAGCAAATATGTGATTTCTTTCCTTACAAAGAGGTACAGCAGTCAATAAGTATAAGGACAGTACTTATTCTGAATACAAACTCTTACAGAGAAGCAAGACATTATACAATAAGTTCAGTCATTATGAGCCTTAAGAATACAAAATAGCCCCAAGGAGCTCTAGGTGCTCTCAGATGCTTAGCTGGCCATGTCATGACAGGCAAGCGAACTTCACTTTAACCGAATCGACTCAGGGTGCTGATTGTAATAATTATTTTATTCCTGCTATGCACGGCTAAGTAAATCTTTTGTTAACTGTTGAATAACCTATGAGGATCTCATTATATCAAACATAACCTACCCAGGAATTGATCGGAGTCAGGCCCAGTCCAAAATAAGGTTACACCGTTTGTTTGGTTTTTTTCTTTTTTTTTTTTTTTGGAGGGGGAAGGCAATTGGAGTTAAGTGACTTGCCCAAGGTCACACAGCTAGTAAGTGTGTCAAATATCTGAGGTCACATTTGAACTCAGGTCCTCCTGACTCCAAGGGCCAGTGCTCTACTCGCTGTGCCACTTAGCTGCCCAGGTTATGCAGTTTTGAGGGCATTAAAGGATCAATTCTCAAGATATCTAAAAGATGCATAGCAAACAATGAGGGGAAAAAAAATGCAAGGATATTGTAACTTCAAAGGTAATCTGTTGAAGTAAAATCTCTAAAGTAGCTTTCTTTGTTTTAGATAACATAAGAACCAATCCTTCAAATCTTTCAGTATTGACCTGCATGCCTAACTATCTACACAGGAAAAATCAAGTGGCTGAAAGATGCCTATTATCCCAGCTACAATATGAAGTTGTATGGATAGCTCATAGAATTAGTCCTCAGTACATATGTATATAAATAGCACACACACACATGCGCATATGTTCTAAATGACTTATATTGTAAGATATATGTTTATATCTATATACCTATAATCTATATCTATCTAGAGGGGAAGGCAATAAGCATTTATGTAGCATCTGCTATATACCAGGCACTTTGCCAAGAACTTTACAAATATTATCTTATTTGACCCTCACAACAGTCCTGAGAGATAGCTACCATTATTATCCCCATTTACAGTTGAGGAAACTGAGTTTAAGTGACTTGCCTAGGGTCACACAATTAATAAGCATCTGAAGCCGGATTTGAACTTAGGTCTGTCTGACTCCAGCCATAGTGCTGTATCCACTACACCACCTAGCTGCCTGTAAGCCGGACACTGCAGATGGACAATGAACTGGACCCAAAATTCAAGAGCAGAAGAGTTGGCTAGGTTGTATTTGGAAAACTGCATAGTGCTACATAGTGAATTAGCGACCCCAAGCATCTTTCTAAAATGAAGAATTTTTTAAAAAAATTTTTTAAATTTCAAAATATTTTTAAAAAATAATATTGATTTAACATCAATATTATTATGATGATTTCATATGTCTAGAAAGAATGTAATACCACAATCTCTGAGGAAGCAACATCACGGGTTGCCCAAAAATGCAATGATGCATATGGTGCACATAAACAGATTACAGAATATTACCAAAAATGAATTACTTCAAAGCAGCATTGGAGAGTTGATCAAAGAGATTAATGAGTAGAAAAGCAGATGAAGTCAAGTAGCAAAAGCAAGAAATAACAAATGGAAAGTCTTTACACTGCATTGGTAATCAAGTAATGTTAAGAGAACCAGAAGATGGTCCTTATCCCTTTGGGTGAAACTCAACGTGGATAAAAGTTGCTCAAGATGTGAAGGTATGATTGGGTTATGAATGACAGCATTGAAAGAGTACCTACATCTGTGAGATCATAGTTCCATTGAAGCATTTTGGCCATCACGGAGCTTCTGTTTGACACTAGGTTTCTTCCAAACTCTTTTTTGTTGACATCAGGTTTATTGAAAAAAGCCCTGGGCTTGGATGGAAAAAGAGAACTGAGTGCTAGTCTTCCCTCAGCCATTAATGAGCTGTATGGCATTAAGCAGCACTATTCACTTATCTGGGGCATCCCAATTTCCTCATTTGTAAGACATGAGAGTTGGAACTATTGAGCTCAAAGTTCCCTTCCAGTTCTGAATCCTATTATTCTCTGACTAGATGATTTCTTTTTTTTTTTTTTTGACTAGGTGATTTCAAGGACTCCCAGTTTTTAAAAAAATCTGTGTTTCCATTGTTAGAGGTTGTTTCAATCTAGCTCATATCTGAGTATACTTCCTGGCTTAATTTGGAGATTCAATATTTCAACCACTCTCATTCTCACACCTTGTTTGTTAGACCACTATATGTATGTGTACACATATACACAGACACACATATATATATACATATTATATATAGTACATATAAGTGTATATGTGTGTATTTTTATGTTGTATACACACTTATATAATATATAATTGTATAATTATGTGTCTATAAATATGTGTCTATGTACATATATGTGTATGTGTATGTCTATATCTATATCTATACCTATATATAGGCTTCTTAATTACTTTTGCTTTAGGGCCTGTTTTTTTTTTCTTTTAATCAGGCAGACCAGATTTTAGTAGTTAGGGATACTTATAAAAAGATGGATTATAACAAAAATGCAAAGAAGGAAAAAATGTAACAAGAATGGTTTTTGTTTCTTAAAGATATGTTCTGTATTGGTATGTTTTTACATTATAATCATTTTCAGATTCCTCGCAGTTTATGAGAATAAAATAATTAAGTAAAACTAATAATACAGTAGTCACGTTTGAAAGTGCATGCAACATACCACATCCATAACATCCTCCCCTCTAATAAAAAAAAATAGCGAAATCTATTTTCTTTCCCCCTCACTATCCCTGACCCTTTGGGAATAAAAATAGAAAAGAAAAACAAATTTCTTGTAACAAATATATGTAATCAAGCAAAACAAATTCCCTCACTAGCTATATACAAAAATATTTATGTTCGTTCTACACCATAACTCCATCACCTCTCTGTGAGGGGGTGGGTGGCATGTATGTTTCATCATCAGTCCTCTGGATTCATGAATGGTCACCATATTTATCACAGTTCTCAAGATTCAAAGTTGCTTATCTTTACAATGCTGTCACTATATAAATTGTTCTGGTTCCGCTCACTTGATTTTTCATTTGTTTATAAATGTCCTCAAAATTGTTCATATTATAATATTGATTTTCTAGTATAGATTGTCCTAGTTTTGCTTGCTTCACCATGCTGTATCAGTTCATATAAGTCTTTCCGTGTCTTTCTGAAGTACACCACAACTTATTCAACTATTCCTCGATTGTTGGATAGCCCTTTGGTTTCCATGTTTTTGCTACCACAAAAAGAGATGCGATAAATACTTTTATACATAAAGAACTTTTTCTTTGATCTCTTGGGTATAGAATTAGCAGAAACATAGCTGGTCAAAGGTCATGTACACTATTTAGTAACTTTTTGTGTATAATTCCAAATTGCTTTCCAGAATGGTTGTTTCATTCTCAGGTCCACTAATAATGCCTCAATGTGCCTATTCTCCGACCACCCCTCCAACATTTATCATTGGTCTTTTTTTTTTTTTGTCATCTTTGCCATTCTAGTGGGCATGAGGTGGAATCCCAAAATGCTTTTTTAATTAGTATTTCTTTAATTACTAGGTACTTGGGAGTATCATTGGGCAGCTAGTGGTATAATGGATAAAGTGCTGGGCCTAGAGTCACAAAGATTTGAGTTCAAATGTGACCCCAAACACTTACTATCTGTGTCACCCTGAGCAAATTATGTAACCCTGTTTGTCTCAGTTTCCTCATCTATAAAATGAGTTGGAGAAGGAAATGGCAAACCACTGCAGAATCTTTGCCAAGAAAACCCCAAATGGGGTTACAAAGAGTCAGACACAACTGAAATGATTGAACAATAACTATGGGACTGCCATAGAAGATAAAATGTGTAATTTTGATTAGATAGAATTTAAAAGTTTTTGCACAAAGAGATGCAATCTAATTAAGATTCAAAGGGAAACAATTCTTTGGGGAAAAAAATCTTTGCAGCCGTTTCTCTGATGAAGTTCTCATTTTCAGGATATAAAAAGAATTACTCACATTTGTAAGAAAAAAAGATCTATTCCTCAATGGATAAACGGTCTAAGGATGTTTACAGACGGTTCGCAAAGGAAGAAACCCAGGCTACCTATAGCCATATAAATGACTTTGCATTGCTCTCTGAAGTGTTGGATTATTTTATTCACTACCCTAGCAAGGGCAATCATTCTGTATTCAGCTGATGCACTCTCCACTGTCCAAGCCTTCTATGCATGACACAGGTTTCTTGTTCAAATATGAGTTGAACTAGAAGGCCTACCAGGGGTCTCTTCCCACTCTGAGATTCTGCGAACATTTAAAAAATTTAATTCCTTGGAATTATGAAAAAGTGACTGAGCTGCCAACCAAGCCTGAGGCATTTTGCTTGCCACTGCGAATGTAAAATGCATGACCTCTAACTGATTACCTTTGTAAAGGGCAGAATTTGTGGCAGAAACACTTTTATAAAAGAGACCTGTGGTTCCAGGGATTTAGAGGGGACATATAGAGAGGGCTACTTTCACCTATAAGAACAAGCAGGGAGGTAGTTTTTGTTTTGAGCATCATCATTATCATAGTTAACATTTATATGACACCTACTATGTGCCATGCACATAGTAATTGCAAACATGATCTCATTTGATCTTCCAACAACACTGGGAGGCAGGTACTAGTATTATCTCCATTTTACAGTTGAGGAAACTGAGACACACAGAGGTAAAGTGACTTGCCCAGGGTCACATAGCTAATAAGAGTCTGAGGCCAGATTTGAACTCATATCAGACCCAGTGTTCTGTCCTTTGTGCCACTTAGCTGCCCCCAATTATATCCCTAAATTAACAATACTTGAGGGGGCAGAGAGATAAAATTCTAGTCTAATACCTCTATCAAAGACTAGAGGAAAGAGTGTTCAGGTTTGGCAGGTCTGCCTGAGCCATCCTCTCCCCATCCCACAAGCTAGCATGTTGGCAATAGTGTCAGCCCTGTCCCATTTTCTCCTCTCTGCAAAGGCCACCAGGCTTCATACATTATCTATCTATACCACCCACATTTGTATAACCTGCATGGACAAATGTATATCTTTTGTTGTTGAGTTGTTTTTCAGCTGTTTCTGATTCTTTGTGACCTCTTTTAGGGTTTTCATGGCAAAGATATTAGAATGGTTTGCATTTTCTTCTCCAGCTTAGGAAACAGAAGCAAACAGGGTTAAGTGACTTGCCCAGGGTCACACATCTAGTAAACGTCTGAGGTCACATTCGAACTCAGGTCCTCCCAACTCCAGTTCTGGCACTCTATCCCTCTATTCATAGCACCAAGAAGCTGCCTCTCTCTCTCTCACTCTCTCTCCCTATATGTATGTATATATATATAAAGAGATCTCTATATAGATACATATCTCTCTCTCTATATATATACACACACATATATCTTACATGAGTACACTCTTACAAAAAAGTCAGAATATCTAACAATTTTTGTCAGTAAACAGAACTAAATTCAAAATAATTCACACTTCTTTTTAACAGACTCAGATATCACTTCACATTTATCTTTAATCTCCAACAAATATTTATTAAATGCCTACCTACATTAAAAAGATAAAACACAATGACAAATATGAATTAGTCCCTAATCCCAAAGAGCTTACCTTTGTCTGGTGCATTTGACACATCAACACATAAATATAGACGATCATAGATTTAGAGCTGGAAGGTACCCTAGAGGGCATCTGGTCTAGTCTAATCATTTTACAGACGAGGAAACTGAGGAAATAAGAACAAACAACTAATAAGATAAAAAGAAAAATGTTCCCATAGGAACTAACACAGAAACTAACCCCTAAAGTTAGATATTTTAAGTCAGATGCGAGGACAAAATGCACACCAGCACGAAGGACAGCCCAGGGAATGGAGCAGAGGTACAGGATGGACTTTTGAGTCCTGGGAATAACAAGGATGCCAGTTTGGCTGGAATATAGAGTTTTCAAAGGTGAACAACCCCGAAAAGGAACCAGATTGTGACTTGCCCATTTATAAAAGTGTGTGTTTTTCATTTGAACCTCACCAAAAATCTTGTGAGGTAGATAGGAAGTCAAATGTGATCAATCATTGTCATTTTGGATGAGGAAACCAACGCTCAGCAAAATGAAGAGATCTTCCCAAAACCCCACATCTAGTTAATGGCTGAGGCAGGATTAAAACCCAACTCTTCTAATGGCAAATCCAACATTCTTATCCCTATGTTATGATGCTTGTCTCTTCTGAGGCCTGGGATTGATGCCGCCAAGAGGGGCGGTTTGCCAGAAGGAAGTCCTGTGGAAAAATACAGATTTTTATATTTCTTCTTCAAACTGAATGGGCAAGGATGACCTGTGAAACAGGAAAATAAGGCACACATGGCTCACATTTATAGAGCACTTTCAGGTTTACAAAGTACTTTCCTTATCCCATCCAGGACCTATGTCATTCAAACTGTATTTGTATTGATAAAGGCTAACCCCTTTTCAAATTTGAGCAGATCATTTTATACCTTATTAAGGATACAAAACTTTGAATACACTCATTTGAGCCTTGTAAAAGGATGTGATTTTCATATGCAAACGATCTACTTAAATCTCATACTATTTATTATTAATTTGTTAGTCATTAATTTGTTATTTCGTCTTTGTTCTCTTTTTACAGGTGAAGAAACAGGATCAGAAAGCTTAAGTGAGTCCACCACAAATTTATGCTATCTAATCTCAATGAGGCCAACAATAGTCCACTATAACTCTTTGTTTTTCCCTGAATGCTAATTCACTAACCTATTGATGCTCTCATTTGCAGATTCTCAGCAGTGGTCATTTCAAACCTCTTCCTCTCTCCATGTAGCTCCCAGCCTCTTCTTTCTCAGAAGTTAGCCCTATATCCTACTTCCCAGAGAAAGTTGCATACCATCCACTATAAGTTCCCTATCTTCCTAACTCTACCCTGTGAAGCAAGGAAGGAAAGGAAGAAACAAGGACTTATCAGGCACAAATATAAGCAAAAGTAAAGATAGTCCCTATCTTCAGAGATCTCACAATCTAATGAAGGCAAGGGGAACAAGGGAGCTACAAAGCAAGGGGATGGAGGTGGGGGCTGTGGATGGTACACTGCACTAGGCCTGAGGGGAGTGAAGACAAGCCTGCCTGAGCTCCTCCACAAAATGGCAGCTCCAGGAGGAACTTAATGGGAGAAGGGTGCCTGGCCTTACAAAGGTTATGTTCCTGATTGAGAATATCTCAGAGGTGGTTGGATGTTCCAGGATAAGGAGGCCCCAGGCACTGAGGAAAGTTCCAGGATAAGTAAACACAGTGTGGAAGTCTAAGAACCAGGAACTAGGCCGAGGGGCCTACTCCTTTACTATCTGGGGCTACCAGGAGGGTTGATTGGAGGAGGTGTCACATGAACATGCACATTTTAATTTTTTTGTAGCATATTTTGAAGGAAAAGGATTTTAATAGGCAGAGATATATAGAGAAAGCATCTTCTAGGCATGTGGGATGGTTTACACAAAAGCACAGAAATGGAAGAGTACAGGATGAGATAGGGAATAGCTAGTAGTTGAAACATAAGAGTTTTAAACCAGTTAAATAGAGAGAAGTGAGAAACAAGGCTGGAAAACTAGGTTACAGAGAGCCTTCAATGCCAACCCAAGAAATCTGCATGATAGTGAGGGGTGTCCAGCCTCATGATTTCATTGGTCCAGGGCAGAGGTGTTAAATGCGGAGGCAGTCCCCAACTCTCCCTAATGCTGCTAGAACCTAATTAAAATGTAATTGGGAAATATTTAACAAAATAAATAGGGCATAGACAATGTTGATATGCAGTTTTCTAAGTCAGTGTGTTGCCCATAGCGATCCTTATATATGGCTTGATGATCTCCACTTTCTAATTGAGTTGTTAGAATATATTGTAACCACACAGATTTGCACATGATTTGCTATTTAAAGGCTCAGAGAGGCACTTGGAAGTACTTAGAGGTCATACAGCTAGTATAGGGCAGAGGTGAGATTTGAATCCAGTTTTTCCTAAACTCTGAGGCTGGCTCTTACTCCCTATGTTAAATTGCTTCTTCAAGATTTGTATTTTATCCTATGGGCAAATAGAAGCCAATAAAGATCTCTGAGCAAGTGCTCAAAGATAGGATCAGACCTCCAAATTAATAAGATAAGTTGGGCAATTGTGTGAAGGAGAGGCAGCTAGGTGGCACATTGGATAGCGTGTCAGACCTGAAGTCAGGAAGACTCATCTTCCTGAGTTCAAATCTGGCTTCAGACACTTACTAGCTGTGTGACTCTGGGCAAGTCACTTAACCCTGTTTGCCTCAGTTTCCTCATCTATAAAATGAGCCAGAGAAGGAAATAACAAATCACTCTGTTATCTTTGCCAAGAAAATCCCAAACAGGGTCACAATGAGGCAGACAAGTTTGAAATGAATGAACAACAAGAACCAGTTTTCTGAGCAGGAAATGCGTTGACTTTTGTGTCTATATCTCCCAGTTCTTGCTGTATTCCTAGCATAGTGCCTTAAGTAGGCCATTAAAGAAAAAGTTTGTTGACTTAAATGGAGAAATGACCACTAGAAGTGTTCAAATAAAAGCCTAGCCCTAAGATAAGGAATCTACTCCTTTCCAGGACATGAAGGCCAGTGGAGTAGATACAGAGTCATGATAAGAGATCATGAGCCTGGGGCAAGCCCCACAAAATCTGCCCCAGGGTGAGAAACATAAAAGATGCTCTCAAATAAAATTTTAAAGACAAATTTAGTTGATTATGAAAATACCTCAGACCTCAAAGGCCTCGTGGAGAAAGACATCATGAAGTATTGTGAAGTGAAGCCACTGTGGGGGAAGCTGCTGGCAGGAGAGGAGACAGGACAGGGCTAGGTGAGGACTCATTCACTCACTTCAACTGCAGCCACTGTGGGGAGGAAGTGCCATCTGGCAGCTTTCTATTTAAGCTAGCAATTCTTGCCAACTGGGTGCTAAGCTAAGGATTTTTTTTTTCACTTTCCGAAGAGCTACGTGCGTTATGAACACCATCGAAATTGTGGTGCCCTAGAACCAATGTCTGATCACTGTAACCTACTTTTACCTAAAAATAGACAAGTTCTAGGGTCTCTCCCAGCTCTAATGCCTTATGATTCTACAAAGGATGTGTTGGAGATGAGAAAGACTGGAGGTAAGAGACTAGGTAAAAGGTTATTATAGTGCCCCATGTGAAAAGTGATGAAAAGTTCAATTAGTGTGGTAGCAACAGGTTAATGTGAAAGACATCTAGGAGGCAGAAAGTACAGAACTCAGCAACTGATTAGATGTAGGTGAGGAGGAAGAGGGAAGAGTCAAAGATGCCTTGGGTTTTGGGCCTGTTGTTGCTGTTTGTCCTTCATTCTCAAAGAAGGACCATGGCACCAGGGAGTTGATGCCTTGACTTGTAAGTGAATTGGATTTAAGTGAGGGAGTGTTGTGCAAAGTCACCAGGCTAACTTTCTCCTTTGGAGTCATGTGGGTCCAGTGGTAAGATATAAATCAGGCCAAGTGAAGATGGCCCCCAAGCCTATTTGACAAGGGTCATGGAGCCATAAATAAAAGGAAGTTGCAAAGAGGGGCAGTTTTAGTGGAGCAAGTTGATAAATACATTTGGGGATACTGCAGTGTCATCCTAGGCAAAGCAAAATCCATCTAGTTTTGGGAGGAAAAGCATTGTAAAAATTTTTCTAGAATTTAGTTAAAACCTCCTTACTAGGATGCATCCCCTTATTCATGTTAGATTTCTTTTGCTAAGGGGCATCATATTTATTTTATTAAGAAAATAGTGTATTGATTTTTGCACTAAAACAATTCCCCCTTAAGAGTCATTGGAAACCTAATATTGAGAATCCAATCTGCGGTGAAGGCAGATCTCATCTCCTCCTTGAAGGAGATTTTTCCTTATGATGGCAGAGACGATACCTGCATTAACAGAGGGAGTGTCCTCAGCCAGGAGCTCCCTATATCAATGAAACTGTAGGTCTGGTCCTTATCCCTAATGTATGATGACTTTTCAAGTTGACAAGTCTAAATTGAAAAGAAGTTAAGTGAATAGCCAACTTCTTACAATAGACTTATCCTTGTCATATGGTGATATCCCTAAAATACATGACTTACATGTTGGAGTGGTGAGCTGGTTTTGTAAGGACGTGATTCGAAACAGCGCTAAAACGAATCTCCAAGATAACCAGCTTTGTTAGCTTGGCTGAATGCATTTATGCAGCCACTTCTCTTTGCCACCCAAATAAAACTGAATTCATGTTCACAATAAGAACTACCTGAGCTTTGTCTAGGATATGTTTGTCTCCAGGCTTTCCGACTAATATTTCAGGCATTCTGGGAAATATTCCTGGTAGGCAGGCATTATGCCTTTTCCTTGTGCCTGTACAATACCCCAGCTTAAAAAATGATAAATTCATCAATGAATGATCCCATACCTCATTCTATGCTTACCAAGACCCATTCATTCACCTGAATGGGCTTTTTTGTAAAATATACATAAAGGAAATTCTTTCCCTATCTGTCCCAGAAGCCTATTTAAGCACTAAATTAGCCACAGTGCTAGACTTAGGAACTGTATCCTAGATTTGGGCTGGGCAGTTGATTGTAGGAAGTCATTTTCATAGGGTTATAAGATTTAGAATTGGAAGATGCTTAGAGATCATCTAACCATGGCAAATACTTTTTTTTTTTTGAATACTTTTTCAAATGACAAAATTGAAGCCCAGGAAAGTTAAATGACTTGTCTGACACCATACAAGCAGGAAGCCACCCCTTCCTCCCAAATTACTTTGCATTTATTGTGTACTTTATATTTCCTTTTCTGTGTACATGCCCTGGCCCAGCCTCTCACCCCAACAGAATTGAAGCTGCCTAAGGGCAGTGATTTAGTTTTATCCCCAACACCTAGAACAGTGCCTGGTATATTGTTTTGTCTTTTTTCAGTCATGTCCAACTCTTTGTGACCCCATTTGGATTTTCTTAGCAAAGATACTGGATTGGTTTGCTATTTCCTTCTCCAGCTCAGTTTACAGATGAGGAAACTGAGGCAGAGTGAAGTGACTTGCCCAGGGTCACACAGCTAGTAAGTATCTGAGGTCACATTTGAACTCATAAAGATGAGTCTTCCTGACTCCAGGCCTGGCATTCTATCTACTGTGCCACTATTTTTTTTTTTTTACTTTTGAACATCTATTTTTTTTAAAACCTTGAGTTCCAAATTCTCTCCCCTCTTCCCTTCCCATCCACCCTCCCTAAGAAGTCAAGCAATTCAACATGGGCCACATGCGTATCATTATGCATAACCCTTCCACAATACTCATGTTGTGAAACACTAACTATATATTTTGCTTCTTCCTAACCTATCCTCCTTTATTGAATTTTCTCCCTTGACCCTGTCTCTTTTCGAAAGTGTTTGTTTTTGATTATCTTCATCCCCATCTGCCCTCCCTTCCATCATCCCCCTTTTTTTTAATCTTCTTCCTCCTTCTTTCCTGTGTGGTAAGATATACAACTGAGTATGTATGGTATTCCCTCTTCAGGT
>CM053622.1:149402873-149433136 GCA_028646595.1 Phalanger gymnotis | reverse complement strand
GCTTGACTTCTTATGGAGGGTGGATGGGAAGGGAAGAGGGGACAGAATTTGGAACTCAAAGTTTTAAAAAATAGATGTTCCAAAACAAAAAAGTTTTTGCAGGCAACAAGAAAATAAGATACACAAGCAATGGGGCATAGAAATTTATCTTACCCTACAAGAAAGGAAGGGAAAAGGGGATGGGAGGCGAGTGGGGTGACAGAAGGGAGGGCAGACCGGGGAACAGGGCAACCATAATATATGCCATCTTGGAGTTGGGGGGAGGGTAGAAATGGGGAGAAAAATTGTAATTCAAACTCCTGTGAAAATCAATGCTGAAAACTGAATATATTAAATAAAATTTATTAAAAAGAAGAAAAAAAGAAAACCCAGATGTTGGTGCTTCTGTGTCTGGTAACTATGTATGCATAGCTTTGATCAGACAGCTAGAAGCTTGTCTGTTGATTTGTGTTATTTGCTCTGTTTATATTTTCTCTGTTTATAATTTCTGTTTATATTTGCTCTGAAGTTCAGGGTGCTGACTTTTTCCCCTGAACTAAGTGAATGATATATGTATGCTTGATTAAAGTGAGATTATAAACCCCTTACAGTTGCTTTCCTTAGAAAAACAGTTCAAAGGACCCGTGTTAGCAGCCCTTCTGTGTGCTGGTGTCATCGGCCTTGCACAGCCACAGTAGTGGCAAGCAGCATTGTTGTTACAGAACACTGACCTCCTTTGTAGAGTGGGAGAAAGCTCATTCTGCAGAACAATGTAATCACAGAACCTCACCTTCTTTCCAATGATCAGAGATTTCCTGGGAAGCAAGGGGTAATTCCCAATTCAAAAGTTCTAGAGAGATAGGAGAATTTCCTCAGTAGTTTTGCTGTTTGGAGAAACAGTTCACTTGCACAGCCCACCTTGGATGCAGGGACGTGAAGGGAACCCAGGCTTTAGAGAAATAAGAATCCTGGATCTTGCTACCTCCTGCTATTACAGTAAGTAATTTAAAATGTGCTGGTCTACTGGAAGAGGCGTTTTTTGTTCAGCAGCCCCTATTATATTCTTCTGGGAGGAATTTATGGGAATTTACTTGTATTTTTCATATGTTTACTATATCTGCTTATAAAATACTACGAATCCTTTAAAACTTCTACTTTTTTTGTTCTGTGAAATCAAGGCTATCCTATACTGATTAAACCATATAGTTACCATGGTGCTTTTACAGGAGCTGGAGTCTCAGTTACTAAATTTGGAGAAACCTAAATGTAAGCATGCTTGTATTTGCCTAGCACATGGTAAAATCTTAATAAATACTTTATTGCATCATTTTGGGGAGTCAATTCCAAGTGGCATCATAATGAATGCAAAAAGAAAAAGTGAAATTTGGTGCCTAAAACCAGACTTAGTCCATGGATGCCAGAAGGCATTAAAAGACTAAAAGAAACTGATAAAAACACAAACTTAATTCCTAGTTCTTGGTGGTTCCCTTATGCTTCTACTTTCTAAGGAGATGACAGCAGAATAACAGAAAGAGTCAGAGTGCTAAGAATCATATGATTTGGGGTATACGAAATGTGAGACTTGTCCAAAGAATAACAAGTTAACATACTAGTAGGCAGCTAGGTGAGACAGTGGATAAAGCACTAGATCGACAATCAGTCAGTCAATAAGCATTTATTAAGTGCCTGTTGTGTGCCAGGAACTGTGCTAAATGCTGGAGATACAAAGAAAGGCAAAAGACAATCCCTGCCCTGGGAGACTTCACAATCTAATGGAGGAGACAACAAGAAAATAACTACGTACAAACAATCTATATACAGGATAAATGGGAGATAACAGAAGGCAGAGGGCTTGGGAAAGGTTCCCTGTAGACGATGGGATTTTAAATTGGATGTGAAGGAAGCCAAGGGAAACCAGGAGGTGTGATGTTTAAAAAGTTTGAGACATAGTTTCTGGGTAATTAATTGTTTTATTAATAATGCTAGAATTTTATTAATAAAAGGGTCAGTGACACTCTTGATTGCCAAAGACCCATCATGGTGGTCGACTCATAGTTTACATGCCCTCAGAAGAGTGGGTTTTCCTAAGGGCGGAAATCACCTCTGATTTGTTAACAATTAATTTGCTAACAATTGTTTAACAATTAACAAGTAATGTTAGCAATGTGTTAGCAATTAATGAACTCTAATTAACAATTACCAATAGGTGGACCTATTCTAATGAGGGCTAGGAGAGTTGGCTTCATGTGAGTCTCTCACAGGGACTACCTCTACACTCAGACCACCTACAATCTTGGGCAACCTAGACAGAGGAGCTACCCCAGCCCAAATGAGCTTGAGCCAATGGGCAGGAATTCATGGAGTAGCAATACTCAGAATGAAGACAATGTTAATCCTATCTTCTATCAGCT
This sequence comes from Phalanger gymnotis, assembly GCA_028646595.1. Taxonomy (NCBI): domain Eukaryota; kingdom Metazoa; phylum Chordata; class Mammalia; order Diprotodontia; family Phalangeridae; genus Phalanger; species Phalanger gymnotis. The sequence goes on along the minus strand of CM053622.1, from coordinate 149,430,746 downwards.
CTGTCCTTGAGAAACTGGGCTTTGGACAAGGAAATAGAAAAAAGCTTGGTTTTAACCCAGTTTTAATAATTGGTTATTAATATGAGAGAGAAGAGGTAAAGTGATCTTGACATGGAGGACAGCCAGTGAAAACACCGGGAGCAAGATGGAGTGTCTTGTTTGTGGAACAGCTAGGAGGCCAATGTCACTGGATCGAAAAGTACTTGGTGGGGTGTGGGGAACACGGTGTCGGAAGACTAGAAAGGTATAGAGCTATCATGTAGATGGACGCTTCCTGAGGCTTCAGAACCGCGACTTTATTTGTCCTATGCCTGTTCCCCCTAGGCAAGACTCATGATTTGATGCTGGGTGGCCTCGAAGTTTGAAGATATAACATAGTAACAGTGTGCTTAATGGGTGAGCAATAACTCACTTTTATGCTTCTTTGGGTATATTCCCCCTTAGAGCAATGAACTGATAAAAAAAAAAATTGTGAACAGGTTCAAAAATTTTCCAAGCTCACAAGAGGCTCCCACCAGCTCATAAAATTTGTATTGGTCTCGTTAACATTGACATCATTCCTTTGCTAGCCTATCGCCTTCTCTGTTTACCCATGTTAATAGTCTGAGAGAATGTTTGTTCTACTTTGCATTCACCTCTATAGTAAATTTACTCAGACTTTGTGTACAAGTAAGAATTGCCAAGTAATAAAAAGAAAGGGCAGAGTTTAAAAATAAATTTCTTCTAGATGAGCTAGGTTTATTTATCAAGACAGCAAGGCGGTGCAGTGAACAGAGAGCTGTAGTCAGGGAGGCATTTAGTCACATGATCCAGGGGAACCCTTTCTCAGTACCAATTTCTTCATCTGTAAACTGCATTTGATAATAGCACCTACCCCACAAGGCTGTTGTGAAGCCAAATAAGATAATATTTACCTTCAAGCACAGTAGGAGCGGCTAGATGGCACCATAGTGCACAGAGTCCTGTGCCTGGAGTGGGAAAGACTCATCATCCTGAGTTCAAATCTGGCCTCAGACACTTACTAGCTGAGTGACCCCAGGCAAGTCACTTAACCATTTTTGCCTCAGTTTCCTCATCTGCAAAATGAGCTGGAGAAAGAAATGGCAAACCCCTCCAGTATCTTAACCAAGAAAACCCCAAATGGGGTTACAAAGAGTTGGACACAACTGAACAACAACGGTAACATAAGCAATATATAAATTCCAGCTATTATTATTTACCCAGATCTATATATCCAACCCAGAGATATAGTCACTCCTCACCAACTGCCTTTTGGACTTCTCAAACTGGATATACCATAGGCATTTGAAATTCAAGATGTCCAAAGCCGAACTCATTATTTTTTACCTCAAACCTTCTCTTCTGAACTCTCCTGTTGTTGAGAATACCACCTTCCTCCCACTCACTCAGGCTTGGAACGCTAGAGTCAATCTTCCCTCTTCACTCACTCCGCAGACTCAGTCCTTTGCCAAATCTTGTAATTTCTACCAATGCAACATCTCGTGGATCCCTTTCTCCTACTCATGCACTACCACTCCAGCATAGGCCCTCACCACCTCATGCTCAGACTCTCGTAATAACCTTCCAACTGGTCCGGCTGCCTCACCTGTCTCTGTACTCCAATCCATCGTTTGCTTAGCTGCCAAATCGATTTTTTTCTAAAGTGCAAGGCTGAATATGTTACCTGTCTCCCACCCCCATCATGAGCTCCAATGGCATCCTACTGTCTCCAGTCTCTCTCCACTCCAATCCATCCTCTACTCAGTTGCCAAAGTGATTTTCCTAAAGCATCCCCCCCCCTTATTATCAAATTTCATTGGCTCCCTGTTGCCCCCAAGATCAAACATAAAGTCCTCTGTTTGGTTGGTATTTAAAGTCCTTCACAACCTATCTGCTTTCTACCTTTCCGGTCGTCTTACACCATCCTCCTTCACATACTCCCTGGTTCAGTTTATTTGCTGTTCCTTATTTACTGTTCTTCACATATGACACTTAATCTCTTGTGTTCATGCTTTTATGTTGGCTGCTCCCCCATGCCTAGAATTCTCTCTCCTCACCTCCACCTTCAAGACTCAACTCATGTTCTACCTTCTGCAGGAGACCTCTTCCACTGGTCACTCCAACTGCTAGTGCCTTCTCCTCTCATCTCAAATGAGCTTCCATCTAATCTCTCTCCGTATATGTATGTATGGGTATGTATATGTATACATACATGCATATACACACATACAAATACATTATGTATACACAAATATATGTTCCTTGAGGCCAGAGACTATGTTTTTGCTTTTATTTGCATCTCTAGCACCTGGCATAGTATGTTGTGCTTTATAAATACTTATTTATTGATCAACTGACCAAAAGGAAAGCTGACTATATATTAATGGACAGAAAATGACTAGTAAACAATAGGGAAGTCATTTCAGAAAGAGCTTTTTATATATAGTCATATCACTGACTAATTAGAGCCAAGAGCAATGTCAATACTAAATTAGAAGAAAGGATAAAAATAACTAAAGAAAAAACTGTGTGCAATTACAACCACTCCACTTATCTAGGCAAACTATCTATCGATCATTAAAAGTAGGAAATGGATAAAGATAAAGGCACTGATTCTGATCATAAGCAGGTCACTTAATCTGAGCCTGAGATTCCCTATTGAAAAATGGGGATACTAATGCCAGTACTACTTTGCTGTGAGAATCAAATAAGATAACATATGCAGAGGATTTTGTAAACCTCAAAGCAATACATGAATGTCAAGTAGCATCATCAGCATTATAATCATCACCTCCATGTCTTTAAAAAGTTTAATAATTACATTATTAATAGTCACTAACATGGAAGGGAACAAAATAATCAAGAAAATTGTTCAGCCAATAAACACTTGATCTCCTTACCAAGTGGAGAGGCATGGGCATCAAGGGTAATACCAATTTACAGTACAAACTTGTAAAATGTTATAGAGGAGGATTATTTAGCAGTCTAATAATGATAATAAATATTTACATGTCATTGTAAGTTTTGAAAATAATTTTACATGTTATCTCATTTAATCTCACAAACAGTAAGATGGAAGGGAAAAAGAAACCCAAAGAAAGTTAATGTGGAAGTCAGCTAAGTTATTCCAAGGTATTCCAAGGGTATGTATAGATAGAGAAGACCAAAACGAGGACAGCAAATGAACAGAAAATGGAACAGATTTGTCAGCATTTCTATTATAAACAGTCTTACTTATTAATGACAGCAGAACCACCATATTTGGATTCTAATACCTCAGTTACTAACATATACAAGGAAAAAGAAATGAGACCTAGAAGACAAATTCAGGAAGAATAGCTGGACCAGAGCAAGTGCACACAGAAGAAATCTGTGCCAGAGGATGATGAAATTTTGATAACATTGAGGGATTGGTTTTAAAGATATCTCAGAGAGGAAGATATAAAATGAGGAGAAAAAAAAATCCTGTGCAAGATTGTGATATTTTCATGGATATGTGATTTCATCAATGTGAACACTTCCTTCCATAGCACGGATCCACACAACTTTCTATGCAATGCTTGTACTTATCCTCTCATTAATTTTTCACATTCCAATGTGCTGGAAATTTTCCTCTAGCTCCCTTGAAATTACATGGACATCACTGGGGTATTCAGACCACCAGTTAGCTCTCATTTTCATCACACGACTGGCCTCATTTTCCTGGTAACACACTTCATTGATAATATCTTCACCGCTTCTCCTACCAACATTGTTGGTAATATGCTGTAGTCTACTAAACTTCACCACATGTTACTCCATTGTCTTTTTTCGGTGGCTTGCCCCTTTAATTCTTCAGTGATTACAGAATTCCATGTTTCATAGCCATATAACATCATTAAAAGAACAATAATGGACCAAAAAAGAAATTGGACTTTTGTTTCAGGGAGAAGCTTGGGGTTGTTAAAAAGCATTGTGTAATTCCCCAAATGAAATCCAAACAATTCTCCTCCTTTGTGTTCAATGTCGATCCCAGTTCATTGTCTGTCTGCAGTGTCTATCATACATATGTATATATGTGTGTGTGTATGTGTATATATACATACACCTATATACATACATATACACAGAGGTATGTACATATGTACATAAAGATACACATATGTACAGATATATACCTATATGTGACATACATACTATATATATATACTATATATACTATATGTACATATACATACATGTGTGTGTGTGTATGTGTGTGTGTATTGTGGTTGTGTCTAACCCTTCATGACCCCAGTTGGGGTTTTCTTGGAAAAGATACTGGAGTGATTTGCCATTTCCTTCTCCAGTTCATTTCACAGATGAGGAACTGAGGCCAAACAGGGTTAAGTGACTTGTCTGGTTTCACATAGCTAGTAAGTGTCTAAGGTCAAATTTGAACTCAAGAATGTGAATTTTTCTTACTCCAAGGCTGGGCATTCTATCCACTCTGCCACCTAGCTGCCTGCCTCTCTCAGTCTCTCTCTCTGTCTCTCTCTCTCTCTCCCTGTCTCTCTGTCTCTCTCTGTATCTCTCTGTCTCTCTGCCTCTCTCTGTCTGTCTGTCTCTCTCTCTCTCTCTCTTTCCCTCTCTTTCTCTCTCTCTCCCTCTCTATATACATATACACATATATATGTACATATATACACACACTCTCTCTCTACACATATACACACACAGACAGATAAGATCTAAGAATTGTCCACCTAGGTACTATTCACAGTCTAAGCAATGGGCATTTTGCATCCACTTGGCTTTTCCTGTTTGGATATTCAGTCACAACATTTTCTATTGATTATAATTCTCATCTAGGATGCTCTGCAAATTTCAGAACTTGTGTAAACAATATAATACTAGCCTCAAAAATGGATCAGCTGGAAGACTTCTCCTTCCCTAGGGGGAATCACTGTTCCATTTTGACTCTGCACTGGACATCTTCCATGAGTGTGGCAAACAGCTTTGGCAAGCAAATGTCTCCCTATTTTAAACCTTGCATGATATTTGATAATCACAGGGTCATTGAACAGTATTATCTCTGTTGTAAAAGATTTTGAGAATTTTTGTGATCTTGACATACATGTTCAGGAATCATCTTGTCAGAAAAGGACCTTGAAGCTGGTGCTTTATATTGCTGAATCAATTTCTTTTTATAGTCAATAGACAATAAGCACAGTGGGATCCTTCTTTTATCTGTACCTTTCAGTCAATTGCATAATTGTAAACATACTGTGTACTACAAAATGCCCCTTTCGAAATACTCTTCTCAAATTCTCATAAAGATTTTATAGAGGTGGGAAAGTAGGCAAATGGATCTATAGTTATTGATATTTTCTTGGTCACCTTTTTTTTGGTAATAATAAGGCTCATACTTTCTCTCAAGCATTTTGAATCACGCCACCCCCCCCCCTTTCAGCTCTCTTGAGAATCGATCCCTCAATGCTCTCAAAATTGTATTGCTGCCGGTATAGACCTGCTCTGTGTATATTGGGTCTCTTCCACCACCTTTTTCCATCTTTGTTTGCAAAAAAAAAATGCCATTTCTCTGTCCTCACTCAGCACATCCAAGACTGTAATATTTGAATCCAAATGAAAAAACCTCTGCTGTAATTGATGGAGAAAAAAGATTTTCTATAGAAATCTTGACAGTTATTTTCCATTTTTTAAAGTGTTTGTTGTCCTTTCCCCAATTTTATGCTTAAATGCTTTTAGTACAGTGTGACTTAATTGGGTTCCTTGCCAAGATTTATGTATACTTTTTAAAAACAAATATTATCATTCAAAAAAGGTGATTCTGAGAACATTATCCATTACTAACCTCTATGTCTACTTCCTCATTGCTATAAAATCTTTATGAGAATGCTCTACAACAATCATGTTGCCTGCATTGTAGGATTTAAAATTACACCCAGGAGTCTTTTAGACTTATGTTAAAGATCTCACAAAATTCCTTGATAGATGCCTTGTACCACAAGGTAAGAGCTCTTATCCTAGATTTATATGGAGTCTGGATTCATCTTGCTGGTGGCCTGACCAAACACAAAAGGCTCATTCATAAATACTTAAAATATAATGCAACAACCTATCATCATCATTAGACTCTCCTTGAAAAGTCATGGTACTTGTAGGACCGCCCAGACAGATGTTTTACTTTCTCCTCAGCCCTCTTACTGTCCAAACAATTTGCAATGTCCAGATCCATTAGCCCACGGTGTATGGCTCTTTAATCTTTCTATTTTAGGATTACCCTTTAACAGTCATTCTTTGCCTAAAGAAATGATGTAGTTCCTGTTTATCCTGTATATAGTTTGCTTTGTATATATTTGTTTGTATATTGTCTCCTCCATTAGACTGTGAACTCCTCAAGGGCAGTGAATGTCTTTTGTCTCTTTTTGTAGGCCCAGAGCTCAGCAGGGTGCCTGACTTATGGGAGGTGCTTAATAAATGTGACCTGATTGAGCTAAGCTTTGAAGGATTTAGATTGTTAGAGAGGATAGCATTCTCATAGGCACAGAGTCACAAGCTTTCTGAGTAGGAAGAGACTTTAGAAGCCATCTAGGACAATCAAACCAGAGTAAGAATCCTCTCTACAGCCTGTTCAACATGTGCTAATTGATTCCCAAAGCAACCTGTTCAATTTTTGGACAGCTGCAGTTGTTGGAAAATTTTCCCCATATAATAGGATTGGATGCTGGAAATAAATGACTGATCATTTCAGTGAAGCTCTCCCACTATTCCCCTCCTTGATCTTGAGAGACTTGCCTTTGGACTGTCCAAGCATGACTTTGACTGACAAGCCAGTTCCTTCCATCCTAAAGGACTGTGGTGAAATGAAGCCTATGCATTAGAGTCAGAAAGCAGAAGCCAGGAAGACTAGCTACTAGGGATTCCTGAAGCCAAGGCAGTGTGATCAAATCTTGTGTAAGAAACAGGACAGACATTTATAATGAAACTAGTTAGTTCTGCTTTAGCCAACAATGCTTCATTTCTCTTTTCCATTTTACTGTGATAATAAGTGTGCTGACAATTGGAATTGTTAATCTACGAACATTTGCTCAAATATAACAGAAAGGAAGGGCATCTAGGTGGAACAGTAGATAGAGTGTGAGGCCTAGAGTCAGGAAGCCCTGAGTTCTAATGCACCTTCAGATACTTACTAGCTGAATGACCCTGGGCAAGTCACTTAATCCTGTTTGCCTCAGTTTCATCATCTGTAAAATGAGCTGAAGAAGGAAATGGTAAACCATTCCAGAATCTTTTTGCCAAGAAAACTCCAAATGGAGTTACTAAGAGTCAGGCATGACTAAACGACAACAACAGAAAGGAGTTAAGGAAAGCCTGGGAGGAGAAAGAGATTGATTTAAAACTACATTATTTAGATGGGGCATATTCTATGGCTGGAGACTTAGAGCTACAGAAGCAAGTTGTTGATTCATTTTTGCAATTTCTCAGGGCAGAGAAAATACTTACGCGGAGCTTCCCCTGGACCCTGAATAAGCAATGGGTGATGCTGGCACCTCTATCACCTTCCTATACTTTTTTTTGAGAAGAAAACCACTCCCATAAGAAAAGTGCCAAAAGGGTATCCAGAGAAGAAGTCATACCCAAAAGGAGCACTAACACAGCCCACAAAAAAGAAAAGGTCTGAAAGACTTGGCTATCTGCCTACTGTATTAGTATAGCATAAGTGGGCCTTTCCTTTAAATGATAAACAGCATATTCCTAAAACCTATTGTCTGTAACAAAGATACACTAGAATCCTTTCCGATAAATTCAGGGATAAAAGAAGGATGTCCATTGCTTCCACTTTGATTTGACATAGTACTATAAATCCTAGCTATAAGACAAGAAAAAGAAATTGAGAAAATAACCACAGGTGAAGAAAAAACAAAAGTCTTACTTTTTGCAGGTATGATAGTGCATATAAAGGACTCTAAAGAGTCAAATAAAAGTTAATTGAAACAACAACTTTAGCTAATTTGCAGGATAGCATTCTGTATAGCACCTATAAGACTCAGCAAGAAGGGATAGAAAGAAATTTCATTTAAAATTACTTCAGAATATATTAGAAACTTGGTAGTCTACTTTCCAAGATATACACAAGACCTTTATAAATACAACTACAAGCAATTGTTTATATAAATCCAAATAATTAAAAAAAAAATGGTTGTTGTCCTTCGTTCTCGAAGAGGACCAAAATGACATCACTAAGTTAGAGTCAAGTTACATTGTGTCCAACTGTGACTGATGAGACCAATATGAGCTCAGGATGCTCTACCACAGGTCAGACACAAGTAGTCCATGTGAATATTTGGGGTAGATTCTCTAAATCTGCACATCTCACATTTCTTTTAATAATTAGAAAAATATTAATTGCTCATAGGTAAGATGAGCCAATATAATAAAAACTACAACACTTCCTAAATGTATTATTACATTTATCCAACATCTTACTAATCAAACTACCAAAGGATTATTTATAAACTGTAACTAGAAAAAAAAAGCAATGAAATTCATAAGAAGAAAAAGTCAAGAATCTTAAGAGAAATAATGGGAAGAAATGGGAACAAAGGGAGCCTACTACTGCCAGATCTCAAATTATAAAACTAAGCATTTTCTAAAAACCAGTTTGGAATTGGTTATGAAATCAAGAGATTAATTTGTAGAATAGATTATTATACAACATGCAGAAGCAAATGCATCTAATGAATTTCAGTAGACACTAAGACCCCAGCTACTGGGATAAGGATTTGCTACTTGATCTTTTTTTAAATAAGGAATAGAATTTATTAGGGGAAAAAAAGGAGGGGTAGTAATCATGAACTCAGAAAAAGTTAAAGCTAAATTAGATTTAATCAAAAGAGAAAAATAAGGAAGCTACACTATATGTCAGCCATATTAATCAATATTGTTTTAGACTATTTAGAATAACTACACAGTATAAGTTTGGAATATTGCTTTGGTATAGTAAATGATGAGTTGGTAAACTTAAAAAAATATGGAAAGACTTGGACACATGAAGGAAGAGAAATTGACGGCAGGTCCTACATAGACGCATATGAATGTATATTCTACATATGAGTATGATTATAGATAGCTAAGTATATGTAAGTGTATGTATGTGTATATGTATGTTTATCTGTCTTGGTGTGTATATGTGTATATATGTATGTGTGTATGTGTATACATGTATGTGTGTATAAGTGTATGCATGTGTATATATGCATTTATGTAAGTATATATGCATGTGTGTGTATCCATGCTTAATTGTAGCCCTCTTGGGGGAAGAGGAGGAGAAAGGAGAGAAAAAAGAATAAAGTATAAGGTGCACAGCAGAGAACAAAAGAAAACTTAAAAGGAAGCAAAAAAAAAGATGGACAACTCTGAAGACAATGCATGCTATTTATTATATAGGCTTTCTTGAAATGGAAATTTATTGCTGTATATTTTGAATCCTCTCTTACATTCTACTCTGCACATTAGAAGGAAAGCAATTAACTGGGAAAACAACTTTGCAGTAAATTTCTCTGCTAGAGGTCTCTTTTCCATAATACATAAGGAATCGATTCAACTTTGTAAGAGAAAGTGCCATTTCCCAATTAATAAATTATCTAAGAATATGAACAGACAGTTCTCAATACACTATCTATAGCCATATGAAAAATGCTCCAATGCTTTTTTCTTTTCTTAATTTGTATTTGTTTTAATTTTTAAGTTTATGATATGTTTCTTTTTTATTATGTATTTAAGTATCAGTATTCAAGTTCAAAATAAATTCATAACTTAAAATTTTTTTTAAACTTGGAGAATTGGATAGCAGTATGGATAGATTTAGATCAACAATTCATACTTTATACAAAGATAAGATTCAAATGAATATGTGACCTAGATATAAAAAAAATAAACAAATTAAGTAAACAAAAGTCCTAAACAAATTAGAGAAACAGAAAAAAATTATTTACCAGATCTATGGATGGGAAAAAAGTTCAAGATCAAACAAGAAATAGAAAGGATCATAGAAGATAAAATTAATTATTTTAATTACTTAAAATTTTAAAAGGTTTTACGAAGAGAAATCTAATAAAGCTAACATTAGAAGGAAAGCAATTAACTGGGAAAACAACTTTGCAGTAAATTTCTCTGCTAGAAGTCTCATTTCCATAATACATAAGGAATTGATTCAAATTTGTAAGAGAAAATGCCATTTCCCAATTAGTCAATTATGTAAGAATATGAACAGACAGTTTTCAAGGGAAGAAACTTATACCATCTATAGCCATATGAAAAAATGCTTCAAATTATTGTTAGGAAGGGAAATATAAATTAAAGCAATTCTAAGATTCTACCTCATACCTATCAAAGTGGCAAAGACGACAAAAAAAGGAAAATGTTGAATGTTGGATAGGATGTGAAAACAGGCACATTGATGCACTTTTGGTGGACTTGTGAATGGATATAACCATTCTGGAAAGCAATTTGGAATTATACACAAAAAGTTACTAAACAGTACATGTGCCCTTTGACCCAGCTATTATTACCACTAGGCCTATACCTGAAAGAAAGGAAGAAATCCTTAATGTACAAAAATATTTATACGCATAGTTATTTTATGTACAAAAATATATCCTTTTGTAGTGGCAAAAAAGAAAAATCAAAAGGACGCCCAACAGTTGAGGAATGGCTGAACAAGTTATGGGGTATAAATGTTATGGAGCACTAGTGAGGAAACAGATGTTTTCAAAGAGATATGGTAACACTTGTATGAACTGATGCAGAGTGAAATAAATACAACCAGAAGAACAATTTATAACATCATTATCGTAAAAACGAAGAATGTTGCAGATGTTAATAAATGAATGAAGAATGAAATGAGCAATTTAAATAATTATAGACCAATTTATATAATTTATATAATTACAGACCAATTTATATAATTATTCCACCACTGTCAAAAACAAACAACTCTGAAAGAACAGTGATCAATACAGTAACTATACACAATTGCAGAAGACTGATAATGGAATATGCTGCTCATTACAAAGAGGTTTGGATTTAGGGTGCAGAATGAGACATACATATATATGTATATTTTTTGTGTACAGCCATTGGCAGAACTTGCTTACCAGTGAATATCTGTTATAAGAAATTTGCTTTTTTTCTTTGTTTTTTCAATGAGGTGAAGGGTGAGAGGGAGAGAAAATAGATTTTTATTAAAAAAAAAAAAAAGCTTGAGAAGTGGGAATGCTCCAGATGTGAAATGTTGAGTGATCTTTCAGAAAAGGTCATTGTTTTGTTAGCCCTGTATTACTTTGTTATAAGAAATGTCTCACAGAGCAGGAATGATCTGTAAAGGTAATGTAAAAACAAACACACCAATAAAACTGAAAATGAAGAAGCTTCTAGCTCCTTATCACCACCACTCCTAGATTTATATCAAGTCTGCTGCTTTATATATAGTATTGTTGCTTAAGAAAAAAATGAGTGTGGTTGGCCTGAGTCGAGTGTACTTGTTTGGGAGTAGTACAAAATGATGCCAAGTGATAAAAGGATAATAATAACGTTTCTGGTCTCTCTCACTCGCTCATGCTACTAGTGGCCTCTCCTAAAAATGTCTCATCTCTCAGTGGCCATTTAGCCAGCAACCTAGTTGGTCTAATTGTGACCAAGTTTTTCTCACACTCACGCTAATGAAGACATTAACTACCTTATTGCAATACATAGGTGTTCCCTCCCTCTCAGGGAGAAACTTCCAGTGGGAAGGGGAAGCTTGTAATGGAAAAGTTCATGAGGAATGCGGTTACTTTATAGGTCATGAGAAAAACCACTCACGGGGAGTTTCACCCTGGGGCTTTCAGATTGCATCAGGTTTGTGTGGTTTTTGATCCTTTCCAGTCTTTCAACCCAAGGCTGCTGGCTTGTATAAACATGACAGTACCAAGCCCATCTCAGTGTAAACCTGAGTTTCACCTCGTCAGACAACACATCTAACCGTTTTCCAAGGCTTTCTTTTTAAATTCAAATGATGGGGCACTTTTGGTCCATAAATTGTGGTTTCCCTTTGCCTAGAATCTCTCTTTTTCTCCCATTTGGATATATCTGAACACTGCAGTAATTTTCCTTCTCACTTCTTATTTCTTCACAGAGAACCCAGGTTTTGTGAAACTGTGGTCTGACATCCAATACCTGGACATATTTGACTTCATCCACAGATTCCCACCCTTTCTTTGAATGAAATCTGGTCCATTCAAAAGCTGTGGGCAAACAAAGGCCTGGCTGTGAAATTCTGTTTCCTTAGCTAGAATGATGCAACTTCTCCCTACCCTTTTCCTTCTTAAAACAAGCCAATAAAAATAAAACAGCATGCAGAGCTTTTATGTATGATCTTATTGAATAGTCCAAAGACTATATTTATGTTTTCAGCCAATTTCTCAGGCACTCTTCTATTGATGTGGCCCAGTAAAGGAAGGCTCATTCTATGCCCCCACCTTCTTGGTGCATTATGAAGAAGGAAGAAGAAAAGGCAATTGGAAGTTATTGTCTTTAGGGAGCTTTCGAAATGGAAAGTGAGCTCCCCAAAAGAGCTGCCAATGATATCATCATTTGGGGCTTAAGAGACCTAAGTTTCACAGAGCTCTTAAACAGGTCTGTTCTTGCAAACTGATCCTCTTTCAGAGGATTTTCTGAAGCAAGGCCAGGGATCTTTTCCTCTGTCAGGCTTTCAGGTTTGGGTATGGAAAAGTGAAGCTATAAGGTCTATTTCAATTTTGTGTCTGAAAAACAGTATAGTTGGAAAAAATGTTCTGGCTCTAGGGTCAGAGAACCTAGGTTCAAATACTGCCTTTGAGATTTTGGGAAAGTCATTGAAGCTCCCTGAGGTCTAGTTCCATGCTTGTGAAATGAGGGAGTCAAGCCAGATGGCCCTTGAGGATGCTCTCAGATCTAGACCCGTGATCCAACAGAACATCTCGTCAAATGTACATCATGTAAAGTAATAAGAGGTGGAGGAAAGGAGGTGGACTTGTGAGACTTGTGACAGACTGCCTGGACTTCTGGGCCTTTTCAGTTTTCTCTCTGGGGCAACCTAACTTTAAGCACCCAACTGGCAAGGCTGTCCTTCCATATATAGGCATATGATAATAGGAATAACTAGCATTTATATAGTATCTAAGGTTTTTTGTTGAGTTGTTTTTCAGTTGTATCCAAGCTCATTTGGGGTTGGCAAAGATACTAGAGTGGCTTGTCGTTTCTTTCTCCAGCTCATTTTACAGATGAGGAAACTGAGGTAAACAGGGTTAAGTGACTTGCCCAGGGTCACACAGGTAGTAAATGTCTGAGGCTAGATTTGAACTCAGGTCTTTCTGACTCCAGACCAGATGCTCTATCCACTGTGCCATCTAGCTGCCTAAAATTACCAATAGCCAAATGAAAAAAAAATGACCCAAATCACTAACATGAGAAATACAAATTAAATCAACTCTGAGGTTCTACCTCATACCTGTTGGATTAAAAAAAATAAGAAAGGAAAATAACAATTGTTGGGGGGAGCTATGGGAAAATAGACACTAATGCATTCTATGATCCTATAAATTGCAGAGGAATTTCCAGCCCCTTCAAAAAAAAAAAAGAAAGAAAGAAAAGAAAAGAAACCACTGCCGCCCCCACCCCCAGCACTACATCCCTCCCAGGCAGTAGAACCAGGGGGAGGCTTTTAAGGGGAGGGGAACAAACATTTATTAAGTATATACTACCAGCCAGAGACTGTGCTAAGCAATTTACAAATAAAATATTATCTGATTTGATCTTAAGTACTCATCAGTTCTCACTGTGTCAACATGTCCCTGACAGCTATCTTCCCATAGAAATATTTATTTTCAAATGTAGATTGACCAGGTCCTGCCTCTATTCAGGGTAAGAGGGACTGTAATTTACTACTCTGTCCCTCTTGGAAAGGATTTAGAACAGACACTGACTCCAGGGACATCCCCATGGTTGTTAAGTGATGTCTGTCTGTATCCATGCTCAAGGATGCCCTCACTCCAGCTCTCATCTCATGAGATCTCATTATGAATCATTCCAAAAATGACTCAGTGGTTTATCAACTGCTTTAAAGTCTTCTTAGCAACAGGCACAAAGAGCCTACAGAGCAGGTGATTCCATCAATGGTATGCAAGTGTAGCCTGCCTTAAGAAAACAAATATATGAAAGTTTGAAGTAAAAAGAGAATAAGTTAATAAGCATTTGTATACTAAAGGATGTCCCATCGGATACCTTTAACCAACAGTGCCTCTGGTACATTTAGAATCATGAAGCTGGAAGTGACTTGACAGTTGGTTAATAAGCATTTATTGAGTACTTACAGTATGCCTGGCAGTATGCTAAGTGCTGCAGATAGAAAGAAGAGGGGGAAAAAAAACCAGTCTTTGCCTTCACAGAGTTCACAATCTAATGGGGGAGACAGCATACAAACAACTATGTACAAACAAAATATATACAGGATGAATTGGGGATAATTTCAAAGGGAAGACACTAAGGTGCAGGAGAACTATGGACTACTTCTTTCAGAGAGTGGGACTTTAGCCAAGAGACAGAGATGAGGAGAGAGAGAGTTTAGGCAGGAAGAGGTGGGGAACATGGAAACCAGAGTCACTAGTTCATGGAATGTGTGGTGGGAGACTAGAAATGTAGAAAGAATCCAGGTTAGGGAGAGCTTTAAAAGCCAGAGTATTTTCTATTTGACCGTAAAGGTAAAAAAAAACTGGAGTTTTTTTGAAACTTGTCACATTATCTAGTTCAAATCTCTCATTTTATAAATGAAGAAACTGAGGCAGAGAAAGGTTGTGTCTCATGCATTTTCGAGGTCAACCTTGACTTTTCTCTAGGTCTTAGTTTTCTCAACTGTAACATGAAGGACTTATACCAAGTAGTATGTAACGGTTCTCCTAGCTCTGTAAACTATGATCTGAGGTTCTTCACAAATTATCAGAAATTCATAATTAATGTACATTTTATTCTATAGTATGTCAATGAGAAAACAGAATTTGAATTGCCAAAAGTCCCTTTACTGAAACTCTTCAGGAATATGACTGTCCCCTGTGGCAGTCAATGATTCTTTCAACTTAAATATTTTCTGTCCACATCAGAAAAGCTTACCATCAATTCAATTCAACATTTATTAAGCACCTAAAATCTGTGTATGTAATACAAAGGTAGATATGCTGCCCCATCCCTTCCCTGCCCTGTCCTCAAAAGGTTTACTCTTTGATGAGAGTAAAATACATAAATTCAGATGAAATATTTATGAATACCTTCCTAATGACAAAGAATCTAGTTTTCTCCTCTCATGAAGTCAATACCTTGCCTTGACAAAGCCACCTTAGATCACTTGCCTGTGTTGGTTCTTGAAATCCATGAAGAAATCTTAGTCTATCCCTCTGAGGTTAATATTTGATATATCTTGGTAGTGTTTACTAATGAAAGAAGATTTCTAAATGCTTCTGCACATTGAAATCTTCGTCTTCAACTTGCTTCTCTATGATGAAGCCCAAAAGTATTCTTCTCTTCCTACCTCTCCATCCCAATCAGAAATCCGGTAGGGTCTAGTGAGGAATTCTGTTATCTTTTCTCAAGAAAAGAAAAAGCCAGTGTGCTCTTAGGCTGTGATAAAAGGGACATGTGGTCTAGGACCAAGGAGATTAAGAGTCCCACTACATTCTTCTCCAAAGAGATAAGAGTCCTGCTGCATTCAGATCACATCTGAAGAAAAAGTTGTGTTCCTTGAGGAAGGACATTGGTAAGCTGAAAGTTACAGAAAGGGTGGCCAAGATTGTGAAAGGCCTCAAGATCGTGTCATAGGAGGACTGAAGGGATGTTTAGCCTAGAGAAAGGAAAATTTAATAGAGCACATAAGTTACAATATCTTCAAGTATTTTAAAGGCAGTCCAATGGAAAAGGAAAAGAACTGTTCTGCTGATCCCTGAGTGCAGAATTAGAAGCAATGACTGGAAGTTATCAAGAGGAAGATTTCACTTCCATATAAAGAAAAATTTTCTAACAATCAGAGTTCTCCTAAAGTAGAGTTAGCTACCTCAGGAGGTAATGAGTTCTCTCTTGCTGGAGATCTTCAAATAAAGGACAGATGACCACTTGGTCATATTATGGTAGGGTTGAACTAGATGGTCTCTGAGGTCCAACCAAACAGCAAACATTTATTACTTTATGCCAAAGAAAAACCAAAAATTACTCTAAGACTATGATTCTTATATTGTCATAATAGATATATGAGAGGGCTGTCTAGCTGTTTTCAGGGAGCACTTCATTTATTTGGAGGCCATGGGGGCTGGACTTCTTTCAAGTAAGAAGGGGAAGACAGGAAGTTTTCAGGAACTCAAAGTAAGAAATCCCTTCTATTTTAAAATATGACACTGAGCCTACTCTGCTGGGACCATCGGGGTCCGATTTAACTGAAAGAGTATGCTCTATTTTCTTCTCTAACTATTCAGATACTCACACTTCAAGCCCAACATCAGATGTTCCCTGGTGTTTCCCATGGCTAGATTGCAAGTTTTCTAAGGGCAAATACTGTTTCTCCTTAAGAGTCTGCTTCACTAAACATCCAGCTCAGTGCCTGATATAATTAAATGCTTGTTGATTGGCAGGTCTAAAGCGATATGTCATTATTCCCATTTTGCAGAAGAAAAAGTAGAGAGACAGAGAAGTTGAGAGACAGTATGATACAGTAGAACTGAACTAGGAGACTGGAGATCCAGGTTATAGTCCAGATTCTGTCACTAACAGGCTCTAAAAGTCGCTTGGATGACTTTGAGTAAGTCATTGACTTTTCCTGGCTTTAGCACTCTCATCTGCGAAAGGAGGGGGTTGGGATACTAGATGAGCTCTAAGATCCTCCCAGCTCTCTCTGATTCTAAGGAAATGAGATTTGAACTCACATCTCCATTGGAGACATTTTATAGAAATTGATACTATCTTTTGTAGGGTGAAAAAGGTGAAAAAGCCACATTTGCAACAGGGAAACCATGACAGACTTTGGGTTTCCATCCACGACACCACGAAAAATGGCTGCCCCTATTAGGATGGCAGGAGGGCCATTGAAATTCTTTGTTTGCTAGATAAGAAAACAGTGTAGAATAGTGTCAAGGGTGTTGAATGTGGTAACATCTACTGTGAACCTCATTCTCTTCATCTGCAAAATGGGGAGCATATGTGTACTAACAACAGGTTAGTATAAGGAAAGTTCTTTGTGAACCTTAGTTATTATTATTTTTTTAAAAGCAGGGGGGTCGAGCTCTGAATCTGGAGTTAGAAGAGGCCTCATTTTGAATTCCAACTCTAACATTTACTAGCCATGGCACCATGGCTAAATTCCTTAACCTCTTTGAGCCTTGGTTTCCTCATCTGTAGAGTGAGGTTAATCATACCTGCTGTACCAACCTTACAAGGATGTTGTGAGGATGGAATTATAACTAATGTACTTTATAAACCTTAAAGTGTTATGTAAGTGTTTGCTATTATTAAGCCCATTTAGGGGGTACACATGACCCTCATCAGTCAATCTCCACAACCCCACCCACCTCCACACCCTCACAACCAGAGAGTTAGATCTGGAAGAAGGTAAATGCATAGTATCCAGAGCATAGTAAGACCAACCCTGCCTTAGACTGAGTAACTAGCCTTTTACTCTAATGAGTTACAATGATCCTTCTTTCCTTCTAGACATCCAGTGTCCTGATCTCTAGTATCTTTGCCAGTTCTTTTACCTGTTGGTTCAAAGGCTTCTATAGGAGTCTGTGTAATGGTAGATAACCAGTTGTCTTTGTCACTGTTCAGTCATTCCAATTTATGTCTGACTCTTCATGACCCCAATTGGGGTTTTCTTGGCAAAGATATTGGAGTGTTTGCCATTTCCTTCTCCAGTTCATTTGACGGATGAGGAAACTGAGGCAAATAGGGTTAAGGACTTGTCCAGGGTCACATAGCTAGTATCTGAGGCTGGATTTGAACTCTATCCACTGCACCCACCCCCCCCCCAAAAAAAAAGAGGACAAGCAGGCTTTGGCTCTCTGACACTTACCTGGCTGCTTTTCCCTAAAGATACCTGAGGTGTCCAAAATGAGCGAGAGTGAAGAAGTCTGAATACTTCATACCAAACAGGCAAACCTTTCCAGTAATCCTATAGAAATAAACCCACATACCATAATGGGTTGCCATTACAAAGACCATAGAATTAGGAGCTAAAAGGAAGGGCCTTTCGAGTAGAGGTGTCAAACATGTAGCTAGCAATTCTCCTCAGTGTGGCCTGAACCAGATTAAAATATAATTGGTAAATATTTAACAAAATAAATAGAAATACAATAAAACATAGACAACATTACATTTTAAAACTGTGACTATGTGGCCTACAGGGGTCATTTTGTACAGATTAGTGGCCCCTGTTTTTTTTTTCATTTGAGTTTGACCTTACTGCTGTATTTCTAGTCCAGCCCCCATGTCTTACAGATGGAGCACCTGGGGGCCAAAGAAAAGAAATTATTTGCCCAAAGTGACAAAACTTGTCAACAGAGCCAGAATTCGAACTTAAGTACTGAGATTCCAAATTCAAGGGATCCTTCATTACATTGCAGAGGTATTCCTTTCCCTTGCAACTCTAAGAAATAAATGAATAAGGTCACATTATTTTCCTGCTAAACATAGGAGAGGTTATAATCATCCTCCCTGGGACCAGACCTATTTAACTGACCAGGTTGAAACACAACTCCATTGACAAAGATGATGGACCTCAGATCATATTGGAAAAGGGAAAATTTGGGAAGTCTGCAATAAGCAGATGACAGCAGGACATAGGTGATGGGCTGAGTATCGAGTGGTTTCTATAAGGCTCCAGGAGGACTGAATTCACGGTCATTCCAGCACAATCCTCTATCTTCTTCCTGCATTCCACTCCCCTTTATTCCTCACAGATCCTTAAGATATATATGTCATTTCAAAGAATAAGACTGCGCTAAAACTTTTGTTTTATCCTTTTGGGGAATAATTACAGTTAGTAGAAAGGAGAGAATAAGTAATGATTGAGACAGAGAAGGAGAGTAGGATACAAAGTGTTAATGGATTGGTAACAAGGAAAAGCTGTCAGGAATGAATGGAATCTTAAGAGAGAAATTTGTGTCCATTGTGAGAAGGAAAATGCTGATTATTTTGCACTAATTTCAGGGAAGTCATGGGCTTTGTAATCCTTTGTAATGCTCAGGTAAGTGTGCATATAGAACGTATATTTCTAAATCTTTGTTCTGTGTAGGAACAAAGTTTTGGAGGACAGAAGTCTGGAGACTAAAGAATAGGTAACTGCTTCTTATGAGCTTATCTGGTTTATAATTAATATATTTTACCTTACCCAACCAATCATTCTCTTATTTACTTAGAAATCAGAGACCCCAAAATTTTGGATGTATGAATTCAGAATATCTCTCTGCATAATATGCACTCCCAAACATTTATCATCCTTTGGTATAGTTTTGTTGGCTCTGGACCTTGGTGAATCACCAACACAGAAATCAGATTTAGCACAGTTAATTAGATCAGCATTCCATAGTCCAATTCAGTAGCTATGTATAGTCAGGGAATTTCACTGTGTATATATGTGTATCTTTCAGTTTGCTTTTTTCTTCCTACCACATTTAGTATCCTTTTTTGTGTTTATTACATAATTCATTTATTAATTAAGGGCAGATGGACTGGGTACAATGTTAACAAACTTGTCCCTATTGACCATCAGTATGGTTCGTGTTTGCCCCCACCCAGATTTCTTTCTGGGAACATGTGAATTTGGATCCCTTTTCTAACTCTCTTCTAGCAGCATTCAGTTTTCCCTTGCAAACAAAAAAGTCTCCTGAAAAAGAAATTTTAGCACAAAGCATATTTATTACAAAACATAATTAACAGAAATGGAGTCCAACCCAAGTTCAGTTAGCAAAGGAACTGTGCCAGTTTCATTCTCCCCACATAGACAAGAATTCAGAAAACCAACAGCAGTCCCAGTAGTGGTCTGGAGTTGGAGAACTCAGTGCAAGTAGCATCTACAACTCACCACTCACCTGATTTCTCCAAGTCAGATTCTCACTTGCTTTGCAGTAGCACCTGCCACTTTCATTGCAGCCTTCCACCCACCTACCACCACCACCACCAAGCGCTTCCTGGTGCAGCTACTACTGTCTTTTACTACAATGCTACACCTTCCAGCTTGGCTCAGGACCTCCTCATCCATGATACATGGTGGCTTTTATCTTTGCCCTTGTACCTGCCTTTATTTGCAGAGTGCCAAACATGAGACTAAAAGAAACCTCAGCCATTCTAGTACATGGCTTCCTTTCTTCTTGCTAGAAATCCCACAGTGCACATCTATTGCCTTATGGGAAACTGAGTCAATTCCTATAAGTGGAAGTGAATGATAGTTATAAATTCTTCCCCAGATGATCCACTATTACTTTAATTTCTACACCAAATACTGATGATTATTTTATTGATGCTTCATACTTTCCAGTAGGTTTTAAATGCTTTAACTCATTTGCCCCTTGGCAACCTTGTTAAGTAGATCTGACAGACATTCCATTGTTTGGATAAGAAAATTGTGACCCAAAGAGAGGTTAAGTGATTTGCCTAAAATTGCATGGCCAGTTTTCATCTTCCTGTCACAACATGCTACTGAGTTAATTCTCCAGTAAGAATTACAGAGATATTATTTTTGCATTCAAACTTCATTACTGATGCTAAAATTAGTATGAGTGCCAACGTTTACTTAAACACTTCTATCTAAAATTTTGTATCAATTTGACCATTTATGACTTCTTTGTTTAGGCTTGAGGATAAGTTTTGGACATTTTTCTGAATATTTTATATCAAGGGTGAAAAACATTAGGTACCAAGAAGGTGAAATGAAAACAGTAGCTGTTTGTTCCAAATCTCAATTTGCCAACAATTTCCCTTAAAAAAAAATCTGTGGAAAAAAAAGATAAGCCCTCTTCACTGCTCCTATTAAATATAATTAAACTCTCTCTTAATGACACATGCTCTGGGAACAAAAGTTATGTTTTCATAAGCACCTTGTTTCCAGAATAAGCTGCTATCTTGTCTAATTACGTCAAGTCTGTTTTTCTCCTAAATTGCAAAACCACAAGAGGAAAAAGGTTGGTATTTTTCTCCCAAACTCAGACTAAACTTACTTTGACTTTACTGATCTTAGAGATTTGTACTTATGATTAACAAGGGAAGTGCTCATCAGGGATAGAAAAGTTGGCTCAGAAAATAATGTCTTCTTTCAAGTCCTCATATCCAAACAAGTCTTTGGCTGATTGCATTAAATTTGGAACATTTTAGATTTACCAGTCTCTTCAAGTATGCTTAGTTTTTAATCTAATAACTACAATTTCCCATGAGAATTAAAACAGACTAGAGTTATTTTTCTCTCCTAATGCCCTAACATCTAGATGAGCAGAATCAGAGGGCAAACTCCCACCATCTTAGAAAAAAATCCTAGGATCATAGGATTTAAGTCATAAAAGTGATGTAATATCACTTGACTTTAAGTCAAGAAGTCCCTATTTTAAACTTTCCTCAAAAATTACATTTCAGAGGGTGGACCCAAGAGGACAGAGTGAGAATTAGCAGCTTCACTTCAGTTCCTCCCAAATCTCTCCCACAATGACCTAGAAAATATGTCACATCAAATTCTGAATAGGAAAGATAAGATGAAGTCACAGTGAGAAATTTTTCCAGCCCAGGTTAGCTTAGAAGGACAGACAGAGAGGTCAGCAGACACTAAATGGTGGATGGCTAGGAGCATGGCACAACAACAGAAGTGGTATTGGATGATGGTGGTGGCAACAAGGGCAGGTAGTAGTTCATGCCCCAGTGGAAGGGAGACTGAACACCTTGGCAGAAAGAGATCTCTGAGGATCCTGCACTAATAGTAGGAACAGGAATGTATGCTGATGCCAGCTATCAGGCCTCTTACCCATTGCCCAATTCCAATCACAGTTCCAGGATAAAGAGAAGCAGTCATGGTTGAGAGGGAGTGGGGATTCTACTCACGTAAGGAGCAGAGTGAAGAGCAGGAGCACAGTGAATATAGCTCTCTCTGAATCACACTGTGAGAAATGGTGGAAGCAGTGTTGTTTCCACACAGTTGAAAGTATCTCTCCCCGCTCCCCCCCCGCCCCCTGTTTTAGAGCAGAGACCAGGCTTCTGACCAGATTAAAGTTTAGAGGCTTATACTCATGCTTAAGGAACTGTTTGAAGTAGGCATGAAGTAGGCAGTTCAGGGAGTTGCATCTGGCCAATGAAGAGCCAGGCAGGAGATTCAAATTAGAAGCCAATAAATTAGAAGCCAATAAAAAGCCAATATTTGTCTGAGTCCCTTGTACTTTCTTCTGTACTTCAGGAGATGTACCCATTTATTCAGAAGCAATAAATGCAAGATATAATTAAAACCTTCTTGGCCTTCCAACAAGTATTATTCATTCCTAGACAATGGAAGTATGTTTCTAACAACACCAAGTTGGAAGCATCTAAAACCTGAGCTCTGAAAGCAACAGAAGATCATAAAAGACAGAAGCTCAGACCAGACTTCCTCCCCATTCCCACGGATAAGCAGAGTCCAACTTTAACACAAAATCCAAAGTCAAGAAATAGAATGGAAAAATGAGCAAATAACAATGACAACAAAAAAAGAACTTGACCATAAAAAGTGACAGGGGAAGCATGAGACACAAACTCAGAAAAAGACGATTTGAAAACATCTACAATGAAAGCCTTAGGAAAAAAAATGCAGATCAGACACAAACCTAGCAAAAAGTCTAAAAGAGATAAAAAGATTTTTTAAAAGAGAAAAAAAAGATTTTCAAAATCAAATAAGAACAGTAGAGGAAATATCAGGAAAAGAAATGAAAGCTATGCAGGAAAATCATGAAAATAAAATTAACATCTTGGTAAAAAGTGTCATGAAAAACACTGAAGAAAATAA
Source organism: Phalanger gymnotis (assembly GCA_028646595.1). Lineage (NCBI taxonomy): Eukaryota > Metazoa > Chordata > Mammalia > Diprotodontia > Phalangeridae > Phalanger > Phalanger gymnotis. The sequence continues at coordinate 149,407,702 of CM053622.1, read as the reverse complement.
TTTCTTGGAAATTAAAATTGATCAAATGCAAGCTAATGATTTCACAAGTTGTCAAGTAACAAAAAGTCAAAAGCCTGAAAAAATAGAAGAGAATGTTAACTATCTCATAGAAAAAAATAACTGACCTGGAAAATAGATTGAGGAGAGATCATTTAAGAATTATTGGGCTACCTGAAAGCCATGAACAAAAAAAAGAGCCTAGATGTCATATTTGAAGAAATTATAAAGGAAAATTGCTCAGATATCTTACAACCAGAGGGCCAAGCAGAAATTGAAAGAATATACCAGTCCCTTCCTGAAATAAACCCCAACATGAAAATTCCCAGGAATATTATAGTCCAAATCCAGAGTTCCCAGGTCAAGGAGAAAATATTACAAGCAGCCAGAAAGAAATAATCCAAATACCATGGAGCCACAGTCAGGCTTACACAAAATTTAGCAGCCAGAACCATAAAGGAGTAGTGGGCTTGGAATATGATATACCAGAAGGCAAAGGAGTATTATAACCAAAAACGACCTACCCAGCAAAACTGAGTATAATACTACAGGGGTGTGGGGGCATGGAAAAAATATATTTAATGAAATAGAAGATTATCAAGCATTCTTGAAGAGAAAAAAAAACCAGAGCTGAATAGAAATTTTGACACTCAAACACAGGACCCAAGAGAAACATAAAAAAGTAAATGTAAGTAAGAAATCATAAGGGACTAAACAAGGTTAAAATAGTCCAGTGTGAGATAAGGAAAGCTTGTACCAGGTTAGAGGCAGTCTCAAAGGAGAGAAGGGTTTATATTTGAGAGACAGTGCAAAGGTGAAATCAATAGACTTTGGCAATAGATTGTACATAGGGGTGAGAGATAATAGGGAGTTGAGGACAATAAGGAAGTTTAAAAGGGAAGGTGGTAGGAAAGATAATGAGTTCAGGTTTAGACATGCTGAGTTAAAGCTGTCTACAGGACATCCAGGTCAAATTGTCTGAGAGGAACTTTAAGGTTTACAAAGAGCTTTTCTCATTTTACCAACTCATTTTGTCCGCACAATGTGTTATTATTATCCCCATCATATAGATGGGGAACCTTAGGCAGACAGAAATTAAATGAATTAATCACTCAGAATCACACAGCTAGTGAGTGTCTGAGGCCAAATTTGAACTTAGATCTTTTTAACTCCAGGTCCTACTGAGCCACTTAGCTGCAGTGAGAGTTGCAAAATGTCATTGGAAGATTATATCAATATTTACCTAGTGCATACCATAGAAAATTTGAATGTAATATTGCTCAATTCAAAGCAACAAAAAAGAAACATGTGGAAAGGAATCTGGAAAACAAAAGCATAATAGAAATACTAGATTTCTTTAATCAGCAATTGAAAAACAATAATTCAAAAGGTTAAGGAAAAGCAAGAAGTCAAAAAAGTAAAAAAGAAAAATGAACAATTCAATAGCAATCAAAAAAAATTTACCATAGAAACAAAAAAAGTAAAGAAATCAGAGAAAAGAGACAAACCCCAAAGAAAAAGGATATGGAAATTTTAGGTAATTTTTATAGACAGAAGTCTAACAGAATAAAAACCCAGGTTGGAACAAAGGAAGAGCAGAAATCTTATGGACCATGAATAAAAGAACAGTTACTTTAGGGAAGGGGGTGAGGATACTGGGCTGCAGATACTAACTCCCTTACAAAATCAGAAGATAACAGGGCCAGACAAAAGCAGTAAGTATTTGCCCAAACTTTTCACAATGGTGAAGAATGTGCTAGCAAAGCACTTTCCCATCTTCCTATCAGACAGAAGGTAAGATCACCTGCCTTTCTTTAAGAAACAGATCACTATTATATTGAGGGTCTAAGAGCAGACAGAAGCCTCTCTCCCCATTCGGAAGCTTGCAGCACTCCTTACCTTCTCATCCTAAACAGCTAGACAGAAAAGACTCAGCATCCAATTGGCAGAATCCTCTTCCTTATGTGATAAGCAAACTAGAGGCAGTCAGACTATTCGCACTTGCTCCAAATTGGGAAATAAAGTCTTTGCATTGCATGTTGTCACACCTTTGAGAAGCAGGCTCTCCAGCTTCTTCCACTTGGGTTGACAAAAGGAAGAACATATCATATGTGCTCTAAGGATGTGATTCCCATTGTTCAGGCCCCCTTACATATCTAGAACCAAAAGATGATAATACCAGTGACTCCTTCAAATGTAGGTCAGTTACATGTTTGGGTCTTTTATGAAAGGCATTCACATCTTGTATCACTATAAGGAAATCTATATTTATAAGAAAAATAATACGTTGGCTGAAGAGCAAAAAGAGTGTTCCCTAAAGCCCAAGAAATATAAACACTTATTTTTAATTTATTAATTATTAAACGAGTTATCCAAAGGCACTACAACATTTATGCTGTTTTCTGTTGATTCTCTCAAAGCCTTTTACTCAGTTCCACACTCATGACTTATTCATGTACTGCAAATATATAAAATGGACCCACACAGAGTGAGCATGCTAGAATATTTGCTGTCCACATGGAAAACTGCTCTCTTAAAATATGTAACTAACAAGCACAATAACGTTAAGAATAATTGAAACAAAAAGTGAATGTTTCAAGGAAACTGTTTATGCCCAGAATGGCTTTACCTAGTCATGAATTCATTAACATCTCTCTCAAATAAAGCTAGTAGAACCAAATCAGCTCATTAATTACTTAATGCATATGGATGTCATCAAGCTATATGGCCCCACCAAAACCCCCTTCATCTTGTAGTATCTTTCTCCAATAATATCGGAATGTTATTTAGGGGGTCAGAGCCAAGATGGCAGCTGGAAACCAGGGACTGGCCTAAAGCTCTCCCCCAGGACCCTCCAAACACCTATAAAAATGGCTCTGAACAAATTCTAGAACTGCAGAACCCACAAAATAGCAGAGGGAAGCAGGGCTCCAGCCCAGGACAGCCTGGACGGTCGCTGAGTAAGGTCTATCCCACGGAGCTGGGAGCGGAGTGGAGCAGAGCCCAGCATGAGCTGTGGCAGGACCAACCAGACCAGGAGCCAGGCGGAACAGGCCCTAGTGCCCTGAATCGGTGAGCTGTGGCAATTACCAGACTTCTCAACCCACAAACACCAAAGACAACAGAGAAGGTTAGTGAGAAAAACTGCAGGGACAGAGTGAAAGGAGTTCGTGGTTCGGCCACTGCCCCGGGGCAGCGGAGATGGTGCAGCAATGAGGACAGAACTACAGCAGCGGTTGCTTTGGGCCCCAGGCCCACCTGGTGAGGAGAATTAAGCGGCAGATCCCAGTGGTAGTTGTAGTAGGAAGGCCGAATTTATGATCTCAAATATAATCATATATATATATTTGCATGGTTCAAAATCGCAAGGTATGAGGGATTCTCTGAGTAGAAAGCATCAAAACATTTATTTAGGCCCCAGAGCAACAAATTAGCGAACTAGCCTCCCCATTCTAACATCTTGACCAAAAAACCCCAGGCCCAATAAGCCCGCCTCACAAGAGTAACCAGGAGGCCACAGAGAAACAAGATAGTATTTAGCCAAATCATATTTACTGGCCTCAAGTCCTTGCTCACACTCCTGGGTTCACACAGGTCTCTTGCTTCGGCTTTTTTAAGATTCAGCTGTAGTCGTCTCTCCTCTCCTCACTGAGCCTCTGGGTTCTCAAGCCCCACCTCAACGACCAGAGACCAATTGGTTCTCAAGTTGGCCCCTCTTAAGTCATCAATCTACACCCACACAGGTTTCACACCTGATAGGGCTTTGGGCCTGGGGCTTAGTACTTAACAGCTGAAAGTACTTTCACTCAAGGTAAACAAAAGCCAAACTCCTCAAGGGCACCCCCCAAACTAAGTGCTAAGGAGCCCACGTCACCTTATCAACACAGTAGTGCAGAGTCTGCTCAGATCTGAGTAGTGATCCAGGTTGGTGGTTCTTGAGAGAGGAGGAGTGCTGGTGTGGTGGAACCTGCTGTGTAGAAAAAGCTCTGAAAACAACAGCACAGCCCCTCAAGCTTGGGATAAAATACTCTCTACTCTACAACCAGTCATACCCTGACAAAAAACTCAAGGGTCAAGTAGTTGGCTGGGAACATGGCCAGGCAGAAAAAATAGACTCAGATTCAGACTCAGACTTTGGAATCTTTCTTTGATGACAAAGAAGACCAAATCATACAGCCAGAAGAAGTCAACAAAGTCAAAAAGCCTACATCAAAAGCCTCCAAGAAAAACATGAACTGGTCTCAGGCCATGGAAGAGCTCAAAAAGGATTTGGAAAAACAAGTTAGAGAAGTAGAGAAAAAATTGGGAAGAGAAATGAGAATGATGCAAGAAACTCATGAAAAACAAGTTAGCAACTTGCTAAAGGAGATCCAAAAAAATACTCAAGAAAATGACACCTTAAAAAACAGACTAACTCCAATGGCAAAAGAGCTCCAAAAAGCCAATGAGGAGAAGAATGCCTTGAAAGGCAGAATTAGCCAAATGGAAAAGGAGGTTCAAAAGACCACTGAAGGAAAAGTACCTTAAAAATTAGATTGGAGCTCTTCCCTTGAGCCGTCCTAGGTAATCATTTAAAATGGTGAGGTACTCTCTTGATCCAGAGAACCCCACAAAATCATGCAATGGGGTTCAAATCTCAGGGTCCACTTCAAGAACGCCCGTGAAACAGCCCAAGCTATCAAGGGCATGCATATCCGAAAAGCTACCAAGTATTTGAAAGATGTCACATTGAAGAAACAATGTGTTCCCTTCTATCGATACAATGGTGGAGTTGGCAGGTGTGCCCAGGCTAAGCAGTGGGGTTGGACACAGGGTCGTTGGCCCAAAAAGAG
>CM053622.1:149329345-149402373 GCA_028646595.1 Phalanger gymnotis | reverse complement strand
AAGTGGAAGCTAGTGACTTTGTGAGAAATCAAGATAATATAAAACAGAGCCAAAGGAATGAAAAAATGGAAGACAATGTGAACTATCTCATTGGAAAAACCACTGACCTGGAAAATAGATCCAGGAGAGATAATTTTAAAATTCTTGGACTACCTGAAAGCCATGATCAAAAAAAGAGCCCAGATATCATCTTTCAAGAAATTATCAAGGAGAACTGCCCTGATATTCTAAAGCCAGAGGGTAAAATAGAAATTGAAAGAATCCACAGATCACCTCCTCAAAAAGATCCCAAAAAGAAAACTCCTAGGAACATTGTCACCAAATTCCAGAGCTCCCAGATCAAGGACAAAATACTGCAAGCAGCCAGAAAGAAACAATTTGAGTAATGTGGAATCACAATTAGGATAACACAAAATCTAGCAGCTTCTACATTAAGGGATCAAAGGTCTTGGGATATGATATTCCAGAGATCAATGGAGCTAGGATTAAAACCAAGAATCAACTACCCAGCAAAACTGAGTATCATGCTCCAAGGCAAAATATGGATTTTCAATAAAGTAGAGGACTTTCAAGCTTTCTTAGTGAAAAGACCAGAGCTGAATAGAAAATTTGGCTTTCAAACACAAGAATCAAGAGAAGCATGAAAAGCTAAACAAGAAAGAGAAATCATAAGGGACTTACTAAAGTTGAACTGTTATATTTATATTCCTACATGGAAAGATGATGTGAATAATTCATGAGACCTCAGTATTAGGGTAGCTGAAGGGAAAATATATATATATATATATATAGAGACAGAGGGTACAGGGTGAGTTGAATATGAAAGGATGATATCTAAAAAAATAAAATCAAATTAAGAGATGAGAGAGGAATATATTGAGAGAGGAAGAAAGGGAGAGATAGAATGGGGTAAATTATCTTGCATAGAAGTGGCTAGAAAAAGCAGTTCTGTAGGAAGGGAAGATGGGGCAGGTGAGGGGAATGAGTGAATCTTGCTCTCATCAGATTTGACCTGAGGAGAGAATAACGTACACACTCATTTGGGTATCTTACCCCACAGGAAAGAAGGAGGAAGGAGATAAAAAAAGGGAGGAAGATAGAATGAAGGTCAGATAGGGGGAGGAGGTAATCAAAAGCAAACACTTTTGAAAAGGGACAGAGTCAAGGAAGAAAATTGGATAACAAGGGATGGGATAGGAAGGAGCAAAATATAGTTAGTCTTTCACAACATGAGTATTGTGGAAGAGTTTTACATAATGATGCACATGTGGCCTATGATGAATTGCTTGCCTTTTTAGGGAGAGTGGGTGGGGAGGGAAGAGGGGAGAGGAACTCAAAGTTTTAAAAGCAGATGTTCAAAAAAAAAAAGTTTTTGCATGCAACTAGGAAATAAGATATACAGGCAATGAGGCACAGAAATCTATCTTGCCCTACAAGAAAGTAAGGGAAAAGGTGATGGGGGGGGTGGAGTGGGGTGACAGAAGGGAGAGCTGACTGGGGAATGGGGCAATCAGAATATATGCCATCTTGGAGTGGGGGAGAGGGTACAAATGGGGAGAAAATTTGTAATTCAAACTTATGAAAATCAATGCTGAAAACTAAAAATATTAAATAAAAAAACAAGAAATCAGAAAAAAAAAACCAAATGTCATTTGGATTCAATAAATGTAAATTTCATGAGGTATGACAAAGAAACATAGATACTGGAGACTTTGAGCTTTAATTTAGAGATAACGTTGAATCAATGAATGAAAGCAATTCCTAAGACTACCTTGGTCCAGAAAAGACACATTGAGCATAAAGATATCAAAGAGAGGGCTGTGGTTGAATATATTAAGACAGTGACTGGCATCTTGAAATAATAGCTGAATGGGAAAAATGTGATTAAAGTAATTAATATTTGTGCAATGCCAATCTTGCTCATACTGTCATTATTTTAAAATGAGCTGTAACACATTTGGAAAGCATCTTCACAAAATCCATACAATAGTAACGAACCACATAGCCATCCCCTTAAGGTATCAGTTGAAAGTGTAACACTTCCTCATCCCAAAGGAGGAAGAAATTGATGGTTATTCTTAGAGCACATGATAAACAGGTCAAAAATCTACAGAAATACTTCTGGAGGAAACAGACGTCTTTTCACTGAATGATAGTCAAGACTAATAACAAGTTCACAGTATTGAATTTGTCAGATGCAATTGTATGTGGTTTCTTTATAAATGGAGCCTTTGAAAAGGCAAAGATCCAAGAGTCCAAGAATGATTTCATGGCTAACATCTTCATGAACTCGGTTAACTATATTTGGACAAGGAAGGGCCAAACAAATAACTTAGTCATATAAATTTATTTGAAGAAATTAAAAGGCTTGCAATGACAATCCAGAACTAGGTCATTTCCTCCAGAATCACAGAAAGTTTATTCTTTAAGATCTTAGACTTAGCAATCAATGCAGGTTTTTTCAGGGAAGGGGAGGGAAACAAACATTAATTAATCATCTGCTATGTGCCAGGCACTATGTTAAGTGCTTTATAAATATCATCTTGTTTGATCCTCACAACCCTGAGAGGTAGGTGTTATTATTATCTCCATTTTACAGTTGAGGAAATTAAGACAGACAGAAGTTAAGTGACTTGTCCAGGATCACACAGCTAGAAAGTATCTGAGAACAGACTTTAACTTAGGCCTTCCTGATTCCAGGCCCAATACTCTATCCCATGGGCCACATAGTTATAAGCAACTGCAAGAAACTATGCAACCCATCATTGCAGGCTGTATACTTAGCAAAACATGAATTGGTGCTAAGAATTATATGTCGTAAGATTGTTATCCTTCATGGACTAACAGATAACAGACCACCATATCACAAATATAGACCTCCAAATATCTTAGAAAACTCAATATACTATACTGGAACTGGACCATTATTACAAACTGAACTATGCCCCCCAACTAGTTCAGACATGACACTGATTCACAGAAACTTCAGAAAAATATATGCTATCATAGCAGATAGTCATAATGTCTGAGCTACATGGAGCAAAAAAATTTCAAAAAACAGAGACCTGATAATATAATTTAAGATCTGGTACTGCTAAACCTCCTTCCTTTACTTTTTTTTCATTAGTTTCTTTTATATTCTTGACTCTTTGTTCTCCCAAATGAATTCTGTTATTATTTTTTCTAATTCAGTAAAATAATTATCCATGAAGCCATTCTTGGATCTTTGCCTTTTCAAAGGTTCCATCCATAAAGAAACCACATCCAATTGCATTTGACAAATTCAATACTGTTAACTGGTTATTCAGTCTTGACTATCATCCAGTGAAGTGATGTCTGCTTCAAATAAATAAATTTGGCAATTTAATTGGGATGGCATTGAATATATAAACTAGTTTAGGTAAAATCATCATTTTATTATATTGGCCCTGCCTACCCATGAACAATGAATATTTCTCTAATTATTTGAATCTGATTTTATTTATATAAAATTTTTAAAATAATTTTGTTTATATAGTTCTGGGTTTGCTTTGGCAGGTGTACTCCCAGGTATTTTATACTGTGTAGAGTTATTTTAAATGAAGTATCATTTACTATCTTTTCTTGCAGGATTTTGTTCATGATATATAGGAATGCTAATGATTGGTGTGGATTTACTTTATACCCTGCTACTTTGCTAAAATCCCAGCTCCATGTGGGATAGACCTTACCCAGAGACTATCCAGGCTTTCCTGGGCTAGAGCCCTGTTTCCCTCTGCTACCCTGTATGTTCTGCAGTTCTAGAATTGGTTGAGAGCCAGTTTTTACAGGTTTTTGGAGGGACTTGGCAGGGAGCTCACACTAGTCCCTGCTTTTCAGCCGCCATCTTGGCTCCGCCCGGCTTAGTGTTTTTTGGTAAGTTAATTGCTCCTCTCAGGCAAACACTCCTTTCCCTGTGAGTTGGATGGTTTTGATTTATCAAAAACAAAGACCTCAAAATGTGAAAACCATACGAATAACATGGAATTTCATAAACTGATAACAAAGCTCTCACCTAAGATGACTGAATCCTAAATAAAGGCCCACATACCTGGAAGGTCAGACACTATCAAGGTATAGAGAGAAGAAATTCCTTTTAGGAGTAAGCAGAATAAGGAAAAAGACCAAAAACTCGTATCATTGGATTTTGGATATAACAAGCAATATGTTCAAACAGCATCTTCTTCTAAAGGGTTGGCTCAGTGAGTACCCCTCTGGGACTGGTTACCAATAAATCCTTTTCCAGAGTAAAATTCTCTGCCTCATTAATTCAGCCAGATGAGGATGTGTTGATTTCACAAGCGTGATGCTGACCTCTGTCTCAGGAGCTCAGACCAGGAAGTCAGCGCCAAAGTCCTGCCACCTGGGGCATCCATTGCTATAGCCCAGCTGTTGAAGACAACACTGATTGGCCCCCAACAGCGCTCTCTGGGGGCAGGCTGCAGTAACCACAGCACCAGCCAGCCCAGTGTGTTCTCTTGTCCCGAACTTCAACGAGATAGGACAGAAGGTTAATGAAAGAACTATAAAACCTGATAGCATCTCCTTAAACAAATGCTTCTGTTTACATACACATTTTGAAATGTTCTTTTGTTGGAGCTGTCCTCTTGGTTCATGGAGTAAGGTTAGGCCATTGGCATAAACCAAATGTACAAAAACTATTTCAAACTAAAAAGCATTTTTTTTAAAATAGCAATCTATCTCTGTCTCTTTCTCTTTGTCTCTCTCTCTCTCCCCATCTCCATCTTTCTGTCTCTATCTCCATCTCTCTCTTCTCTGTCTGTCTCTGTCTTTCTCTCTTTCCCCCTTTTCCATTTCCTTCCCTTTGTGCCATCTATCGATCTCTCTATCTCATTTTATCTTTGTTACTGCACACATGTGGAAACCTGCCCTTTTGAAAAAAAGTTTGGATGGCTCGCTCTGCCAAAATCCAAATATCTTATTCTTTGCAAGTCTATTTAAAACCTTTAGAATTTTAAAACTCTCACTTACATTAGGCAAAACAACCCCCCTCCATTCCGGTGAATAGTTTCATTTGCCCTTTCCAGCCTTTCAAAGTAAATGAAAGAAAGTTCTAAAAGTCCACATCATGAGAAATTTTCAGTGGGTTTATCATTTTTGGTAATTCTGTTTAGTCTAAATCAGGGCTGCCCAACCTTAGGTTTTTATTGAAAGAATAGACAATATATACTGATTTGCCATTTTAGTGAGAACTCTGTGGTAGCTCGGCTTTGTTTACTAAAGCATTCGTGTAAATTTCTATGCTTGTAGGCAGGCCAGGTAAATCCCACTGCTGCCACATTTTGGACAGCCCTGGTCTAAATCAAAGGTACATTTGCCTTACTGACAGTATTCTTTGATAGCATATTGATACTTTTTGATGACTCTTTTCTAGCAGTAAAATTTATAAATCTATGAATAGCCCAAAATAATTTTTGGTACTTGAGAAGAGTCCATCTAGCCTTTTTTTTTTTTTTCGGCAGATGGACAGGTTTCTGAATGTGTTCATTAACATGTAAGTTTTTCACTACATATGCCTTCCTTTCTAGGGCAGTCACATCTACGGCTTATGTATGTTAGGAAAATATTATGAGCCTCCCGAAGCAGGAATTCTACCAGGCTGCCTATGAAAGAGTGAACTAGTCTAGGCTGGAAACAGAGTAGATCAAAGTTTCTGCGCTAATCAGTATGCGATTGGACTGAGAACAGCAACTACACTTCCAGCCTGGGTGATATTGGGAGACCAAGCCTCAGATAAAGTGAATTGCTCAGAATTCTGGGTTTTTATTGTTCTTTGGCCTACTATTAGGCAGCGAGGTGGCTCAATGGATAGGGTTCTGGGTCTAAAGTCAGGAAAGACCTGAGTTCAAATGTGACCTCAGATATGACCTGTGTGACCCTGGGTAAGTTGCTTAACCCGTTTGTCTCAATTTTCTCATCTGTAAAGTGGAGATAATAATAGCACAGATCTTCCAGGGTTGTTGTGAGGGTCAAATGAGGTAACAATTATAAAGTGCCTAGTACATAGTGAGCACTAGACTATATAAATGTAAGCTATTATTTTTTCTTGTTTTTAAATTTTAATTATTTCCTTAAACATTTCCCAATTAAATGTCAAAAAAATTTTTTTTTTAAATTGAGTTCCAAATTTTCTCCCTTCCCTCCCTTTTCTCACTTCCCTCTTCCCCTCCTCCTGCCCCCCCCACTTTTGAGCAAGATCAAATATCAAATTGTTTGATAACAGTATGACATCAATTATATATGTGAAGTCATATAAAACATATTTCCATGTTAGGCATGTTGTAAAAGAAAATACAAGCAAAATAAAATAAAAATAAAGTAAAAAAAGTATGCTTCACACTGTGTTCAGAATTCATTGTTTTTCTCTCTGGAAGTGGATAGCATTTTTCGTCATGGCTGCTTTGGAATTGTCTTGGACCATTATCTTAATTACAGTAGCTAAGTCTTTCACAGCTAAACATCCTTAAAATATTGCTATTACTGTTGTTCTCCTGATTTTAGTCACTTCATTTTGTATCAGTTCATATAAATCTTCTCAGGTTTTTCTGAAACCATCCTGCTCATCATTTTTTATAGCATAATAGTATTCCACCACAATCCTATACCATAACTTGCTCATCTATTCCCCAATTAATCCTCTCAATTTCCAATTCTTTGCCACCACAAAAGAGCTGCTATAAATATTTTTGTATGAATATGTCTTTTTTTTCCTTTTCTTTGATCTTTTTGGGATACAGACCTAGCAGTGTGTAACAACAATGTTGCTAGCAGCTGTTATGGGTGTGAAAGCCCGATAACACCAGCACACAGAAGGGCTGCTAGCACAAGTTCTTTGATTTGTTTTTCTAAGGAAAGCAACTTTAAGGGGTTAACAATCTTACTTTAATCAAATATACATATATTATTCACTTAGTTCAGGGGCAAAAAGCAAGCATCAGATCAACAGACAGGCCTCTATCTGTCCAACCAAAGAATCACATAGTTACCAGAGAGAGAGGCACCAACATCTGGATTTTCAAAGCCCAGGGGCTCCAGCAGCCACCCAGAGTCTTGTCTGATCAAATCACACTACACTCTTCCAGTGAGTGAGAGCCCCAAAACAAAACGACAACCTCAGATCTCATATAGCCTGTTCAGGGCCCTGAGGGCTCAGAGCCTACTTAGCAAAAAAGTGTGGGGCCTAGAGCCTCACATCTAGTTAGTGAAAGGGAGTGGACCTGCCTCTAATCAGGCCTTCCTTTGTTGGCCCCACCTGAGGCCTATTCAATGGGTGGGAAAGATCTTTCACTTACAGATTGGCCTTACACAGTGGTATTGCATAGTCAAAGGGCATACACAATTATATAGCTCTTTGGACATAGATCCAAATTGTTCTTCAGAATGAATGGACTAGTTCACAATTCTACCAATAGTGCATTAGTGTCTCAATTTTTTATAATTCCTCCACATTTGTCATTTTCTTTTTGTGTCTTGTTGGTCCATCTAATAGATGTGAGGCTGTCTCTCAAAATTGTTTTAATTTGTGTTTCTCTAATCAGTAGTAACTTAATTTTTCACTTGACAATCAATAGCTTTAATTTCTTCTAAAAACTATCTGTTCATATCCTTTGACCATTTATCAACTGGGCAATGGCTCCTATTTTTATAAATTTGGCTCTGTTTCCTATAAATTCAAGAAGTGAGCCATTTATCAGAGAAACTTGGGTAAAAAATTTTTCTCCAGTTTCCTGTTTTCCTTCTAATTTTGCCTGCATTAGTTTTGTTTGTACAAAGGCTTTTTACTTTTTTTAAGTTTCATTTATTCAAGATTATCCATTTTATTTCCTATAATCCTCTCTATCTCTTGTTTGGTGATAAACTTTTCCCTTATCCATCAATCTGACAGGTACATTTTCCCATGCTCCCCTAATTTACTTATTATGTTACCCTTTATCCATTTTGACTTTACCGTGGTATACAGTGTGAATACTGATCTACACCTAATTGCTGCCAAATTGCTCTCCAGTTTTCCCAGAAATTTTAGTAAATGGTGAATCCTTACCCCAAAAGCTTGGATCTCTGCGTTTATAAAACACTGGATTACTATGGTCATTTACTACTGTGTATTGTGCACCCCATCTATTCTACTGACCTACCATTCTATTTCTTAGCTGGTATCAGGTTATTTTCATAATTACTACTTTGTAATATAGTTTGAAATCTAGAACTGCTTGGCCACCTTCTTTAACTTTTCTTTTATTAATTTCTTTGATATTCTTGACATTTTGTTTCTATTTTTTCTAGCTTTATAAAATAATTCTTTGGTAGTTTTATTGGTATGGTACTGAAAAGGAAATTAACTGAAATAGGATTGTCATTTTTATTATGCTGACTTAGCCTATTCATGAACTATTAATATTTCTCCAATTATTTGGATCTGTCATTATTTGTGTGAAAAGTGTTGATAAACCCAAAGACCTAAGCTTTGGGGATAAGAATCCACTACTTGACAAAAATTCTTATGTCCCTCCTTGATCTATCTTCCAGGTCAGTTGTTTTTCCTATAAGATATTGCACATCAAGGGGAATGCTGGGAGGGCTTAGTTGAGGTTTATATGACATCATAGTAACCACGAATACAAAACTCAAGATATTTATAATATCATTAGCACCAGGAGGTGAATATAGCTTAGTTTCCAGTCTGTCCATTAATGTGGCATTTTGTCCATAAGAAGGTTCTCCTGGGGTTTCAAAAACAGAAGGACATATTTATTTACTGTAGTCAGAAATTAAGCAATAATTTGTTCTATCTCCTTTGCCACCTTTTATTATATAAAAAAGCATTCCAGTTATTTAAAAGGAGTCAAATTCCTTGAATCTGCAGCATTACTCTTTTTCCATTCATTCAAGAAATATTTACTGAGTATGTGCTATGTCCAAGACATTATATTGGGCAGAATGGACCCACATCTTCTAATAGAAGAATTTTTTAAGTATGTAGAGAGAAGATGAGCAGGTACGTGCTCTATGTATTCTGTACTCATATACACCCTTCCATCCCCACCCCAAGTCACTAGAGTGAATAGTTTCTTTATAACTTCTCGTGTGTGTGTGTGTGTGTGTGTGTGTGTGTGTGTGTGTGTGTGCGCGCCAGTTATATGTCATTCTGGGAAAAGAGGACACATTAATGGTGCAGTGAAGAGATCTACTTGAAGTCCAAGGCTCTGGGTTCAAATCCATACTCTGCTACCTACTTCCTGTTGACCAGAGGTAACTCATTTCATTGCTTAGGGACTCAGCTTCTTCATCTGTAATATGAAGGTGTTGTGCAAGAATGCCTCTAAGTCAGTGGTCTCCGAAGTAAGGGCCATGGAGTCACCTCATACAAAGATATTTTTTAAATGTATAGATGCTTTTTCTCTTTGATTTATTTGAGAAATAGCCCTTGTAGTAGTGTAGCCATGTTAAAGAATATGCACAATTTGGTAACTTTGGGGAAATAGTTCCAAATTGCTTTCCAAAATGGCTAGACCATTGGCCGCACCAGGAGTATACTAATATACGAGTTTTCCTGTAGCTCCTCCAAAATTTATCATTTTCCTCTTTTTTTCCTCTCTGATAATCTGAAGACATATGAGGTAGAATTGCAAAGTTGCTTTAATTTTCATTTTCCTATTTATTAGTGATTTAGAGAATTTTTATCCGCATGGTTGTTGATAGCTTGAATTTTTTCCTTAAAAAGTTGTCTGTTAAAAACCTGGAAAGACTTACATGAAATGATGCAAAGTGACATGAGCAGAACCAGGAGAACATTGTGCACAGTAACAGCAATATTGTATAATGATCTACTCTGAGTTTCTTAGCTAGTCTCAGCAATACAATGATCTAAGACAAGTCTGAAGGACTTGGGATGAAAGGCGCTGTCCATCTCTAGAGAAAGAACTGGTAGTGCTTGAATGCAAATCAAAGATAATTTTTTTCACTTTCTCTATTTCTCTTGGGGTTTTTTGTCTGTCAAGTCAAGTCACAGCATGATTTACATGGAAATGTGTTTTGCATAACTAAACATGTATAACCTATATCAAATGGCTTGCCATCCTGGGGTAGGAGAAGAGGGGAAGGAAGGAGAGAATTTGGAATTCAAAATTCAAAAAAAGAATGTTAAAATTGTTTTTACATGTAATTAAGAAAAAATCAAAATATTAAATTTAAAAATTATCTGTTCATATCTCTTAACAATTTATTAAGGAATGACTCCTAGTCTTATAAATTTGAATTGGTTACTTATATATCATTGAATGTGAAACTTTTATCAGAGAAACTTGCTCCAAAGGTTTCTTTTCCCAGTTACCTGTTTCTCTTCTGATTTCAAACTACATTTGTTTGCATAAAAACTTTTTAATTTTATATAATCAAATTATCCATTTTATATTGTATGATTCCCTATCATTTGTTTAGTCATGAACTCTTTCCCTTTCCATAGATTTGAAAGGTAATTTTTTCATTGCTCCCCTACTTTATTACATGACCTTTTATATCTAGGTCATTTATCCATTTGGAGCTTATCTTGGTGTTTGGTGTTTACTTAGAATTTGAAGTAAGCTTAGAGCCCATCAGCCAAAATCCATCAATTCACTGATAAGATATACGGAAGAAAGAAGTTATATTGTTGGTCTTTGAATTAATTTAAAAAATCCAAAAACTGTACTTACTCTACTTCTGTGCTGTAAGACACATACTACATGTCTTCAGCTTTCCTTTTATGCTTAGCTTTGTATTCCTTAGGAGCCAGTATTATTTATCTTCTATTCCGATCTGTTCTTGAAATAAGGCAGGCATATACCAACTCTTAATTCCTGTTTTATGGCTCTCTCCCTAATGATACAAGACCACATCAAACAAAACAAATCACACCATCAGGCTTGAGATAGACTTATTGGCACCCTGAATTGCCTGAGACTTGAGTAATGAATGTTTAAAAGCATGGATGGCATACTCTTTTTCTTGTGTTCTACCTGAAGCAACATCTGGTCTCTATATTCTTTTATGTATACTCAGATTTTGATTTGCAATTAGCTGCATCTAGATTGCATTATTTCTAATATAGATATATAAATATAGGCCATGGAGCTACAAGTATTTGCTAGTATTATCCTGAGTCCTCCGAGATCCCAGTGCTCTTAACTTTGAAGGACTTACTACGTAGTAGTTAGTGGCAGCCAGAGGAAATTCATGGTAATCAGGGTGAAGCATCCTCTGGGACTCCACTCTGAAACATCCAAACATGGAGTATTATGATAGTCCATAGCTGCTCTTCACTTAACAGCTACAAGTGGAGGACAATGGCAGTGATCAGATCAAAAGCAGAGAAGAAGTGATGATGGACACATTATATATGCATATCCTGGGCATAGTTAGCTATCCAATATATTGTTAATTTCATTACTCCACTGTAGATAAAGAGACAGACTCCCGGGAGAGGGAGAGGGAGACAGAGAGAGACACAGAGAGAGAGAGACAGAGACAGAGACTACAAAGATATATAAATATAGTAGATAAAGGTAAATAAGTCTGTCTCAATGGTGGACAGAGAATTCCCATGTCTTCCTTACCTCCCTACAAGGTAGGTGTTATTATTATTATCTCCATTTTGCCGTTGTGGAAACTGAGGCAGAGAGAGGTTAAATGACGTGCCTAGAGTCACACAGCTAAGAAAGTGTTTGAGGCCAAATCAGAACTCAGGTCTTCCTGACCCCAAGTCCGGTACTCTCTCCACTGAGCCACCAGCTGCCTTTCATACTAGGTGTGTGACCGTAAGCAAATCACTTCTCAATACATGGACAACTTTCTACAATTATAAATTATAGGCAAGTCACAGATCTGCATTAGCAAAAGGAGCATATATGCCAGAAGTTCCCTACAGGGATGAAATCACAGCCTTCCTCTCCCCTTCTCCCCCAAGGGGAGTTAATAGGAACACTAGGCTTATGGGTATAATAAAGAATAGTATTTCCTTTTCCATTTCATTCACAGGGAGAGGATATGAAGGAAAATCTTGGGGTGGAGGGTGGTTAGGAATAAGGGGGAAGGTACAGACTATTGTGATGTGGCATCACAGAAATTTTCCAAAATCCAATATTCACTTTCCCAGCTTGTAAAAATACATATCCTGGGGCCTATCTGTGTCAGAAGTTGAGAAGAATTAGGAATCACCCCTTTGTTTTATTTAATACCAGTCAGACTTAGAGGACTCTGAACTGGCTCTGGGCTCCACAACTGAAGAAGAATGATTAGAACCTAGACTTAGACCTAAGGAAAAGACCTTAAAGTTCATCTCATCCACCCCTCTTATTCTATAGACGAGAAAATTGGGGACAAGAGTGGTTTGCCCAAAGTCATGCAGAGAATCTCAAGAGGATTCAGAGAAACTACAAGGATTATTACAAGGTTCTAAAACAAAGTCTGCCAGAAAAAAATTAAGAGATCATTCCATCTTGAAAGGAAGCCTGAGGACTAACTCAAGTACAGAGAGAATTAATGAGAACACAATAACGATTAGTCAATAATGTTATAGGAAAATATTATCTTCTACATCGACTTTCCACCTCTCATTGCCCCACCCAATCTATCTGATGTCCTTATCCTCCTCCTCCTTCCAAGAACTTGGGACCCCAGTTGGTCCCCTACCCACCACACCAAGCCTGTCCTTTGCAGAAATATACCTACCGCTTACGGGACATACCTATCTGCCCAACCACAGTGTGAAAGCAGAATCATGGAATTTTAAAGCATCCCCTAATTCAGAGACAGAAGGTACTTTATTTGGTTTTTAATTTTTGCAAGGGACTTTAGAGATCCTTTAGTCCCAATACCTCATTTTACAGATGATGTAGTCCATGGCCCCCCTCCTCCTTCCCTACCCCCACCCCCTCATAGATTTTCCATTTCACTTCCCCTATGGTTAGGAAGGAAAACCTGAGTTCAAATCCAGGCTCACTCATTTCCTAGCTGTTTGAACCTGGGCAAGTCACTTTAAAAAAATATCTCTGCCTCAATTTCCTCAATTGTAAAAATGGAGATAATAATATTACCTACCTTGCAGGAGTAAAGAGACAATATGCAAATAACTACGTACGAACAAGATTGTCGTTTGCCCTACAATCTAGAAGAGGACCATGACATCAGGGAGGTGATGTCATGACTTGCAAGTGAATTGGATGTAAGTGAGGGAGGGCTGTGCAAAGTTGCCAGCCTCAGTTTCTCCTCCAGAGCTATCTGGGTCCAGTGGCCAGACAGAGATCAAGACGACTGGAGATGGCTCCAGATGCAGCGGGAGACCTTGGCCTTTCTAAGCTAAGGTCTTTAATAGGTTTCAGTTTGACTGAGGCAACACCCATTCAGTGACTAAGGCTAGGTAAGAAATGAGTCAGAGAATGACCTCTTTTACTTAGTCTAAAAAAAACCCAATCAATCTGGGAGGGAAAAACCCTTAGGATTTTTGGCCAAAACAGAAATAATTGCTATTTACATTCACTCTGAGGTATAACTAGGATAAACTGGAAATCTTCTCAGATGAATGCACTAGGATAAAGGAGGATTAGGAAAGGCTTTTGCAGAAGGAAGTAGAGTATAAGAAGACAGTTGTTGCTGATAGTCCTTTGTTTTCAAAGAGGACCAATGGCATCATAGGGTGATTTCTTGACTTGTATGTGATACTAAGACTCGGAACATAGGAAGGGACCAGGTAACAAAGGGCTTTAAAAGCCAAACAGAGGATTTTATCTTTGATCCTGGTAGTAATAGAGAGTTCTCAACAGAGATGAAATCACAGCCCCAGCCCCACAAAGGCAAGTTAATGTGAACACTGTGTTTACTACCCTTCCCATATTCCATGGTCCAGTGACACCAGCCTCCTTGCTCTTGGGGACAGAATGTCACAAGACACTCCATCTCCTAACTCGATGCATTTTTTTACTGGCTATTCCCCCATGCCTAATTCACTTACTCTCCTCATCACTGCTCCCTGGCTTCCCTGTTTTCCTTCAAATCTCAACTAAACTACCTTCTTCAAAAAGCCTTTACCGATCTCCCTTAATCCTAGTGCCTTCCCTCTGAAATGATCTCCAATGTTTCCTGAATGTGTCTTGTTTGTTTATAGTTTTTTGGTTGTTGTTGCTTTGTTTGGTTTTGTTTTTTTGCATATCGTCTGTCCCATTAGATTGTGAGATCCTTGAGGCCAAGGATGTTTTTGCCTTTCTTTGTACTCCCAGTATTTAGCACAGTACCTGGCATACAGTAGGTGCTTAATAAATGCTTGTTGAAGCAATATTGTAAGATGATCAGCTCTGAAGGACTTAGCTATTCTCAGCAATAAGATGATCCAAGACAGCTCTGAAGGACTTATGATGAAAAATGCTATCCATCCCCAGACAAAGAACTGATGGCATCTGAATACAGATTGAAGCGTACTTTTTTAACTTTATTTTTCTTGACAGCTTTTTTTTGGACTATGTTTTCTTCACAACATGACTATTATAGAAAGGTTTTGCATGACTACACATGAATAACATATCGAATTTCTTGCCTTCTCAATGACCAGAGGGGGTGGGGGAGGGGAAAGAAGGAGGAAGGGAGAGAATTTGAAACTCAAAGTTTGAAAAGTGAATGTTAAAAATTGGTTTTACATGTAACAAGAAAAATAAAATACTAAAAAAAAATGCTTTGTTGACTTGATGTGAAAAGCTGCATCAAGAGAGTGTGAGAGAATGTGGTGCAATGGAAAGAATACTAAACTTAGTATTATTGGACCTAAGTTCAAATCTCAGTTCTGCCACTTATTAGGAGTGTGACCTTGGGAAAGTCACGTAAACTCTCTAGGCCAGCATTTCCTTATCTACGAAATGAGGGGTTTGGACTAGATGGCCTCGAGTCCCTTCAAACTGAAAGTGTGCTGATAAATATTTAACAACTAGGTCTTCTGGAAAAAAAAAAAGTACTCAGGATGCACTTTAAAGCCAAACCTTGTTATTCATTTCTTCACAGTTTCTCAAGTTTAAACGACCAACAAAACAATAAATCAAGTCCTATTTTGTAGCATTTATGGATTTCTGAGGTTTAAATGCTCACACTAAAAATGTATCAATTGGTTCTATCAGCTGGTTTAAGGTGGCTCCAGCATACCCCCCGGCCCTAGCTCTAAATATGGGATTCTATAGCATAAAATAACTGAACTTTCTTTCAAAGATATAAAAGTGTGGGACCTAGCAGCAGCTACCTAAGTTACAGAAATCAGGGTTAGTGGCCCCAAATCCACATTTTGCTTCCTTCTCCCCCTTCCTACAATAAGCATTCTCAAGCACCCACTAAGATATGTGCAGAACTCATTGCTAGGCTCTGAGTGCAACACAAAGATTAAATAAAACCTGGGCTCTGCTCTCAAGAAGTTGTCAATCTAGACAAAAATTTGAAGTGGCTTCAACAATTGGTGATTAAAAAAAAATAATCCCTGAGATTATTCCAGGTATCCCTTCAAGAAATGATCCTAGATTGGGAGAAGGAATTTTTTTTAATGAATTCAATTTAGTGAAATGTCATGGTAGATATTGCAATAAAATATTTCTATTCCCAAACCTGGAGATTCAACCATATCTGTCAGTGGAAAGAATGAGCAAATGTAGTGGAAAGCTGTACACATAGAGGGACAGCTAGGTGGCATAGTGGAAAGAGCTCTGGGCTTGGAGTCAGGAAGACCTGAGTACAAATTCAGTCTCAGACACTTCCTGGACATGTGACCTTCGGCAAGTCACTTAACCTCTGTTTGCCACTGGAGAAGGAAATGGCAAACCACTACAGCATCTTTGCCAAGAAAACCCATTGGACAGTATGGGCCATGGGATCATGAAGAGAGGCACACAACTGAGTAACAACACACAGAGGAAATACACATGCCCTGTGAAGGGGCAACAGGACCACTAATGTCTTCTAGTGATGTCACTGTACTGTTTCTATTTATCTGTAATTGAGGGAAGGAATTTATACACACATTGATTGTGCTGTATGACTATTGAAGGGGAGAATGCATTCCTATTTTTCTCTAGAGCATGCCCCATGGTCTTCCCTGTTCTTCCCAGGAAGCAATTGCTCCCCCCGCCTGAGACCTTGATTTGCTTTCATTTTTCCACTTCATTTGTGCACTTATCATGTGCCATTTTATATTTCACAGAAACATTAAATGTCATGTTAGATGGGATTCGTGTATCTGATATAGTGCCCTACTAGACAGTAAGCTCCATGAGGGCAAGGACCCTGTTTTAGCTAACCCATATATGTCCCTCTGTGCTTACTTAACTAGTTGTTCCATATACAGTAAGTGTTTAATAAATATTTGTTGGATTAAAGTCAAGCGTTGTGGGGAACTATGAAAGAACCTAAGAATAAGTTGTAAGGAGGCTAGAGAGCTGGACATAGGCAGAAGAAGATACAGAGAGAATCTAAAAACATAGAGAGAGGAGGGAAATGAAGGCAGAGAGAGAAAAACTAGAAGACAGGATCAAAAATAGCTAAAAGGCAGGTTACTTTGCTTTCTATGGCTGTATTCAAGATAATACTGTATTCAAGATAATACCTTTGGGGCTACTTGCTTTCAGTTACAATCTGAGAAGTCAGCAAGGGATTTTCAGGGTTACCATTCAGGGAGAGAGCTCAGCTGACAGTCTGCCACAAACTTTGGCCAAAGGCACACCAGCCTGCTCAGTAGGTCTTTGCACCAGGTTGTTGCTTCCTAGTTAAGGAGACTTTTTCATTCTTTTCCTTTCTTCCTTCTCCATCTTCCATGTCTCTTTCTCTTTTTTCCTTTTCTCCTTCCTTCCTTTAACTTTCTTTTTCCCTTCCTCCTCCTTCTTCCCCTCCTCCTCCTCCTTTTCATCTGCCCATCCTCTTCCTCCTCTCATCCTCCTCTTCCTCCTCCCATTCTCTTCTTCCTTCTTTTTCTTCCAACCTCTCTTTCCTCCTTTCATCTCTTCCTCCTCCTCCTTCTTCCTCTTTTTCTTCCTCTTTCTCTCCTCCTCTTCCCCTTTCTTCTCTCCTCCTCCTCCTCCTCCTTCTCCTTCTTCTCTCTCTCTTCTCTATCTGATTCTGCCTATCTCTGTCTCTCCCCTCCTGAATGTGAATCCTGCCCCAGACACTTCCTAACCTACCAGTGTGGTGACTCCAGACAAATCACTTCATCTATCTAAGCGTCAGCTCAACAACAACAGCAATGAGAGCCAACACATATATAGCAGCTGCTCTGTACCAGGCACTACACTAAAATCACTATCTCATTTGATCCTCACAACAATCCTGGAAGCTAGGTGCTATTATATCTGTAAAATAGGGTTGATAGTAGTACCTACCTTGCAGTGCTGTTGTGAGGATACAATAAAGAGATCTGTATACTTTAAAGTGCTATATAAATACTATCCATTCTTCATTCCTCCTTCCTTCCTTCTCTATCTCCCTTTCTTTTTTCTTCTTTCCTGTTTCTTTCCTTCTTCCTTTCCTTTCTCTGTCCTTTTCTTTGCCTCTTTCTTCATTTCTCTCCTTTCACCTTTCTCAATCTTTTCTTTCTGCTCCTCTTTCCCCCTTTCTCCTCCGTTCCAGTTTCTCCACCCCACAGTGACACCCGGGCCCGTTGTTCTCTCTCCCTTTCCTTTCGGCTTCCCATGGCTGTTCTCAGTGAGGCCTCTTTTGTTCTGCATCTGGTTCCTTCCAGCCTGCAGAATGGAGAGCTACACAAGTGGCTTTTTCTTTACTTATAATCAGTACCATGATTAGGATTAGGAGAAACTTGAAAGAACAACAATGATAAAGCAGAGTTCTTCCTGGCAGAAGGAAGGAGCCATATTAATGCCATCACTTGAATATCAGATTACTATAGGCTGCAATTCCTAAAATAGCCTTTTGTTTGTGTCCATGAATTAGCTTGAAAAAAGGAAAACAAAAAGGGGAAAGGGCCCAAGCCAACCTGTAAAGAATGCCTTCTGCACCCCAGCTCTATGGGGAAGCATATTAAAAATCTCTTTTTCAGTAAAACTTAAAATATTAAGAAACAACATTTTCCTTTAAAATCCTTTCCAGGCTCCTGTGAAAATCTCACCTGATGGATAAAAAAAAGGCATTCTTAGGGAAACAGATTAAGAGTGATACCAAATCTTTTGATAGAGTAAATCTTGTCTTGTTTATATGATCGCTTCCCCCAGCCAGACCCGCCCCAGAAATGATTTGGGTAGTCTATTGACTCATTTGGGGCAGCTTGGTGGCGCAATGGATAGAGCAAGATGTGAGTCCAAATCTGGCCTCAGACATTTAACAGCTATGTGACCCTAGACAAGTCACCTAACCCTATTTGCCTCAGTTTCCTCATCTGTAAAATGAGTTGGAGAAGGAAATGGCAAACCACTCTAGTATCTTTGCCAAGAAAACCCCAAATGAAATTAGTAGGTCAGACACAACTGAAATGACTGAAAAACAAAATTGACCCATCTAAGGTCAGTCACTTCTCTACCTACTTACTTGGTATTGATGGAAGGGAGATGGTCCCTTTATTTAATTCTAGGAATGAGCTTAGTGGTCCAGGAAGAAAGGGAGTTGGAATTTGGTTACTCAATAGTTCTGGAATGTTATCTCAGATTGTATTTTACATGTCGTGATCTTTTCTTTGCTCAAGATTCTTCTAAAAAGTTATTTGGAATCTTCTTGAGTCAGAGAGTCATGTTGGAAGGCATGGGGGACTATGCCAATTTGGATCTCTCTCTCTCTCTCTCTCTCTCTCTCTCTTTCTCTCTCTCTTCTAGAAATGGCTTGAATATAGATTAAAACTAAATTAAATTGGCAGACTGGTACCTAAATGGAGAGTACAGTATTAATATGTTTTCTTTGACACTTATGACAATGCAGGGCACCATTTTTTTCCTTCCTGTCATACCCGCCCCTTCTACTATTGACCCTCAGATACATTTTGATGCATAATGTAATAAAAATAAACTTTATCTATTGACAGAAAGCTTGTTCTATGAGATAAGAATATTTATTTATAATCTAACCGCTGGGACATCAGAGGGAACAAGATACAGGAAATTGTCTTGTTAGAAACCACCAGGTGGTACACTGAAAAAAAAAAAAAGAAAACAAACACTTTAAAGAAAAGGGAAATCCTTCCCTGACACAAAACATAGAGAAAGATTTTTACAAATTTGTTTTAAAGATGAGTCTCCCTATCTTCTCAGACCAAAAGTGCAGGAGCTACTCACAGGCCCAAGCCCTCTACTGATCAGCATGGGGGGGAGGGGGGCGGGCATCGACCTGCTCCATTCCTAACTGGGCCAGTCTGACCCTTGTGGTCCCTCTGCTCCCAGAGGCTCAACATATTAATGGCAAACAGTACAAACACCCAATAGGTAAAATTCACAGAAGCTTAGAACTCTGCATTCAAGAGAGACACCATCTTTGGAAATTAAAAATAAAATAAATACTTTTTTTTACAAAGAGAGATACACCAGCTTTAGCATCTTTTGTAGCTGGGATTACAGAGATGTACCACCATGCCCAATGAGAAGAGCTTTTGAAATCACCTGATGCTAGGTTCTCCTTAACATTTTTGATGAACCCTTTGATGACCTTCCTCTCCTTTGTCTCTTAGAATCCCTAGTTTTCTTCAGGACCAGCTGAAATGGCCCCTTCTCCATGAAGCCTTTCCTGATCTCCCTCCCCAGGTGCTAGTGTCTCCCCCACTAATTACCTCATCAATTTTGTATACACCTGTGTATGTCCACACTGATCCTTCAACCCCACCATATAATGGAAGCTCTTTGAAGGCAGACATTTTTGGTTTTGTCTTTCTATGCCCAATAGTTAGCACATAGTGGACACTTCATAAATGCTTACTGATTAATTGGTGCAGGCTTTTTTTTTTAAGTCCTGAAGATTGTGTATTGAAAGGAAGAGCTTAGTTTTTGACTAAGTGCAAATAAGCCTTGATTCTTTGAGCTAATGGAAGGAAGCAATGATACACAGAAACCTTGAACCACCTCGTGGTAGAGGGGAAAGTGCATTGGAGTGGGTGTCTGAGATTAAGAGCCTAGCGCTGCCTTGTGCTACAGGTGACCTGGAGCAAGGCAGCCTCTCTGGCCCTCAGGTTCCAAATCTATCAGGTGAGGGGGTTTGGACTAGAGGACATCTAAGTTCTCTTTAAGCTCTTAGATTTTATTTCTGTTTGGCTATGAAATGCAGTCAAAGATACAATTCATACAGAAATAGAGACAACCTACTAACATGCACATGCACACACATATGCACACAAACATATATCCTCCTTCTGGTTTTGCTTTCTTGTCATAGCCTGGGAACCAGCTGAGTAGAGAAAGGCAGAGTCTACAGTTAGTTGTAATCATTCTCTCGAGGACATTTTAAGATGATGCAGTGCCCCAGGTCCTCTGAAAACATGGACTCAAATTAATTTTGTAATGACTTGGCCAACAGAGCTGCATTTCTGATTTTCACTGGTAGCCAGTGCCAATAAGTGCCTCAGATGAACATTACATTGGCACTTGGTCCATCATGGTAGTAATCAGGTGCCAGTTGGTGAGCTAGCCTAGATATTTCCAGCATCTCATTACTTTAGAATGGCAACACTGACTGAAGTGGGGCCCATCTTGTATTCTCCCTTTCATTCTATCAGGGCTGGAAGTGAAACCACTAGCTTGGCCTGTGTTTTGACTTCTGGATTGCATCTTTCAAGTAGCAATTCTTTTTGCCTTATAATTGAATCAAGCCTAGAGTTTGGAATTAAACATCTGGAAGCTAGAAGGACCTTGGTTTAAATAGCAATTATAAATTCTCAAAAAGAGACTTTGCAGGTCTGATCTGAGTTTCCCTCATGCCAAAATAGCTCTTTTGTCAGGATGAGCTGGACTTAATGCAGAACCAGGGAAGAGCCAGCACATGTCCACGAAGGTGATAGGCGCTCCTCATCCCCTCCTTAAGATGAGATTCCTTACAAAGGAGTTCCAGGAAAATACTGAAAAATTTAAGCATCAAAAAGAAAAAGTTATTCTGAAGAACACCACCTCAGACTTCATTTCTACATGCAAATGTGACATGAATCACTGTCAACAAATCAAGTCGGTGGGCATTTGTTAAGCACCTACTATGTGCCAGGTTCTGTGCTAAGCTCTGAGGATAGAAAGGCAAAAAAAAAATTGTTTCTGCCCTCAAGGAGCTCACAATTTAATGGGATGGGGTGGGGAAAGGCTGGAAATAGAACATACAAACAACTCTACAAACAAGATACATGCAGGAGGCACTAAGGCTTAGGAAAACTGTGAAGGGATTTTTGTAAAAAGAGATATTAGCTAAGACCCGAAAGAACCAGGGAAGCCATGAAGCAGAGATGAGGCAGGAGAGAATTCCAAGCAGCAGAAGCAGCCAGTGAAAACGCATGAAGTTGGGAGGTGAGGTGTCATGTCGGAAGAACATCAAAGATGCCAAGTCCCTGGATGGTTGAGTCAGTAAAGGGGAGTAGGGGATAAGAAGACTGGAAACAGAGGAAGAATGAAGGCTTTAAAAGCCAAATAGAGGATTTTATATTTGATACTGTGTAGGAGAGAGGGCACTGGACTTGGAGTCAGGAATTCAATTCAATTCAAGTTATTGTTTGTCCTTCATTTTCAAAGAGGACCAATGATATCATGAATGATGTCCTGACTGGTCCATGAATTGGATTTAAGTGAGGCAGAGTTGCACAAAGTCATCAACTTCACTCTCTCTTCCAATGTCATCAAAGTCCTGTGGCAAGACAAAGGTCATGATGACCGATGGTAGTCCAGAATGCAGTGGATGACCTTGGTGTCTTCAATGTTTGACCAAGCTCTAAGCTCCATAGCTTCAGCCACCTTCATGGCCATTGGAACAAGTTGTCCTCATCTGCCCATTCCATCAAGGAGAGTCTTCACAAGCTTGGAGTAGATACCCCCCTCACCTACTGACTCACTCATTGTTAGTTACACTCAACCTGGTTCAGCCCCTCTGCCTAGATCATTTTACTGGGGTGTGGTGGCTGAGCATGCTACAGCTTCTTGGAGCCACAGGTGAGAGTTGAGTGCTAGGTAGACACCAAAAGGTAGATGAACAACCCTGAAAAGGGATCAGCAGCCCTCATACCAGAGGTGCTGGTCATCCTTGAACTTTCCATACACCTTGATTCAATTACTAACTAGACTCAAATACAGATAGGTGAATGATGTTAGACAAGCCTTCTTCAAGGATCAAAGTAGGTGAGGGAATGTTGCAGCAGAGAAGCCATGAATTAGAAGGACAGATACGAAGACTCATTAGCAGAAAAGGAAAGAAGAGGGAAGAAGGTAAGTGAAGAGGAAGGCAGTTAGATTTCTGCTTAAAAGCCTCTTCTGAACTAGAGGTGAAAGCAAATTCCTTTCCCATTAGACTCTTCAAAGAATACGCTAATTGCCTATCAAAAGGTAACATCCTGTCTCTAGAAAAAAACAGAAATCTATTATAAATAAACAGAGCTAGGGGCAGCTAGGTGGCGTAGTGAGTAGAGCACCGGCCCTGGAGTCAGGAGGACCTGAGTTCAAATCCAGCCTCAGATACTTGACATACTTACTAGCTGTGTGACCTTGGGCAAGTCACTTAACCCCAATTGCCCTGCCAAAAAAAAAACAATAAATAAGCAGAGCTTCACCAAAGAGCCCCTACTGAGTGAGTCCCCCATAATGGTAAACGAGAATGCAAAGTCAGCCCCAAAGCCTACCACAAGGCTGACAGAGGATTGATGGTTTTGCTTCTAGTAAATATGGAGGGCAAAATACACTTTTTAGTGAATTGCCAAGAATTTATTTTGCATGATTCTATTTCTGTCAGTGGCAACTAATAACTGTGCATGTGCAAAACACAGGGAGAAAGAAATGTTCCTTGAAAGAATGGAAAAAGTGCTCTAAAGATAACACTTTTTTAAAAGTGGCAGAAAAGAAAGTGAGAAATTCTATCCTGAATCAGGAAGTTGGAGGATGGAAGAATATGATACAGAGGAGAAAGGGAAAAAGGAGAATTCCTGAACATTTGAAGCTTTGCAATGAGGTTCTTTCTGTGAGGGATGAAGCTGGAAACTCAGAGGAAGAAGAGGCTTCTTATGCCCCAGAGAATGATTTGGATACAAGAGTGCCACCAGGAGAGAGATTATTCCATGATGGCCAAAGGAAAAAAAGAGACAAGTGGTAGTGACAGATGCCTCTGCTGAAATGTGTCAAGGTAGACATAGATCAACCTTCTGTGAATAATAGAGATCTGTTATCTTTCTGGGGCATGTATCTGGGGCATAACTAAAAATTTCCTAAGAGTTGTAGAGACAAATTTGCTAGGCAAAGGAACCTAAAAGGTGTTATTGGAGATTTTGTAGGACTAGGCTAGATGCACTGAAGACCTTAGAGAACAACAAAAAGGCACTTTTAGTTATGTTAGGGCAAGAGGAAGATCAAAGAAGAGTTAGGAGCATTGCTCAGGGTAGAGGGGGCAATGATAATGAAAAAACAGAGAGGACAAATCAACTGCATTTGCTTCCTTTTAAAACAAAATAGCGTTTATATAATACTTACTATGTGCTACTATTGGGCAGCTAAATGGCTCAGTGGGTCTGGAATCAGGAAGATATGAGTTCAGATCCAGCCTCAGATACTTAATAGCTGTGTGACCTTGGGCAAGTCACTTAACCTCTGTTTTCCTTAATCCACTGGAGAAGGAAATGGCAAGCCGCTCCAGTATCTTTGCCAAGAAGATCCCGTGGATATTATGGTCCACAGGATCATGAAGAGCTGGATACAAACGTGGCAGGGACAGTGCTAAGCAGTTTTTACAAATATTAGCTCCTTTGGTCCTTCCAACAATCACGTGAGGTAGTTACTATTGTTATCCCCATTTTACAGTTGAGGAAACAGGCAGCTAGAGATTAAGTGACTTGTCCAAGGTCACATACCTAGTAAGCATCTGGAGCTGGATTTGAAATCAGATCTTCCTGACTCCAGGGCCAATGATCTATCCACCATACCAACAGCTGCCCCTTTTTCTCTATCAGAGATCACAATCCACAGAGATAAACAGACCAGAAATGGTAAACAGGGAATTAAAGCTCAAGATAAAGGAGGAGCTAGTAAGAGACCACCCAACTTTCCTTCATGAGTTCAGATGATTAGGTTTAGAAAGTAGTAAGAGAACTGAGGATGTGATTACTGAGCTATCAGTAATCTTTGACAAATTCTAGGAAATGGGACTAGAGATCTGTAAATGTTATTATTTTAAAAAAGGAAGAAGGTAGATTCTTCAAGTAATAAGTTGATGAACTTGACTTCAACTACCGGCAAAATTTTCAAATGTGTTATTATTAATGTGAAGGTTTTATGAGTTTTTCAGAAGAGAAGTTATGAACACTAAGAGACACAATTGTTTTCATCAAGGACAGTACAGGCCTGGCTAACCTTGTTTTCTTTTAGACAGATGTTATGAGATCTGTAGATTAGGGGAATATTGTAGAGACAGGAAACCTGGAATTCAGCAAAGAACCAGACAAAATCACTCATGTAATCTTTGTAGACAAGATGTAGAAAGGTAAGCTATATGATGGGCAGCTAGGTGGCACAGTGGATAGAGATGAAGACTCATCTGCCTGAGTTCAAATCTGGCCTCAGACACTTACTAGCTGTGTGACCCTGGGCAAGTCATTTAACCCTGCTTGCCTCGGTTCCTCATCTGTAAAGTGATTTGTTGACTTGATTTGACCTGACTTGATGGCAAGTGGATAAACACTTGATACTACAGGTATAAAAAGCTAATGTGTTCTTACACCATATTAAAAGAGGGGATTCCACAACAAATGAGGGAGTTGTCCTGCCATACTCTGCCCTGGCCAGACCACATCTGGAGGATTATGTTCACCTCTAGGTGCTACATCTAAGAAAGGCCAGGCTAAGGTGGAGAGCATGTAGTGGAGGCAGAGCAAAACCATGGTGGTTGTCCTCCAGATTGGTTGAAGGAGGTGACCAAAATTATTAGAAGTCTAGAGACCGAGCTATCCTAGGATCATTTGGAGGAACTGAGAATATTTAGCCTTAGAAGAAAAGACTTAGTAGGGACATGATAGCTCACTTCAAGTGATAGAAGGGCTGCAGCATGGAAGATGCATTAAATTTGTTCTGTGTGATTCCACAGAATAAGGAGAAATGGAATTGCACAGAGACAGATTTTAGTTCATTAAATGCATAGACTCACAGGTATATTACTATTTGAGAACTTTGTGAAAAGTATCACAAATAAGTGACTACTTGTGCAGATTAAGAAGGAGAAATAAACATCATCATAGTTGTCTTAGTCTTCAGGTCTAACCTTACTTCTTGGTAATAATTCTATCATTTGATAAAGTATTAAAACAAAAATCAGGAAAATCCAAATTTGCATCCTACCACAGGCAGGGTTCAAACTAAAAAACTTTATTACCTGTGTTTGTGTGACCCCTGGACAAGTCACTTAACCTCCTTGAGTCTTGGTTTCCCCATCTGTAAAAGGAGCTTAATAATAGTACCTATCTCACAAGGTAGGACAGCTAGGTGGCACATTAGATAGAGTGCTGCCCCTGAAGCCATGAAGACTTTATGAGTTCAAATCTGACTTTAGACACTTACAAGCTGTGTGTGACCCTAGGCAAGTCTCTTAACACTGTTTGCCTCAGTTTCCTCATCTACAAAATGAATTGGAGAAGAAAATGGCAAACCGCTCTAGTATCTTTGCCAAGAAAACATCAAAGGGGGTCGTGAAGAGTTGGACACCACTGAAGTAACTGAACTACAACACCTCACTGGGTTGCTATAATAATAAGAAATGGACATTCCTTAGTATTACTGCCTCATATCCTGACACTCTTTATACTTCCCGGTCGGCATTCCCAGAACATTCTTGCTCTTCTTGCTTCTCTTAAGCATTCTAACGGTGTGTGCCACAGTCCCATCTTGGACACTAAAGCTGATGGATCCATAGGGCTTGGAAATGTTGCTCCAGTTTGTTCTAATTACAAGTAGACCTGAATCAACACTGGCCTCTGAAGGTCACATGTTTTCCCCAGGATCCTGCCTAGTATTCAGCAAGCAGTTGGAATGAAGGGTTATTGATGGGCAAGCAAGGCCTTGGGGATGTCTTTGCCAACAGCTGACTCAGCCCTTGTGAGATGTTTGGCAGCCGCATTTCAGACTTCCTGAGGGAAAGTGCAAATCTGATCATTAATGTTATAAATGCTAACCAAGGGGAGGCTGCTAACCGAGAGGAGGCTGTTATCCACTTAGAGTGCTTTGCGTTGGACTCATTATTAAATTAACTATGCCAGCTTTTGTCACAGATTCATAGGAGTGCAGGGCTGGAAAGGACCATAGACAACTTCTAGTCCGGATGAGAAATTGAAGCCTAGGGAATGAAATGACTTACCCAGGTTAATGAATTAGTGTCAGAGGCAGGGCTAAATATAACACCTTACATTTAGGTAGCATTTGGCAATAATATATACTCCATCACTTGATCTTCCCAAAACCCTTATAAAAAAGATGGGAAAAGTGTATTTACTTCATTTTATAGAAAAGAAAACATGTTCCAACAGGTAAAGTCATTTGCCCAAAGACACATTAGATGCCAAGGTAGGTGTTGAAATAAGCCTCTATGGTGTCTGTATTGGAAGAACACTGGATTTGGAGTTAAAGGACCTGAGTTCAAGTTCCAATTCTGTCCTTGCAGGCTAGATTTGGAGTCAGGAAGATCTGAGTTCAAATCTGGTCTCAGACACTTGCTGCATAACCCTGGGCAAGTCACTTAATGTCTGTCCGACCTAGTGTCCTCATCTATAAAATGGGGGTGATAATATACTGTACACTTCCACATCATGGGGGGATTAGGGGGTTAGGGGTACAGCACCCCTGTGATCTGGAAAATTCTCAGAACAGAGAAGTCTGAATTTTTTCTTTTTCTTTTATGGGGTATGTACACCACCTTATTATAAAATTTGGGTATATTTATGGCATTAAAAGATAAAATATGTTGATATTATATAATACCGTAAATATATGTATACGTATGTGTGTATACATACATATATATATACATACATATATATATATATATATATATATATATATATATATACATTCTATGCATTTCTGAGTTTCTAAATTTTTTTATGTGTTATCTGCTGGCTTTTGTACATCATCTGTGGCCTCCACAAAACTTCCCCAAAATTCCCATTTAATTTCTTATGCTGACCCATGATATACCAAAAACACAATGGGGAAAGTCAGGATGTGGAAGGGATAAGTGTACCTACCTTCCGGGGTTTTTCTGAGGATGAAATGAAATGAGATAATAATGGTAAAGTGCTTTGCAAACCTTAAAATGCTATTTAAATGCTAGTTATTACTATTATTGGCTAGCTGTATGATCTCGGCAAATCACTGCCCTGTAACTTGAGGACAATAATAGTTCCTATCTCCCAGAAATGAGATAATAACTGGAAAGTGCTTTGTAAACCTCAAAGTGCTATATTAAATGCTCATTATTATTATTATTATTATTATTATTATTATCTAGCTATTATTTGCTAGCTGTGTGATCTCACACCTCACACAAGTTATTTCTCTCTTCTTGTCCCCAATTTTCTCATCTATAAAATTACATATTTAGATTGGATGACCTCTGAGGTACCTTCCAGGTCTAAATTCATAATTCTATTGCTTCTTACCTCTCTATTCAGATATTTTATTATTAATGAGCACCTATATTAACTTCTTATTTTCCTTTGGCAATTTTGTTGCATGAGATTAAAACACAGAGGTGTGGGACAATATACCTGAGTGATTATATACCTTTCAGTTTTTTTAAATTTCATTTTTATTCCAAACTCAATAAACAGCCAAAAAATGAGCATTTGCATCTAAAAAGTAGAACAGAAAAAAACAGATTATAACGTTCTTTGATCTTCATAGTATACTTTTATTCTTCTCCTGCTTCTAAAGCCTTTATACAGAATTCCTATCCCACTGTCTTCTTTGGGATGTTTTTTGATCATTAAAACAATGCCCGTTTCCGTATTTTTCCCTCAATACGTATCAAACTAGTAGCTTCAAAATATTATTTCTTAGTGGAAAAAGTCTCAGATTTCCAATGAGAAAATGGTTTCAAATCTTGGCTCTTCTATTTACTTTCTTTGTGACTGGGGCTAGAATGGAAGGAAACAAACATTTATGAAGCACCTACTATGTGCTAGGTACCATGCTAAGTGCTTTACAAATGTCTCTGTGTACTGTACCACCTAGCTGCCACTTAACTTCTCTGAGTCTCAGTTTCCCCTTCTAAAGTCCCCTTCAGTTTTATATCTATGATTCTATGGTCTTCTACAGCTACCTTTCCCAAATTCTGTCAATTACTCATATTTCATGGCTTATGACTGCTGTCTGCAAATCCGCTGAATCATGTCATGATACACTTTGTTCCCCTCAACTTTTTAACTCTGGCAGTGGTTTCCCCAGAAGGGGGAAAACATCTAAAAAAGACGCTTGAAGCTAGAGGACAAAACAATTAAACAGGTCACACAAGGGATTCCTGTCTCCCCTGATCATATTGGTTAGAAAATCTTAATTAGAAAGCTGTCACAGTTCACTTGGACAATTTGGCAGCTGTCATCCAAGGAAATAACCCTTGTGGAGATGGGACCTGGTGACTGGCTCTGCAGGTGCTGCAGACCTCACCTCTTCAGCAGCTTCATGGCTTCTAAAGACCTGGAAAAAAAGTTCTTACCACCCATGTCTTTAACATCTTCAAATGCCTGTAGCAGAAATGGATATGCAAGGGCAGTTATGTGGCACAGTGGATAGAGAACCAGCCCTGGCCTAAGAAGGATCTGAGTTCAAATCTAGCCTCAGACACTAATTACCTGTGTGACCCTGGGAAAGTCACTTAACCCACATTGCCTCAAAAGAAAGTAAGGGATATGCACTACTAATAAAGATAATGCACTAATATCTATTTTTGCCACTGTCATCCTTAAGGACAATTTGGCCTTTCCATCCTCACTGGAATACAGTGCCTGGTCCTTATAGTAAGCACTTAATAAATGTTTATTGAATTTAATTCAATTAAATTGTGTTGTCTTCAGGGGTGTGCTGGTAAATGTTTGACAACCTGATCTCTAGAGGGGGAAAAAAATGTACTCAGGACACACTTTTAAGTTTAATCAGAATTCTCTATCACTTTCTTTATTATAATTGACAGATAATCAGGCCCTGATTTGGAGCATTTGCCAATTTCTGAGGTATAATGCTCAAACTGAAAACTTAATGATGTATTCTCATGTGCCAGTCTAAGCTGGTTCCATCCAGCACACCCCTGGTTGTCTCCTATTAGGATGTGAGCTCCTTGAGAGCAGAGGCGATTTTGTTTGCTTATTTGTTTTCAGTGCTTCGTGCAGCTCTTAAATGTTTTTTTTTCCCCACTCATTGATTCGTTCCAGGGAACAAATGGAACAAATGAAGGAATGCTTCATTTCCCCAGGACCAAAGGATCATCTGTGAGGATTATTTGGACACTCATTCCTTCCATCCATAAGAGCAAAAACCACAATAACTCTGATCCTGAATTTACCTTCTAGATGCAGTTGTAAGCAAAGGAGGTGAGTAGTGTTCTGGAGTACTTTTGTCTCTATTTCATTATATATCCAAATCGTCATCAAACTCCCCATTGCCATTTTTATAGTTGCTCTTAAAAAAATCTCTATAGATAAATGCTTTGTCCATACTTTGAGCAAAATGTTACCCTGAAAGCATCCAGAATCAAGTTACAGTTTGTTTTAAGTTATCTATAATGTACTTGTTGTAAAGTTTTAACCCAAGGCTGCTTTCCCCCTCCCTAGCATATCGAAAGTTCCCAGGATGCCTCTCCCCAATATCACTCGGTCTGTAATCAGGAAGTATAAACTCCTTTTAATATTAATCTTCAGTAAAATAAGTCTTCTCAGGAGAGGTGTTTTTTAAAATTATTATTAAATATGCAATGCTTTGTAAAGCCAAGCTGGCTTTTGTACTACAAGTCTTTTTCAAATGGTCTGGCCATTTCTCCCTTTGTTTAGCAGCACGATTGGATTGCATGACTCTTGTATCTAGGAAACAATTTCTTTATATGAGAAAAATAGACTCAGAGTAAAATGAATACAATAATAAGGGCAAAGCTTTTGTCTGAGTTCTCCAGTGTGCACTCTATACCTATCATTAGGTGTAGCAGAAATGTAGAGAAGAGAAAGTTTAGCCCACAGGAATTCACATGAATAATATGATGTCACTAAATCCCAAATTCATAGGCTAGCACTGCATCCATTTATTGAAGTTCTTTTGTTTCTTCTTACAGAGAGCAAAAGAAATAAATTGTATTTGAAGATTTAATTTATTATTCATAGAATCATAGGATTACAGATTGAAAGGTATCTCAGAGGTCATCCAGCCCAACTCTTACTAAAGTCACGAATCCCATCTACAATACCCCCCAACAAGCGATCATTCATGGTCTCCATTTGAAAATCTCCATTGAGGAATTCAAGATTACCCAAATCAGCACTTTCCAATTATGGACAGCTCTAAGAAAGTCCCTCCTCCTAGCAAATCAAATATTTTCCTTTAATTTCTACACACGTTGAGCCTTTGTAACAACTCAGAACAAACTAATCTCTCCTCTACGGGACAGACGTTTGAATGCTTGAAGATACCTATAATGTCCATTCTATGATCCTGTGATTCCCTCAAATCTCTTCTTCTACTTTGATTTGCTTTCGGTAGAATATATACTCCTGGAGGAAAGGGACTATTTTAATGCTTGTCTCTGTGTTCTGGGTACCTAGCAGCGTACCTGGCACTTTGTAGATATTCAATAAATGCTTATTGAATGGAATTAAAGGGATCTCTTTTTTTTTTTTTTTTTTTGGAGGCAATCAGGGTTAAGTGACTTGGCCGAGGTCACACAGCTAGTAAGTGTCAAGTGTCTGAGGCCAGATTTGGACTCAGGTCCTCCTGACTCCAA
The DNA here is from genome assembly GCA_028646595.1 of Phalanger gymnotis. Lineage (NCBI taxonomy): Eukaryota > Metazoa > Chordata > Mammalia > Diprotodontia > Phalangeridae > Phalanger > Phalanger gymnotis. Next base: position 149,371,215 of record CM053622.1, on the reverse strand, counting down.
AACCAGTGCTCTATCCACTGTGCTACCTAGCTGCCCCTGAGGGGATCTTCTTAAAACAATATTCTATTTTTTTCCCCCAACTACATGTAAAGAGAATTTTTGACATTCTTTTTTTAAACTTTGAGTTCCAAATTCTCTCCCTGCCTCCTCTCTTTTCTCTCTAAAGGGATCTTTTTGTAGAGTGGTTTCTATGCTTTATTTTTGTAACATGGTTTCTATGGTATATCACAATCATTCCAGAATCTTGATCCTAACTCTACAAAGTCTCTCCCACGTGTACCCTTCTTCCGACTCACTCAAACATCATCTCAGTTGGGGCCCTGATCCCCTCTCACCTGAACACTTGGTCTCCCTGCCTTAGGTTTCTCCCCACTGCAATCCATGTTCCACAGAGCTGCCAAAGTCATTTTCCTCCCTATCCAATATGCTCTAGCGGCTTCTTATTACCTCCAGGCCCAAATAAAAATTCATCTCTTTGGTATCTAAAGCTATTCATAGCCCAGCTCCATCCTACCTTCCCAGCCTTATTATACATCTCTTCTTTCCATGTAGTCTATGGAGTAGCTATACTGTCCTTCTTACCAGTTCTCACACAGAACTCCATCTCCCGTTCCTATGCCTTGGTTCTGGATGTCAATTACACCTCTTCTCCCCCTTCCTCATCTCTGTTTCTTAGAACCTGTAGTTTACTTCAAAACTTTCCTCAAGCACCACTTTCTTCATGAGGTCTTCCTGACTGTGATGTTTAAAAAGTTTGAGAGACATAGTTTCTGGGTAATTAATCATTTTATTAATAATGGTAGCATAAGGGAGTTGGAAATTGGGAGGATGCTCATCAATTGGGAAATGGCTGAACAAATTGTGGCATGTGATTATGATGGAATACTATTGTGCTATGAGAAATGATAAGCAAGATGCTCTCAGAAAAACCTGAAAAGACTTACGTAGCTGATGCAAAGTGAAATACGCTGGGTACAAAGTAACAGCAATATTTTAAGATGATCAGCTGTGAATGATTTAGCTATTCTCGGCAATCTAATGATCCAAGACAATTCTGAAGGACTTATGACGAAAAATGCTATCCATCCCCAGACAAGGAACTGATGGTGTCTGAATACAGATTGAAACATACTTTTTTTACTTTATTTTTCTTGAGGTTGGTTTTTTTTTTTTGGTCTATATTTTCTTTCACAACATGATTAACATGGAAATATGTTTTGCATGGCTACACATGTATAACCTATTTCGAATTGCTCTCCTCAATGCAGGGGAGGAAGGAGGGAGGGAGAGGATTTGGAACTTAAAGTTTTAAAAACAGACATTAAAAATTGTTTTTACATGTAATTGGGGAAAAATAAAGTACTAAATAAAATTGTAAAATAATGCTAGCATATTATTAATAAAAGGAATGGTCGTTTGCCCTTCTCCCTTGGACCAAAGACAAATCATGGAGGTGGGTTCACAGTTTATATGCCGTTGGAAGAGTGGGTGTTTCTGCTGGTGGCAATCAATTCTGATTAATTAACAAGAGAGAATGAATATTACAATGAGGGGCTGGATCTATTCTAATAAGGGGCTAGTGGACTGACTTTAATCATGTTATTTATTTCCAAATCACCCCAGCCTGGGGTAAATCTAGACAAAGAATTTACCTCCACCCAGGCCTGAGTAGAGCACAATGGGCTACCCCACCTGAGTGGGGGTCTGAACGAAATTGCTAATAAAGTTAATCCAATCCCATTATCAGCAATATCTTTCAGTAACTGAATAACCTCCAGGTTTCTGGAAAAAAATCCTAGTCCTAATTGAATAATTGATTATTAATATGACAGAGAAATAATCATTTCTCTCAACGGTCCCCTAGCTTCTAGTGCCTTCCCCACAAAGTTACCTTGCATCTGTTTTACATGAATTTTGTGTATTTCTATATATGTGTGTTATCTTCCCCAGAGAATAACTGTTCCTTGAGGGAAAGGACTATGCCGCTTCTGTCTTTATATCTCTTTCTTTGGACATGCTCCACTTACCAAAATTCCCTCTAAAACAGGTAGCCCAGAACTGAATTTAATATTGCAGGGTGTCTGCTAGCCAGGATTGAGTGTGGAGAAATTATCCCCTCTCTTGCACTGAATGTTATACTTCTATTAATGTTGTCCAAGATTGCATTAGCTTTGTTGGCAGCCATGTTACACTGCTGAGTCATGTTGCACTTGCTGTCTCCTTGAATCTAGGACGCATGCATTCAACTATGTTTTTCTGACAATGAAGCAACTAACACACAGGTCACAAAATTTTTAATTAAAACTTTTGCTCTGTCCCCAGTGCTGCCTAGGACAAGGTACAGCATTATGGGTCAGGTGCTAAACACAGTCGTGTGGCCCTCCTGATACAGCGAACACTGTGTGTCATCAGGGACATATTTTTTGTTTTTGCAACTTCTAGTAATCTCATTAGAGCACTGCAAACCTATAGAAAAGTAAAAGTGTCCTGACTTTTCTTTTCCCTCAATCAGCAAACTCTTTTAATGGTGATTGGGACAATGATGCTGCTTCTGTTGATGTTTCTTGTGCCAAAGAGCACAAGTGATCACTGGATGGGAACCTTGTTTCCACCCCCCTAGAATTATCTGAGATTTGCACGAGAATGTTACCTAACTGCTGCCGTTGCTGTGGGGGATTGCAAGTCCCAGATTCCCCAGTTACACTTAATCTTGAAATTACACCACTGCTTAAAGCAGGAAGTCTCAAGTGCATTTTCTTCTGAAGTTGCTGGCTACATCCCACTGTTAAAGTTTGTGTAATCTCTTCATGTCAATCATTGTGAAAGCCATCTATGTTAAGTGGAGACTATTAGAATATTGCTGTTGTATCGTATCAGTCTAAGTGAGTGGAGTTGCCACAGCTTGTACAGCTTGTACCATGTCTGACGTCTTCACCAACTGGTCCAACCTTGGGGCATGTTCTGGGGAAGGGAAAAGGAACTACTGCTTCCGTTTCTCAGTTCTCATTCATTCATTTATTTGTTCAATAAAGACTTATAAAGTTTGCAATTCACTGTATTAGACTGTGAAGAATAAAAATTTTAAAAAAAGAATATATTCCCTGACCTCAAGGGCCATCTGCTCTAGTAGAAAAAATAAGACCAAAACACGAATAACTATAATTTAAGTTATAGCATGATAAATGCATTTTGAGGAGGAAAGAGCAATATAAAAGACAGATGGAAGGTGAGACCATTTGGGATCATATATCTTGAACTGGAAAGGGATCTAAGAAGCTATGGGATTCAACTCTCCCATTTTATAGATGAAGAAATTGGGGCTCATAGAGGTCAATGATTTGTTCGGGATCACACAGAGAGCAAACATCAGAGGCAAGATTTGAACTCTGGTTTCCTGAATCCAGAGTCAGCTCACATTGCCAAAGGGATCTGAGACAGCTTCACAGAGGAGACAAGGTGCCAGAAGAATCCATCTGAGGTATGTGAGATGGCATATGAACATAGATGGAAATAGGACAGAGTAGAATAAAATTGGGTGACAGTGAATAGTCCCATATAGCTGACATTTAGTATATTTGAAATTAAGTAAGAGAAATAAGGCTAGGAAGGCAGATTAGAATCAGATTTTTAGAAGTTCTTGAATGCCAGGCTAAGGGATTATCTTGTGTTAGTCAATGGGAAGTCACTGAAGATTTTTGTACAAGAGAATGACAGTTAGTCATGAAAATATTTTGGCAATAGTGTGAATAAAGGATTTGATAGAGAGAAGAGAATAGGAGCAGGAGAGAGCAGTTAGCATGCCAGAATAGCAACTCAGAAAGGAGGCAACATGGTACACTGGAAAGAAGGGAATAAGCATTTATATGGACCCTACTATGTGCCAGGCACTATGCTAAATACTTTACAAATATGATCCCTTTGGATAGATCCTCACAACAGCCCTGCAAGGTAGGTGCTGTTATCATCCCCATTTTATAGTTGAGGAAACTGAGGCAAACAGAGTTTCAACGACTTGCCCAGGGTCACACAGCTAAGTGTCTAAGGCCTGATTTGAATTCAGATTTTCCTAACTCTGGGTCCAGCTCTCTCTCCATTGCAGCACCTAGTAGCCTCTGGAAACAACAATGGATTTGGAGACTCTGTGTGACCTTGAGCAAATCTCTTAATGACTCTAAGCTTCAGTTCCTCACATGTAAAATGAAGGAATTGGACTCTGTGGTCTCTAAGATCTCTTCCTGCTCTAAATTTATGATCCCATGAAAGATGAGATGCAAACTTAAGTTACTATGGTTGTAGGAAAGGAGGGGATGGAAATCTTAGAGGATTTAGTAAATGATGGGAACCAAGGGACTGAGGGCAGCTAGGTGGCACCAATTGGCCTAGAGTACTGGGCCTAGAGTCAGGAAGATTCATCTCCCAGAGTTCAAATCTGGCCTCAGACACTTACTAGCTGTGTGACCCAAGTTTGTTTGCCTCAGTTTCTTCATCTGTAAAATGAGCTGGAGAAGGAAATGGCAAACCACTCTAGTTTCTCTGCCAAGAAAACCCCGAATGGGGTCACAGAGAGTCAGATACAACTGAAATGACTGAACAACAACAACAAAGACAACAACAAAAGGAGAAGAGAGGGATGGAAAAGTCAAAGTTGAACCAAGGCTTTACAGGCTGCATCACAAAAGGAATGGAAAATTAACCTTTCAGCTCTGGAACTCCCTGTTCATGCTGTCCTGATTGGTGAGTACCCCCAAATGGTCTACCACATTACATCTGGTTGGTCCCAATCATGAGTCACTTTACCCCCATTAATTTTCTTAACATTTGCCCAGCCAGGAATGCTTCCTCCCTCTCCTTCCAGATCTGGTATCATACCACTCAACAAGCATTTATTAAGTTCCTATTGTGTTCTAGGCAGTACTCCGGGTACTGGTGAAACAAATGGAAAAGCAAGAGCCCCTGCCCCCAAGGAGCTTATAAATTAGTAGTGACATTGCCCCCAGAAAGCATATGGTCAATCTACTTCTCTATGGTTCCACTCACCATCCCTGTGATTTTCCAAAGCAAAACACCCCTGCCTGTCCACAGCTCTCCTGTGTTTGTTGTCTCCCTTTGTTAGAACATACATTTATTCTGTTTTGCTTTTGTATTTGCATCTCCAGCACATAAGACACACTTAATAAATGTTTTTTTTCATTCATTCATTTAAAGAGTGCTTTTAGCAAAGTAGTGAGCACCAGAGTCATATTTTCCAAAGATTGAAAAACAAATGGATGGTCAGAAATACGAGGCTATGGGTGGAGATTCCACCTTCTAGAAGTACGGTGATGAAAAGGAATAGAGAAATAAGGTGATTCCTGAAGGAGGAGCAAAGCCAAAGGAAGCACTTTTTTAGGATGGGGAAGACTGGGGTATGTTTGTAAGCAGAGGGGGCAGACGCCAACATAAAGGGAGAAATTGAAGATAAAAGTGGAAAGAGGGTATTAGATCAAGGGTACCAATACAGAAATTAGTCTTAGAAAGAAGAGTCACTCTCTAAGATCAGAGAGAATGAGGGGTGAAAGTACTGAGAGAGTTCAGATAGGAGGAGAAGAATTGAGGAAGCTCTGGTTGTATGGCCTTGATCTTTTCAGTAAAGTAGGAGATAAAATCATTCACTTAAAGAGAAGGAGGATGATTTATCACATTATCACCCTCTTAAAACTAAGTTTATCCAGTTTGAAATCAGATTCCTCTTTCCACCTTGAAATTTGGTGTGGCTGAACAGATTTATAGCACCCTCTTCCTCTATGGAAACCTCCCTAATGGCTGGCAAGTGCTGGGGAAAGTGACAATGGAACAAGTCTAATCTGGAGTCTATCTCTACATGGCATACATAACTGTGATCTATTGGACTGAGTCTGAAGAGTTCCATGGTGAGCTGAGGGCTAATAAATTATCACTCTCCATAGTAAAGTGACTGAGAGCAATGATTTTTCAGTCTCTCTTTTGACTCCCACAGGCATCATCAATTCTGGGTTGCTTTAATCCCTCAACTCTGGGAAGGACAGCATAGCCAAGTTGAAAGTCTTAGTCAAGAGAAGCATTCCAAGTGGAACTTGTCATACTCCCTTAAGCTGTTTTCACAGAATCAGAGAATCAAATAATTTTAGAGCTAAAAGGGCCCTCAGCAATCACCCAATTCAGAGATTCTGAAGCACTTTGCCTTGGCAGATAACTTCATTTTAAACACAATTTCAGCAGAACTCTTGCAAAAATATTTTTTAATTACTTTTTAAATGTTTGCTATTAAAGGCAGTAAACAATGTATGACAGAATTTTTAAAAATACTGTATTTAATGTGCAAGGCTTCATGTCAATATATGTCTTGAGGCAGGAGTGACTAGGAACCAGCGTAGAAGTCAAGAACTAGGTTCAAATTTTGCCTCTGATACCTGAAGACTGTGTGAACCTTAGCAAGTCACACCCTCTCAGGGCTCTAGTCAGCTCTCTAATACCATGTGGTAAGAAGGTGCTGACCTGCATTGGTAGAGGGAGTTCTCTCATCTGGTCATAATTCTAGCCCCTCTCCCCATATAATATCAGAGGTCTTTGAAAGGGAGGAGGAGGAGGAGGAGGAGAAAGAAGAGGAGGAGAAGGGAGAGGAAGAAGAGGAGGAGAAGGAGAAGGGGAAGGGGAAGGGGAAGGAGAAGATGAAGGGGAAGGGGGTGGAGGAAGAAGAGAAAGAGGAGGAGGAAGAGGAGGAGGAGGAGGAGAATAAGCAGAAGGAAAAAGAGGAGGAGAAAGAAAAAAACAGCCCCAAGAGTGAATCTCCCCTTTTTACTTCCAAACTTGACTTTTATTTGTAACTCACAGAGAGGATATGAAAAGGGAGTCTCCTTAAGAATCATAGTTATTAGGTACCACTTCACACCCATCAGATTGACTGATATGACAGGAAAGGAAAATGATAAATATTGGAGAGGATGGGGGAAAATTGGGACACTAATGCACTGTTGAACTGATCCAACCATTCTGGAGAGCAATTTGGAACTATGCCCGAAGGGCAATCAAGCTGTGTATACCCTTTGATCCAGCGATACCACTTCTAGGTTTGTATCCCAAAGAGATCATAAAAGAGGGAAAAGGACCCACATGTGCAGAAATATTTGTAGCAGTTCTTTTTGTGATGGCAAAGAATTGGAAATTGAAGGGATGCCCTATAAATGTAGTAAAATACTATTGTGCTTTAAGAAATGACAAGCAAGCAGATTTAAAAAAAAAAAACCTGGAAAGACTTACATGAACTGATGTAAAGCGAAATGAGCAGAACCAGCAGAACATTGTACCCAGTAACAGCAACATTGTGCAATAATCAACTATGATTTACTTAGCTCTTCTCAGCAGTAAAATGATCTAAGACAATTCCAAAAGATTCATTATGGAAAATGCTATCCACATCCAAAGAAAGAAATGATAGAGTCTGAATGCAGATCAGAGCATACTATATTCACTTTATTTTTTCATGGTTTTTTTCTTTTGCAAACTAAAATTACTTTCCAAACTGTTTCTTCTTTCACAACATGACTAATATGGAAATAGGTTTTACATGATTGCACATATATAACCTATATCAAATTGCTTACCCTCTTAGGGAGGGAGGGAGAAAATTTGAAAATTTTATAAAAGATGAATGTTAAAAAAATAGTCTTTACATGTAATTGGAAAAAATTAAGTACTATAAAAATTAAAAAAAAATGTTTAAAGAATCATAGTTATCATTCTTCCCAACTAGACTTTGCCAGAGGTAATGTAAGAGAACAGGAATGCACAGCACTTTGTGACTAAAGGGGAAACACCAAACCTGATCTCAGAGGTCCACTTATAGGAAGACACTGATGGCTTGTCGTTCAGCCAATTCAATCATGTCTAACTCTCCATAACTCCATTTGGAGTTTTCTTGGCAGAGACACTGGAGTGTTCTGCCATTTCCTTCTCGAGCTCATTTTACAGATGAGGAAACTAAGGCAAACAGGATTAAGTGTCTTTCCCAGGGTCACACAGCTAGTAAGTGTCTGAAGTCAGTTTTGAACTCAGCAACATGAGTCTTCCTGACTTCAGCACTGGTACTCTATCCACTGCACTACCTAGCTGCTCTAGACCAATGGCTACTGATAATACAAATACATCTGAGAGGATGTCTTCCCTCTAGATCCCCTCCTTCTATCAGTTCTTTCTTTGGATGTGGATAGTATTTTCCATCATGAATGTTTTGGAATTGTCTTAGATCATTATATTGCTGAGAAGAGCTAAGTAAATCATAGTTGATTATTATACAATGTTGCTGTTACTGGTTACAATGTTCTGCTGGTTCTGCTCATTTCACTTTACATCAGCTCATGTAAGTCCAGGTTTTTGGTTTTTTTTTTTTTTGAAATCTGCTTGCTCGCCACTGCCTAAAGCACAACAGTGTTCTACTACATTTATATACCTGCTAAAGATAAGCAGATAGGCAGAACAGAACTTGGAACAACTGAACTAGTGAAAGGCAGAGGCCAGAAGAAAAGGTGAAAAAAGGAGAGATTAAGGGCTTGGGAAATAACCAATAGAAAGTAACTGATGCACCTTCAGGATAGGAATGTTTTGTCTTTGCATCCTGAGGTCCGGTATAGTGGAGCAGTAAATATTTGTTGATTTGGATAGTTCAGCAGAGATGCCACAAAACATAAGTAGAAAACTCTGAACTCTATAGACCATGTCTCCAACACTGCTGAAGAGTGTTAGCCTCCAGTAGGGCACTTGCAAATAGCCTCAATGGAGAATGCAAGGATGATTCTTTCTTAGTTCAAGGTCTGGGGTTGTGTGTGCAAAAGTTAGGGGTCTAGGGGGGATATTAGGAATAGGAGGCAGCAGCCTTTGGTTCCTCCTGCTCCTTTTGAGTCCCACTCTCTTGTCTCTGCTCATCCTCTTGTCTCCGGCTGGCCAGGGCCCAGCAGCAGCTTTGATTATTATAAGAAACCTGGAAGCATGGGAGAGGTGGGCTTTCCCAGCATCCTTTGTGTATGGGCTCCCCAGCTGCAGCTGTATAAGGAGACTTTAATGCAGTTGGGTGTATTGTCACACCACAAGGTCCATGGACACAGCTTAAGAAGCATTGACCCAGTCCAAATGCCTCATTTTCTATGTGAGCCAGAAAGGTTTGGCTCCCTTATCAGTAAAATGGGAGGGATGGGAGAGGGAAGGAGGTTGGATAAGGTGCCTCCCTGTTTTAACTATGATTATTTTTAAAAAAATTTTATTTATTTTTAATTTATGGAATAAAACTAATATTTCTGTAACATAGTATAATAAAAAATGATTGTATGTGAAACTGTAAATGTGTTATGTACAACTTGCTCTTCCTTTTAAATATATAATAAAGTTATATATGATTTATCTGTGAATCTCATGACTTAGTCACACAGCTAATTTATGGATGAGTACATGGCACAATACCTACAATATGGTAGGTGCTTAATAAATATTTGTTGAATAAATAAAAGCATGAATGAAGAACAGAGCAAGCTTTTGTTTTTAAAGAATGTTTGCATTCTTTCTTCCTTCATTACAGAGGTAGGAGACTAGGATCATTCACAGATTTGGTTGATGTACGAGTTAGTTTTAGTGAAACTACTTTTTTTTTTCTTTGTGGGTTTCAAGTTACATCATTCCATCCCTACTCTCTTCCTTCAGTTTTCATCCTCTGGACTGCCAGAACTCCGGAGACCACATCCTCAAAGAATTAATCCTCTCAGTTCTAGAACTCCCAACCTAGGGCCCTCCATGTTCTGACTGAACAGTGCAGAAAATGGCCCATTGTAACCAGCCGGCCCCCAGCATGATTCACATCCCACCGAACTCTGGAACTTTCACCCTGGTGCTGCCCTCCCCCACGGGAACTTTCTAATCAATATTGCCATTGCTGGAATGGACGAGGTGTTCAGGAGGACTGGCCCCTCTGAGTCAGTAAATGCTTGCCAAGCCCTTTTCAGGCTTGTTTATCTACCTTTGGTATCTACCTGTCATCCAGCTTTCACCCATGACTCCAAGAAGCTGTCGCATGTGCAGGGGCCACATCCCAGTACCATCTTGGTAGATGGGCTAAGCCAGATTGTGGGTAACTGACAGGCCTCAAACCCATCAGTGAGTTCGTGGGGTATCTACCCCCAGAATATGAAGATGTCCCCCAGCAGAATGAATAGATGAGAACAATTTGTTCCAATAGCCATGAAGGCCTAAAGCATCCTCTGTGGGGCACTTAGGTCGTGGTCAGATGCCAAGGTCACCCACTGCATCCCAAGCTGTTGTCCGTCATATTAACTTTCGTTCTGCCACTGGACTTCCATGACTCTGGAAAAGAGAGTGAGGCTGATAACTTTGTGCAACTCTGCCTCACTTAAATCCAATTCAGACTCAAGTCGAGACATTATCCATGATGTCAGTGGTCCTCTTTAAAAATGAAGGATGGTCAACAATTGTCCTTGCTACAGTCAATGTAGTCAGTCAACTCTTCTATGACTCCAGTGACTTCCTAGTGACTTCTTAAACTAAAACATCCCTCTCTGGTTGCCACACCCCTATGTCTGTTGTTCCCTCTGATTAAAAAGTGAGTTTTTTCTGAGCAGGGAATATATGGCCTTTGTATTTTTATTCTATGAGTTTAGGATAGTGTTTGTTACACAATAATCCTTAATAGATGCTTTTTCAATCATTCATTCATTGAGAGAGATATGTTTGGAAATGCAGGTGATACAAGAACAAATACTGTACAGTAGTACAGTGGATAGAGTGCAGGGCCTGGAGTCAGGCCCTGACTTTGAATTCAAATCCAACCTTACTAGCTGTGTGACAAGTCATTTAACCCTGTTTGCCTCAGTTTCCTCATCTGTAAAATGAGCTGGAGAAGGAAATGACAAACTATTCCAGCATCTTTTGCCAAGAAAACCCCAAAATGGGGTTTCAAAGAGTCAGACATGACTGAAATGACTCCACAGCAACAAACATTCCCTCCACTGAGAGTTACTCTGAGAAATACAAAAGATATAGAATATGGAGCCCCTGTCATTAAAGAATTTGCTGTCCTCTTGGGGAGGTAAGAACAACTACAAAGCAATGCTAAGGTAGCATATAAGCAAGTGATAAGAAGTACACATCTCACAGGCCAGGTCAATGTCTACTGAGAGAATTTAGAGCAAGAGAAGATACCTATGACCTATAGCTAGAGGCTAATCTGGGAATAAATCACAAAGGATTAGGTGTTAAGTTGAACCTCAAGAGCTGAATTTGGATACATGGTGAGGAGGAGGGATGAGCCAGAGACAAAGCTAAGCCCAGAGAGAGCAGCTGGTATCCTTCCTGTCAGGCTAGCCACATTCCTGGCCTTTCACACAGAGTCTGACTTGGCTTTGCATTCACCTTTACACCAATAAGTGGCTGTCCAAGCTTTGCTTGAAGAATTCCAGTGAGAGATTCCATTGAAGAACTCTTGAGGCAGCTCATTCTCTCTTTGAAGACCTATAATTGTTAGGAAGTTCTTCCAAAGGGTGAGCCTATCTGACTCTGCAAGATCCAACCATTCAGTCAGTCAATATATATGTGCCTAGTACGTGCTAGGCACTGTGCTAAATGCATTACAAGGATTTTCTCATTTGATCCTCGTAGTAGCAAGCACCACGGCACACCCAGAATGGCCTGCTAGCGCAGGTTCTTTGATCTGCTTTTCTAAAGGAAAGCAACTTTCAAGGAGTCAACAATCTTACTTTAATTACATTCACTAGTTCAGGGGAAAGGTCAGCACCCTGAACACGGAGAAAACACAAGCAGCAAAATCAGCACAGAGATTCAACAGACAGGGCTCCAACTGCCTGAACAAAGTAATACAACCACCTACATATACAACCAGATGGAGAAGCACTAACATCTGAGTGGGGCGGAGGTGGGGGAGACTCTTAAAAAACAGCTACTCACAGTCCTGTCCAGGGAATCAAAAGGTCCTTCTCATGAGGAAGCCCTCAAAGCAACATCTTACCTCAGAATATAGATACACTTTTGGCTAATAGGTCCAGAGCCAGGTGTCACAACCCTCAGTGCCTAACTAGCTTAGTGCCAAAAGGTGTGAAAGCCTTTCTACAAGCAAACCTCCCCATAAGCAAACCCCATCCTAAGCAAACTCCTCCTTAGGCAAGTTCCTCTCCGTACTGGGCTCTATGTGACTCAGGATGTATCACAGCTGTGACTGAATACATGCGGTCACATAGGCCTATTAATGGACAGGGAAGATCTTCCTGTCTCATTAACATTACAATCCTCTTGACAGCCTAAGGAGATAAGTGTTATGGTTATTCCCATTTTACAGTTGAGGAAATTGAGGCAAATAGAGATTAAGTGACTTGCCCAGGGTTACAAAGTTAGTAAAAGGCATGATTTGAACTCAGATCTTCCTAATTCCAGTCCCAGGACACTATCCAATTTACCACCTAGATATAATCAACACTTAAGGCCATGAATTTTATTACTATTCCTCTAGTCCTCTAAGAATCATTAGTCCTCTTCACTGTTATTCATTTTCCTTGTGATATTTGCTGTTCTCTGTGGCATCTGGCCTGGTATACCTACGTGGGCAGATTTTTCCCATCTTCCTTCATTTTTAGTTTAAAGCAAGTCTGTAGATTCACACATCAAACAAATGAACTTTCACAGTGAATGCATTGTTTTTATATGGTTATTTATATAGCCTTCCCCCCCCCCCCACATATAGCTATGCATTTTTTTATTTTAAAATGATCTTATTTAAGTGTGCATTCTGTAGTTCTACATGGCAACTGTGCTACTACTTACCTCACTGGGTAGTTCTGAGGAGGTAATTGTTTTTGTTGTTACTCAGTTATGTCTGACTCTTTATGACCCCATTTGGGGTTCTCTCGGCAAAGATACTGGAGCAGTTTGCCATTTCCTTCTCCAGCTCATTTTACAGATGAAGAAATTGAGGCAAACAGGGTTAAGTGACTTGCCCAGGGTCACACCACTGGTAGGTGTTTGAGACCAGATTTAAAGTCCTGACTCCAGGCCCCACACTCTATCCACTGCACCACATAGCTCCTTAAAGAGCAAATAAGACTGCTAGTTAGATCCCATTAGATTCTGAGCTCCTTGAGGGCAGGGACTGTCTTTTGCCTCTTTCTCTATCCTCAGAGTTTAGCACAGTGCCTGGCAAATATTAGGTGCTTAATAAATGTTTACTGATTCATTAAAATAAGATAATGATTGTAAAGAATTCTAGGATCCTAAAGTTCTCTAGAAATGTGACTGTTCCTCACAGCCCACTCTAATATGTCCAGGACCATAGCCAACTAAGAGTCTGAGGTAGCTATCCTATGATGGAAGGGGAATTGGACTTGGAATTAAAAATGCTGGGTTTGAATACCAGCCTAGCTACTTAGCAGCTGGTTGGTCTTGGACAATTCATATAACTGCTTTCTTTTTTTTAATGTAGTATTTATTTAATTTATTTAATATTTTTAGTTTTCAGCATTGATTTTCACAAGAGTTTGAATTACAAATTTTCTCCCTATTTCTACCCTATCCCCCCACTCCAAGATGACATATATTCTGGTTGCCCCATTCCCCAGTCAGCCCTCCCTTCTGTCACCCCACTCCACTCCCCAACGCGTTTTCCCTTACTTTCTCGTTGGGCAAGATAAATTTCTATGCCCCATTGCCTGTATATCTTATTTCCTACTTGCATGCAAAAAAAATTTTTTTTTTTGAACATCTATTTTTAAAACTTTGAGCTCCAAATTTTCTCCCCTCTTCCTTCCCTACCCACCCTCCTTGAGAAGGCAAGCAATTCAACATAGGCCACATGCGTATCATTATGTAAAACCCTTCCACAATACTCATGTTGTGAAAGACTAACTATATTTTGTTCCCTCTTACCCTATCCCCCTTTATTCAGTTTTCTCCCTTGACCCTGTCTCTTTTCAGAAGTGTTTGTTTTTGATTACCTCCACCCCCATCTGCCCTCCCTTCTATCATCCCCCCTTTTTTAGCTCCTTCCTCCTTCTTTCCTGTGGGGTAAGATACCCACTTGAGTGTGTATGTTATTCCCTCCTCAGGTGAAATCTGATGGGGGCAAGATTCATTCATTTCCCCTCAACTGCTCCCTCTTCCCTTCCTACAGAACTGCTTTTTCTAGCCACTTTTATGCAAGATAACTTATCCCATTCTATCTCTCCCTTTCTCTCTCTCTCAATATATTCCTCTCTCATCCCTTAATTTGATTTTACTTCTTTAGATATCATCCCTTCATATTCAACTAGCCCTGTGCCCTCTGTCTATATGTATATATATAAATATGCACATATATTTATATATATACATATACACACACATATCTATATATACATATATATACACATACACACATATATACATATACATATATGTACATTTATATGTATATTCCCTTCAGCTTCCCTAATACTGAGGTCTCATGAATTCTACACATCATCTCTCCATGTAGGAACGTAAACAAAACAGTTCAACTTTAGTAAGTGCCTTAAGTTGTCTCTTTCTTCTTTACCTTTTCACGCTTCTCTTGATTCTTGTGTTTGAAAGCCAAATTTTCTATTCAGCTCTGGTCTTTTCACTGAGAAAGCTTGAAAGTCCTCTATTTTATTGAAAATCCATATTTTGCCTTGGAGCATGATACTCAGTTTTGCTGGGGAGGTGATTCTTGGTTTTAATCCTAGCTCCATTGACCTCTGGAATATCATATTCCAAGCCCTTTGATCCCTTAATGTAGAAGCAGCTAGATCTTGTGTTATCCTGATTATATTTCCACAGTACTCAAATTGTTTCTTTCTGGCTGTTTGCAGTATTTTCTCCTTGATCCGGGAGCTCTGGAATTTGGTGACAATATTCCTAGGAGTTTTCTTTTTGGGTTTTTTTTTCAGGAGGCGATTGGTAGAATCTTTCAATTTCTATTTTATCCTCTGGCTTTAGAATATCAGGGCCGTTCTCCTTGATAATTTCTTGAAAGATGATAGCTAGGCTTTTTTGTTGATCACGGCTTTCAGGTAGTCCAACAATTTTTAAATTATCTCTTCTGGATCTTTTTCCGGGTCAGTTGTTTTTCCAATGAGATATTTCACATTGTCTTCCATTTTTTCATTCCTTTGGTTCTGTCTTATAGTATCCAATGTCATTTTTAAGGTAGTATTTTCTTCGGTGGTCTTTTGGACCTCCTTTTCCATTTGGGTAATTCTGCCTTTCAAGGCATTCTTCTCCTCATTGGCTTTTTGGAGCTCTTTTGCCATTTGAGTTTGTCTATTTTTTAAGGTGTTATTTTCTTCAGTATTTTTTGGGTCTCCTTTAGCAAGTTATTGACTTGTTTTTCATGGTTTTCTCACATCCTTCTCATTTCTCTTCCCAATTTTTCCTCTACTTCTCTAACTTGTTTTTCCAAATCCTTTTTGAGCTCTTCCATGGCCTGAGACCAGTTCATGTTTTTCTTGGAGTCTTTTCACATAGACTCTTTGACTTTGTTGACTTCTTCTGGATGTATGTTTTGGTCTTCTTTGTCACCAAAGAAAGATTCCAAAGTCTGAGTCTGAATCTGACTGATTCTGACTGATCTGACTGAATCTGTTTTTGCTGCCTGTTCATGTTTGCAGCCAACTACTTGACCCTTAAGATTTTGTCAGAGTGTTACTGCTTATAGAGTAGAGAGTACTTTGTTCCAAGGTTGAGGGGTTGTGCTGTTGTTTCCAGAGCTATTTCTACATAGCAAGCTCTGCCACACCAGCACTCCTCCTCCCCGAAGAACCATCGACCTGGACCTGACTCAGATCTTAAGTAGGCTCTGCACTCCTGCTCTGACCCGCCACTTAATTCCTCCCACCAGGTGGGCCTGGGGTCCGAAGCACCTGCAGGTGTAGCTCTGTAAGCATCCTCAGAGCTGCATCACCTCTGCTGCCCCAGAGGTGGTATCCAAACTGTGAATTCCTTTCCCTCTGTCCCAGCAGCTTTTCCCACTAACCTTCTCTGTTGTCTTTGGTGTTTGTTGGTTGAGAAGTCTGGTAACTGCCACAGCTCACTGATTCAGGGTGCTAGGGCCTGTTCCGCCTGGCCCCTGGTCTGGTTGGTCCAGGCATGGCTCACGCTGCACTCTGCTCCCTTCTGCTCCTAGCTCCATGGGATAGACCTTACCTAGCAACCATCCAGGCTGTCCTGGGCTGGAGCCCTGCTTCCCACTGCTATTTTGTGGCTTCTGCAATTCTAGAATTTGTTTAGAGCCATTTTTATAGGTGTTTGGAGGGACCTAGGCTGGGAGCTCACGCAAGTCCGTGCTTTCCAGCCGCCATCTTGGCTCCACCCCCCAACCTCTTTCTAAATTTCATTTTCCTTATCTGTAAAAATAAACATAATATGCACAAAATCTGTTTCACTGGGTTGTTAGGAAATAAATGCTTGGTAAACCATGAAACATTTCAGAAAAGTGAGTTATCATTTTTATTAGAATTCTACTTTTGATTAGAGGCAGCTAGAGAGATTGCTGGGCCTGGAATTAGCATGTTCAGTCATTTTCAGTCACATCCAACTCTTCGTGACCCCATTTGGGGTTTTCTTAGCAAAAAGACTGGAGTGGTTTGCCATTTCCAGTTCATTTTATGGATGAGGAAACTGAGGCAAAGAGAATTTAGTGACTTGCCCAGGGTCACACAGCTAAGAAGTATCTGAGGCCAGATTTCAACTCAGGTCTTCCTGACTCCAAGCCCATCACTCTACCCACTGCATCACCTAGCTGCTCAAAATTTGGAAGACTGAAGTTCAAATGTGTCTTCAGACACTTCCTAGGTGTGTGACCCTGGGCAAGTCACTTGAGCTCTGTTTGCCTCAGTTTCCTCAACTGTAAAATGGGGATAATAACAATACCTATTTCACAGGGTTGTTGTGAAGATCTATCAAATGAGACAACACTTACCACAGTGCCTGCCGCCTAAACAGGTGCCTTATTAAATGCTTACTCCTTCCTCCCCCTCCCTTGAAATCATGGCTTTCTCCTCTTTAAGTTCCTACGAGGATTTTCCGTTGCTTCCCACCTTGACCTTACCCATCTAAGCTTATTTTCCATTCCTACTCAGCATGAACCCTCCACAAGCATCAGGTCCGTTTAGCTTACTCCCACTTCGCTGCTTCTCATTTATACTTCTACATTTCCCTTCATGCTGTTCTTAACCTCTGCCCTTTCGCTGTGAAATGAGGTCACAATGATAGCACCTACCTCCCCAGGTTGTCTGAGAGCATCAACAGAGATGATCTTTATAAAGCATTTAGCACCATGTCTAGCACACAGTAGGCACTTTATAAATGTACATGGACTGATTGAATGGTTGGATCTTGCAGAGAATCATATTTTAGGCTCATCCTTAAGAAGAACTTCCTAACAATCAGAGGTTTTCAAAAGTAGGATAGGCTGCCTACGAGGTGCTGAGTTTCTCACCGGAATTCTTTAAGCAGAGTTTGGATGACCACTTATTGGTGTAAAGTTGAGCTAAAAGATGTTTCAGACTTTGCTGGCCATATCTCTATATGAAAGGCCAGGAATGTGGCTAGACCAGTAGGAAGGATGCCAACCATTCTCTCTGGGCTTAGTTTTGTCTCTGCATCTTTTTTCTCAGTTAAAGTAAGATTTAACACTTATTAGCTCTATGACAAGGATGAAGGCTGTTAACTTCTCTTGGCCTCAGTCCCTCACCTGTCAAACGAGGGGGTTGACCGGAGGGCCTCTAAGGCTGCTTCTGGTTCTAAATCTATGATCCCATGAGTATGGCAGAGCCCACTCCACTCATTAGGAATGCATAATAATATAACCAAGGGCTTCTGCTGAAGCCAGAAGCTAGAAGCAGAGAAAATCTCTGTAACCTCACACCCAGTGGTGCCATATTTGGAAGCATTCAGCCAGGACCCTATGCCCAACAGAGTCCAACAACAGAGTTACATTTGGCGTATGTAGGCTGTATGTAAAGTGGAACAACATCCCCTATAGACTATGTATCCAACAGAGGACTACGAATCTAGGCCTGGAAGAACCACCGTGACAACATTAAGAGATTATCAGCAACCCTGACACAATATACTATCACAGGATCATAAATTTAGAATTGAAAGGGAGTTCAGAGGTAGTCTAATCCATCATCTTCATTTTACAAATTAGGAAACTGAGTCTCAGAGAGGTTAAATGACTCACCCAAAGTTACCCTAGTAAGTAGTA
This sequence comes from Phalanger gymnotis, assembly GCA_028646595.1. Classification (NCBI taxonomy): domain Eukaryota; kingdom Metazoa; phylum Chordata; class Mammalia; order Diprotodontia; family Phalangeridae; genus Phalanger; species Phalanger gymnotis. Next base: position 149,352,929 of record CM053622.1, on the reverse strand, counting down.
GAGATAAAATTTGAAAGCAGACTCTGACTTCAAATCCAGCATTCTTTCCACTGATCTACACTGTTTCCCATTTTATTCAATTTACCACACTGAATCCCATTTCATTAAATGCCTTTGAACTGATTGTGTGATCTGGATGACCATTAAAGGTAAGCATATTAGTGTGGGCCCATGAGCTTGGTTCTGATGAATTCAGACTGTATTCTTTACAATTGCAGTTCTGTTTTTTTTCTGAATCAGAATAAGATGCATTATCTCCATTAGGTTCCACAAGCACGCCAGTATATCATCAAGCTGAAAAAACTTGATTATACTTGACCTTCAGTGCTTGGTCAGGTTAAAATGCAGCTACTATCATTTTAGAGCAATGCAAGAAATTCCTAGTGATTAGCAAAGGGAGTTCCCTGCTCATGCCATGTGTCAAGGACATACTGCAGCATCAGGGATAGTTAGCTCCTGATTACATTTGCTAAAATTTGCACATAAGTGAGGAAAGGAGCAGTACAACACTCAGTTAGCTCACCACCCAAATTTAATTGCTGTCATAATTTCCTGCCACAAGGAGAGGAAATCAAAGCCATTGCTAGGGAGGCCTAATTATTTTTAATTGTCCTTATATTTTATAAAAACAAAATGAAGACCATTAATTTAAAGCTAATAAGAGTAGTGACCCTGGTTAGAACCAGATGACAGAAACAAGGCAAGCTCAGGATTTTTATGGGCACCAGAGATTCCATGAAACGATGCTGAATTATATTTGCTCTGGTTTCTCTTCTCCAGCATGTCATGTTGTCTCTGAATGCCTACAAATAAAATCATTACCTTAGGATTTATCTTGTGAAGTCTCCAAAGCAGCTTCTGATTGAAATTAAGAGATACTTTCAAAAACCATGAACTGAAGAACTGGGAAAACGGGAAAAGATTTCCCAGAACTCAGAGCCAGAATTTTTAGGTCAATCATTTAACGAGCATTTATTAAACGTCTTCTACAGTTATTCCTTCTGCATTGCTGGGGTTAAGAGTACAGCACTCTGTGACCTGGAAAATCCATGTAAAATTATTTGGCCCTACCTTCATGCCAGAGAAGAAGTTCGAGTTATATTATATATTATTATATACATTATATTATATATTAAAAGATAAAAATGTTGACGTACAATACTATACATATTTTATGCATTTCTGACTTTCTAAACTTTTTCTGTGTCATCTGCTGCTCTTTGTGTGTTGTCTGTGGCTGCTGCAAAACTCCAAAAGAAAATTCCCACTTAATTTCTTATGCTGACTCAGGATATATTGAAACCTGCAATGGGGAAAGTCTCAACGTGGAAGGGATAACCTTGTATACCTGATACTGTGCTAAGCACTTTAGAGTCTAGGAGGGAGAATCTGTTTGTTGAAATAAAGTCTCTATTGACTTTCTTTGCTTTCCATGGGATTATAAATGTGTAAATAAAAAGTCATTTATTAAGTGCTTACTAGTACGGTACACTATGTTAAACACTGGGGATACAAATACAAAAGCAATACAGTCCCTGCCCTCAGGGAGCTTATATTCTAATAGGGAGAGACAAAGTGGTAGCCAGGGAAGTTTTGGTTTGGGAAGTCACGTGGATGGTGATACAGCCACAGGGGAGTAGTTAATGAATACCATTTGCTTCATTTGTAAAATGAGGCTATTAGCACTTGTTATACTACCTCAGAGATCACTTTAAGGATGTAATGAGATAGTATTTGTAAAGTGCTTTTACTGTTTTTACCATGCTCTCTATCTTCTTACTCTCTCATGGATGATTTTAAACAACATCCTTGAGCAGAAACTGAAGGAAGAAATTATTTCGTTTAGTGACTAACACAATATATCTAAACAAAGAGCAAACAGAAATCAGAGGTGTTAGATTATCTAAAAACACAAGAAAATATACAAGAATGAATGAGCTCTTTGCTGGGAGCAAGATGTAACCTTAGCTCAAACCAAGATACAGGCTTTGTTCTCACCCAAACGGTAAATGGTGTAAGATATCAGTCTATATCTTATTTCTGCCAGACTATTTTCTAGTTTTCCAAATAGCTCTTGTTAAATAGTGTGTCTTTACTCCAGTAGTTGGGGGCTTTGGGCTTATCAAACACTAGACTACAAGGTTGATCTGCTTCTGTATATTGTGAACTTAATCTGTACCATTGATCAACCTCTCGTTGTTGTTTGCTTGATTCAGTCATGTCTAACTCTTTGCGATACCATTTGGGGTTTTCTTGGCAAAGATACCGGAGTGGTTTGCCATTTCCTCCTCCAGCTCATTTAATAGATGAGGAAACTGAGGGAAACAGGGTTAAGTGACTTGCCCATAGCTAGTAAGAGTCTGAGACCAGATTTGAACTCAGGAAGATGAGTCTTCCTGACTCTCAGCCTGGTACTCTATCCACTGTGCCACCTAGCTGCCCTCTCTATTTTTAACCAGTAACAAATTTATTTTGACTGTTAGTGCTTCATAGTATAAGTTAAGATCTAAATCTCCTTCCTTCCCACTTTTTTTTTATTTTTCCGTTGACATTCTAGAGCTTCTCTTCCTCCAAATAAATTCAATTTTTTTTTCTAGCTCTACAAACGTTCGATAGTTTAACTGGCATGACAAAGAGGAAATTGTTGAAACAAGAAGTTATATCTGCTAGAAAATTGTAAAGAGACATAATAGAATTAACTAAATTCAATTCAACATTCATTAGGCACACCCATATGGGCAAGGCACTATCCTAGGAGCTCAGGATGTAAATATGAAATCAGATATAGTCCCTGCCCTCGAGAGATTTATAATCTAGCCCCTGCCCTCAAGAGGCTTATAATCTAGTAGGAAAAATAAGAAATTTGCACACACAAAAACATGTGCTATAAGAAATTTTAGTTTATCTTTTTCCTCACGTGGCTCCTGACTGCCCTCTTCTTGTTAGTGATGCAGTCACTCACCCTGTCTCCCATGTTGGAATTCCGGGTTTTTTTCCGGACCTGTTCCTTTTCCTCACCTCACAAATGCAGTTAGGTATCAAGTTCTCAAAAATATCTCAGTATCTAAAATTTGAGGAGGGAGAAATCACTTCAGTGAGTTATAAGAGAGGTGATAGGGCAAAGAAGGCAGAAAGCAGTATTAGTATTTAAGCTTTTTGTTGTTGTTGCTGTTGTCTCTACCTGTCCTATCCAAGGGAAGAGGCAGTATGGGGCAACATTCTACTGTTGGCCTGGACCTCCAAGACAGCTATGAGCACCTATTCTCCATTTCCACGTAAGACAGAACAATAATAATGGAGCCCAAATTGTATCATAAAGATGTTAGGTTAAGTTTAAGGAAGAATAGAGGAAGTGTATCTCTTGTCAATCTTTTGACTTTATATTTCTCATTGCCTCATTGAATATTGAGTTCTGTTCACCTTAATCTATTGTTCAGGGTGCCAAAAAGTATCAATAATACATACACACATATCAACATACAGAAGAAAATAAAAAGTACAGAAGACAAACAGAACAGTTACTCTATTATTAAATTTAATACATGTTTCTTTAAAAAAAATAAACTATACATAACTGAAGTTCACAATTTCTTAAACAAGCTTTTTTTTGTTGTTCTTTGTAAATTGAAATAGTTATGCATGGTGGTTGTTATGCTTAGGGTGAAAAATGAATGGTGGGATCAATATAGTGTAGTGGAAAGGAAGGTGGTTCTAGAGACAGAATCTCAGTTTAAATCCCCAGCTCTCCTTCATACTACCTAGATGACTTTGGGAGAGCTACTATAAAATGAGAGGGTTGAATTAGATAGAGTAAGGTATCTTACATACCTAAATAAAGTGGTGGGGATTTCTTCTTTCAAGACATTTAAAATGAGGATGAATTTGTTATTGGTTTGTGATGGTTTAAGCAAGGCATGTACTGAAGTTGGGGAAATGGACTCTCAAGGCTCCTTTTAACCATAGAAATAGCTCTATTTGGAAAGAGATTTACAGCCTTTGTCTAGTTTGTCCTTATCTCAGTCCTGTGAGGGAAGCAAGTATATTTTTCCAGAAATAAATCCATAAGAATTGTAGGCCCAACTGCCTAAAGCAAATGATAGAGTAACCTCCAATACTGCAGTTTTAGCCAGATAGAACGTGTCCAAAGAATGGATGTCGCAGAACAACATCAAGCATAAATATAATTCTGATCTCAGTCAAGTCCCTGGCTTTTTCTTCTTAACACCTTTAAAAAGTAAAATGGTACAGTGAAAAGGACACTGATTCTGGACCCTGAAGACTCGGGTTCAAATTCTACTTTTAATGCTGACTACCTATGTGACCTTGAACAATTCACTTAATTAGCCTCTCTGGATCTCAGTTTCCTCCTTCATTATAGAATGAGTGGGGTGGACTACATGGTCCAGATCTCTGAGGTACAACTGAGCTCTAAACCTACCTTTGGTAGAAGGCATAAGGAGAGTTCCACATTTGTTACCAACTACGTTTTCTTGTCTGGGATTTTGCCATCCTTGTCTCTTCATTGATGGCCACTGATGCCTATCTGAATCCCATGGTTTAAATTCCTCTTTGTAATCAAAGCCCCGGCAGGGAAGGAGAAAACAGGAGTGGGAGGAATAGTGGATACAGTCGCAGCAAAACCAAATTGCTTCTCATACTGATCAATGCAAACAAAGAACCCTCAGAAGAAGAGGCAGAGAAAGCAGTGTCCAGGAGCCATATTGGTTGATCTGCAGGCAGCAATCCCTTGATCTCAAGGCTACAGCACCAAGTTTGCCTGAAAAGAGCAATTCATTAGAAATTCCAGACACAGCCCAAAGAAGGAAACATATATATGACATCTTCACCGCTCCTACTTATTTTTGCACACTGTGATCCAATGCACAAGAGACCAGTTAAATAGCTGATTTGCCACCATTTGGCTCCAATGACTACCATCTCCTCCATCTACCCTGGCCAATTAGAATTCTGGGTTCAGACTGGCCTACCCTGTCAAATGAAGCAGATGGTCAAGCAACAAACTTATTGCATAACCAGTCAGTTGCTAGCTAGTATTAACTGCTGAAAGGTTTGTAACCTTTGAAATGCAAAAGACTGTGAATATTCCTCACTTATGAAAGAAATGTATTCCAACCAAAGTGACTATAAATGTTGCAAAGCAAATCCTAGTGCCTGGTGATTTTTAGTGCGAAATCAGAAATGTGTTCCCATGGGGAAAATATTCCTCAATAGATTGAAATGAAAGTTTTTCTTAAGACAAGAGTGTTCACCTCTATACCATGTTGGGTTGGAAAGGGCAACAAAAGTGTTTTGTCTACCAGAGGGATTTTGCCATACTTTTAGAACTCCATTTTATCAGCCCCAAGAATTATTTTATGTCTTTAATAAATATAATAATGAATCTCATGATGCCATACCCCATACTCTGGCCTTACATATACCAGATCTAATTCTGAGAGACACTCCCAAAACATTACTCCCACTTTGCCCCTACCTAGAATTTATTCTAGGAAATCTTTAAATATACCTCATTCTGGATTCACACGATATGTGGGTTAAAGGATCTCCAGGACAAGAAATCTAGGTGATGATACATATATCGAGAACAAAATAGTTTTTGTGCCAGCCCACGGAAAATGCATAAAACATCCAAGTAACCCATAAACAATGTAATAAAACACACAAGTCCTGTAATCAATCAATACATGTCTCCTCCTCTGTGAATTCTAACAGGGTTCTAAAGCTCTCCAAGATCATGATTTCACCCTGTGGTCTGGAATTCTCCTTGGAAGGAAATGAACTTGGTATTACTAGATAGGCAATACTCTGACACCCTGATAAGTTCTTTTTGTTTCCATCCTGGAGATGTATATCTAGCTTTATAGTTCTCAAAGAGGGCTTGGGCTCCACTGGAAGGGAAATGTCCTTTAGGGTAACCCTCTTCTATTAAGCCCAGCACACACCTCATGGGATTGTTGTGAGGATCAAATGAGACAGTGTATGTAAGGTATTTAGCACAATGCCTGGCACATAGTAGGTGCCATACAAAAATGCTAATTCCCTCCCCCTCCCCTTTCCTATGTGTCACATGGATCTTTCATGCTAATGATGGAATACAAATCCCAGGTCTTTTTTTCACCTATACTCCGGCCATCTCCAGTCATCCTGATCTATATCTTACCACCGGACCCAGAAGGCTCCAGAGGAGTAAGGCTGGTGACTTTGCACGGCCCTCTCACACTTAAATCCAATTCACTTGCAAGTCTTGGCATCACCTGCCAGATGTTGTGGTCCTCTTTGAGAATGAAGGACAAACAAGAACCCGTGAGTAGTAGTAGCTGCCCACTGGGGACCCAACTGGCCAGTTCCAGAGCTCCTTTCTTCCTTCCTTTCTTCTTTCCTTCCTTCCTTCCTTCCTTCCTTCCTTCCTTCCTTCCTTCCTTCCTTCCTTCCTCCCTCCCTTTATCCTTCTCTCCCTCCCTTTTCTTCTACCCTCCTATCCCTCTGTCCACATGAGTAATAATACCCTTACCTGTGGGGTCTCTGCCCAAAGAAATATAAATTTTGATCACCAAAACCTAGTAAGATATCTTGGTGTTTACAAGCTAGATTTCTTTCTTAAGGACCATGCCTTAAACCCAAATCACTTTAGCTTTCATCAATTGGCCAACTATAGGTCCCAATCCAAGCCTCATTTGGTCATTGTTGGGGCATTGATGGCTCAGGGGGAGTGTAAATAGCCAAGCATAGCCAGGATTTAAACCCAGGCACTCTAACACAAAATACGGTGATTCTATCTCCCCTACCCCCATTTTACCATGCTTCCTCTCAACATGGAACCCAAGCTAAGATCCAAAAAATGTAGGAATCAGTACAAGTAGAGCCACAAATGGCAGTTCTGTCAACTGGCTCCTATTAACAATCAGGACACTGGATTACTGTACCAGTAAGGCAATTATAACAATAGAGATGATGCCAATGTGGTTTTGTATTGCAAAGTATACAAGACTCTCCACATAGAAGGTGGAAAAAGCAAATCATTTATTCAGACACCAGAGAACCATATCCCATAAGCCATCTACCCAATCTATCACAGCAGTAAAGCATTCAATACATAATATCACAACACGGAGCCTCGCCACCCCAAAACCTCTCTAACCCCTTGCTGGGGTCTCCCCAAAAACAAACTCACAGTACAGCTAAGTCAGTCTGTTCAGCTCTATCACGACAGCCATTAACAGCCATAACTGTGTGCCTCTCTCTCCGTGTGTGTGTGTGTGTGTGTGTGTCTCTCTCTCTCTCTCTCTCTCTCTCTCTCTCTCTCTCTCTCAGCATTTTCTGTGACATAACTTCCTTTTCCTGTCAGGAAGCTCCTCTCACCAAATGTGACTTAGGCTTCCTGTGATGTAAGCAGGTCACATGGCCTATTAATGGGTGGGAAAGATCTTCAAATCTAAATTGCTACTACAGTTACCCAAAATTCCAACTTCTCTCTGATCTGACCCAAGCTTTCTTATCTAGGTATATGCTAATTGTCATGTGCCCCTACCAATGGCATTCCTTTTTTCCTAGACTTGGAATGAAAGTTTGGTCAGTCAATTTTGAGTTTTGATCATTCGAAAGGTACTTATTGCTTTTACAACATTGAATAGGTCACATAAACTCTCTGGGCCTCAGTTTCTCATTTGCAAAATTAGGAGGTTAGAATAGTTGCCATCTGAGGTCCACTTGTGATACACTGACCCATGAGCCTATAAAGGCATAGTTGAGCAATCAACTTAATATGCATGGAGATGATGGCTGAATTCATGGAAGGAGATGAGATCCCTAAATAAAACAATATAGTCAGAGAAGAAAAGATGACTCTGTAGAGGATATTCATAATCAGCAGGCGTGAACTGGATGAAGATCCAGCAAAGGAGACTGAAAAGGATGGTCTGACAGCTAGAAAGAAAAGCAGGAGAAAGCAATGTCATGAAAAGCTAGAGAGAAGAGAGTTTCAATGATATGAGGGTGATGGACCAAGTCAAAGGTTGCAGAGAGAGTTTAAGAAGGATAAAGAATGATAATAGGTCATTAGATTCAACAACTAAGAGATCATTAGTAACTTTGGAGAGAACAATTTCAGTTGAATGAGGAGGTCAAAAGCCAGGTTACAGAGATAACTGGAGGAGGTGTTGATTGTAGATAGACATCTCAAAGCATCGGCAAGAAAAGGGAGAAGAAATGGGATGACAGCTAGCAGGAATGGATAGATAAAGTGAGTAGGTTTTTTTTTTTTTTGCTTGGGGAGGGGAGGTTTGAAGTTGAGAGAGACAAGGGCATATTTGTAGGTAGGAGGAAAGGAGCCAGTAGACATGGAGAAACTGAAAAGTGAGAGTAGGGATCATAGAGGCAATGACTTGCTACTGGAGAAGCTGGGATGGAATGAGATCACTGTGCATGTAGAAAGACTCGCCTTGGTAAGGACAATGGCTACCTCCTCAGGACTTCCTGTATTGCGCTTCCTGATTTTACACTGACTTCCCCATCCAAATCTGCTCTGGCAACAAGCTTTCCAACTAATATTATTCCATCACATTGCAGTTTTCCTCACTCTCCCCGTTATCAGCCCTGGCTAGTTTTTTGGTTTACCCTTTATCACATACCCCTATACTCATGATTCAAATCCCACACTCTCTACTCCCAGGTTAGGCTGCTATTTCCTACCCAAATGTTTATCTAATTAGCTGTATACAGGTCCAAAACAAATTGAATGCCTTAGTTCTGTAATTTAGGATCAAAATGAGTTCTTGATTTGTTCTTCTGCAACTGGTTCCCTACCTTGTACCTTAAAAGTTTGATTTCCTCCTCCCTGTATGGGACAGAAAATTCAAATAATAGGAGAGACATCTTTAGGAGAAGCAAAGTGAATTTATTTTTACAAATCTTGAAAGATTTGGGCATGCCTCCATTACTAAAACTAATGGAGGAGGTAGAGTAAAAGGGAGCACTGCCCTAATTTATACTCTTAATGAAAAGATTCCCTCCCACCTCTATCCCTTCTCACCATTGGCTGGGAGGCGGGCTTACAATCTAGGAATGGAAAAACTAGAACTCAACTGCTGGAGTGGCGTCCAAAAGTCTAGAAGAAATGAGGAGAGGAGAGGAGGCCAATTCCTTCAGCCTCATTCAATGCAGGTCACAGTGACCTTTTCCCTATTTGGTCACTGAGAGAGGGGGAAGGGAAGGACACCTATGGCTTCAGGCCCTGACTTAGCTTAGTTACTACAAGGTTAAATTCCAAGCCTCTCCTACTCCCTCAGACATTCCCTATTTCAGAAATATGAGAAGAGTCTAACTCCTGTATTTTACCCTGTGAAGGCTTCACAATTTATCCTTCCATTCATCCTGAAGCCCAATCTTCTTGTGATTAGCACCCATTGATTGGGTGCTAAGTAAGATGGGATAGGAAAAGTCGTATACTGCTTTATCAGAGTGACTGGCCATGGCACCTATAAAAATAACTCTTGTCAGAAAGGTCTTGCCAAGTTTGGGCCTATTCTAGGCTATTGACATGATCTTAAGCTCTTGTTGATAGAGCATGGCTTATGGTACGATAAAGCAAATGTTCTTTGGGTCATCTTGGAGAAAGGAAAAAGCAAATCAGGAATAGACAGCAATGGGACAATGCAATGAAAAAAAGGAAAAAGGGTAAAGAGGTGAGAAGAGAAAGCTGTGGAGGTTGCAAAATGACTCCTTGCACCTTGCTCTCATTTTGTCACCCTTTAAACAAAGCTCGGCTTTTAAAAAAATTAATAAAGGAACAAAAAGCATTTATTAAGCACTTACTTTATGCAAAGCGCTGCATTTAGCATTGGATATACAAAAAGAAAAGTAAGACAGACTCTGCTTTGAAAGATTTCAGTTTTCAAAGGGAGAGACAACACTTGGAAGGTTTTAGTCAGAGACAAAGGTCTCATGGTCCTTAGGGTGCCATGGTAAAGCAGAAACTAATGCCTCTTCTTTTAACATCATTTCTCTTGATAAAATCACATCAGTTTCTGATTTTGAACACTTTGACAATGCCAATCAATTGTAGCAAGAGTTATCCTTCAGTAGCTGTGTCCGCAGGACCTGTGGGAGCAGTCGCCAAGCTGTATTGCTGCATTGCCATGGGGTGTGCTTACCAGGGTGAAGACTGCCAGGAGCTGGGCTGGAAGCATTGCCATTCCCAGGCCATGATATTTAAGCTACAAACCCTCTCCAGGAGGTGAATATATTTAAGTAGAAGAATTTTTTTCTTTGAGGGTTACAGCACAGATGTCTTACTATTAAGCAATATTGCTCATTTCATGAAAATCATGAGATCATGGAAAGGGGCTAGGGATGGGAAAAAGGCTGCGGATGTTGAAGTCCATGGAGTGTGCAGACCTTAAGCATGTGAAGGAGGTGATACTACTCTCATTCTGTTCTCTTACTCATAGGATATCTTCAACATCCTGCAAAAATTGGTTCACAGAAGCAGCCATCATCTTTGAGATATGCCAGATATAAAACTTAAAGACATATCAATAGATCAGGATCTCCTGGTCATTTTGGATCAAATACTTATAAATTTACAACTGCCATATACTTAGAAGTCATGTAATCTCACTCTTCATTTTATAAATGAGGAAAATGGATTTTTTTGGTTCCAATGATCAGGATGACAAATTAGTCACTCCCCCAAGAACCTTTCAACTTTCAGATCTCCAAATAAAAGTATCATACACCAGATGCAGCGTTATTAGAACAAAATCCTCAAAATGAAAAGATAAAACAACTCTGGGTATGGTAGCTAGGAATCTTGTGAATTAACAGAGATTTCTGATATTTAGAGCAGCTGTTCAATCCCTCTCCCTTCTGTCTACAGCACCTAGCAGCAAGCATAAACTAAACTGAAGACTTGGGGGGAGGGGAGGAGATTGCTCCTAGGGTAGAAACTTCCCCTACTACCTAAGCAGAACCTGAGGTTCTACCTGAATACTCCTGCCACTCTCTTCCATCCTGCAAAGAAGCAGCAATGATTGTGCCCAGCCACATGAACTAATGAAGGAGAGAGGAGGAAGGAAATGAGCAAGATTCACAAGAGTCTGTCTTGGACCTGAGGGAAAGGTGACTAAAAGCCAAGCTCCTTGTACTTACACCCCCAGAGGTTACTTAGGGTATTTTCCATTAGTGGCTCTGCTTGGTTTCTACTCCTTGAATATCATGCCTCTCCCAAGATAAGCTCATCACCAGAGATCCTCATCATTGACTCAGTTTTTGATATTTAGCACCTTCCCAGCTCCCTCAGTTGTCTCTCCCCTCTGATTGGAGGACTGGAGAGCAGAGCAATAAACTCTTTCCTAAAGGGCTCAGAACTCTGTTTTCTATCAGCAACTCTGCTTGGTTTTGACTGCATGGATTATTATACTCCCTGGTCCCTCCACCATTTCCAGTTTCCTTTTGTACATTGTTTTCACCATTAGGTTGTAAGCTCAAGTGCAGGGATTCTTTCTTTTTCTTATTTGGATGCCCAGTACTTAGCACAGAGCCTAGTACATAGAAAGCATTTAATAAATGTTTATTGAATTAAATGAATAGAGACCCAAGTTGAGAAATTCTATATCTCCCCCAAACAAGGATGCTGAAGGAGCCTGGCAGCCCAGAATCAGGTGGTCTGAGGCATGAGTAAAGACTGACTAGACAGAAAGTGACCAGGAATACAAGAAAAATGCCAAAACAGCAGTATTATCAAGAGGGGAAAAAAACCTTTATAAAACCCCAAAGCAAATATAAGCCAACAAAGAAGACCTAAAAATCAAAGGAAAAAATGGAAAGAAAAAACCAGAGAAACCAAAGTATAACTAGTAAATATAATAATATGTAGTTAAGTGACCAATAGTGCCTGATGAAAGACAAAATCCGATGGCCTTCCAAGAGATTACTCGGAGTCAATCAACCCATCAATAAGCATTATTAAATACATACAAGGTGGCAGGCACTTTGTTAAGCATGGGCTTTACAAAATCAAGGCTAAAACAGTCCCTGCCTTCAAGAAGCTCTCATTCTAAAGAGGGAAGCAACAAGTACATGGACAGATAAGTAAAAGATGTGCATAGCATGCACAAAGTAACAAAAGATATTCACAAAGCAACCTTAAAAGGAAAGTGGCTAGTACTTGAGAGTACCAGGAAAAAGCCTACTGTGGGTGGGTTTCATTTGAGCTGAGTTGTAAAGGTAGGATAAAATAGTAACCCCTCTTTTTAACTTTTAAAGCCCCACACGACCTTACCCCAAGCTAACTTTCCATGCTCATTGGATATTACTCAATCCTGCTGTACTTCCTGGTCCAGTCCAACTAGATCCATCTCTATAATTCACACAAGATAGCACACACATGCCTGAAATGACCGTCATCTACACTTCTGCTTCACAGCGTTTCTCCCTTTAAAATGTAGTTCAAGCACCATCTTCTGGGTGGAACCTTTCATGATGCCCCTAACTACTAGCACCCTCCCTTACAAACTTCTTTGTATTTAACATATATGTCACATATATGTAACCATTTGTATATTTATAGACTATACAGGGTGTTCTTGGACACATAGGTGAAAATCCATATTTTCAAGAAATGAAATTAATGAAATTTTTATTTAATTGAAATATTGACAAATAGTATCTTCAATATGATTTCCATCATTTGTGATGCAAAGGTTGATGTGCTTTGCAAGATTCACATGAACTCAATATAGTAACTCCACATTGCCTTCAATTGCCTATGTGTCTGGACTTTAAGAACACCCATTAGAATGCAAATCCACCTGGAATAGGGATCATTCTTTGAACTTGTATCACAAATGCCTAGCACAGTAGGCACTTAATACCAGTTGATTGATTGATTAAAAGCAGGGATTCTAAGAGTCAGAGTTGAGGAGGAAGAGCATTCCAGGCATGGAAAACAGGCAGGGCAATGGCATGGGTACAGGAAATGAAGCATCATATGATAGAAATAGAATAGATCAAAAATTAAATACAATTCACAAAGTAAGAAATTAGGGCATCTAGGTGGTGTAGTGCAGGGCTATCCAAAATACAGCCCGCAGGCTCGCAGTGCAATTTTATGGGGCCAGCCTGTGGGTTTTAATTTTACAAGTGAAAAAATAAAATAATAATTTACATGGAATGCATATTAGATTTTTTTAATTGCATCACTAATAAATAATCTCATTAATGTTAATTTTCTTTGGTGTTTTTAAGCAGTATTACAGACAGAAAATACCGCATGGAATTTTCAAATCATCTGTGGGATGCGTTGTCTGTATGATGCAAACTAGTCCGTATGCACCTGCCTTTATACTGTTGTGCTGTTGCTTTGTTGTTTTGTGTTTGCTTTCCCACTTAGCAGCTTCGCCTGTTGTGTTGATGACACGTGTTCCCCCACTTTCTATTAGCATACTGTATTTTTTATTCTGGGTACGGGCCCTCAAATAATTATTTTATTTCAAGATAACCTAAGGTTGGACAGCCCTGGTGTAATGGATAAAGTACCAAGCCTGGAGTCAGGAAAACTCATCTTCCTGAGTTCAAATCTGACATAAAAAGCTGTGTGACCCTGGGCAAGTCACTTAACCCTGTTTCCCTCAGTTCCTCATCTGTAAAATGAGGTGGAGAAGGACATGGCAAACCACTCCAGTACCTTTGCCAAGAAAACCCCTAATAGGGTTACGAAGAATCAAACATCGCTGAAAACTACTGAACAACAACAGGTGATGGATATAGTGGATAGAAGTCTGTCTTAGAGTCAGGAAGATCTGAGTTCAAATCCAGACTCAGGCACTTACAAGCTATGTGACCCTGGGCAAGTCACTTCACCCCTTTTTTGCCTCAGTTCCTCATCTGTAAAATAGGAGCACACTGGAGAAGCAAATGCAAACCACTCCAGTATCTTTGCCAAGAAAACCCCATGGATAAAAGTCCATAGGGTCACATAGAGCTGGACATGACTGAATAACTGAACAACAACAAAGAAATCTGGAATAAATTTAGGTCAGACTTTTGACTTCTCAAGGCAAAAAAATAGAGGTCTCAATGCAAAACTACAAAACACAATTAACAGACTTAGAAAAATGGAATCCGTGATGGACAACAAAGAAGTGAAAGAGAAGGTAACAGTTTTAGAACATACAAACACCAAAGCAAAGATATTTTGTCAGAAGAAATAGAGATGGGGATACTGATTCCTAGAGAGGTTCCTCTGATGTCAAATATAGCACTCTTTCAAAGATAAGGGATAAGATTTAAAATGTTTGTTGATGATTTTTTTAAACCAATGCACAGACTAAACTAGTAATCATTTACTGAATTAAATTTAGAAACTACTTAAACCATCCAGCTTTTGGCAGAAACGGCTTTTTGAAAGGGGGGTGAACTATATTCACTTCTTTTGCATTAATCTATTTCAAACTGAGAAATCATTGAAAATTGAAAAATAAGAAAACCTACCTTATGCAAATCATTTTAGCCCTCTGGCGCCTGGCTTCCTCCTCTGTAAAATGAGGAGGCTGTACTAAATACCCTCTAATGTCCCTTCTAACGATAAAGCTATTATCATCTCTTTTTCAATTTTTAAAATGGAGGCAAGGAGCGAGGTATATAACTCAATATTAAGTGTCTTATGTTGACCTGACTGAATGAATTTTTCTACTAAAATACATTTCAAATTGAACTAAAATAATTTTAAAATTAAAAACATATATGCATGTTAGGTAAAACAAATATCTTACTGGTTATAGCACTGGCCCTAGAGTCAGGAATACCTAAGTTCAAATCTCACATCAGACACTAGCTGTGTGACTTGGGGCATTTAACCTCTATTTACCTCAGTTTCCTCATCTGTAAAATGAGGATAATAATCACACCGACCTCTCAGAGATGTTGTGAGGACCAAATAAGATAATAATTATAAAGCACTTAGCATAGTGCCTGGCACATAGTAAGTGCTTTTTAAACTTAAGTCAGCTATTATTAGCATATATGTATATGTGTGTGCTAGCCACTGTTCAAAAAAATTACATTTGTTGTTAAAGAATGTCTAAAATATAAATTTGTTCTTTTCATTAAAAACTAATCTAAATATCTAAGGTATGTTTGTTTCCCACCATGTTTCTTCTATCATAGTTACAAAAAGATTCCCTAAATGAACATAATAGACCCAACGGATTGAAAAGGAGGCTATCACCACTGCCATTTTAAACCAGACAAATAAGTATTTTCAAAGAATCATTTCCTGGCAGGGGAGAGGCAAGAGACATACAGCCAGGCACATTCAGCATCTGTATTGATTAATGACAGAATAACACCATTCCAGACAGAGTCTGTAATGCACTATACCAAATGCCAACCAAGCACCATTGCTTTTGAGGAGAG
This sequence comes from Phalanger gymnotis, assembly GCA_028646595.1. Lineage (NCBI taxonomy): Eukaryota > Metazoa > Chordata > Mammalia > Diprotodontia > Phalangeridae > Phalanger > Phalanger gymnotis. The sequence continues at coordinate 149,337,497 of CM053622.1, read as the reverse complement.
ACTATTTAGCACTGATTACATTCTCATACCAGGGGGAGAATGATTAGAATCATTTATGTCTTTCATTGTACCTTGCAGGGTGTTTCCCAACAACTTTCTTAGGGAGATGTATGTTGACGTTCTAGATGTCAGAATTAATAGGCCTGATCCCTAAATTATTGTCTAAAGAGAATCTCAAATTCATAGAGTAGGGAGCGAACTCAGGGGGCAGCTGGTCTACTCTTTTCCCCTCTGGGAAAGCAACAGGGGCCCTGAGGGACTGACTAACCCAGATAATTCAGACCCCAGTGCCTTTTTCATCCGAATTATCATGTTCGTTCTTCCCTGGCCCACTGGACCCCCTACCTCCCCGCCCCCCAGAAAGAATGTACCTTGTCTGAACTGGACAGACAATTCTCTTCTTCCTTCTCCCTGAGAAGTTCTGGTCATTACAAGTCTAGTGTGGCCTTCAGGTGGAGTTAATTATCCCTTTCACAATTCCAGAGTATTTTTTTTGTGAGACATAATGCTATCCTGAGACCCTGAAGAGAGCTATCAATGGACTCATTCCTGCCATCACCCACATAAGGCAAATTAATGCCTCCAGCTGCCCAACAAATCAATCTAGTACTGGAAGATGATCTCTCAGCAGATAATTCTCTTTTCTCTGGAGAGAATTCATCAGTTCCTATAGGCAAACATTTATTCTCTGACTGATCTAAGGGTCAGAACCACTTACATACAAACCTAAACCCAGCTCTTCTATATGTTAAGCGCCAAGATGGGACAAAGTGTATTGCAGAGTTGGCTTGTCAAATTGCTAAGACACAGAAACACAGATTATCCAGGGATCATAATGCTATTTTTGCTCCCTCCCTCTTCTGGATACCTCTTCTTCTCCTGCCTCATACTTAAGAAAAGGTACAGGAAAATTTCATTACCTCATTGGCTACTAGGTAAATATGTCATCGTCTTCTGGGCAAACCCAGCTTTGGATAGGTACTGTTTTACAGGGTATACTGATCTCAATAAAGACAGCAATGTAGCCAGGCAAGCACTCTTGGGTAATGATGTGGACCAAAAGAAAATCCTTGGGTAAATAGGTAAATTTTGCCCCCCACCCCTCCCCAGAAATATCAGATATGATCTTTTTTGGTCCAAGAGTGTCACTAAAGGATGGTTTTCTTAGCAAGTTCAATCCAGTGTTTCTCTGTTGAACGAAGAAGAAATCCACTATGCGTTGTACTGATTTATGTAACAAGGACAATTCCCACCTTATTCGATCTGATGATGATAACAATAATAATAATAAAAACTCTCATTTATGTGGTGCTTTAAGATTTATAAAGAGCTTTTTTTGCATCAACCCTGTGAGACAGACAGTGCAAGTATTGTGCCCAGTTTACAGATGAGAAAACAGAGATTAAGGGGATTTAAGTGACTCATATAAGGTTATATAGTAAGTACTGAAGCCAGAACTTGATACCAAGACCAGCAGACAACTACGCTATGTGGCATCCTAGCCTGATCCCAGGACACTATCACTGAAGTCCAAAATTATATAATCCGGTACCAATGAGGAGCTGGCCAATGAGGGCTCAGGCCTAGGAATATGTGCATGTAGTGAGCCGGCCTCTGGTAGTGTGTGTTATGAGATATAATGGAGAGATCTGACTCTCTACTTCAGACCATGTGCAGGTATTCGATGATTAATTGCTGTCTGTTTATAATGTAGTAAAAACAAAAGGTCTTTTGGTTGAGCTGGAACTGAGCGCACATTTAAAAGGCCCCGACAACTTGTTTCGTTCTCCTTTCTGATGACTATGATGGTGACTCTCTGAGCTGGAAGTGCTGGTGGGGTGCGAGTAAATGAGACTGCTCTTCCCTATTCACTGGGCCAGCCCATGATTTCATGCCCTCCTATTCAAGCCTTTGTCTAGGATGGGGTTACCTCGTTTGTTTGCTTTTTCTTTTGGTACAGGATCTTCTGAGATTTTGAAGGACTGTGGGAGCAGAATTCCAGTGGCAGGATACCAGAGCTTGCTGGCAGCCAAACTCAATATTTCACTGCAGCCCTGAGGGGTAACCTGCCTCATCCAGTCTAGCAGTGGACCAAACCAGTAGCCAAGATGTGGTACCCTACGGCAAGAAAGCAACTTGTCCAGTGGCTATGCTTCATTCAGAAGTGAACTTGATGGGGAGAATTTTTGTAGTAACCATATTGAGTCCAAGCTCCCTATGGACTGACTTAGTAGAGGAAAGAATGTGTCCCTGATTTGCAAAAATGTTTTTGTACTTTGACTCTTGCTCTCTTTTAAACAAATAATCCTTTGTAAAAGCTAATTGATAGCAATTGTTTAATCAAACTCAGATCTTCTGGACCCTAGGCCCAGTGGCCTTATATAAGGTATTTATTTATATGTCCCCAGCACTACCTAGCTAGATAAAGCAAACAGCAAAGATAAAAGAAAGCAGAGGATAATCTCTTCCTAGGAAAAGAGGGGCCAGAGTGGAAAGGTCTGAATAAGGATTTAAGCAGATATTAACCAATGGCTCTGGAGAAGTGAGATTGTTTCACTAGATTGGGGAGGATCTCCTAGAGTTTTTGGTTCAAGAAATCTAGAAATAATCTCTGATTTATTCTCCTTCCCAAAAGGTGTACGTATCTGTGGCCATGATTGCAGGACCCTGACAGAGGTACGGAGATACCATTGTAGAACACAAGTTCTCAGGCCAGAGGACCTAAGATGGAATCCTACCTCTGACAATTCCTATCTGGGCAAGTCAATCCACTTCTTTGGGCCCCACTTTCTTCATTTGTCCTGTGAGGGGATTGGACTAGATGCCCCCCAGGATCCTTTCAAGCTCTAACTTTATATGATTAGCAGACTAGATTTGTGATCCCTTCCTCTCTAGGCTTCTCTCCTGATTCTGGACTTTCTCCACCATTCCATGGAAGCCTTCTCACTGTGGAAGTTCAGTCCTTGCCTGCAACACTTGATTGATCTGTTCCTCCGGAACCCCCATTTTAAAGAACATGCCCAGGCCAATCATTTTTTTTTTGTTCTTCTCTGGGTTTCACTCCTGACTCTGGAATTTCTCCACTATGCCCTCCCCCCTTTCCAGCTTCTTTTTTTTGCCTTGTCTTCCTCCATTAGAATGTAAACTCTTGGAGGGCAGGGACTTTATTTCTTTCTGCTTGTATTTATATTCCTAGAATTTAGCCTAGTGCCTGGCACATAGCATGTGCTTAATGCTTGTTAACTTGATTTGACTTGATTAGACCTGAGGGGGGTTGAGCTAGATGTCTTCTTAGGTTCCTGCCAGCTCTGTGGCTTTGATCCTTTGACCTGCGGAGCATCAGATAATGACAAATGGACTTTTTGCCTTTAAGCTAGCCTATCAGACAAAATAGGAAGCATTAAAAGGACTTCTAGAAACAGCAAGAGGTCAAGTAGCAGAATAACTTGAGTAGTAAAAATAGTCTTTTTTTTTTTTTTAGTCAAAGATGCTTACTATAAAGCTAACTCTCATGAATAAAGTTCTGATTACTTCAGAGGCATTTGCCGTTTTGGAGATTGGGGATAAGCAGGGAATTTGATCACTGGTATTCAACTCCACATAGTAAGGGATCTGCCTGGTCTGTATGGCAGAAGAAACCCAACCTACGTGAATTTAAATGAGCCATCAGCCCATAGACTTTGTTGCTCACTGTACACAGAGTAGGCGACTCCTGGGCCACAATCCAGCTCTTCTTTGTCATTTGGCCTCAGGAAAAGCAATCAACTCTCAGATAATAAGGACAGCCCCTCTCTGGTGTTGCCCAGCACGCCTTGTTTGGACACAGTAGTTTTCCAACTGTCTTGCTGTGGAGTTTCATTACTTTGGATTGTCAATATTACCTTCAGTCTTTTCAACTGCCCTATAGATGCCCATTTACCAACTGTTAGCTCACCATCCAGAAGTGATATGGAAAATAGTAATCACCCATTCACCTAATATGCATTTTTACCTCTAAATGACTGGTCATTCAGGAGAACTTTCCTTTTGAAGTGTATTTTATTTTGCTCTATCATTATGGAGAGGAAGGGTGGCATACTTAACCTTTTTTTTCTCCCATGGATGCCTTTGCAAAGCCTATAGAGCCTTTCTCAGAACAATGTTTTTAGTACATAAAATAAGATAAAAAGAATTACAACAAACGCCAATATATCAAAATAAAAATATAATTTTTCCACATCTGAGGTCATGGACCCCTTGAAATCTGTGCATAGTCCATAGAGTCCAGGTCAAGAACCCCTCGCATAGTAGAAAGGGTCCTGGATTTGGGGTTAGAAGACCTGGGTTTAAATCCTCAGCCTGCCATTTACTCCCTATGTGACCAGGAGTAAGCCACTTCTCTCTAGGCCTAAGTTTTCTTATTTGTAAGATGAGGTATTTCAACCACATAATTTCAAAGGACCCTTTCAATTTTAGATCCTGTAATTCTGAATGCACTTGGTAATAATTATAATAGTTTGAATGCCCTGGTAGTTTAGCTATTAGTTTTTCCAAAGTATTGAAAGCAGTGGTTCTCAAGAGTGTGCCATATGTCTGACTAGGGATGCCACACTCCCCAAGACTTCCACATTCCCCAGCTGTAGTTTGCTGCCTATTTTCAAGTACGACAATGAAAAAGTTACTATAGCAGCTCTACTACAAAGCCGCCTCCTCTACTGGGAATCCTAGGGAAGGACATAAAGAAGAGGATGAAAGATGAGGAAAGAGAAGGAGAAGCCAAGAAATCCAAGGCCTCAGTCATCCCAAGGTACAGAACCTCTATTTTAAGAAAAGTGTCTAAGGACAATTATTTGATGTAAACTGAAACTTTTAATGTGCTATGATTTCTCAGGGTAAAGAGCACTGTCTTAAGTAAAAAAAAAAAAAATAGGAATCATTGACTTAAAATGGAAAGGAGTTTCCAGCAAGTATATGAGAACCAGCTATGTCTATTAAGAAAATCATCTTTACAAAATATCTATTTTGCTAGAGGTAAAAAAGTATGTCATACATACCAACGAAACCTGACAAAAGTATCCCAGAAGTTTGGGTGGGGTGGGGAAATGTTACATTAATTAATCTCTGCCCTTTCTTCTAAAGTCCTGCAAGAATACCTCATCATGGGGTAGAAGTGACCCTAGGCTCTTGAAAGCTGTTCCAGTGAAACAAGTGGCCAAGCTGGAAGGGTTTCAAGTGTGGGTCCAGCAATAGACTTACAGGTTTATCATCCAAGGGGCTGTCTAGCTAAGTTTGGAGAGGATCCTCAGTTGGCTGGCTGGCTACAAGGTAATAGCTAATATTTATATGCCTACTATGTGGCAGGCAATGTACTAAGCATAACCACTATCTCATTTGGTCCTCACAGCAACCTGGGGAGGTAGGTAGTATTATCTGCAGTTTACAGACAGAGCTTAAGTCATTTCTATAGGATCACACAGCTTGGAAGTGTCTGAGGCTGGATTTGATCTCAAGTCTTACTGACTCCAGGACCAGCTCTCCAGCCACTATGCACCTAGCTGCTCCTAAGGAGCCATTTAATCAAAGCAACTCTGAAAGACAATCCATTAAGGTACATAAGGGTTGTGATAAGTCTTGGTGGAGGGAATACACACCCCAATGAAATCACAAATCCTTGAAATATTAAAAGGGATGCCTAAGAAGGATGAATCAACTCAGGTCAAAATTTCCATGGCAAACAATAGTAAGCATGGTCCCATGAATGGAAGCCAACTCAACACTTCTACTCTGGATGAGATAGGGAGACCCAAACTGGGGTGGAGGGGAATACTTAGGTGATTCTCCCACCAATCTTCATTCCCCAAGTCATGCAGACACCCTCTCACTGTACACTCCTAATTAAACGAACAATCCTTGTGGGCTCAGTGGTGATGGTAAAAGGCCTAGCAGATGAGAGCCTAGAAGTTGCAAGACATTCTTTTCAACCCATCCCAAGAATTTTCCAGAAACCCGTTTCCTCTCAAATTCTTCTTTTCACTATAAGAGAATTCTGAGAACCTGCATCTAGCTGTTAAATGTTCTCACAGGGTGATGTATGGACCACAAGGTTTTCAATAGGAGTTTTCCAGTAGAAGTCTCATGCTTAGTATAGAATAGATAACTCAATATGTTTAGAGCTTTTTTTTTTTTACTACTATATCAGAACAAGGCAATATATTCCAAAGTTATATCTGATTCTCTGCTAAGTCAGGATTGCCTTTATGAACAAGTGGAATAGTCAATTAATTACATATAGTTGATTTGAAGGGCTGGCCAATTTGTTCTAAATATTTTGTTTACTCTTCTGTCGATAGTGCCTGAAACTCTACTTAGTGCAGGCATGACCATTCACAGGGGCAGAGTTGTCCTCAGGTAAGGCTTTCTAACATGATATAACACCTACATTTCTCTTGTGCTAGCTCATTAAACTCAACTTGCCTTCATTCTGGCAGATTGGGGGATGGGGTTCCTAGAATGAGGGACTGGTCTGGGCCATGACCATGTTGCTGTGAACTCACTCTTAGGGACCCAGGGGTGACTGTGGTATGGGAAGATACATTCTAGGTCCTGATTCTGTATCACTGTGCTACCCATTGTAGTAGGAAGGCCGAATTTATAATCTTAAATATAATCATGTATATGTTTGAATGGTTCGAAATCGCAAGGTATGAGGGATTCTCTAAGTAGAAAGCATCAGAACATTTATTTAGGCCCCAGAGCAGCAAATTAGTGAACCAGCCTCCCCATTCTGACATCTCGACCAAAAAACTCCAGGTCCAGTAGGCCCGCCTCACAAGAGTAACCAGGAGGCCACAGAGAAACAAGATAGTATTTAGCCAAATCATATTTACTGGCCTCAAGTCCTTGCTCGCACTCCTGGTTCACACAGGTCTCCTGCTTTGGCTTTTTTCAGCTTCAGCTGTAGTTGGTCTCTTAGGTCCCCTCTCCTGGCAGCCAAGCCTCTGGCGTTCTCAAGCCCCACCTCAAAGACCAGAGACCAGAGACCATTGGTTCCCCGAGTTGGCACCTCTTAAGTCATTAAGTCAGGTTTCACACCTGATAGGGCTTTGGGCCTGGGGCTTAGCACTTAACAGCTTAAAGTACTTTCACTCAAAGTAAACAAAGTAAACAAAAGCCAAACTCCTCAAGTGCTAAGGAGCCCACTCTGTCTTATCGACACACCCATTTACAGAAAATAGCAACACTGATGCCATTAACTCTTAAACATAAAATATTTGTTAAATGGGAAGGCAAAAGTAAGGATAATCATATCATAGCATTTATGCTACAGAAAGCAAAAGCTCAAATAATTGAAATATCACAGTTCAGTCTACCAATAATCCTGGGCCACACTCTCCCGTAATGCACAATATCTGTGTCAAGGAGGGGAGAGGATGAGCTTAAATTTATAGAAACTTAGTATTGAGGCCCATGTATGCATCATTCACCACCTATTGGGCAAAACGAGTTCTCTGCTATCTGCTCCTGTCTCATAGCTCATAGATATCTTGCTAGGCAAAGCCTTTCAACTGCTATATGTAGCCTGCTAAAGCAGTGTCAAGCTATCTTAGCATACTATCACTTTAGGGCACTGAAAAAAAATGTTTTAAACTTTGTCTCTCTCTGTCTCTGTCTTCTCTCTATTTGTCTCTGCTCCCCACCCCCACAACACACTTTTTTTTAATTTTTTTTTATTTTTAGTTTGCAACAAACGGTTCTACATAATTTTTAGTTCCAGTTTTTCTTCCCTCCCTCCCCAAGAAGGCATGGAATCCCATATAACTTCCATGTATAACTTGGCATTGAATTAATTTACACACTAGTCAAGTTGTGGAGAAGAACCATGACCAATGGAATGACTCATGAGAAAGAAGAAACAGAACCAAAAACAAACAAACAAAAAAAAAACACAACCCAACAACAAATACAAAAGAGAGAAAAAAAAAGTGGGAGGGAAAAAAGGCGAGTATGAAGTGTGCCTCGATTTGCATTCATACTTCATAGTTCTTCCTCTGGATGTAGATAGCCCTCTCCATCATGAGTCCTTTGGAGCTGTCTCTGCATATTGTGTTGCTGAGAAGAGCAAAGTCAGTCAGGGTTAGTCATCACAAAATCCATATATCTGTGGTTGTGTATA